>CM073501.1:21565000-22765000 GCA_037074585.1 Biancaea sappan | reverse complement strand
GGCTTCTCAGCTTTGCTGGATAAATATGGTGGCCCAATTAGGTAAACTAATAGACGCCCCCGCACGTGCATGTCTAATAATATGCTTATTTAATATGAATAAAAATATCTGAAAAAAGAATAAGCTTTTTTTTTTCTTTAATTATTTTGTTTTTGTGAAAAAAATCGTTTTAATTCTAGATCATTCTCTTCAATTTCCTGTTACCTGAATGTTATTTCATTTTTCTTTTGGAACACTTTTTGTTATTCTAATTAAAATAGTAAAAGAAAGGTTGCTTCGGAAGAGATAACTCACCGTAACGTCAAATTTCCTAAATATTCTCAACTATTGTTCAGAGAACTGAAACAAATCAGTTAGTTAGATTAAAAATTTGGTGACTTGGTTATACAACAAATTTGGTTTAACTCATTGAAATGATTACTAAAAAATGGATAAAATTTGACGGTTCAATAGTTGACTAATTTTAAGTTTTATTTTTATTTTTCTAATTTTTTGTACATTTATTTTATTTTTCATACATTTTATGGATATTTTATATATAGGTATTATTAACATATTATTTTGCAACTAATTTTAAAATTTGTCCATATTAATATATTACTCAAATAGTTAAGTTAGATATTATTGTTAAATGTACACAAAATGCTTAAATAGCTTATTTAGATTCTTTGTAAGTTTGTCAAATATAAATATAAAAAGACTTATTAATTTATTATATTATATTTTTAATTTATAAAATTAATATAAATTTAAAATATATATACTTAATTATAATTGTTTCAATCGTAGCTTAATGGCAGATGAACAAATAAACCTTAAATCAGTACTTCTACAGGTTCAATTCAATAATCAATCCGATTTTTAAAACTTTTTTTCCCAACTGGACCCTACTCACTATCGAAACAAAATTTTTACCAAACTTAGCACCCAAATCATTCTAATTGAACGGAAAAAATTTCCACTAATTTGAAAGTGAGAAGGAACTTTTTTTTTTTGGATAATGGCCAAAAGGCCCAAGACAAATTATATTAAAAAAAAAATCGGTAGACTACATTAGCTAGATACACCTGAGACCCCAAAAAAATTGAAACAGAAAATGAAAAAAGAAAAAGCCATAAAAAAAACTATGGAACCTATCAAGGGATCTAGAGAAAAAAGCATACATTGACTTACCAACAAATGAGGCAAAACAAAGTATACCGCTAAAATATCTGAAATTGTTTCATCTATCATTCCTCGGATCATATTAACAAGTGTTTGCACATTTTGCCTAATAATAAGTTTCGTTTTCTTCAAAATCACTCTTAGCCCAGAAGCTCTTTTAAAGGATTAAAAGTCAAACAACACACCCGAAAAGAAAAAAAATACAGAGGGGATATGAAACTACTACCCGAGAGAGAAACTACTCAGAGAGAACAAAAGAAAATCATCACCCTAGAGAGAAGCTACTTAGAGGGGACGAAAGAAAACTACCACCCAAGAGAGATGTACTCAGGGAGACTAAAGGAGGATGAAGAAAGGTGGTGGTTAGCCTCCTCCTGGCCTTCACCACCAAGAAGACCAAAGACAAGGACGATTTCAAATTTGGGTGAGAAATAAGAGGAAGCGCACTAGTGAGAAATAAGAGGAAGCGCACTTTCTCTCGGTAATCACCTTAGAGAATTAAGCAACTGCCCTCAATTTTCTTGAAAAGGAACTTTCAAGCATGAAGAGAAACATTTCAAACACAAAAACTCAAGTTGTATTGCACATTAATATCTTAGTCATTAGCGTTAACCAAAAAAATAAGGCAAAAATTATGTAAATTATGAAGAAATTCAATAAAGTATTTTCCATTTCAAAAGTTGAAGGAATGTTTACATATTACCCAAAATTATAGGGAGTATGTACAATTTTTCCTTCTTTTTTTTTTAATTCAGCTTCTCATTAGTTCCGTTTAAAAAAAAATTCCCCACTTGTTCTTCTTACTTAGCGAAATATACCTAATTGTTCTATTCTAATTAACTTCCTTCAATAGTAAATCTATCATAAATGTGACACACCAATGTTTATGTGGAGCCTCTAGGATTGAGATATAAGTTATAGGTTTATTGAAATGACTAATTCCTTTTTGTTCCTTAATACGGCTACTTAATGAAATTTAAATTATGTGAAAAACCTATCTAAAAAAATTAGCTTGTCAAGTGAGAGTGTTTTACACTTTAATACTATCTTATATCTCTTAAATTGGTTAATGTAAAACTTTGTCAGTTATATATAATTACATTATATATAAATAACCAGAACAAATGACGTCTCACTAAGATCCTTCATCTCAAATTTGATAGAAAGAAAGGATTTGATTTCATGCAAAAAAGACATATCATTACTAGTTAACAGTATGTCATCGACATACAGAACTATTATTACAAACTTGCTCCCACTCATCTTAAGGTATATGCACTGATCAACAGGATTCTCTGGGAACCTAAAAGATGAAATTACCTGATCAAATTTTTGATACCACTGTCGAGATACCTGTTTAAGACCATAAATGGACCTTGTCAACTTACATATAAGGTGCTTTGAATCTTTCCATTCAAAGTTCTTTGGCTGCACCATGTATATTGTTTCTTTAATGTCACCATTGAGAAATGCTGTTTTCACGTCCATTTGATGTAGCCCTAAATCATAATAAATGAAATAATGACTTTGAAGGAATCCTTCATAGAAACTGGAGAGAAAGTTTCCTTAAAGTCAATGCCTTCTTTCTGGGTGAAACCCTTGGCTACAAGATGAGATTTATATCTTTCAATATTACCACTCGAGTCCTTTTTTGTTTTAAATATCCATTTACAACCAATCGGTCCGCACTATGTCATAATTCTCCTAAATCCCACACCTCGTTGTCAACCATGAATTTCATCTCTTCCCTCGTGGAATCTATCTACTTTTGAGAGTCACTATATGACATAGTCTCCCTGCAAGTGACTGGATCATCTTGCATGCCTATGTCAAAATCGTGCTTTTGTAAGAAAACGACATAGTTGCTTGATATAGCACTTTTCTTCTCTCTAATGGATCTTCTAAAAGGCATTTCCACTTGAGGTTGTGGCTGTTCTTCCGGTTCAGGAAAATGAATCTCTTGATCTTAAATAAGAGTGATATCTGTATCAACTGTGTTTTCTATGGGTTTCTCACTCACGGGTACAACCATATGAGGTAATATAACCTGATCAAATGTTCCTATGACTATAGTAGGAATAATAGTGTATTCATCGTCAAACACAATTTCTCTAAGTTGATCACTCCCACTATGACTAACATCCTCAATAAATTTGGCATTCCCAGTCTCAAAGAAGGACCTAGTCAAAAAGTCATAAAACTTGAAACCCTTTGATCTTTGAGGATAACCCCACAAAGAAGCAGCTAATAGTCATTGAGTCCAGCTTTTTCTCATTAGGCTTGTACAATTTAGCTTCAGTTAGACAACCCAGACATGCAAGTACCTAACACTAAGCTTCTTGCCTGTCCACAACTCATATGGGGTCTTCTGTACTACTTTACTCGATACCTTGTTAGGGATATACACTGCAGTCTTAAGAGCCTCATCCCAAAGTGACTCTGGTAGAGAAGAATGACTTGTCATACTTTTCATCATGTTTTTAAGTGTACGATTGTGCCATTCATCTACACCATTTTGACTTGGAGTCCTTGGCATGATGTACTGTGACACAATCCCACAATCAGCTAAGAATTTGGCAAAAGGCCATGGACATTGTTCCCCTGATCCGTCATATCTGTCATAGAACTCACTTCCACAGTCAGATCTAACTGCCTTAATTTTCTTGCCTAGTTGATTTTCAACTTCAGCTTTGAAAATTTTAAACACGTCCAATGACTGAGATTTCTCATGTAACAGGTACATATACTCATATCTAGAGTAGTCATCTATAAAGTTGATAAAATACTGTTATCCATTCCAAGAAGCTGTAAGGAATGGACCACATATATCAATATGAATCAACTATAGAGTCTCACTAGCTCTAGTAGCACCTGCTAACTTAACTTTTGTCATTTTGTCCTTAATGCATTCAATACAAATATCTATATTTTTTATACTGGATACTTTTAAAATGCCATTTGACATAAACCTTTGCATTATCTGTTTAGAGATATGCCCCAAACGCTTATGCCATAGACTAGCAGAACTTTCATCAGTTAACCTACGTTTAGTACCAATATTCACAGAATGCATATTTTCAAAGCTATCAGAATTAACACAATTTAAACAATATAGATTATCAATCAATGAACCAGAAGCAATTAGTTCAGAATTTAAGAACACATTGAATATTCCATTACCAAATAAACAAGTATATCCAAATTTGTCCAAACAGGAAACAAAAATTAAATTACGTCTAAAAAAGGTACAACAAAAGTGTTCTATAATTCTAAATAACGTTCATTCCCTAATGATAATCTAAATAAACCAACAGCTTCCACAGCAGCCCGATTGCCAATGCCCACATAGATGTATCTTTCACCATCAACTGGCCTTCGGCTGGTTACGCAATCCTATAAAAAAAATACTAATATGAGTAGTAGCACCCGAATTTACCCACCAAGTATTATTGGATATTAAAGCTAAATTAACTTCAGAACTAACAAAGCTAAGATGAATACTTTTTTGTCTAACCATGCATTGAACTTGGTGCAATCTTTCTTAAGATGTCCAGCTTTTTTGTAGAAAAAACAAGTCACACCCACATTTTGTTTCTTCTTGCCTTTTTGTTGAGACGCACCGAGTACTGCATTGTCTTTCTCATTCGACATTTTCCTCTTAGTAGAAGAAGTCTTATTACCAATAAGTAGGGGTGTACACAGGTTCGGTTCGGTTCGATTTTGGACTTGAACCAAACTGAACCGAACCTAATCGGTTCTCAAAATTTTGGACCTAATCGGTTTTATTTTTGGGCGGTTTGGTTCGGTTTTCGGGCGGTTCGATTTGGTTTCGTTTGACGGTTTGGTTCGGTTTTGGGCGTTTGATACCTTAGAATTTTTTTAAAAAAATATATAAATGCTCACTTTTATCTATTTTCAAAAAAATAAAACTCACTTTGACAATTTTACTAGAGGTTAAGTGTTCACTTTTTTTAACATAACTCATTTTTCTTATTCAATTATATTACTTATTTTTATCTTATAAAAAGCATGAATGGAGAAGAGAATGATCTGACTCATTATTTGTTGCTACATAAGCACAACTTGTTGATCATTGTTGATTTGTTGTTTTCTTCTTCCTTAGTTAATTTTATAAATTCATTTTTTTTGTCTTTTTCTCAAAACTGAAAGCATAAAGCCAAAAATAATTCAAGTTTTGTAACTCTATTAGTGACAATCCTGTCTCTGAGTAAACCCTCAGTCACCATTTTTGGATCAGTAGAAAGTAGAAACAAATTGTTTTATTATGTTATTCTTTTATTTTTTATAATTAAGAGTTTATTAAGAACCCAAATTGGAAGGTTACTGGAAGTGGAAGGTATATCATTTTAGAAGCATAAATGAATGGTGAAATATTATAGTCAAAACAACTTAAAAAATTGACATGCGGATGTGAGCCTGTAAAGTCGAAAAGCAAAAAAAGAAGTGTGTGGGGAATACCAGCTACACCCATTGTTGATCATTGTTGACTTGTTGATCAATATTTTGGCATATATAAAGAAATAGCAAGGATTACAATAACTAGAGATTTGCAAGTTGCAACATTGTGCAAACCATATCTCACAATCACATACTCACAATATTATATTTATAAATTATAAACAAGTCTTTGGAACAACTACATTAACAAGAGTCACTTGTTGCTTGATAATTTCATAAACAAACCAACAAAAACCATATAATCAACAAGGTGCTATTCATTAACTATTAAGCCAATAACATAATCTTCATCTTCAATCTTCAAGTATTCTCCTCCAAACCTTGAATGCAATCCTTCATATTCATATTAAAAATAAAAAAGTTAGTTTATCAATTAATAATGTACAAAAAATTAATCATGTTATTCAATTAAAAACACACACATACACACACAAAAATTATGTATACCTGGAGACATGCCCAAAAGAATCATCTTCAATAATCATCATCATCAGTAGGTGAAATTACACCAAGATCTAATCAAATTAAAAAAAAAATTAGTAAAGCAATCTATAATCAAATAAAATAATATCAAGCATAATAATACAATAAGAAAAAAAATACCTAGCTCCATTTGTTCAATGTCTTCTACTTTATCTTCAACATCATATGACAATGGACTAGAACGAAACCAATTTTGTGCACAAATAAGAGCTTCAACAGTCTTCGGAGTCAGAGAACTTCTATACTGATCAAGTACACGTCCCCCAGTGCTAAATGCAAATTCAGAGGCAACAGTGGATACATTCATAGCCAAAATGTCCCTAGCAATGCATCCAATAACTGAAAATTTGGTGCTATTTACTTTCCACCAATTGAGGATGTCAAACTTGAGTGTCATCTTCTCCCTAGCCTCCATCAAGTAAAGATCCAGATTTGACTGATTGTTGAAACTATCATCATCATTCATAACTTTGTCAAACTCCATTGCAAATGAATCACTTCTTTCACTACTCACATTCATATCATGATCCACCATCATATCTTGAGATTGAACATTGGTAGTGTGAGGTACTTGACTTTTTCCATAACCATGAAAATTCTTATAGCTCTCATACATTCTACTAAAGCTATCCTTCACCCTTTGACACATAAATTCAGCCAATTCTTCACTATATAGCTTCTTGAAGCTCCACTCCACAAATTTAAATTTATATCTTGGATCAAGCACCACAGCAATAAAAATGTTCATATTAATATTTTTAACATCACCCCAATACTTGTCATGCTTCATTTTCATCATTTCAGCCATCCTACTAAGCAATGGATCATCACTTTTACACAAATTATTCAAAGTGTTCAAGACTAAGCAAAAGTCATGGAAATACTGAGATGATGTGACAAACAAAGTGCCCGATATATTTTTAGTCACATCATGAAAGACTTTTAAAAATTTTACAAACACCCGTGCATTATTCCAATCTTCATTAGTATGAGGACCTACTTTATCCAAGACAAATTGGGCATCCCTCTCTTCTAACCTCTTAAATGCTTTTTGAAATTTCAAAGCACTTTCAAGCATAAGATAGGTAGAGTTCCACCGAGTAGGGACATCCAATTGCACCGTTCCTTTTTCTTGAATTCTAGCTTGCTCCTTACAACTTTTAAATTTGTGCATACGAGAAGGGGAAGCATGCACATACCGAATAGTATTTCTAATTCTAGCAATAGACTCATGCATATCCTTTAAACCATCATTAACTACCAAATTCAAGATGTGTGCACAACATCTAACATGCATATTTTCTCCCTTCATGATATGACCATTCCAATCAACTATTCTACCTTTCAACTATGACACAACAGTGTCATTAGAGCTAGCATTATCAACAGTGATAGTGAAAACTCTATCAATCCCCCAATTTAACAACAACTCTCTATTTTGTTGCCTATTGTCTCCCCTTTGTGATCAAGGATTTGACAAAAATTCAAAATCCTCTTATGTAATTTCCACTCAAGATCAATAAAATGTGCAGTAAGACACAAGTAATTAATATTTTGCACCGAAGACCAACAATCAGTGGTTAAGCAAACACTTTGATTACTCCTAACAAAGACATTCTTCAAATTACCTTTCTCAGTTAAATAAAGGGCCCAATAATCTCTAGCTATGGTTACACGTGATGGAATAGAGAATAAAGGTTGCACAACACTTATAAAATAACGAAACCCTTCTCCCTCAACATGCTTAAAAGTCAATTCATCAACAATAATCATTTTTGCAAGTGCTTGCCTACATGCATTGACGTCAAATGTAACCCCTTTCAAGTTAGATCCACCCCTTTCCCCATCTTCTTTTTTCTTTGGTTGAAAAGAAAGCACGGTTTGTTTTGGATCTCGAAATCCACTGGGAATTTTCTTACACTTAAATTCTAAGTGATGTGCCATATTACATATTCCATTTCTTTTTTTATGACATGCATAATCAATACCACACCAATTACATGATGCTCTAGGGTAATCTGGATCACAGTCTTCATCAAGAGTAAAATGAGACCACACCCAAGACTCAGGTCTAGCAGGTTTTCTTGACTTACCTGGTTCTTTCTCCTTGTCTCTCTCTTTCTCCTTTGATGGTTTTATCTTCACCTTCGATTTGGACACATCAACCCCTTTCCTCTTTTTGGATGGCCTATTAGATGCTGAAGGGAGATCACCAACTGTAGAACTAATCGGCATAGCATCAGTCACGGTAGATTGGACATTTTGTTGCTCCTCAATTGATTCTTCAGAATCACCGGTATCAGCAAGATCCTCATCAACCTCTCTTAAATCCATATATCCTTCTTTCTGTTAGAAGACAAGAAATTTATTATGTTAAAAGATAAATCACAACTAATAAGGACAAATAATTAAAAAAAGATTAAATAATTTTAACTTACCTCAGACTCAGTTTGTGTCATACTCACTAAGTGTTTCAAGAATCAAGAGTGTGAGAACAATTAGACACTGAGAGACAATTAAAAGCTAAATTAGATACCACAATGAAGAAAAGAAAAGAAATATTAATTAAACAATGAAAAAGGCACCTTAAAATATTGGCATGATGAATCAAAAATCCTATATATATCACAAGACAATAAAACAAAAAGTTCCATCATTATTATCTCCTTGTTCCTTTTATAAATACGCATCAAGATCTTCCTTTTATCTTTTTTATTTATTGATTCCATATTTTTTAAGTTAATTTCACCAATCTGGTTTATATGATTATTTTCCATTCCTACTATGTCAATTTTATAATATCAAAAATTCCTTTAGCAGTGAATTGGAGTCCTAAAATTCAACAAACACAAACTATATATTTCATAAATTTTGTCAATAAATAAAACACTAATTTTGGAAGAATGGATCATGTAGCTACGCAATTTAATTAGAGAATGGGAGAGGAGGGGACCAATTTAATTATATAATTATATACTATAAGCTTAACATCCTCACTTGATTTTGAGGCGAACGTAAGCACTAACACAAGTGTAAACACTCAATTGCAATGTCAAATGAAACTACCAAATCATAATCAATTAATCATCATTATCCCACGAACCCATCATTGATCCCAACCAAAACATTGTTCCATTCAGAGACAGAAAATGAAGCATGCTACTAAAAACAAACACATTCCCATATATATATATATATATATATATATTACAACTGAAGTAAACTGTATAAATAAGCTGATCAGTAGACTCTTAGATTCACATAGTGCTAATAAGCAAATAATGTCCAACTTAGCAGACTCTTAGATTTGATGTTAAATTTTGGATGAATATAATAGACATAGAGAGTAAAAATACAAATCTGTCCCTAGGTAGAAGATACAATTCTCATCATTTGGTTCTTGAAATTTAAATATTGAACAAGTCAATACAAATTAATTTTTCTATAAGACCAAATTGTACATATACTTATCGATCTTTGAGATACTGACTCAATATACAATGATATTTAATGAATTAATAACATTCAAAGATTAAATAGTGTAGAACAAAACTTTCATAGACTAAAACAAACAACCAATCTGTCTTTTAGAGATTAAACTATTAATATAGTTAATGGTGACATTACAAGTATATGTAAATTTGTTTAAAAAAAGAATGATTTTTGGGCGATCCAATTAATAGTGTCCCCCTATGTGTTTCTCTTAGAAATCCGAAAACACAAATAGTTTGTTCATATATCTTGACATAGATTTTGTAATACATAGAAAAAGTTATGTAATAAGCCTTTCTACAAATAGACATCTGGAGTCATTACAATGACAAAGTAATCTAACACTAAAGAAAACAAAAAAGTGTGACATACTATGAGACATATTTCTGTCTATCCTCCTTTCACATTACACAGAGTATGACTTCTTCAAGTCTCTACCCTCAAAGCTAATATTTGGGTTGGTAACACTTTTCATCTCTATAACAGGCGTGAGGGTAGCTTTTAGCAGTGCCTTCTTAATATCATATTATCATGGCTTGAAATGGGTTCCCGGTTCATCTCGGTCCTTTCATTCTTGCCAATACTTGCATTTTTGTTTCTACAATTTCGACTATTGTTTGATATTATTTACTCAATTGTTACCTAATGTCTCTGTTCCGGCCAAGCAAACATGCTTTATTAGACAAAAAATAGGAGGGTTGTATTTATTTATGACTTCAAAGAAGAAACATAAAATGAAGCATGAATCAAGAGGTGGAAGAAGAGGAATAAAACTTGTGTACTGCTTACCTGTTTGTATGCCTGGTGCTGAAGGGAGTTCTCGGTGAAGAAGCCGATACCAGAGGAAGAGAGCTCGAGATCGATTCGAAAAGCACAGAAGAGGATGAAGACTTAGATTGATGGCGTCAAAATCAAAAATTCAGCGAAAGGAAAAGGGATGAGAATTGAGAAATGGGGATGGCCGAATGGGGGATAGGCAGAGGCGAATAGGGTTTTCAAAAGGGAAAGATGAAGTTTGAAGTAAAGGAACTGTCGAACTGATGCTGCGGCTTGTGTCCTGCGATAGTTAGTGTGACTGCGACATATGATATATATTTTTAAACTATATATTATATATATAATAATATAAATATAATATAATAATATAAATATAATATAATATATATAAATATATTTTTTATTATATATGGTTCGGTTCTGTTATAACCGAACCAAACCGCTCGGAACCGACCAACCGAACTGAACCGACATTTTTATAATTTTTAAAACCGATTCAAACCTTATTTAATCGATTTTGGCTCAGTTTTACTTGGTTCGATTTGGTTCGAGCGGTTCTGAGCGGTTTGGTTCAGTTTTGTACACCCTTACCAAAAAGAGGTTGCTAAGTGAGCACTCTCGACCTTGTCATGCTTGAGTCTTCCCTCCTCTTGCACACATTAAACAATAAGTTCATTCAGTGTCCATTTTTCCTTTTGAGTATTATAGAAAATTTTGAACTAACTGAACTGAAGAGGTAGAGAAATCAAAACCAAGTGCATGAATATGTCATTAAACAACTCTAACTTAAGTGCCTTTAGCTTCGTGACAAGGTGAGACATCTCTATAATGTACTCCCTAATGTTTTCTTTTCCCTTATATCTCATTGAAACTGCGATATCCCAAATTTAATTACCTTAGAAAATGAGGCTAAATAAATAAATGAGCAAGTAATAAGGATAAAATAGTTATTAAGAAAATTTTGAGAGACATAAATAGAATTTTATCATTGAATAGGGACCTAATTGAATAGAATAAAAAGATTTAAGGTTTTTTTTATTATTTTTAACCAAAAGAATAAGTGAGAAAGTGATGTGTGTGAGGTGTGCGTATATGTGAAAGGAGAAGAAAAAGAGGGAGAAATAAAAAAAAAAAGACATGTGGAGTAATGAGGAGGATTATATATATATGTGTGTGTGTGTGTGTGTGTGTGTGTGTGTGTGTGTGTGTGTGTGTGTGTGTTTGTGTGTGTGTGTGTGTGTGTGTGTGTGTGTGTGTGCACGGTGGGGGAAGGAAGAAAAAGAAGAGAAAGAGAAAGAGAAAAGGAGAGAGAAAGAAAGAAGAGAGAGAGAGAGAGGAAGAGATGAAACAGAAAACAAGAAGAAGAAAAGAGAAGATTATGGGAAATATCAGAGGAAGAAGAGATTTTGATCCATATTTAAGACTCGTTCTTCATAAGATAGTTAATCTTCTATAAAAGTATGATTATTTATGATTTATAATATCTATGTGCACAATCAGTTTTTACAGAATTTTATTTATAAATCTTGTTTTACGTAGTGAATAAGAGAAATTTAATTATTATCAGTGTAATGTTATGATTTTATGGCTGAAATGATCTCTTCATGTATTTACATGTTTTTAATAAAGTGACTAGCTACTGAGATATTTTATATCTCACTTTTAGGAAATTGATCATTTCAGGAAAAAATGGCAAAAGGGAAGGCTTTGATGATGTTAATGATGAGATTGAAGTGTAGAAATATATTTTATGGTAGTTTATGATACAAAAATGTAAAGATAATAGCAAATATTATGTAAATTATTTTTGTATATATTTAAGCTTAGACATAATTAATAAAAATCCTATCAATTTTTCTGTGAGGTTATTATGCACATGAATAGTAAAATTCGTGAATAGTTAAATATAAAATTATTTGAAAGAAAATTATTCAAAAAATTATTTAATAAACTGATTTAGAGAAAAAGTACTATTTTTAAAGAAAATAAAAAAAACGGGATGTTACAAAATGGTATCAAAGGAAAGGTCTTGCCATCTTCTGGAAATGAAAATACTTACATGTGATTGTTTGATTTATTAAAAATATTATTTTTATGATGTTTATGTTTAAGTTACTGAGAATGTTTACTGTAATTAAGTGAGATTTAGAAGAATCTCTGAGTAAAAGTAAGTCACATAGAGAATTGATTAAAGATGAATAAAGATATACTAGGTATCTTTTGATGAATAAAGAAAATAATGAAGTCTTATTTGTAATGTATGTCTGGCCAGTATATTTTACATATAAGAAATCATTATAGCCTAAATTCATAAAAAGAAAAGATATGCCGAAGTTGAATTAGAATTTATTTTGAGTGTGATAATCTAGATAAACATATTAAAGATATTTATCTCTATAAAATTAAGTACCTAGTGAAGTGTACCTTGAATTATAAATAAAGCTTATATTTCTTATAATCATATGAATTATCCATGTGTTTGTTTTCTCTTTAAAAATATTCTTGAAGATGGAATTCTACAAAAATGATATGAAATTCTTATTCCATGCCATATTTATGATTATATATGTTATTAGTATAAACATATCTATGTTTATGTAATAACTCTTAATTCTGTAGATAGAATTTAAGTTAGAAGAAAATATGTATGATTATGATGTATGATGAAACAAGTGAAAATATGTTTCATAATAGAAATTAAATTCTATAAGAAAATAAAATTAGAACTAAAAAAATTGCTTTGGATGCTTTTGTAATGTATTTTCCATCATCTTACACATTTTTAATGATGGTTCAAGGTAAAATTGGACAAAGGTCAATGTAAGTGAATAACTTTGCTAAGCTAGTTTGATGTTATTAGTCAAAGTACAATATATGTCCCATTTACAATATTATTTGGATATTAAGCAATTAATCTTTCAGATGATAGTATATAATAATTGGTATATTTTTATAGAAATTTAAAGGAATAAAAGTATGTATAAATTAATTTATTTCATAGTAATTGTACTGTGATAAATTCTCGCTATTTTATTGATGAGCAAAGATCTACGGGATCTAATACATAAGTTTGAAAGGGTTAGAGTCTCATACTACTCAGTGTATATCTATGAAATCTTATGCACGAGTTTGAAAGGGTTAGAGTCTCATACTACTCGGTGTCCATCTATAAAATCTTATTTACGAGTTTGAAAGGGTTAAAGTCTCATACTACTCAGTGTATAACTATAAAAATTTATGCACAAAGAGTTTGAGGGTTAAATTCTCAGGTCACTTGGTGCAAGTATTTACGGCACATAATGCAAAGTGATTGAGGTATTGATCATCCAAGAAATTATACACAAATCTACAGTACAAATGCAAAGTAATTGAGGGTTCGATCATCCAAGAAATCATACGCAAATTCACACAAATATAATACTACAGTTGTGTAAAAAAGAATGATAGATTGACTATGTTAGTAAGTATGATGTTTGTATTTGGGACATTTTCATGCACGTTATGGTTGTAATTTACATATGTGTATATATGTATTAACTTGAATTTTAGGGACAAAATTCATTTTAAGAGGGGAAGAATGTGATATCCCAAATTTAATTACCTTAGAAAATGAGGCTAAATAAATAAATGAACAAGCAAATAAGGATAAAATAGTTATTAAGAAATTTTTTTGAGACATAAATAGAATTTTATCATTAAATAGAGACCTAATTGAATAGAATAAAAAGATTTGAGGTTTTTTATTATTTTTAACCAAAAGAAAAAGTGAGAAAGTGATGTGTGTGAGGTGTGTGTATATGTGGACGGAGGAGAAAAAGAAGGATAAATAAAAAAAAAGACATGTGGGTTAACAAGGAGGATAATATATATATATATATATATGTGTGTGTGTGTGTGTGTGTGTGTGTGTGTGTGTGTGTGTGTGTGTGTGTGTGTGTGTGTGTGTGTGTGTGTGTGTGTGTGTGTGTGTTATGTGAGTGCACAGTGGGGGAAGGAAGAAAGAGAAGAGAGAGAGGAAGAGACGAAATAGAAAACAAGAAGAAGAAGAGAGAAGACTATGAAAAATATCAGATGAAGAAGAGATTTTGATCCATATTTAAGGCTCGTTCTTCATAAGTAGTTAGTCTTCCATAAAAGTATGATTATTTATGATTTATAATATCTATGTGCACAATCAATTTTTACAAAATTTTATTTATAAATCTTGTTCTACATAGTGAATAAGAGAAATTTAATTATTATCAGTGTGATGTTATGCTTTTATGGCTGAAATGATCTTTTCATGTATTTACATGTTTTTAATAAAGTGACTAGCTACTGAGATATTTTATATCTCACTTTTAGGAAATTAATCATTTCAAGAAAAATGGCAAAAGGGAAGGTTTTGATGATATTAATGATGAGATTGAAGTGTAGAAATATATTTTATGGTAGTTTATGATACAAAAATATAAAGATAATAGCAAATATTATGTAAATTATTTTTTGTATATATTTAAGCTCAGACATAATTAATGAGAATCCTGTCAATTTTTCTGTGAGGTTACTATGTACATGAATAGTAAAATTTGTGAATAGTAAAATCCATAATTATTTGAAAGGAAATTATTCAGAAAATTATTTAATAAATTAATTTAGAGAAAAAGTACTATTTTTAAAGGAAATAAAAAGGCATAATGTTACAGAAACCAACTTAGTCAAGATAGTGCTGGTTTCGACCTTTTCGTTTGGTGCAAATTGGTCTGAGATCTCTTTAAGGAAACTCTTAGCATCCTTCTCTTTTTGAATCCCACCACGAATAGATTCAAGAATGGTGTGTTGCATGATCTGTAGACTCACGCTATTTGAGCGTTCCCATTTCTCAAATGCAGCCTTTTGATTAGTAGTATTACTGCTAGTCAAGGCTGCTGGGCGTTCAACCCTAAATGCATGGTCAAGATCCATACAACTGAGCACAATCATAACATGCTCCTTTTGTCTTTTAAAATTAGTCTCATTCAGCATAGGGATATTTTGCATGTTGGCAGAAATAGCAGATACTACATACAACAGAAAACAACCAAACCAATAACATGCTTAGGATAATACTCATATAGACATCATACATAAAGTATATATTGTAATACCCGTTAATTTCATAATATAATTCGCTTAAGAGTATTTTAGAATTCTACAACGTTACTTTAGTTATTTATTTTGGTCATTTTTAATTTTCATATTTAATTGTTCTCTTTGAATATTATTTATGAAAATTGAGTTAAATGACTGGACTAAATATTTGCACAATGTGGGATATATTCTAAGAATGATGAAATTCATGGAAAAGTGGTTTCAGAATGGTCAATTAGTCCATTTATTGTAAATTGACTGGATGGGTTTGAATGTTGGGTTATGGATACCCATGGGTTATTCAATAACCCATTAGAAATATTTAATATAAAGGTTCAATAGTACCCTCCTCATTTCTCACGCAGAAGGAAAAGCTGGAAACTGAACAGTGGAAGTTTCTCTCGTTTCTTCATCCTCTTCTCAAATCCTTTCCTTGATCTTCAGAGTTTTGATTATTTGTTCGGTTCAAAAGCTTTGTAAGGATCAAAGGTAAACTTTAATCTCATTATTTTCCTTAAATTTCAGTTTATATGGAAGATTAGAGGAGGTTTTGTTCTTGAAGATTTTGATGATAATTCATTAATCTCAGTTATTTTAGAAGTTATATTTGAGTTATAATCGGTTAAAAGAGTTGAAATTCTGGTTTTGAAACAAGAAAGGAAAGGATGAATTTGTGAGAAATTTCTGCAAAAACTTCTGCAAAACTCGAGTTACTGTAGCGACCAGATTTTGGGAAATTTTCTTCGAGTTACTGTAGCAGTTACTTGTAGTGTCGACAGTCAACGGTACTGTAGCAGTCAACGTACTGTAGCGAACCGTTACTGTAGCAAACCGTTACTGTAGCAATCAGAAAATTTTGCGTATTTTCGTGATTTTGTTTCCTTTCTTATGTTTCCTTGTAATATATTTTACTAGGAAATTTTCCTACACAAATTCTAGTGTGGAACAAGGTAAACTTGGACAAACATCAAGGTGAGTGAATAACCTTACTCAGCTAATTTGATATTACTAGTCAAAGTACAATATAAGTCCCATTTACAATATTATTTGGATAATAAGCAATCAATTTTCATATGGGAGTATATGATGATCGGTAGAAATAAGAGTATGTAGAAATTATTTTATTTCATGACAATTGTATTATGTGATAAATTCTCACTATCTTGTTAATGAGTAAAGATCTACGGGATCTAATACACGAGTTTGAAAGGGTTAAAGTCCCATACTACTCGATGTATATCTAAGAAAGCTCATATACGAGTTTGAAAGGGTTAAAGTCCCATACTACTCAGTGCATATCTATGAAACCTATACACGAGTTGAAAGAGTTAAAGTCCCATACTACTCGGTGTATATCTAAGAAAGCTCATACACGAGTTTGAAAGGGTTAAAGTCCCATACTACTCAGTGCATATCTATGAAACCTATACACGAGTTGAAAGGGTTAGAGTCTCATACTACTCGGTGTATACCGATGAGATCTTATTCATGAGTTTGAAAGGGTTAGAGTCCCATACTACTCGATGTATAAGACAATTAATTATATGAGTAAATGTGGTATTTGTACTTTTGATATTTTATATAGTACAATTATTTACTTACTGAGTTTTTAAATAAACTCACACTCCCTATGATTATTTTTTTCAGATACAGAAAATAAAGAACAAGAGTATCCGTTTGAAGAATAGAAGCCCGTTGGAATTATCCTCTATTTCTGTCTGGTGGGATATCAGTACTTATTAATGTGGATACTAGCAACGCTCTGTACTTACTATAGGTCTCCTAGACTTGCGATGAGATAGAAATATCAGACTATGTATGTCTATAATTGCTTATCAGATGAATATAATTCTGTAGTGTGGAATGAATGATTAAGGTTGAATGTAAAACCTTACAGAACATATGTAAATAACGTATGTTTGAGAATTTTAACAAATGAGTAGTATCTTTTCACATGTTCAATTTTTGGGATGTGACATATATAGTCTTAAACATGCGAAATACAACATAACTCTATCTAACAAATTAGAGATATAACACAAGATTCACATGTTCACATAAGGTTTTAATCATTTTAAAGATGCCTAGTATATCACCACATATTAGTCTTTGGACAGAATAAATGTATGTTGATGGCACTCTCTACACAAATATAGTTAATCAATATAGAACTCTCACACTTATTTAATACATGCCTTCCTTTAGACCGACACATACCAAGTTTCTCAAATAAGTCATACAATGATTAACTAACTTAAGCCTAGCCAACTAAATTCCTTTGGGATATTTAACATACATAGGATTTTACACAATTTTCTTGTCAAAATTAAGCCAACTTGACCTAAATTAGCTACTTTGGTAATCATATAGTTTACATCAACCTAATTCTAACAAGAAAACATAAATTAAATTGATTAGAATTCATGAGAAAAACCATATGATGTGATATGAAATTTTTTTTAAAAAAATTTATATAAAATTCCAGTCAATGGTCAACATTTGGTCAACGAATGAATACTAATCACGATCCAAATGACAGATGAACAATAATCATCACCCAAATTTCTGGAAAAATAACGAATGAACTACAGTAGCAGTTTCCTTCAAATTTTCTTGAAAAAACTTAAATGTTCTTCATGGTTCTTCCTTTAAAAATTTCAAGATCACATTCCAAAACCCATTTTCATGAATTCCAATTCAAAATTATTCAAAGAATTGATTAAAATTATCAAATAAACGGTGAAAATTACCCAAAAATACCCAAATTGAGATTTAATTAAGAAATCCCAATTTGTAGGGTTCATCTTAAAAAATTCCTAATTTTTACAAATTTTCAAAATCTAATTTATTCCTTTCAAAATTTATAAAATAAGATGCAAAAATAAAGTTTAATTAGGGAATTAATACAAAAAAACCCTAAAACTTCCTAATTTTAACAAAATCGAAATTTTACACATATAAGATTCTTTACAAAAATTTCAATTTATGAACCCAAATTCGATTTTGAAACAAAAATATTCCTTATTACTAATCAAAACTACCTCTGATACTAATTGAAAAGATTATTTTACATACAATCACAAACCAAACAGATAAATTTATAGAAAATTCAAATGCGAAAAATTTCTTAAGTCTATAATCTACTATTTGTAGATCGTGATTACACAAAAGAAACAACATAAAGAGTATACATTGATCTATCGTTAACCCGAACACAAAGCGAAAGAGGGTAGACTCTTTTAGGAAGATATAATGTTGACTCTCTCTCACTTTTCTCTGATGAAAAAAATACAAATGAACCAAATGTTCTAAAAGTGAGACCAACCTATATAACCCAGAGAACTACTACCTATGGGTTGACCTACGGGTCGACTTATAGATTGATCATTTTTATAATAACACTTCATCACTGCTATTGTTTAGGGTGGTATCTACACATTTAATATTTTTACTAACACTCTAGACCAAATAAAATATATATCAAATAAGTCCCTGAACACAAATTAATAAAAATTTTATAATGGACCTAATTAAGATAGCATTAATATATATGTTCCAAAATATGTTGACATAGACAATAATTAATATGTCAATCTACACAAATATTTATTAACGTTAATAGTTATTTATAAAATAAATAATAAATAAATATATAATATATTTATAATAAAAATAACGCCAACACTTGCCACTATCACACAACAATGCCTTTTACCGTTAGCATGTATATAGAAGATAGTTCATGGATAATTGTCCCACCAATAATATCATGGTTCCGTACGTTGGACTAATTAAATAACCTACTTTAGTGATTACTATTATAAGCTTAATTTTGGCCTTTTTCCAATATGATACCACCAAATGATTCTCTTGAATTTATTTTATGAATCGTGACCAAAAGAATGAAATTGACAGAATTGATTATCTTTTTCTTTTTAACTTTTGTAATTGTCCATTTCGAAATAGATGATCATAATTTACAAAATAAATAGGGGTATGTACAGATTGAGTTGGTTTAGGTTGAAGGAAAAATTGAAACCAAACCAATCAAAAGGGAGACAAGTTGGGTTGGGTTGAGTTGGGAGGTTTTATGTCACCCAACCCAAACAAATCCACTAATAAATGGGTTTGTTCAGGTCGGCCAGACAAGTTGAGTTTTTTTTATTTTTTAACAAAAAAAGAAGGAAATGGATATTTAACTGTCCATATTAAAAATAAAACATTAAAAATATTATTATTTTAAGTTGTATAATAGATTTATGATATGAAGAAGTCATAAAAGAAAAGCCTCAATCACAACATGCATAAATATTGTGCTTGCAAACTTATTAGTCTATATATTAGTGATTAATATCAATAATCTATAGTTTGACTAAAAAAAAATAGACAAGTATAACATATCAAATAAATAAATCATAATTTTAAATATCCAATAAATAAATAAATATACATTAAAATTTAAAAAATAAAAAAGGAAAAAGTGACAAGTTGATTCAGGTTTCTTCCTCCTAACCCACTAACAAAAACATTGTAGATTGGTTTGAGGTTGGCGGATCATTTCAACTCAATACACGCCCAAAAAATAAACCTTGTATTGATGTTCAAAATAGAAAGAATCTAGACTGTGTTGCAAAGTGTGATTGTGAATTGTGATCCAAGCATTGAATCGTCTTTTTAATAATCTCCACACCATAATGGGGTGTTGTGATTTGTAGTTTGAAGCCTAAATATGTGCAATCCAGAGAAGTAAGAGATAACATATAAGCACTTGCATACGGTAAAGAACTTAAATGCTTGTCCAAATCTTTGTTCACCCCAATTATTTGTCAACCTTCCACCAATAATTGTTTATAGCTACTTAGCCACTTGAATTAATGTATATTTTTGGTTAAATTGTTTTCTTGCCCTTTATAATTTTACTCAATTTTTAATTTAGTTTCTATGATTTAAAATTTGACAATTGGGTCCTTGCAGTTTTATAAATTTTTAATTTAGTTCTTATCACTAAATTTTTGTTAGTGTCCCATCGAATTTTATTGATATAGTCAATTATGTACATGTGTCTTGATACTCTAAATATGTATGATTTATTAATTTATGTCAACAAAATAAAGTAAAATTATGTAATGAAGTAATATTAACTTACAAATATATAGCATGTGATGCATATATATAAGTTAAGAAATTTGGTCAAATAAACTTAAAATATATAATTAAGTACAGTATGTAAAATAATACATAATTAGTCATGCATGTCAGCAAAATTAACAGAATATTAACAAATGCTTAATAGCAAAGATTATCAGCATGCTTGGTAGGCACTATATATGCATTCAGTAATGCAACATGAGAGAGAGGTAAGAAAAAAGAGAGATAATGAAAAATTGTCCAAAATATCCTTAAAAAAATAAGTTATTTCTTTTTTTAAATTGAGGTATTTTAATAAAATAGTATATTTTTATTCACTTTCTTTTTTTCTTTCATTCTCCCTTTCTATGAACCAAACATGGTAAATTAAAAAAATTTAAAATTGTAAGGATATCTAATTATAAATTTTTAAATTGTAGAAACTAAACTAAATAATTAAGTAAAATTATAGAGATTGAAAAAAAGTTTAACTGTTAATAATATTTTTCATAATAAACAAAAATGAGAACATGATAGCATTTAATCAAGTTGTAGCTCTCATTTTATATATGTTAACTTTTTAATTTAAATTAATTCTTTTCGTTTCTCAAGTCATATCAAACGGAACATTGAAAACGTTAAAAAAAATGAAAATGAAAAAAAAAGAGGCATATTTTTATTGATGTTTCAAATTGTGGACATTGATTGATTAAACTTGAGGCACTCTGAGGCTAGCCAAATGGCATATTAGTGTATTACAACCCAAGGACTTTATCATCCATGAGTATGTATAAATACTCAGAATTTACTAGTGATGCGAAGGAGATAGGTTTAGCTATATATATGTTTGTGTGTGTGTGTGTATATATATATATATATATGGAAAAATACCAATGACCCTCATGAATTTTTTTATTGTACATATAACAATGAACTATAAAATTCAACACAAAGCATCTCTAAACTCTTCATTTCCTGCAATAAGGTCTCTTCGTTCAATAATTTGTTAGTTGATAGGGATTGAAAAACTATTATGTCAACTTTATTTAAACACATTAACTATTGATTTGAACCAACTTAAACCACCACGTCATCTCTACTTGAACTACATATTGTTTGCCTGACCCAAAGAACTAACTAATTATTGGATATAAGGACCTTATCGCATGAAATGAAGAATTCAAAGGAATTTTGTGTTGGATTTCATAGTTATGAGGATTATTTACACAATAAAAAAAATTCATAGGAATTATTGGCATTTTTTTCTATATGTGTGTGTGTGTGTGTGTGTGTGTGTGTGAGGTTAAAATAATTGTACCTCTTTCCAGTTTCCTTTATAACTCTTGGATCTATCGCTTTCTAAATATTTTGTCTTGCTCTATCATCTTCTTCTTTTTGCAATCTTAATCAGAAGAAGAGACATTGATTTAAGCCTCTTCTTTTGTAAGTGGGTAAGGCATCTATCTGTATTACATGATCACGCATCTGGAAGAAAACATGCAAATCTCATTCTTTTAAGAGCCTTGACATAGAAAGGTCATGCTTGCTATAAATATTGCATTATTACTCCCCAAAGAATATATATATATATATATATATATATATATATATATATATATAATGACTTTGATGATGTTACAATTTGTGTGTGTCCATTGATGTTATGTTACTCTCTCTTTCAAATTAAACATGCCTTTATACAAAAAGATGCTTCCCTTCTCAATTTAACTTTTAAAATATTAATACTATTCTCACAATTTGATTCTCTGAAGTCTCTCAAACTAGTTTTTCAGTTGTTTTTTCAAAATCAAAATGATCTTTTTATTAGTTAAAAATGAGATGCTACATGATTATTAACTAATTATATAGATTTACTGAATCATCCTAAACCTTCAAAATGATTAAAGAAATAAATTTAAAAAATTATTTTAAATGATCAAACAAATAATTTTAACAACTTTAATTTTTCGCCTTTTAAGTAATAAGGTCTTACAATCATAGAGCTATCAAATTGGACTTGGCCCAATCCCACCCCTAAATGACATAGAGTGGGCTAATAATTTAATAGTTCATTTTGAATAAAACTTTTAGCATGACTCATCAAAATTCTTGAAATTTAAGTGGGTTAGTTGTTGTAGGCTTTTTATGTATTTTTTATATTTTGAGATTTAGTCTTTTTTTTTAAAAAAAATCTTAGTTCTATTTTTTGAAGTTTCATGATTTCAATATCTAATTTTTGTCATTCAAAGTAATTAAAATTATATTTTAAAAAAGAAAAATGGCCTATTTTAAGATTTAATATATATTTTTAGATGTTTAATTTAATTTTTTAAAATTTGATTATTCCAATATCTGGTTTCTATCATTAAAACAACTAAAATTAAAATATATTTTTTAAATAAGATAAATAGACTCATTGGGTCAGCCCATGACCTATGATGGATTAGGATGAGCTAAAATTTTTTAACCATAAATTATATAAGGTTCAACTTGGCTCAATTCATATTCACTATTGTTCCTGTATAGCTTGGACCGGGGTGGGCTGGCCCGGCCCATTTGACTCCCTACACATTAATTCAAATATTGTTAAATGAAAAAAAATCATAAATGAAAAAGCTTTACATCTCTGTAATTTAATCTGGGTCAAATTAAGTTTGTGGAAGTCTAATAAATCTCTTAATACCAATAGTTAAAAAATAATAATAACAATAGAAGAGTGAAGATTTTAAGTAAAATATAGAGAATATCAATTACCATATATATATATATATATATATATGTTTGATAAGTGCAGTGAAATATCTCTGTCAACGTATGTGAGAGGATTGGGAATATTGAAACTGATAAAAAGTAAAAACAGTGAAGAAGTGGGCAGAAGGTCAGGGAAGGAGTGATTGCAGAAGGGAAACTATTGAAAAACAGAGACTACAAAACCGATATATTTGTTGGGGGGACATGAGCTAGTTTTGTTTGTTGTCCTGGATTCATTGGCAACACTTCAACTTAATTTCCATATTAGCAACATCCACAGAACTCCTATCTATATATATTTTAGTATTTGTATGTCCCATTTTTCCACGCATGGACGGTGTGTAGGGTTTTAGGCGCATGCACATATTGTTCCTCCATCATTATCACTCACCACAACCAATCTCATCCATCTTCCTGAAACGTCGTTTTTTTTTCCCAAATTTGAACCCATGAGAAATCATGTGGCCCCCGCTTTATATATATTAAAAAAACATACTTTATTGAATTATCAATGATATGTTAGCTTTAATTATTTTGTATATATACTTATATATGTACAAATTCATTTTTATAAATATATTAAATACTGACAATTATTTGGCGAGATTAACATATTAAATATTATATATATGTACATATGTTTGAGACATATATAAAGTACTATCTATAATTAGGTCTATATTAAAATCTTTATAAAGTGTATATTTGAGGGAGCTATTTGATATATCTAAAAGTTAGTTTAGGGTGTTAGTAGAAATTTTTTAGTGTGTAGATCCCCGACTTTAAATAATAATGGTGACGGGAGCATTATTATTAAGGGATTAATGAATGGGTATGATTAATGGATAGTGGTTCTTTGGTTTAATTATATAAGTGGATCAGTTTTTGGGTAAAAAGCATTTAGTGTTAATCATTTTTCATCTAACAAAAAATTGAAAGTGAGGGATCTCTCATACATTCCAAGAAGAGTTTGCCTAAAATCTGAGACCGAGATTTCATGGATCAAGCGTTCTATAATTATAAATCATAATGTGTTTATTTGGTTATCAAAATCTAGCAAATAACTAAAATATGATCTGAACATTTTTGTTCTAAGTAACAAAATATTCTGCATTTGTCACATTTATAATTTATAGTTGTTTGCTTAAGTTTTGTAAAATTTCCATCATAATTTTCAATAATTTATATTTAAATTCTTTACTAAACTAAATTGAGTTTTATGAATCGTATTTTAAAACACTTAAATTTTATAAAATATTATGTCTTATATAGATATTTTCTATATTAAAATATCAGTAGCCTTCAGTTGTATTCAGTAATTTACATATAACATTCTTTATCAACTAAGTATGTTATATTTTAAAACATTTAAACTTAATAAGATACTATGTTTTTCATTTTAATTAAACCATTAACAACACATATATATAGAAACCATGTGTTATAAATTATATGAAAAATACATCTTTATACATATATGGGATTCAAGGTGGATAACGGGGCGAGACATGCATATCCCGACCTCGCCCTTTACCAATAGACAAACATTCGGAATTTTTTTGAATACATCCTCTTACTTGACCTGAACATAGTAAGGTGCGTCAGGTAATGTCAAATCGGGTTCAAATTGCCAATTTATTTTTGTTAAGTAAAATTTTGAGTTTGTATCATGTGAATAAAAAAATCAACATTGAAAAAGTTTTACACTTACGTAATTCTATTTGAACTTGCAAATTATTTATAACTCAATTGGTTTTCAAATACTGATGGTTCTTAAAAAAGGAAAAAGAAAAATGAAGCATCACTTTCTTTTCTTCTTTCCAATATTTTGCCAAGAAGAAGACTCTTGTTCATCTGCACATTTTACGTATATATTACAATTGATTTCAATGTTTTATTTAATTTTTGAATGAGTTGACTTTTCTTAAAATTTTAGAATCACTATTATTTAAGAGAATTTAATTATCTTTTTAGATTATGCTACAGTAATGTGAGATGTGCTCGTTTGAGACCATCTGAAAAAAAAATATATAAATTGACACATAAAATAGTTAGAGAGTATTTTTACTATACAATATTAAAAAGGCAAAATTATACTTTATGTCCCTAACATTTATTCTTTTTTTTTATGTCCTTTAACTTTTTTTGGTATCAGATATGTCCTACATATTTTAAATTTTTACAAATATGTCATTTTTGTAACACTGTCAACTAAGTTAATAGAATTGCTGACGTGAGACATGACGTGGCTAAAAGCATTGTCATGTCATGTTCCATGTAGTTGCCATGTGTTTGCCATATGGCCACACGCTAAAATATAAATTTTTCATTTTTCTATCAGAACTTTTCAATTTATTCATTTAGGTCCTTGGTCAAAAATTTTCTTTTGCCTTTTGCATGATCTAAGATCATATTTAGCTTCACCTAGGTCTACTGATTGTGAATATATTTTGTTCTATAATTAAATCAACCCCTATAAAATTTTTAGTTTATTCAGTTTAGTTCTTATCAAGCATGTATCACGTAAAACTCTCGATTTTGATTTTCAAACCAGTCCATAACTGCATCCTAGATGTTTTTAAGATATTTTTCAGTCATTCTCATCCTTAAGTAAAGCAAATAATGAATTAAAAATCAAGTTTTTGAATTCTTTAAGCTCACACAACTATTCACGTCGTTCTTGCTCTATTCTTTATTTATTTTTTTTTTCGGTTTTGCCATCTACTTAGCCTCATGATTTCTTTTCTAGCTTATATTAAGACATATTGGATCAACCCTTAACCAAAACTTAGATTATGATAGCTTGATTTTGTAAGTGAAAAAATTTGCTTTGTTTTGCTACACCTAAAACAGAGTAAAAACCGAGAGAATGAGAGAGATGTACACCTATTTTTCTACCCAAAACAATATGCTACTTTGAGCCATCTAAGTGCAGTCCAAAGTAATTATAAATCAGTGCATTATGAGGTTTCTAAACATCCATTTACAACAGCAAAAAGAAGAAAACAAAGTATAGAAATTTTTAACAATGAGTCTCAAGTAAGCTTAGAAGAACTCCTTTTTGGGTTGCATGTGATTAGAGATAATTTATAAGTTATAATCCAAGTAAATTAGAGCTTTAAGGTTAATAGAAGACAAAAAATGAGAGAAAACATGATTACAGCAGAAAAACAGAGGCAAGACATGATGAATATCGTAATAGTTTGAATTTTTCCAAAACTTCATTTTAATTCATATTTTGCCTTGCTTTGGGTTGAAAATGATCAAATATATCCTAAAAACATCTAAGATGAATTATGGGCCTGTTTGGAAATCAAAATCATGAGAAAAGTACGTAACATGAATGACAGAGATTAAAGTGTAAAAAATTAAAAAGTTTAGAGGAGTTGATTTAATTATAGAACAAAATATATTCACAATCTGTGGATCCAGATGAAGCTAAATATGATCTTAAATCATGCAAAAGACAAAAGAAAAATTTTGACAAAAGACCTAAGTGAATAATAGAAAAGTTCTTGATAGAAAATTGAAAGTTCATATTTTAGCATGTGGCCACGTGGCAAACAACACGTGACAACTACACATCAACAATTCTGTTAACTCCATTGAAGGTGTTATAAAAAAGGAGCATATCTGTAAAAATTTGAAACATGTAGAATATATCTGATACAAAAAAAAAGTTGAAGGGCATAAATGAAAATAAAGATAAACGTTAGGGACATAAAATATACTTTTGTCTATTAAAAATTTATATTTACATACCTCCCTAGGATTTATACATATATGATATAAGAACATAAAGTCAAGAAAATTTAACAATTATATAAACTATATTAGTGGATCTAGAATGAAGACTATTTTAAAATAGTAACATTAATATTTAAAGCTTTAAATTAAAAAAAAAACTAAAAAGGTTAAGACAAATTAATTTGTCTCATATTTATCAAGTACACTGGATAAAATCATCTCTAAAGTAACATATCTGGGAATCAAATTATTGTTTTTCATAGAACTCAAACAGTTTTGTTTTGTCCTTTGTTGTTCTCTTGTTAATAATTTAAAGAAAAAAAAAATGTTAACGAAACTGAGGTGCTGCAGCGCTAAGGAAGGGGCCATCTTCCGTGCTGCATGTGCTGAGAAAGATTCATGAAAGTTGGTGTATTAGTGATGTGCCAGAACTGTCTTGGGACTGCATATCTCATTAATTTGGATTCTCTCCGGTTTTGACGAGAATTGTAAAGTCCAGTTTATAAATTTGGACTATCCATAGATTGGATGGCTCAGTTTTTTTTTAAGATATTTCACAAATATTCTCCAAAAAAAAAAATTTTATTCAAAGAGTTGTTAAGCACTAAATGTAAATATTTCTTTTAAGAAAAATTCAAATTTGAATTTGTTATCTTATGAAAGACTAACTCCTTCTGTTAGATTTAACTTTCAATAGTGGACGGCTTAGATTAAGCGAAGGTAATTTTTACTTTTTTTTTCTCTTCCTTTATTTTGAATTGTCTAATCTAAAAAGGAGGTCCAAATCTAAAGATTAAACTATATAATTCTAGCAAGAAATGATAAGAATTGACATGTAGGGTAGTGAGTTTTATGAGAATTGATTGACTTCAGTATTGGAACTTCCAGTTTTCCAAACCAGCCATTCGATCGGTGATTAAATAACTGACATCAGTTCTCCAAACCAACCGTCTGATAGACGATTTTACAACTGGCAATAAGTCACTTAAAAAAACTTTTATCACCAACCATCCTAATTTAGGAAATTGTTGATGACTTTAATACTGAAGCCAATCGATTTCTAGATAAAGAAAGGGTTAGGAGCTTTAGAGTTGTGGAGAGATGGCAGAGGGGATTATTTACTTTTAGTAGATATGATTTTGTGCATTGGAGTATTGCATTTTCTGGTGGCAGTCAATTTTACCCATTGTTCATACTCACTCTAACTCATTCCACTTTCATGAGGTCTCACACAAGATTCTCTTGGACCTTACTTCGATTCAATATGCTACCCAGGCCCCCACCTCTTCCTTCTTTAACTTCCAGGATTATACATTATATATATATATATATATACCTTCCGTTTTACAATAAAACGGAGCGTAAAAATCTTTTAAATAGTAAAAAAAATTTTGAATACTGAGCTTCACCTAAATACCCTTGTAAGAATCATCAAGTGCATAGGTCAATTAGTAATAGGTTATTTTAGTTTAATCAGAGATCTCGAGTTTGAGTCTCTAAGAATGCAGCTGCGTTAAAACTTGGTAGAAAGAGTTTTGCTGCTTATTATAGTCCTATCCGATTCAAATTCAGATTAGTCAACACTCGTAGTTTGGTGATTAGACACTAGATGGTTGTTTACCCAAAGAAAAACCCTTGTAAGATGTTCTAATGCCGCCCTACTATGTTCTTGGTTTGAATGTGGATCCTATCACCTAATGTTAACGTCTAATGAAATAGGAGCAGTTCAATCAAAATTTAAATGGTCAAGATCATAGATAAAAATTCTTCAATCTTAGCATTATCGTTGAAACAAGTAAAAAATGATAAATTACACTCTAACATTACGTCAGAAGATTCATATATTCTTGATTTAAGGTACATTTGATTTCATGTTTAGATTTTTTTAAAATTCAGTTTGAAATTCCAAACATGATTTTGAATATAAAATTACAGTTATTTGGTTTGGCATTTACTTCACATTTTAAATCTTTTTTTTTTTGCAATCTCTTATTTATCTGAGACAACTTGACTTACTTTTAACTAAAATCAGGTTTGTTCATTTCTAATATGAATAAACACTTGGTAGCATTGTTAAAATTTAGGGTTTGGTAAGCAGTTTAACTTGTTTAGTAGTATTGTTAAAATTTCGGTTTGACATTTATTTCACATTTTAAATCTTTTTTTTAAACTTATTTATCTTAGACAATTTTGACTTACTTAACTAAAATTAAATTTGTTCAACTCTAATTTGAATACACACTTAGTAATATATTGTCAAAATTCAGGTTTAAGCCAACAGTTTAACTTATTAATTTAGCCTATCAATTGAACGAGTTTTTTGTACCCAAAGTTTGGCCCTATTTAAAAAGGATCCAAATTTACAAGCTCCTTCTTTTTTTTGTTTTTGGTACAAAATATAAACTACTTTCCATACAAAGTCTCATATAACTTTATGTCTACTATAGTTAATAAATATAGTAAGCTCAATTGTAAAAAAAAATTGTAATCTCTTGATAAAGATAGTTGATTTAAAAAATCATTGTTAAAAATTAAGGTCATAGAGAATTTAAAATATAATAAAGTGGCAATATTTATAGATGTTAGTCTTTTTTTTTTTTTGATAGACATAGTCATTTTTTTGATAAAAATGTTGAGCTTTTATTGCAAAAAAAATTAATTAATTAAATATTAATTAAAATATGTGTCTTGTAGGCCACAATAAACAAGCTTGAACATGAAATATATGAACCTGAATCTTCTGCAATACTTTTAGTATTGCAAAGTATAATGCTTTATTTAGCAACAATTTTTTTTGTTGCTTTGTATTACTCCTCTACAATATTGCAGATGATCTAGATCCGAAATATATGGCCCATTTATTGGCCAAATAGAATTCAGTATTTGTTCTTAAGGACAAATATAATACTTGTCTTAATCTAAACCGTCAGATTTCAGATCTAATAGTCCAGATTTTAATATTTTTTTTAAATTAAAAAATTATCAAAACTGCTACTTGATATTTGGACCATTAAATTTAAAATTTGACTGCGCTGATTAAGATAAACATGGTGCTTATCCTTAAAGCCAAGCAGTAGATCCAGATTGTTTATTGGCTAGCATGTGACTAGCCAATGCAGGCTAGACTATTAGGCAATGTTAGGATTTAATTTTAAGTTCCTTTTGTTTTGCGAGAAAAATAACAAATATTTTTAAAAATATTCAAAAGTGATTCATGGAATTGGTCAAAGTAAAAATTTTAAAAAAAATTTTTGTTACTTTTTAATAATTGTTTTAAAAGTTTTGAAACAAAATATAGATTAATTGATACAACAATTTTCTTTAAAAAATTGACAAAATATACATAAAAATATATTTTTTTTTGCAAAAAATTAAAAAAATAAACAGATGCTTAGTGAATTTAAAATTCAAATCAATCATAATTTAAATTTAAAATTAAATTATATGAATTTTATAAAGAAAAAATTATGATAAATTACATAACAAAATATGAATGGAAATCATATTGAAGTGTTCAATATTACATGAGTAACATGCTTGAAGGGCTAGTTTGGACAAGTAAGAATTAATATGAGTAATTATTAGCTTTGTTAGTTTGGTAATTAACATTAAAACTTTGTAATATATTTTATTTTTCTTGACCAAAATATATTTTACTTTTTTTTTTCTCTTCCTTTATTTGGAATTGTCTGATCTAAAGTAGATGGTTCAAATCTAAAGACTAAACTATATAATTCTAGCAAGAAATGATAAGAATTGAGATGTAAGGTAGTGGGTTTTGTGAGAATCGATTAATTTCAGTATTGAAGTTATCTGTCACGACCTGTTTTCTGGGCACATGACCGGCACAATGATGAATATCCCATCACTGTAAGCCTTTCGATAAATTCTACCCATGAGTTTAGTCATTATCTCTATATTATCAAAATAATCATTCCTGAAGAAAATATATCAAATTTTCTTTATTTGAAATTCATAGAGATGATTTGCACATAATAATAGATTCTCAGTATAAAATACATTATTTTGCTGACATACAAACCAAATGCCAAACCCCTGACCTAGATGTCCTAGACGATTACAGAGCAACATAATCTATAACAAAAGAGGGGTCTACCCGACAACGGGAAGGTCCAAAGTGATCTACTCCTCTAGCAGATATTCTTCGCTGGCAACCTGATCTGAACAAAAAGGTTGTACAAATAGTGTGAGCTTTTAAACTCAATGAGCGAATCGGCCTCGCGTTAATAAAATTCAAATACATTACCAGTCATGCAAGCATATCCAAAGGCTCATACTCAACCAATAGACAGAAGATAAAAATTCATCCAATTCAACAAACGTTACTAGTACTCGTCAATGGCAATATATACCGGAGAGTGCACACAGGCCGGCTCACCAATTATGTATATTTCCGCCATGACGCACAACCTCATCCTCTTAGCTAGGGCGTCTCACGGATTTATCACCAATCCGGGCTATATCCCTAATGAGGGAATCGTTGTCTCCACACTTATTGGTCAAGACACCCTGTCAACCGGGTTTTCCGCCTTGCCGTGAGAGGGGGTACTGTCCCGCTCAATTACAATTAATAGCATTTCATATCATAATCAGAAGCTCAATATAATATTCATCCATATAACAGGTATAGTATATAACTATATTATAGCTTTATAAACCACAATTCAAGAGATTCAATCTTCACATCATCATGAGATACTTGCTTTTTCTTATCCATACTTCTGGATTAATTATCTCATTATATTCGCCATTCTGAATCCAATTTCCCCCTATGAATCTTGGGAGTGTCCTACGACATACTTTTTATCACCAGTAATGCTAAAACTCTATTAAAACGGGGTCGTTTCACTCACCTTGATTCCGTACGAGCATCGCTTCTCTAAGTCATTACAGACAAGAGTGCTCAGGTGAATTTCGGTGTTCTGCTACGGAGATTTTCATGAAAGATTAGAGAAAATACATTAGGATTGTTTTCGTACAAATATTGTTCATATGTACGGTTACTATTCATACGATTACTATTCATACGTACGGTTACTATTTATACCAGAAATAGAAAATACAATCTGTAAAATAGTACACCAGGTAAGTTCCCAGGAAAGAGTGGAGGGTCACACTGGACACACTTAAAAACCAGGTCTTTCCTTAGCCAAAACTTTCCTAGACATGTATTGTTCACAGTTTGGATTCTATTTCAGTAATCAAATAATCAAAATAATATGTAAGCAGCTAAGGACAGTTTTTCTGATGTGGAAGATCAGCCAAAGCCGCAACCACAGAGCATACTTAAGAAAATAACTTCTAAAATTTGAAAGACATAGAAAGGGCATAGTATCCTTACCTAAGCTGAAAAAGAAAGGCCCAAAATCTCAGAGGCCTAGCATTGAAGTAAGAGAAACTTAAGGAGAGAAGAAGAGAAGTTGAAGGTGTGAGTTTAGAAGTGAAATAAAAGCGCCTATTTATAGGAAAAGTCAAGGGTACTATTTAATACTATGCGTTAATAAAATATTCAATTTACTATTTATGAAAATGATATTTCTAATAATGTAGTTACTGTACACCATCTGTTATTACTATAAAAAATTTAAAGGAAAAACTATCATTTTACCTTAAACCTTTAAGTTTTTTTTCAAATCAGTCCTTTCAATTTAGTCCCTGAGGGTATTTTTACACATAAAACGTCATTTTCTCCTACAAACTTCTTTCTAGTTTTCTCTTATGACCAAACCACATCTAGTACTTGACATTTCGATTGTATAAATGAACAGTATTGTATATGTAAATAGTATTATACGTGTGAATAGTACCGTATACTGAAATAGTAACAGTAGTTTGTAAACAAATATTTATATTTTATTTTTTTTGGGTATTACATTATCAATTTTTCAAGTCAGTGATATGATCGGCGATCAGATAGCTAACATCGATTTTTCAAACTAACCATCCAATCGCTGGTAGTAAATCATTTGACCAAAAAAAAAACTTTCATCGTCAATCATCGAATCGGCGATCAAATCACTAACTTAAAAAATTGATGACTCTAATATTGAAGTCAATTAGTTCTTAAGTATTTAAAAAAAAAAAATTAAGGGCCTTAGAGTTGGAGTTGTGGACAGATGGCAGAGGGAGTTAGTTACTTTTAGTAGATATGATTTTGTGCAATGGAGTATTGCATTTTCTTGTGGCAGTCAATTTTACCCACTGTTCTTACACACTCTAACTCATCCCACTTTCTTGAGGTCTCACACATGATTCTCTCGGACCCTACTTTGATTCAATATGCTACCCAGGTCCCCCACCTCTTCCTTCTTCGACTTCCAGGATTATACATTATATATATATATATATATATATATATATAGTATTCGCCTTCCGTTTTACACTAAAACGAAAAGCAGAGAAATCTCTGAGCTTCACTTAAATACCATTGTAAAAACCAAACGCATAGGTTAATTAGTAATAAGTTGTCTTAGTTTAATTAGAGATTTTGAATTTGAGTTTCTAAGAATGCAGTTGCGTTAAAATTTAATAGGAAGAGTTTTACCATTCATTGTGTTCTTATCCGGCTCAAATCCGAATGAGTCAATATTTATAATTTAGTGATCAAATACCGGATGGTTGTTTATCAAAAAATTAAAAAAAAATCCTTGTAAGATGTTGTAATGCCGCCCTACTATGTTCTTGGTTTGAATGTGAATCCTATCACCTATTGTTAAAGTCTAGTGAAACATGAATAGTTCAATTAGAATTTAAACGGTCTAGAGATAAAAATTCTTTAATCTCAGGATTATAGCTAAAAGAAGTAAAAAATGATAAATTGCACTCTAATGTTAGGTTAGAAGATTCGTACATTCTTGATTTAAGGTACATTTGATTTCATGTTTTGACTTTTTTAAAATTCAGTTTGAAATTCCAAAAATGATTTTGAATATAAAATTACAGTTATTTGGTTTGACATGTATTTTACACTTTAAATCAATTTTTTTAAAACTTTTATTTATCTGAGACAGCTTTGACTTACTTTTAACTAAAATCATGTTTGTTCAACTCCAATCCGAAAATGCACTTAGTAGTATTGTTAAAATTCAGGTTTTGGTAAGCAGTTTAACTTGTTTAGTAGTATTGTTAAAATTTAGGTTTGACATTTATTTCACATTTTAAAACATTTTTTTTCAAACTCTTATTTATATGAGACAACTTTGACTTACTTTTAATTAAAATCAAATTTATTAAATTCTAATCCAGATACACACTTAGTAATATATTGTCAAAATTCAGGTTTTGGCCAGAAGTTTAACTTGTTTAGCCTGTCAATTGAACGGGTTTTGGTACCCAAAGTATGGCCTATTTAAAAAAGGATCCAAATTTACAATCTCTTTTTTTTTTTACAAAATATAAATTGCTTTACATACAAAGTCTCATATAATTTTAAGTCTAACATATTTGATAAATATAGTAAGTTCAATTATAAAAAAAATTGTAATCTCTTGATAAATATAAGATAGTTGATTTAAAAAATTATAATTAAAAATTAAGGTCATAGATAATATAAAATGTAATAAAGTGGCAATATATTGTAGACGCGACATTTTTTTTTAATAGACACAGCTGTTGGTTTTTTTTTGCAAAAAAAATAGTATTTAATTAATTAAATATCAATTAAAATATGTGTCTTGTAGGCCACAATAAGCAAGTCTGACATGAAATATATGGCCTCTTAGTATGTGTTTGTTTTCGCGTCACTTTTTGCCATCTGTCATTTATTGTTGAGTTCAACCACGTTTTCGGGAATTTAGCATGTTTGGGAGAGCTGCTTCACGCAACCACGATAGATTGTAACCTAGTTTAGGGCTATGTAATGTGGGTAGCTTGACAGCGTGAAATTCTTGCTTCTGCGGACATCCCAACGTGGTTAAAGTGGAGAAATTTGTGTATATTCATTTCTGTCCCTGGTTCGTGTCTTTGTGTGTATTTGGTGTATCTGCCCATGTTCAAAATAAAGTGGTATTCTCTGAAGCTATGAAGACTCCATTTTTTCCTCTGCTACTGCTTTGTTTTGATACCCAAGAACAGAGGAAACTTGATTTTGAGTTTTTCAATTGTAAAACTTAATTTGTGATTCATTTTCTTTCGTGATTCTGGTCTAAAATGATATAATGAATCTTCAAATAAGTTACAAGGAAATTCTGGGTTGATTTGGAAGCCAAACCCAAGAGAAAAGTAGAGAAAACCAGAAAAACATTGCAGTAGGGACTAAATTGTAATTATTGAAAAGTTTACTGGGGTTGATTTAATTTTGAAACAACATATATTCTTAATCTAGGGCCTATATGAAGTGAAATATGAGCTCAAATCAAGTAAAGAACAAAAGAAAAAATGTTGATAGGGACTACAATGCATAAAAAAGTTTATAGGGGTCAATTTAAATTAAAAATAAAATATAATCTCGAACTAGGGACTTAGATGAAGTTAAATATGATCTTAAATTAAGTAAAATAAAAAATAAAAATTTTAATCTAGGACCTAACTGAATAAATTAAAAGGTTTATAAATTAATTAATTTAATTAGCCAAATTAATGAGAATCTTGATTTCATTAAATTATTATAAGTTTTTTTCATTAATTTTAATTGAGATAAAATTAATTTAATAGAGAAGAAAAAAATTGTATTGAAATTTAGTTAGAGATAAAATTATTTAATAGAGAAGAAAAATATTTTGAAATTTAATTAGAGATCTTTAAATTATTATGAATAATTAGTGATTAATTAAATTTTTAATTAGTAATTGAAAAATAAAAAATTAACTTATTAATAAAAAAATGATTTATTAGTGATTAATTTGTAATATTAGACAAATAAACAAAAAAAATTAAGTTTATTTTTAAATAAATAAAAATAAATAATAATGTTACATCAAAAAATTAAATAAAAAATTCATGCTCTTTATAGTAATTACACATCACAAACTATGTTTGCACACCAATATCCAAACATCATGTTCTTGCACCAAACCACATTTTTTGCTCCAGACCACATTTGTCTAAATGTGTTCTAAAAATAAATTACGTTCATCCAAACTTAGTTTTTTTTAACTATGTTCAATCAAACTTAATTTATTCAATCCACGCTTAACTTATCGGACTCCCAAAAACACTCTTAATGGCTAGCATGTGACTAGCCAATGCAGGCTAGACTATTAGGCAATGTTAGGATTTAGTTTTAAGCTCCTTTGTTTTGTGAGAAAAATAATAAATGTTCTTTAAATTATTTAAAAGTGATTCATGGAATTGGTCAAAGGAAAATATAGATTAATTGATACAACAATTTTCTTAAAAAAAAATGGACAAAATAAACATAAAATATATTTTTTGCAAAAAAATATAAAATAAACAGATACTTAGTGAATTTAAAATTCAAATCAATCATAATTTAAAATTAGATTATGTGAATTTTATAAAGAAAAAATTATAATAAATTACATAACAAAATATGAATGAAAATCGTATTGAATTATTCAAAATTACACGTGTAACGTGCTTGAAGGGGTAGTTTGGACAAGTAAGAATTAACATGAGTAATTATTACCTTTGTTAGTTTGGTAATTAACATTAAAACTTTGTAATAATTTTATTTTTCTTCACCAAAATATGTTTTCCAGGTGTCTCTGCTCACTAGCCGATGGATAATTATTGTGCTATTCTACAATGATGACGATGATGAAGTTGACAATGTTTTCTTAACTTGGGAAGGTGTGTCTTTCCCTAATAAATATGACTAATTAAGGTCCTAATATAAGCTTAATTAGTTATAATTAGTGTGTTGACCCGTGTGATGCAAAGATATATTTATCAATATATAAATATAACACGTGTTTAAATTTAAATATTTATTTATTTCAGCACAAATTATTAAAAAAAAATTTGTATACTACATTTGATGTTGTTGTTGTATGATTATCATCTTTATTAAGAGGCAAAATTTTCAAATTATTTCTACTCTTCACTCTCAAAATTGCCACATATAATTGTCCATGTGTAAAGACCGAACATGCGTAATGCAAATCAACTGCTGAAAGTGATTGACTTTGATTTTTGTTAATTGTCATTGCAAAGCACAATGTTATTAGAAACTAATTTCTTCTAAGTTGAAAAGACAATCTTGAATCTGATGAGGTAATTATCATCCTGGGAATCATGATTTTTTTCTCTAATATTTTTTCAAGAGATAATTGTTGCTTGACATGCTTACTAAATCAAGACATGATCAGTCTACTACTATTACAAAGTCCTATTGATTTATCAATATTTCTAAATAACATCATTGGAGTACCAATCTTCAGCTTTAGTTCATGGTTTGGAACACCCGACAATCTGATACTGTTCAAAAATTCTTGTGTGTAAATATGGGTCGTAGTCCGATATTCTCCATTAATTTAGACAACCATGAACTGACTCAAGACATAAAGTTTGCCTTTTGTCAACATGTCTTTAAACTTATCAATGAAGACTCTCCTGACATGTGTATGGATGCAATCCTCCTAGATTAAAAAATATATATATTAGCTTATTAATAATAAGAATTGAAAATGCATGAAAACATCTGTTAAAACACATGTGTCATTCAACTTCATTTGATGGCTACCTTAGAATCTTGTAGCACTATCTCGATGTTGCTTACTTCTCCAAGCACATTAAACCCAACATGAGTCCATAAGCGAACAATCCTTGCCTTGATTCTCCAATTTTCTCTAGATGAAGCAATATAAACAATTTTATCAATGTTTGCCATTTTCAACAGGAAAACCTACATAATATTGAAAAAAGAGTGAAGGAGAAGTTTTTTATAAAGAACTATAAAAAAATAGCATAAACAGATGAATAAAGTTTGAAAGAATTGTTAGATTTACACAAAATAGGGAGAGTGTGTGAGAGGACATTTGAGGGGGTTGTATCAAGCACTTGGTCTTAATTTGCCTAAATAAAAAGAGAGTGAGAAATATGAAAATAATAATAATAATAATATTTTTCATGTTAATCATGGAAATATAAAAATATTGCACATTGATTCACGTATATTATGTTCATGATTCACCCATTATTTTGGAATCAATATAATAAATGAGAATAAAAATATGAGCACATAATTATACACTTATATTGTGCTTTACCTTTGGTTATATACATAATTATATTTTATATCAGTTTTCACAAGCTTTAATAGAACAAATGGTAAAAGTTATAGAAATATATTGTCCATCGATTTGTATAGAAAGAAACACTTATATATTCATTCATAATATAATTATACACTTATATATTTATTCATACTATATTGTGCTTGATTTGTATAGAAAAAAACACAATAAATGAGAATAAGAATATATTCATTCATATTTCAATCAAGATTTCCAGTAATTTATAAATCAATTAAGGTCAAATAAAATAAGTTTTTTTTTAAATTTACAAATCAATTAACAATTAACAAATCAAAATCAAATGAATCATTACTATTAACTATGTCACCATACTAATTGATTTGTAATTGTCATTAGCTACATTCTTTGATAGAAATCAATTATTAGGGATAATCAATAAGTGAAAATAATTGATTTCTATTATCACTAATGAATTACTACTAATTGCATCAACACATCAACAAATAATTAATTTCTATTGTCCATGTGTTTCTTCCTAATTGATTGACTACCACTAAAGCATTACTATAAAGAAAGGCATAAACATCTCCAGTAATTCATTCGTATTCTAATTAAGATCTCCATTAAGTTGGAGTTCTACTTATTATTATACCCATGTGCAATTAAAAAAGTACACAATTGAAATTAAATTTTATATTGGTTATCTACAGACTTATTGAAATACTATCATTTCATAAAATATAAAAATACATATTATTTTTTAATTACAAACTCTCATTTAATAAAAATATCTAAAAGAACTATCAATTGTTAATTCAATAATTATATTAAAGAATGTTATCAATAAATTTCATTTAGAAAAACAAACTCTCACACGAAAAGATTAAAGAAAAAATATATATAAAAGAATGTTATAAATCAATTTCATTTAAAAAATAGTGACGTAGTGTCAATACATCCCAAGTTTTCACAATATGCGTATATAAGTCGATTGTGGAAAGAAAAATTCTAGAAAGGTTTTTGATTGAATTGATTTAAATTATCCATATTAGGGCATTTCTAGAAAATCTATACATAACATTCTTTAATATAATCATTGAATTAACAAATGATAGTATTAACAAATATTCCTCATTTCATATATAAGTAGAAAATTTATTTATATATTAATTATTTCATTTATATTTGCTTATTAAAAGAACTATCATTTGTTAATTCAATAATTATATTAAAGAATGTTATAAATAAATTTTAACAAATAGACATTTGATCTAATTGATAAATTCACGTGGGGTGAAGTTGAATAAGCACAACTATAAATTAATATAAACTAAACAATATAAGTGATATAATAAAATTCACCGCATTATTTATATGAGAAAACATCCACCAAACATACTTGCACCAAATGTAAACAACTAACAACATAAAATTAAAAAAATTAAAACTTATAATAAGAATTAACAATTAACAAATCAAAATCGTATGAAGCATTACTATTAATTGCATCACCACATTAATTGATTTGTAAATGTTATTAGGTAATTCTTTTATAAAAATCAATTATCAGGGACAATCAATCAATGAAAATAATTGATTTATGATGACATTTACAAATCAATTAGTTTAACAAAGAACTATTTTGAAAATGAAAGTTTATTGCAAATTCAAAGTTTACTAAAAGCATAAATAATAACAATTGATTTGTAAAATGCCTTAGTGGTATTATCAAAATTATTAATTAAATTGATTTGCAAGAAAGTAAATTGACAAGGAAATTAAAATTAATTGAAAAAAAGTAAATTTCAAAGTATCTAATGGTAGCAAATTTAAAGTTTCCTAAAAGCATAAATAATAACAATTGATTTGTAAAATGCTTTACTGATATGATCAAATTTATTAATTATGAAGGAAATCTATATAATAGACTAAAACAATTCTACTCGAAGGCATTAATTGTCAGTAGATTATTATATTATGTATAACTAGTGTCATGACCCGTGCGATGCACGAGTTAACATAAATGTCATTATTCTTGCTTATTAAATAAATAAATAAGAATAATTAAGATACATATAAAGAAATACGTGTACAAAAATAATGAGACATTCAAGCTATATTAAAATATATATACTTCTGATTCATTAGATATAATTGCTTTGAATATTGAATGTGAATAACATTAAATGAAAAGAAAAACAAAAATAAAGTATCACATGAATTAATCTAGATAAATATACTAATGATAAAAAGAGTTGAAATAAAAGTTATTGACCTCAAACATAGATTTTGGATTTTTTTTTATATCTACACTATTAGTACTCGTCACTATATTCTCTACTTGTTAAATATCAAAATCTTTAATCCCTTTATACTTTTCATTTTTAAAATGATAACGTAAAGTTGACCATAACTAAAAATAAGATTTGCAAGATATAATCCAACTAAGAAAAGCAATTGCTTATGTTTATAGCAAAAGCTCAAAAAAAAAACACATGCAAAAACAATAATAACGAATAAAATATAGAAAAAGAAATAAATACAAAAATCATGAGTTATTGTAAAAAAAATATAAAACAACTTTGATATGAAATATTAAAAAGAATTTGATGCCCAAGACTATCCATTTACAAGTAATCCCAGGCTGGCCCATAGGTCTAATCATGTTTTGACACTATTATAAGGAGTAATATAAATTGAGATCAATGTACTAATAATAAGAAAAAAAAAATGAAATGAAATTTACTTGCATCTAACAAAACTTTGAATATTTTTGCTAGAATTTTTTTTGAATATTTTTGTAGGAACTAATTAGTGTTATACATAGATGACTGCGTAGAAAGTTGGCGTGACATTTGAGTTGAGTCATCACAATCCAATTTAAACTTACAATCATAAATGAAAAAAAAACTTTCAAATACATATATAATAATTAATATAGATAAGCAATAATAACTTATTAAGGATAAAATAACAATATTACTTTAAAACGTAATCAAAACAACTTCCATGATTGTGTTATAACAAAAACCTTATACCAACTTAAACTACAGAGAATTAAATTTATGAATTTAACCTTAAAAATCATTTTACTACATTGAACAGTCACAATAGTTCATTAACATCAAAGCCCATGTACGATGCAATCTAATTAGCAAAATTTTCCATAGAGTACAAATCACCTTATTGCATCAGAAAGATATAATGTAGTTAATGAACATAAACAGCCAAACTAAATTACAAATTAAAAACATAATTAAATTACTATAAATCTTACAATTCAATGTTTGTGCTTTTGTTCTTCGTGCTATTCTTGTATTATATATTTTCAATAGTTCCAACAATAGTTAGCTTGCCAATGACATCTGTAAAATACATAAAAGATTTACTGAATTATCGTGAGTTCATATTATGAGAATAATTAATTGTATATGATAAAAATAATGGGTTTACAGAGAAGAACAAACCAACTAAATAATTCTGATCAACGTGTTGAAATGAGATATTTGCAAACGAATAAAACTTAAAGTCATGCCCATAATAGCAATGTCATCTTCAACTTGACATGCTTTAGTGAAGTATTGAAAATTTATCTTAAATGCATAGTAGTACAATAATTACCATTGTCCTTACCAATAATGTTAAATTGTGTAATAACGTATACAATAAGTTCGAAAATAATATCCTTGAACTTGTTAATAAAAACCCGTTTGACAGATGTATGAATGTCAGATTCCTGAAGAAAAAGAATTGATAAAGAAAAAATTATATGAACCAAAAATTATTCCTAAATAACAAAAATAATAAAAGGAAAAGGCAGAGAAAACACATGTGAATATTGTAGAATCATCTCTATGTTATTAACTTTTTCAGGTGAGTTATATCTAGGCATAAATCACATGTACACAATTTTGGCTTTGATCTTTTAGTTTTCTCTTAGTGGACAAATCTCTTTGATGGTATCAAACCTAAAGAGGATGACAAAAATACAGAAGAACGTACTCTTGAGCAATGGAAAATGGAATAGCACCAGGAAATATAAGTTAATCTTACACATTTCCATGAAGCAACCATTCTGAGTATGAGAGCAGTGATGAAAACAAAGAAGGAGAAACTGGCTATTTCATCCATGTATGAGGTGAGAGATAGCAAAAAAAAATGAAGAGACCTAAAGGGTGGGAGAGTGGAATGGTACCCAAATATTGTTGGGGCCAAATAAAGATGCATGGATTGGGCAATGAAATGATGCTATAATTACTGTGTCAACTCTCAATGCATATTTGAATGATTAAGCAATCAATGGGTGTAATAATTACGGTTGTTCAAACATAAAATCATATTAATTTATTTGTTTGAAATTTACACAAAAATTACTTAGTAATTATAGCAATTATGTAGTAATTTATCTTAAATTTTTTAAATTCATTTAATGTGATATGATTAATTTACCTAATTTATTTATTTAAATTTATTATATTATGTATAATTTAGTGACATACTGGCAATTAAAGTTTTATAGTAAAATTTACCCTCATTCATTCATTTAATTTATTTAAATGAATTATTAAATGCTATATAATATAGTAATTTATTATTAAATTATTATAACCATTGTCACGACAAATTCATTTATATATATATTCATTTAATCACAACTAATTTAATTTATAATTAATAATTTACATAATCTATCATTTAATATTTTATTTTAATTTATTAATTTTAATATATGCAATTTAATGTGGTGTGATTAAATAATTAAATAATTAAATAATAATAATAATGAATTTAGTAATTTACATAATCAAATTTCAATTTGCATGATAATTGCAATTTTCATGGAATTTGCATTCATGAATTCCAAGAATATGCGTTGATGATGGAGTCCAAATTACATTTCAAAAGGATTGTTTTACCATTTCAATTTGAATTTGCTTTAATTTTACTTAATGTATTTAATGTAGTGATTAATAAGAATGAATTCAGTAATTTACACAATTTATTTACTTAATATTTTATTTTAATTTACTAATTTTAATATATGTAATTTAATGTGGTGTGATTAATAAGAATAATTTTTTTAGATTCATTTTAATACAATTTTTCAAATTTATTTTTTTGTTTGAGAAAGAGGCTCAGAAGCCCTAAACACCAACGCTATAAACTTGGGTAGACCCGACACCATTGAGATCAACCAATAGAGCTTCTCTCACAGCTTTCCGGCGGATGCAATTATATAATCAAATTTCAATTTGCATAATAATTGCAATATTCACGGAATTTAAATTCAGAGATGCTAAGAATATGCATTGATAGTGGAGCCTAATCACATTTCAAAAGGGTTGCAATAATATTTGAATTTAAATTTATCCTAATTTTACTTAATACATTTAATGAGGTGATTAATAAGAATAAATTTAGTAATTTACACAATCTACTCATTTAATATTTCATTTTAATTTATTAATTTTAATATATGTAATTTAATATGAGGTGATTAATAAGAATAAATTTAGTAATTTACACAATCTACTCATTTAATATTTCATTTTAATTTATTAATTTTAATATATGTAATTTAATGTGGTGTGATTAATAAGAATAATTTTTTAAAAATTCATTTTAATGTAATTTTTTCAAATTCATGTAATTAATGTTTCATTTTAATTTATTAATTTTATTATATAGAATTTAATGACATTCATATAATTAATGCTTTAGAATGAAATTATTTTAGTCTATTATATAGATAGAATAAATTTAAATAAATAAATTAGCTAAATTAATCATATCACATTAAATGAATTTAAAGAAATTAGAGTAAATTGCTATATAACTAGTATATAATTGCTATATAATCACATTAAATGAATTTAAAAAAATTAGAGTAAATTACTATATAATTGCTATAATTAATATATAATTGTTATATAATTAATAAATCATGTAAACTTTCCAATTGAAATATAATATATTATCTTTTGGTAAATTAGCATTTATTATATACATATCGATTCTAAAAAAATAAGTTTTTATTATATACATATCAATTCTAAAAATAAATTCTAAAAAAGTAAGTTTTTTTAATTCACATATCAATTCTAACATTAAATAATTTTTTTACCTATTAAAAAATCCTTTAAAACACTACAATGGTCAAAATGTAATAATACCACGTGATTTCTATTAAATTAATAAATATTTAAAAAGAAATCAAAATTAATTCAAAAAAGGGAGTTTTTTAATTGACATAATTAACAATTAACAACTTATATTAAAAATCAATTATTTTGGACATTAACAAATCAAAATCGTATGAAGTATTATTATTAATTGTGTCGCCGCACTGATTGATTTGTAAATGTCATTAGGTAAAAGTAAATCTATTAAAAATTAATTAGTTTAACGGAAAACTATTTTGGAATCTAATGATAGCAAATTCAAAGTTTTCTAAAATTTTAAAAACTTACCATTAATTTCTAAAGTACTTAATTCTTTAACAAAATTAAAAAGATTTAATTGCATGATTGTATGATTGGTATGTAAATTACAAAATTAAATTCAAATGTTGTAACTTTGACCCCCCTCAATTAATATATGAATTAATATTGGATGAATTAAGAAATTAAATTCAAATATTGTAACTTTCTATGTGAATTTAGAACGAACTTTTTTGACTTTGATTTTTTTATAAATTAAAATTTATTATGTTGAAAGATGCAAAATTATTAGAATGTTTTCATAATGTATATTAAGATAGGAGCCCATGTTTTTTTTTTGGGCTTAATTTAATGTTATACGATAATTAATTTTTGTTTCTAAAACAACCTTAAAAAAATCTCTCATAAAATATCTAAACAAAAAATATAGTTAACAAATATAATTATAAAACATATGAGAATTAAAAAAATAGAATTAAAGTTTGACTACACGAATATTAACAATAAAAATAATGATATTTTTTATTAATAAAAAAATTATTTACGTAGATTGAAGTTGACTAATATTTTAGTTAAATATTTATTTATTATTCATGTGGAAGTAGAGTTGAATAATTATAAATATAATTAATATAAACTAAACAAATATAAATTGTTTCTAAAATCGTTACATTGTTTAAATTACTAACTACAAAAAGTCACCACATTGCTCATAAGAAAAATACATTGTCCAAGTATACTTGTACGAAGTTTAAATTGTTAACATAAATGGTTGTCAACTCAACAGACAAAGTCGAGAAGTGTGTAGTGAAAGTGGCATCTTGAGATAATGAAGCACCATGTAGAAGTTTCTTGCACAAACACCTTAAAAATAATGACATGATCATTCTCTTTCTATTGGTTTCAAGGCGGATATTACGCCCACAAAATGGCTTCCATATGCCTAAAAATGACACCAATTCCCACTGCTTTATTTATAAAAAGCTTAGAAATGATGAAAAACTATATTTTATCAGGGAGGAAGGTGATGAGATATGGTATCTATGAATCCAAAGCCTTAATTTTTTATCTTGTCACAATCATCTGTATTGTAAGAGTGCGGCTGCAAAATATGGACCTTATTTAGGGTTTTGCACAAAGAGAGAGAGAGAGAGAGAGAGAGAGAGAGAGAGAGAGAGAGAGAGAGAGAGAGAGAGAGAGAGAGAGAGAGAGAGAGACATCTGAAGAGGATATCACAACTTTGGTTGAATTTATTTAAATAGGCAAAATTTGAACCTTATTTAAAAAGTAGAATTTTATTTATTTAATTCATGCATTAGTTATGCATATTTGCAATCATGCAACCAAATTCAAAAGTAAAAAAATTAACAAATTAAATAATTAAGAAATTGTAATTGAATGATTAAAATTTTAGGAATTGATATTAAATGTGTACATCAAATCAAAATGTTTAAATTATTGATTTTTTTTAAACATTAATCATGCAACCAAATTGAAAATGGAAGAGGTAACAAATTGAAAAAAATAAGAAATTATAATTGAATGACATAATATTAAGATATTAAGAATAGACATTAAATATTGCAATAAATGTGTAGAGGTGGAGTTGTTTTAATCTATTATATAGATTTGGAGATAACAGGTGTTGCAATCTATATATGTTAAGAATAGATCATTAATTCAATCTGATTGATTCAAAAAATTAACTAACCAAAAAGTTAGTTATTATTTACAAAATACAATTATTTCTTACAGTATATAAGATTTAACAAATTTTTTATTGTTTATTCTTTTTTATCATATTATATTTCTTTTTTCTTTTAAATTATTTTTTAATAATATTATTATTTTTGGCACAAAAAAATAAGAGAATAAAAAAAATAAAAGAGCAATATTACACACACACACACATATATAATATAAGTTTTCTAAAATTAAGTATAAAAATATTTATTAATTTACTATATTATATATTTTTAATATATAAAATTAAATATATATATATAATTATTATCGATTTAATCACAATCAAATCAATAAATCGTAAATCAATATTTTCATCAGTTTAATCATCAATACAATTTTTAAAACATTGATATTATGAGTATAGTCATAAGAAATAATACTCTGACATCACTGCGAAGAATAATTTATCAATTTTTAGTTATTTTCTGTGTTAACGATGAGATTTAAATATTTTTATATATAATTTTTATTGTTCAAATCTAATCGAACGATCCCAATTTTACATTATCCAACCGAAATGTTAAAAGAGTCATAGTTTCACATGCAATGGAGGAAGTGGTGGGGTCTGACGGATTCCGTATTTGCAAAGCGATGGATATGCAAGTTGGGTAGGATTTTGATCGCGCATGAGTCAAGCACAGAAGAATATTTACTGTACATTTATAGCGTTGAAATTATTATTATTATTATTATTATTATTCTTGTTTTGATAAATAATTTATCTTATTTAAAATTTAAAATCTAATTTAATTATCAATATTTAGAAACATACTCAGCTCTAACCAAGGTTTGTTTAGTTTGGCATTTGAATTCTTTATCTCAGTTTTAAAATCATATTTTTTTTTTCCAGAAATCTTCATTTGTCATAAGTAATTTTAATTTATTTTTAACAAAAATTACATTGATCTAAAATAAAGTTTGTCCAACCTAATCAAAACAAAAGAAACTTAAAAATAATAGTTAGCTCTTGCTGTGTTGATGTTTTTTTATTTATAAAATTTAAACTTAAAACTTTATTTAAAAAAATAAAAGTGGAATTTCTTAAACTGGAAAATACCGATATATTAAATTTTATAATATTACGTAAATACCAAAAAGAAACTGGAGAAGGCAATGTATTGGGACAAAGGAAGGACCACGTATGGGAAAGTGGCTATTCCTATTGCTTGCTTCCATCTTTGACCATTTGTTTGAGATTGAGAGTAGCGACTAGCGACTAGCGAGCTTCGAATTGGCCTTTGGAGTGATTTAAACAGAATCACATTACAACTACATCTTTAACTTGTGACTTGTGACACCAATCTTTCACCTTTTTCTGACTGCTCAAAACACCCCCACTTCATATTCATCATTCATACTTTACATTTTGCATCAATTTCATAAATTACAATTTCACGGAGACAGCCCTTGTGCTTTTCTCTTAGTAACAAGCACCTTGTTTGTCATTTTTCAACCGTCGAATCATACGATGGCCAAAAACCTTCCATTTTTTTTTTCAAAACATCTCAACTAATTATAGTGTGACACGTGTCTTAGTTTTCCTTTTTTTTTTTTAAAGCTCGACCCACATAGACTTGGTGAAAGCTAAAATTTCATAAAAGCCCAAGCACCCTATGTTTTTGTTAAAATAAGCCATTACAGCAACATACACCTTCATCCACTGTTGTTAGCTTCGTCGTCAGGACACGTATGGTGCTGGGGCTTTTTTGCAATGGATTGGAACATGTGTCACACTGTATTTGGTTTAAGTATTATGAAAAAAAAAAGTAGAAGCTAATTTAGCTATCTGATCTGACAACTGAAAAACGACAAACAAGAAGTTATCACTATGGTAAAAACATAAGAGTTACATCTCAATTTCATTCCCATCAATTTGGTCATTTTTTATTATTAAATTGTAAAATTTGAAGTTGCTAAATCTTAATTTTTTGTTATTTAAATTCATTTTGATAGATATAAAGATGAAATTGAGAAAAGCACAACATTTGAGGGACTAAATTGAAAGAACAATAATTTGTTATATTCCAAATTAGCAATTTACTCTACAATAAATATGTCAACGCCTTTGTAAAACTATGACGCATCGTCCACGTCATCTCCCTCTGTTGCTGTTGCCCTCGTCTCTCCTTTCTTTCTCTCTCCTTTGACCTTTTCTTTTTAAAAATAAAAATTGCGTCCTCCTCTGATTAATCGGAGGGGCCTATGGGATATTATATACAAATCAGCACTCACATTTTACGTACATCCTCACACTCTCTTCCTTGCTTTTCCTTCTTCTTCTTCTTCTTCTTCCTCTGGCTTCCATGTATCCACACTCCGCCACCGAATTCTCAAGCGCCGCAGACTTCCTCGGCGATCTGGCTTCGCCGCAAGCAGCCTCGGCTCCGGCAACGATAATGCCCTGCCGCCAGTACCAGCTCGCGATCTCCGACCAAATCGACTCGGAGCAAAGCCTCAATAGCTGCAGCAGCGGATGCAGCAGCTACGGATCGCCAAGTTCTCTGGCGAGTCACGACGCGATGTTGCAGAGAAGCCGTAGCAGCCACTCGCTGCAGAAGAGCGGCGGGATCCATCACCCTCTCTCTGCTCTGTTAGCCGACCTTCTCGACGTTGACTCGGAGATCGGTCCGGTTCGCAAAGTTTACAGTACCAGCTATCTACAGGTGCCTTAATTATTTTCCAACTCTTGATTTCTTCAGTTTCTAAAAAATTGAATGTCAAGTAAGTTATAATAATGTTTGGTTTTGGTTAATTATATATATATATATATATATATATATATATATTGAAGCAGAGGATTAATGGAATGCAACAGAATTGGCAGTCAGAAAGTCCATTGCGGAGCGAAAGTAGTATGATTATTGAAGGAATGAGCAGAGCGTATCCTTATAGGCCCGACGAGAAGAAGGTCAGGATTGAAAGATATAGTATCAAGAGAAAAGCGGTTAGCGGTGACCATTGAATAAGTTTCTTCAGCTTGAGTTCAGTTAAAAGCACATATTGTATTTGTGCCATCACCATCTTCAAATAAAGTATTTTTCACGGTAACACCATGAATAACGCATAATAGAGCAGCGCCCAATACACCAGCAACTCCCGTCATATGAAATGGGTTCAATGTCCAATTATGAAATTCTTGAAAAAAGAGAATGAATCGAAAATCAGAGGAACTTCAACAAAAAAATCAAGGTTTACTTATTTTCTTTTTCAATTTTTGAAACTGCATGTGGCAACTATAGATCAATTGAAATTTTAATATTTTAAACTTACTTATTAGTTAGAACTACCGTCTAAATATTACATAATTGTTGCATAATATTTTGTCAGAGATCTTTTTGAATTCCCTCACTTGTTAAATGTGTCAAATATCAATGATGTGATTTAGTTCCAGAAAATAGTAATAATAAAAAATAAGTTAAATTATTAGTTTGGTCTTAAAAATTTACCATTACTTTAATTTATTTTTTAAATTTGATCATTCTTTTTGTTAAAGTGATTTTTAATAAAAATAACTTTGAAATTTGACAATAGTAATATTGTAATTTAACAATAAAAATAATTAAATTAAAATAAATATAATTTTTTATGATTAAATTAAAACACTTAATTTTTAATTAGTAATTAACTTGAAAAAATTATTTTTGTACTATTTCACGTACATTTTAATTTTTTATATTTAATATTATAATTTGTCTTTTTTTAAATATGTATGTGCTAATTTATGATTTGGGAATCAAACGATCAGTATGCTTGCAGGAAGACATTGGCTGACAGCAGGTCACGCATTAGAGGACGATTCGCTAAAAACGAAGAAATGGAGAAGAAGAGTCAGATGGGAGAAAATGAAGAAGATGAAAATTGGGCCAATTTCTTTGAAACCCTAGTTGGTGCAAATCTTGTTCATGAGCCTTGAGTAAGGCAATTAATTTCTGGTTTTATGAGTTGATCCCTGACGTGGAATAAATTAAATTTATGCTTAGTAGTATGTTGGTGGTAATCAGATTTAGTTGCGTCTCTCTTTTGCAAATTAAAGTATAATTAAATGTAAATATAGGTAGGTACTTGAACACTAGGAGTGACTCAGTGATATGAGTTTTAACGCTAGGGTTTATTTAATGTGGGGTGAAGTTTTTGTTTAGTGCCCTTTTTGACCTTGTCTTGTACGTATCTGTGAAGTGACTCAAAAATGTGACTATCTGTGTTAATAGTAGAGTATTATATGGGTCTGATCTAGTCACTCAGTTTCTCTTATCTTACTATGAGAAAAATATTGTTCGAATAGCTTATCGAGTCTAACTTTTAACTTGTCATAGCTCGTCACACAAAAGAGGATACCAACTCACTAACACAATCAAACCTCGAAGGCTATAAATATATTCACATGATAGAATAGCAAAACATATATTTGCAAGTATGTAGCATGCACTTTAATATTCAAACATACTTTCCGTATTTAATTATCGCTACAAAGGTTTGGTTTTTTCAATTTTTTTTGCTGTTGTTTTTTATTGATTCACCTAGTTTGATAACTATTTTTTCATTAACTAATTCACCAAATCAAACCATTCATATAATCAATTTTTTAAAATTTTTCAGTTCAACAAGTGAATTTATTCCGATTCATTGAACAATGACACATTATAATTTGAGGATACGTGAAATGTGGCCGCGAAATTCAGAGTTGTGGTATGAAAACACAAAGTGGGAAGCATTATTAGATTCGTCAAATGGAACTTCAAAATTCAATTATGCCTATGGATCCCGCAGCCTCCACAAAAAGCATACCTCCAATGTAATTCCAAAAATCATGAAAAGTCCCTTTTTAGGGTTTTGGGCTGATCTTATTTTTGTCACAATCCAAGAGTAGTTTTTAATCTAATTTAGTACTAGTTAGTTAAAAAAATGATTGCAACATTCATATAATTCAATTAAATAATAAAGGTAATATAAAATTTATATTCTTTTTTATAATTATATATTTAAAAATAACTTTGTTAACCAAACATTCAAATAAAATCTACTTTTTTAGGATCACTTCTTTCATAATATTTTTAAATATAAATTATATTCATACAAAACTCGATTTATCTATAATCAGTTTTGAAAATCAATACTACTTAAAAACAATTATGTTCAATTTTTTTTCAAATGCACACTTCGATAAATTTTATGCTTTCCAATAGAATAAAATATTTTGATAATTTATAATCCTTCAGATAGTAAAAATCAATCAATTTTGATCCATTTAAGGCATTTTAAATATTAGATAGAAGCTAACCAAACTGGACAGCCAGTCCCCATCCCCGTTTTAAAACATTGACTATTAATTAAATAGAAATGTTCTCCAGAACATTGAAAGAATAATAAGAACACTTGATCTTTTTTATGTTATTTCATATTTAAATAAGATTTGTCTTCGGTAAAATAAAGTATTGATGCTTCCATATCGATAAGTTTAAAATCTTTTTGGCAAACTTTGGTTTGTGATAATATTTAAAACCACGTGTATGTTTTCTCTTCGTGTTCTAGCATGCAAAGCAAAGTCACAAAACTTATTTATATTGCCAAAACTTTGTGGGATGTTTGGTGATTTAGTAACCAATGATTGAATTAATTTAAAAAAGGAGCTATCTATTTTACTTTTTCTTGACACGGGTTGGTTCTAATATTTGAGTCATTAGTATCACACACACTAACTATCTGATTACCGATCAAATAGTTAGCAATAAGTGACACAAAAGAAAAATAATCATCTATCATCCGATCGTGATTAAATGATTGATGCGACAATAATAATTCCAATACTAGTGAATGATGATTGAGGATTATTATACACTTGAATAATGACGACATATTTGAATCCATGTTACTCTCACAGAGAGGTTGTTAAAGGCTAAGCTATTTGTGGTATTAGATGAGATGTGTTGAAAATTGATTGACGACAATAATAACTACTCAAAAAATAACAATGATTCAATTTTTAAAAAGTAGAGATTTCACTTTATGGATTTTTTTTCTACAAACTCAAACAAGAATTAGTCTTATATTCTATAAATAAATATATAAATAATAAAATTAATTAAAAAAAAGGATGAGATGACATCCAAAGATGAAGGAAATGGCTTTTATCATCGTTTTCTGTTGTATTTCTACAAATTATAGTTTAGATTGCATTAATATAATTTTGGTACAAAATAATATATTTGAGAGCCTTTGCATTATCATAATTTTATCATCAAACTATAATTTCAGTAAAAACCTTTCTGCAAATTATAGTTATTTAAATCTAATTTCTCTCAAAATCAATTTTACAAATTATAATTTGTTCAAACCTAATTTTTTTAAATTACTTTTCAAACACACGATATATTGCACAGCAATGCTTTAGTCATTAGGTTTACGTGAGGCTTTTTTAATAAAAAATCCAAACGAAGAAATGAGTGCAAAATCCAGCGTGTCAATAACTGTTGGTCTTGTTGCTGTGCCTAAATAAATGTTTTATTTAGATTCTGTTTATTTTCTTATTGTTTTTACTTCTAATTGAGTATATCTTTAATCATTATTTTCATATGTTGTTTGCTTTTTGTGTGGAATGAATTTTATTACACTTACTTCATCATGCACTCTGAAAAAAAAAGGATGAATTGTATTAATTTTCTCTAAAGTTTAGTTAAATTGTTCTTGATAATTTCTTGTTTTAAAAACTATTATCCACCCCTAATATTTGATATATGTTACAAAACCTCCTATTTAAATTTAATTTATATCAATAAAATTTACTCTCTTTTCAAAAATAAAATTACTTAATTGCCATTGTAGTCATAAAAAGAATAAAATGTTAATTGGCATGTAATATCATCTAAGCTGGCACATAAATGATAATTCTCATTCATCGAACTTCGTCTTCTTCCACTTGGATGACTCCCATGGACAACTCCTCCACCCTATTGCCACCTTCACTAGTGACGCCGTCATCCGTTCGTTGTGTCTTCTTCCACATTCTCATGCCTCTATTTTGGAAATCGAAAATAGAGTACCAACATCGAGAGAGCACAAATAATTTTTCACGGAGAAGCACAATGGAGGGTTGACGAAAAAGTGCCTCTCACACCTCTCATCACCATCGGCACCTCCCCACCATCGGAGAAGTGTGAAGCTTGCCTTGTTTTGTTCAGCTCTCTCTCTCTCCTCAGGACAAGCTTCATAATAGACAGATACACAACGAGCTTCACAGTAAGGGTAAAGGAGGAACTGTCTCAATCTCCCTCACCAAACCACATTTAGTTTACCATGGATGCTACTCACGGCCGTAGTGACCCAAACCAAGTTCAGATGAAGAAACGCAATTCACCAACCATTGTCAACGCATTACGAAACATCTCCATTTTCATGCTAATCACAATATTGAAGGCTAGCTAACGTGGTTTGGGAGTTGGTGAATACGGTGCCAAACACATACTAAGAATAAAAATCATATTCTTATATTGTTCAAAAAATTAACTGCATTTACAGAAAACAAGGTAAAATTAAAGGAGCTCTGGCCAATCTTTTTTTTTTTAAGAAAAAAAGTATAATTTACTGTTGTGTGTATATCATATGGGACCTGGCCCCTCAACAAGTAATAAAGAAGTGGATGATATATAGATAATGGAAGGCATGATAATGAAGGTGGATGATGATGATAATGGAAGGCATGATAACGTAGGAGTTAGAAAGGCCTACGCCTACAATGTTGGAAAAGGCTTCGTTGATGAATATGATATCATCAACATCATGAATCCTACCCCTCTTCACTATACAACTAAATAAAGAAGAAATCTCCATGGGGGCTGCTTCACCCTTCAACAATCAAGCACCACGTTTAACGTCAACTATGTTTGTTACGCAGAAGAGAAAATAAAAAAACGAACAAGAAAGAAAATAAAATATTTTAGGAGAGTGATTTGGTATACGAATCTTCTGCTGGGTAGCATTCTGTTTGGTCAGTAGGGACCGTTTGCTTGGCTTAGAACTGAAAATCCGTATCCAATGATTTGGACAATTTCTCACTATCTTTTTAATTCATTCACTAATTCCATCACTGATTTTTTTTTTTGTACCAAACATGTAGTTGGATCATGCATGCAATGGAATTATGAAGCAAGCCTCTTTCTTCTTCTTCTTTATATTTTCTTTCATAAGAGGCCTCCCCTTTCACAGCTCCAGATGAAGAAGACTCATTGCTACATAATTGTAATCCAGACTTGATTGGGAAGAACACTGTCCACTGCTTCCTTTAGAATCTAGGAGTTGCCTTATCCTACAAGTTTGTGTCATCATGTCTCTACCTTAACGTAAATTTCATACTTCAAAAGAGAGGCAGCGAGCCAAGATAAATCAATTTTGTCACTGACATAACTGATGAAACATCCACCCTCACTAAATCTTTCCCTCAATAAACCTCATTGTTGGCTATTTATTTCATTTTAGTGAAGTAGCTTTAATCATATTGCTGGGTTTTATTTTACAGAATATAAATATTTTTTTTGTGTAGATTACAGAAAATAAATATTAATAACTTATTCATTAGACATAATTAAATGGATTGGTCCCTTCGGTTGGGAGCTCAACGTACAAACAAATTTGATGTCAACAGGTCTGTCTAACTAAGGATTTTAAAAAATTAACTAATATTGTTTAATTATATTTTTTAAGATTATAATAACTCCCATCATTCTGATAATCCTGACTTAAAGGGCGTAGTAAGTTGTTTTCTTTTGTTTTCTCTCAGTGGGGCAAATTTTCTTTTCCAATGATTGGAGTCAATATTCAGAACACAAATGAATTGAATCAATTCTCAAGTGAGTTTCAATCTCCTTGATCTCCCAATAAATTCTTGCACTCATTGCCATTTTACTCCTAAATCACGAGTGGCTATGAGAATTATCTCCGAATCAATAATATTAGAATAATCTATCTATATTACCATTTCTTAAATAAAAATAAAAGGAGTAGCAGGGGCGTGCGGTACTTACTAGCATATTATTTGATATCATGTACCACACATACTCAGTTTTGGCTTGATTTTGAAGTTAAAATTATCATATAAATAAAACCAAATACAAGCTGTTTATGCTAAATCTATTAAAAAGCGCTTATGAACAACTATTATAATAAGATTGACACCACTGAATTAGATATATTAATTTATAGCTATAAGGATTTTTTTCCCCGAGTTAATGAAAATTTACCTCATACCTAAGCCAAGAAACAAAATTCAGAGCGGAAAAAGAAAGGGGGTGGGGGGAAGAAGCCGGAAATGAAGTACAATTATATCTTAGTTCTGCTTTTTTATTTTTTTAGCTTTCTTCTTGAAAGGTATTGGATTCAACAATCGCTTGAAAGGAGATAGATGTATCCCGCCTATTTTCATTCGCTTCAGTCTCTGTCTACCTACAGATAGTGAGAATGTAAAGCACGTCAGTACATTTTTGTCATTAATAAAGTCCGAAATGCAAGATGTTATTTATGCGCAGTTATAGGAAGAACTGTGATTCTATGAAACACAATAGAGATTTAGTGTAATGAACTACTTGTGACACACATCAAAGAAATACATTTCTGATCAGATCTATCCCTTTGTAAGGAGTTAACAATTTCAATGTGGAAAGCAAGTCTGATTTTGATATCGAATTGTTTGATTTGACAGCAATTTGAACAAGTTTATAATCAATTTTACAGAAAGAAGTAATTATTGAAAAGAAAGAATCAAAAAATCATTTTCAGTTGCAAGAGCGCATAAAACAATTTGATCCAAGAAATCATATGATAGGAACCTATAGTGCATTTCTCTTGTTAGGTTAAATGGTAAGTAAGTAATTTCTAGGGGGGTGAGTTTTTTATAAATAAAGGAGAGGGAGTGTGAGTGGACAGGAAGGAGAAATATTTTGTCAGAGTGCATTAGAGAGCATTTGCTCTGTAGTGTGGGCAGAACAACTTTAGCAAGGTATTCTGTAGGAGCCTTAGGCTCTAGGGAGCTTTTAGCTCAAGGGGATTAGTCTCTGGTTCTTTCCTTTTGCTGTAGCTGTGGTTACTGTTTTGGTTCTTTTACTTTCTGTTTGTATTTTTTCTGCTTTTATCAATATAATTTCCAGTTCTTCTTTGGTTCATTTCTATAGCTGAGTCTGTAATCTATTTCTTCTTATAAATATAATTTTGGTTTCTATCAATTGGAACTTATCCTTATGAAATTCCTATTCTGCCCCTAACAGAAAGGTCACCACTCAATACCTATCATCATATAAAGGGAACTATTAAAAAAGAATGCATAAGACTTGTGATTGAAAAAAAAAAAAATACAATACAATTAAACAAACACATAGCTTCAAATAACAAATAAGAAGCCTAAGTCAATGGAAGAGATACCTGATACAGACTGAAACCTCACAAGCTGATTAGACTCAATGCACACTTTGGCATGCTTTTGATCTTCCATAGTCAAATCTGTCGTTATAGGTGATGCAACTGAGGATTCATCTACCATTTTCATCTCGTGAGATGTTTGCTGTGGCATCTCACTAATTTCAACTGCTTCAGATTCATGTTTGCTAAATTGTTGATCTGCTGTAAAATTTTCAGAAACAGATTTTTTCATCTCCAAGACTGTAGGTTCCCCAGTTTCTGTATCCTCTTTTGGCAAAGTTTCATGCGTCTTGCCAGTTTGTGCATTTAAATTAACATCAGAGGTTATCTCATTCTTATGCTTGACAAATACAGGGGCAGGAAAATCAATTTGCATAGATCGGACAACAATTTTTAATTTATCATCAATATTCTGTGCATCCTCTAGTTTGGCATCTGTTGAAGATATGTCTGGTTTCTCTTTCTCATCTGGTACTATACCATCCAATGCAGCACTTAAGATGCATTTATCTGACTGATATTCTTGTGCATTTGTTTCTAACAGCGCGCAATTTCCATCTGAATCATTGACACATTCCAGTTCTAACTTTGTGTCACATGTTTGAGTCTTTATTTCCTCTGTGATTTTGAAAGTTTCAGAAGTACCACTTGTAGGACTTTTCAGTGTAAGAGTGTCAGATATGGCCACTTGATGTGTTGTTGAAGTATCAGATAACCCTTCATCTGATTCAGGACAAACATCAAGCATGGTGGGCTGCTCAGTCAGGTTGTTAAGCAAACCTGTTGACTGATTTACTTTTTCAGTAACTGGCAGGAAGTTAGGAACAGAATTAGTAGCAGGTAAGACATCCTTGATGTGAAAACCATGAGATGGAATGCTATCAATCGCTGAAGTGAAGTCAATGGCTTTTGTAGTTTTTGATGCTTTACAGGAGGTGGAAAAGGACTTGGCCATGTCGTCCAACAGCAGATCACCTTCACCACTAGAGATAGGATCCCACTTAAGTAACTGTTCATGCCAAGCTTCTCTGGAGTTAATTGGTGCACCTGTTGGTGCAACTTCTACTCTTATTGCCTCCTTGTAATATTGCTTTTTCCTTAAAGACTTTGATAAAAGAGTCCTGCAAACCATTTAGAGTGATTAATATATCTTAAACATCAGTACAAATGAATCAAACACTTAGAGGATTTCAGCAAGTTGTCATACCTACAATTTTTAGAAATAGCTGCTTTAGCTCTCTCTTTAGAAAGCCCCAGTAATAATGACAAATTTGCAACATCATAAGGACCTCTAAGTTCATTCACGGAAGGAGCAGCACTTGATAATATGATGTTTCTTCCTCGAGTCCAATCTACCAACAACTAAATGTTTTATCAGATTGTAAGTTTGCAGAACTTGAAAATTTGAGCATGAATGAGCATAAACTGAACATATATTTTGAGTTACAACATTAGAACTTGAACACGGTCTCATATCTGGAAAGGTTCTTCTAGGTCTAGCCAGTTAAAGGTTGGAACTTGGAAGACAATTACAATGATGCTTTATTTAAATTACAAAAGCCGAAAATAAAGTTATTTCCTAAACCTTACGTGTGGGGGAGAGGAGGGGAGAGAAGACAGGACATGATTACTGCTTTTATAAAGAACTTCATTAGATGAGTATTGATAAGTAGATTCGGGATGTATGTAATAAGTTTTTCTATTACCTTTTTCTTTTATTGATTTTTATTGATTTTGTATCTTCTCCATCTTATCTTACTCTTATAAATCAACAACATAACATCTACTGCAATTCACAGAAATAAGCAACGAAAGCAACCCATATACACCATTCTTCTGCAGTACTTGAGAAAGTCTAGAATTACATTTTAAGATCTCCATATTATGTCAGAAAACTTTAACTACTAAAATTCACACCATCATATTCATGCTTGAAAAACAACTTATATTTTAATACAATTGCTAAACATAGGCTACTTCAATAACCTATCACACCTAGCAAAGCTTGATTGTTTCTCACTCACAAAAAGTTGCTAATTAATTTGATGTGAATTATGAATCCTGATGTTAGCAAAATTTCATGATACCAGACATGAGAACCAACTTGTCAAAGATGTAATGTGTAACTGCGTCTTAGATCCTGACAGTTCTCTTCCATCTACTAAGTGAGCCCCATATACCACTATACAAAATGAGCTGCATCCCATCCTCTATGTGCCCGTTAAATAAACCTCTAATCTTATATGGACGGTGTGTTTGTGTAGGGTAACAAGAGAATAGATGCCAAAATTTTCATTCATGTCCTTTAATCCAACAGAAACAAGCCCACAATGGTTGAACGTTAAAAAATTACTTCATGGTTCCGTAGCACAGAGTGATCAAGACCCACATACATGACAGCAAAATCCCCAAAAAAAAAAAAAAGTGCACTATGAAAAGTAAACAATTAAGTAATCCAACTCTTTATTACATTTTTTTTTTTGGATAAAACTCTTTACTACATTCATTCATTGGAATAATCAAAAGATGAGAAGTTGCTATTACCTTGGCATTGCAGATCAACTGTCTCCTCATTTGAACATCTGTAATTAGACCAGAGTATGTGACCTCAAAACAAACTCCCCGCTGCATTTCAATAAGCCATATGTTAATTTGGATCTCATACAATTATTAAACTAAAGAGAAAAAATTACGGTCAAGAACAAACCTCAGCAGCTGCTTTGACCATAGGCTGCTTCAATCTAAAGGGCAACTTTTCAGAGAAATCAATCGATATGATATCTACCTACAATAGTTTTAGACATCAGCGTTTCACTTTCAGTATCTTCATTTGTCACTAGATAGTCATTAACATTATATGTGCAACTTAATTATATGCCCTTAGCTCAAACCTTCCAGCAACTATAACAAGACTAAAACTAATAAAACATTAACTGCTACTTCCATCTAGTACTCTGAGGCTATAACAACAATTGAAAAGAGGAAAAGAAGAAAGGAATTATCTATCTGGACTTCATTGAGCTTCTCAGAATTAAACGAAATATAACGAACCTCCATTCTCTCACACGCCTGATCAAACGCGGCCTGATTCAACGGCCTTACGGCCACCAAATCGTAGGTCTTCAAAATGGGATTTCCGGAATTGAGGGCCTGAGCCTGGGAGGTGTTGTCCACGCAAACAGTCAAGCGCGTATACTGACGGAACGGGGTAGTCGATGGGACTCTGAGAAGGTTTCGGTGGAGCTTAACAGAGAGGGAAAGAGAAGGAGCAACCTTGAGGAGAGACGAGAGGGTGAGGAGAGGGATGGAGCAACGGTGACTATCAGACATCACGCCCTTGATCGTACGGTTATAAGCGATTCCGCCGTAACCCAGCTCCATAGCCTTGACCACCAGCTTCGTGCGTTGTCTTTCGAGAGCGGCCTTACCGGCCAGCGAGGCTTCCGGGTACGGTATGTTCAGGTCGAAGAAACCCATGGCTGTCGCAGGAGAAGTGGAGAACGACGCACGCAGAATCTCGGGGTTTAGGGTTTTGACTTTGACAGTTTCGGAATCCTCTCGTGTCCCAGTCCCCTCAACCTCAAGCGATCAAAGCCACCTATACAAATTCAGCATTACAGCAGTCAATAAGGCAATATTCAATAACAAATTATCAATACTATCATTTATTCATCAGTGTATACATGTATCAAACCCATTTAGCTTTATCTAACAATCTAATTTTTGAATTATTAAACAAACCATTTAGCTTTATCTAAATTTATCTATTCTTCTAGTCAACTACTCAACTTACCGGCAGGAGTAGGACGACGAAGAAGGAAGACGGACTGAAGGCCGAAGGAGGAGGGAGGAAGGAGGGAGGACGAGGACGAGGACGAGGAAAGCTGAAGACGCACGGCCACGGCTACACGACAGCATGAGCACACCACGAACTTGCTTCCGAGAACGACTGACGAGGAGGACGGGCTGGGTGGCTGACGGCTGAGGGGCAGTGCACGGTGCACCGGCTGCGACTCTGCGAGACAGAGAGATTGAGCACAGAAGGGGAGAGGACGAAGCCGAGAGGGCAAGAGGAAGACGGGCAATTTACTAAAGGCTGAAGCGTCATTTACACCAAAATAAAAAAACACTAAAGCTTCACAACGACGTAGTTTTGAAGCTTCAGCCAAAAAATGAACTGACCGTTTTGGAGCTTCAGCTAAAAATAAAAATTCAGTGTTGCATAGATCACATAAGATAATTGTGATACCATAATTTTACGATCTAAATCGCGATTTTATACGATTTTAATGTAAAAATGATCTTATATATAATTTTATTTATTTTTATTATTAATATTTAGATTTCATGCGATTTTACGAATAAAATTTAAATATTGATTACTATAATACTCATAAAATAGAACAAAAAAAGAATGATAACATAGCCACCAATGCAAATAAGAAATATACTGTTGAATGCATTGTCAGTGGCACAAGTGGAAGGGAAATTTCTTAGAGGGGGAAGATACGAAGGTTGAGTTTTCAAGGTTCCATCACCCTGTGAGTGTGTAGTTTCTTCTTTTTTTTATTTTTTAATTTAGAATATTAAATATTAAACATATTAAAATTTATTATTTTATTATTGATAGTCAATGGAAACTCAAATTTATATTCTAAACCTTACACTCTAATAACCCATTTGATTCGCAATAAAGAATATAAATAAAAAAAGAGAATAAAAAAAAAGAAAAAAAAAATTATTTAATTCGCAATCAAAAAATATTGTGCAATAGAAATGAGTAAGTTAATTTACTATTATATCCTTTGATATAATTTTTTCATTTTACTACAGAAATTTGAAAACCCTACAAATTTTGTCCTTTGCCCAAAACTTTTTTGTTTATTCACTGATGTCCTTAGGTAAAATTTTTCTTTTGTTATTTGTTTGATATAAACTCTTATGTTACTTCATCTAGATCCTTAATTTGAGAATATATTTTGTTCTTTGTTAAAATCACCCCTATGAACTTTTTAATTTATTCACTTTGGTCCCTGTTAAAATTAACCCCCCATTCATGAATTCCTTTTTTTTTTTTACTCAAGAGGCTCAAAGAAGAAGGCAAAGTACAAAAAGATGGATTTGGGGTTTAATAGTGGAGGATGATAGCGGCAATTGCGGTGGGCGTTCGACATCGACAATGGGTTGCAGAAAAAGGTCTAGGGCGACATGAGTTGATGGCGGCTGTGATTTGGGAGGTGAAAGGCGGTTGAGGTTAAGACGACGAAGAACAAGGGAGAGATAACAGTAGTGGGTGTTCGATGTTGAAGGGGTGGGCTGCGATAAGGAAGAGAAAAATGATAAGTTGATGTGTTTTCCATAATGACAAAGACAACAGGCAACGAAAGCGAGGAAGAGAAGCAAAGGGTAAGATGGTAACTTGATGCATTTTCCATATTGGAAAATCGATTTTCTAGAGGACGAGAAAGGGAAAGAGAAGAAAGAAAAATGAACAACTTTTTTTTCCCCAATGGAATACTTCCTTTCCATCAGACCCTGCCAACCAAATGGAGGAGACTTTACTATTTATAGAAAACCGTGTTCCTTTTTTCCATGATGCCCAACCAAACGGGCCATAAAGAGCTCAAGCTCTTAGTAATATTGTCTTTTCTTATCTTGAATAAGAGGGTTTTGTTGGTCTGTATTTTATTTACTTTTTGGTTTTTGTCTTTTTTTTTTAAAAAAATCTTAACTTTTTTTTTAGATCATTGATCTAAAAAATCAATAGTCTAGATTTAAAAACAAGATCATCCTATTCTTTAAAAAAAAACATGTTATATAATTTGTAATATTAAAGTAGAATTGAAGTCTCACATTGGATAAAATAATATATTTGTAAAGATATTTAATTGATATCCTTTTTATTAAATCTAAATTAATTTAATATAGTATATTAATAAATATTAACTTACGAATGATCAATTTATTTGAAAATGATGTACCAATTAAATTTTGAATTATTTTAATAAATTCAAAATAATGTAATGGTTGAATTTTAAATTTATTTTAATTCTAATAGGCTTATTGATTAAATTTAAACAGACACATATGTTAAAAATTGAACTGACATAATTATTTAAACCTCTATATATATTCTATTAAAATTATGTAGTGAATAACTTAGATAAAAAATATCTAAACAAATATTTCAAAAAGACTTTATTGTTTCTTAAAAAAATTTATTTGTAATTTCTCAATACATAAATATAAATTTTTTAAAAATAATATATACCATATCTCAAAGTCTAATAGAATGTTGGTCGCTTTCTGAGACCCCAGGCCATGTCAGAGTTGGTGCAGGAAGCTAAAAGAAAAGGATGTACAGTAAAGTAGAGCAGGTAGGCCAATAACAAAGCATTGTGTGATAGACCTACTTTGAAGTGGTCAAGAAGACTATAAGAGCAGAGAAAGAATTGAAAATTGAAACCCCGAATGATTCAAATTAGAAGGTAGAGGCAATAGATTAAGTGTGTGTAGGGTAGCATGTGGGCATGGCATAGGGAAGTAGTGGTCTATGTGCAATGTGTTCAATGTGGCCAATTATTGATCCATGGGAAAGCATTAAGCATTATATACTTTTGACTTCATTACCCTTCCCCCAAGCAAAACCCCAAAACAGAGCAACCTCTGTTCTCTACGTATTGCTTTTCTTTGTACTTACTACGTAGTATTTGTGAGTATGTCAACTGAACCACCACATTCTAGTTCGGTCGATTTCTTAATATGACACCAAGTTTGATTGTACACTAGAGATACAGATAAGTATAACCGATAAATCTTTATATATTATACCTTTTAATTTTAAGATTACATATATATGAAATACAAGACAATACGCCTTACGAAAAATTAAAGTTATGTGGTATTAATATTTATATTAAAGATAAAAGGCTAATGCGATACATCTATTCACTTTTCCTCTTTTTTTTTTTGGAGGAGTTTGAAGCAAACTAAATTTTATTTTATTTTAAATATATATTTTTAATTATTTTAAATGATATAAATTGAGTTTTAAAATTATAAATTGTTAAAAAATGGATTATAATTCAAAAAAGTAAACTAAATTTTAAATAAATAAATAAAATGCCTAGTAAGATCAACTTATGAATTTACTTAAGAACTTTAGTAGCCCGAATTAAAATATATTTTTTATTATAGATTATTGAATCATTGATCAGTTCACTTTAATTCACAAAATTATGATAAATTGACCTGATAAATTAGGTCCATATTAACACCTTCCTGCACATAGTAATCAGACTCATGCGGATCCTTCTTCATGATCACTTACACAATTTGTGTGTATAAAGATCATTGATTAACAGCGTTTTTGGATGAAGTTTTTTTATTATTATTATTTAAAAATTTTACACATAAAAAATGATATAAAGAGGTCGACCTCTCTCACCAGCATTATTAAAATACGTGTTGATCAAATTTTTTTTAGAAGAGATCCACCAGAAAAATTGTAAGAAGTAAAGGTCGATCTCCCCTTATCATTCTCCTTACACATAATAAAATGAATATTGTTACGATGCATGCTAATTTCACAAGTAATTAAGCATTTGTTACGTAAGTTAACCTGTCTTCACAACCCATATCTTATCAGAGAAGTAATCAAAATTTACAACAAAATAGTTCAAGCCACAAATTACTGTTTTGCCTCTTCTACTATGTTTGGCTACCTTGTCATGTTACAAATTTTATATCACCTTATATTTAAATTGAACGGTTTAAATAAAAAAAAATAAAAGAAAAAAAGAAGTCAGATCTAATGAAATTTTTTTATTAATATGAACTGTCTAATTTAAAATGTATGACTACAATAAAAAACATGAGAGTTATACTCCAACCATAAACATAAAAGGATCCATTCCCATTATTTGACATAGTTACCTCTGGAAACTTTTAGTGTTTGAGTTATCAGTAGCATAAAAAGCAAAATCATGTTGAGATATTATCCATTGGAGACATGCTACAGACTACAGAGAGCAAAGGGAATAAATTATGACAAAATATCTACATCTCCAGTAGGAAAATTAGAAGTATCACATTCACATTTCACACCAAAAGTTACAATGAACACGACGAGAAAAGCCTTGACTGCCTAACTGGACCAGCCTCATTCCATGCTTTCAACTGGATTAAAATTCCATTCGTCAAGAAATTGGGGACTCATCATGTGTTTCTCAATTGAGATATATCTTTCATACTCAACTCTACAAACCCAAAAAATTACTAGTTATTAAAACAACTAAAATTGGATAAAGTTTTTTGAGAAACTTGTTATGGAATTTTCCAACATAGCATGTAATGTTAACTTATAAGAAAAGTTGACTCAGTCATGTAATACTTTTTTGGACGACACAATCATGTAACATCGAGTTATAAGAAATTTTTTTTGAATAAATTATTAATTTAATCTTTAAAAGATTATAATTTTTTTAATTTGATGCTTAAAAGATTAAATATTTTAATTTAATCATTGAAAGATTACATTTATTTTAATTTGGTCCTTAATCACAAAATTTACTGTTGCTAAACCTTTAAAATTTTCATTGTTAAAAGTTATTTTAACAAAAAAAAAGAACCCAATTGAAATAAACATATTATTTCAAGAATTAAATTAAGATAACTATAATCTTTTAAGGATTCCAAATTAGTAATTTACTCAAAAACTTCTTTTGTTTTTATTAAGAAACTAGTAACAAATTTCAGAGAGAGAGAGAGAGACCTATCAGAAATAATTTGTCTGTAGATCCTCCAGCGCAGGATCAACCATTCTGACTTCTTTGTCATCTTCAGATGCCCCAAAGAGAGGAGCCTCGAGCTCAGGAGGGTTCTGATTATAACAACATGTAAATTGTTCACTAATCCAAACAATGTATAATTATGACAAATATGAAAGTTTGAAAGCAAATGTTGAAGGACCAAATCGTTCAAAGCATTGTGGAAGATTTTTATGTTACCATGCAACGAACGAGGGGCCAATTGACACCTCGGAAGAATGGGTGACGCTTTATTTCATTTGCTCCTTCCTGTGATCCCAATCGGTGTTTTGGATCTCTGTGCAATAACCGGTACATTAATTGCTTTCCATGGAGACTAACCTGCATCATCAGCAAATGCCTATTAACACAAGATTTATCATATAATTTGATTGTCAATATTTCAAGAAAACTGCTTCCTTCTTTGAGAAATACTTGGAGATTTTTTTTTTCTTTCTTTTGAAAGGTGATTTGATGTTGGACCATCCATGACACCATGACTTTTCCACCAGCAAGTAAGCGTAGAAAATTTTTTTGAAGTATGCATGAGTAAAGACATTTTTTGGTCCATGAAATTGTACCTTTTACACTTTAGTTCCTGAAAGATGGCCACAAACCATTTTGATCCCTAAAAATTGAAATACAAAATGGTCTCTTTATCCATCTTTACAATTACAATCACTGTTAAGTGATGAGTGTGTAGTTATTTGCTAACGTGGCATTTTAAGGACTATTTTGTTTGTTAACATGTTATGTTAAATGATGATATGACATTGACATGATATCTAGAGAATTTTTTTAGAAAAGAGGAATTTTCAGGGACCAAATTGTTTTGGAAAAAATAATTTTAAATCAGAGATAAGTTTTTATCTTTATTTGCTGATGGACGGAGGGAATTGTGCACTTGAAAGAAGCAATTGTTGAATCTTCTCGTGGTTAAAATTTTTTTCACAACTAATTTGGTCCCTGAAAGTTCTTCTTTTGTAATCAAAATAGTCCCTAGATGCAATGTCACTACTTAGCATGACATGTTAGCAAAGAAAAGAGTCACTAGATACTACATCAGCAAATGACGGCACATGTCATCAATTAAAGGGACTGTGATAATAAGGATACACAGATGGACTATTGTGTGTAACGGTTTCAACTTTTAAGAACCAAAGTTGCCAGTAGTCATATATATATATATATATATATACACACTAACTCTGGTGACCTTAAGAACCAAAGCCAAAAAAGTACTTTAAGTTGCATCCGTGACTATTTCATGAAGTTTGAAGAATTCTATCAAAAGTATGCATTTGTTAACTCTGAAACCACAAAAGGATCCTATGTGATACTAGAGCAACAACTATAACCATCAATTGTGAACAATACGTACTGAAGTAGAATAATCTCACCGGTTTACTCTTGGGAAATTTAAGATCTTTGTGAAGAATATTTGCAAATGTTTTTTGCCTTGTCTTTCCCCTGAATGGTGTATATCCATACATCATTTCATATAGAAGAATACCTAAGAAAACAAAAAAAGGAATCAAGTCAATCTTTGTGATATGAAAAGTTTCAAATATGTCTAGAGCAATTTGACAGTTGATACAATAGAACCCAGATCCTTTCATGCTCTGGCATCATCATGATCTTCATGTTCTTTAATTATTATTATTTTTTTTTACTTCGTGATGTATTTTTTTTATCTTCATCCGTAACCGTTTGATTCAAAACATTATTCATGATGAAAAAAACACGAGTTATGTTGGCACCAGAACATGAGAAGTTTCTGATTTGTTACATTGTATGTGAAAGATACCAACTAATTATGATGACGTCAATGGTTTCAATAAATTACAGATCTTTCAACATGGTAAAGATGTGATAAGGATGGGAGATTTACTTTTAGCGTTATACTTAAGAAACCAGATCAATGGCCAAATATGGACGTAACCTCAGATTGAAAGGCCAAAAAAGGGAAAAAGAAGTTTTAAGAATAAAGAGAATAGGCTCAGCTTATAAGTGAATATCATACATAGATATGTCCTGAGAACATGTCTAAATGCATTCAATTTTCTTTTACTCGGTTAAATTTTAGAAAATTGACTTGATTTCCATCATTTGCTATAAAAATTAACAATTACCAAGAGCCCACCAATCCACGGCACTAGTATGACCTGAACCAGTTATAATTTCCTGCACAATGTGTTGAACTGTCAATTACAACAAATTTTTGAGAAATGCATATTAAAACCCAAAAAAGCTTTGAATTTAAAGGTTTTTCATGTATAGGTCATAACGTCACCGATCATGAACTATATACTTTAGAAACATTTTGATTTATAGACTACTAAAATTTTGCTAAATGGAAAATGATTTTTGTCAATAGCTATTATTATGTATGTTCACAAATGCAACGTCTGAATAATAACAGGTCCAGTTGCTATAAAACAAGCATCTGAACCATTCATATCTTGAATCATCTAAATTTTGTACCGCTCAATAATAAAATATGTTCAAAAATAACAAACCGGAGCAATGTACTCTTCTGTGCCAACAAAAGAATTCGACGCTCTCATAGGCTCAGCCATAAAAATTGGAGCCTCTTGGCCTTTTTTCTTCCGTTGTTTCTTCTTTTCAATTTTGGGTGGAATTAGAAGCTGCCAAAAAAAAAAAGTGCAAGCAGAGATAGATAAATTGTTTTAGTAGTCGGAGTTTGCTTCTGATTTAATTAGAATCTGCATTATCTGAAAGTCTTGTCACTAAGATACCTGTGGTTTGCAAGATGTTAAACATGACAAATCAAAATCTGTCAGTGACACGTGCCCATTTCTCTGTAGTAACACATTTTCTGGCTTCAAATCCCGATATATTATTCCTGCAAATTATCCCCAAATAATATAATTCAATTCAATTTTGATCTTGCAAGGGTGAAATATTATAATTCAACTCAATATATGATTCCAGATAATTTGCAAAGAGAATAAATTCTAGTACATCTGTAGATAATAGCAGTCTGATAAGTTTATTTAAGAGTTACCGGAAAAAATATTTGTCGTCTAAACATTTAGCAAGTTGTAACACAGAGTGGAGGTAACAACAAAAATCATCTTATAACATGGATGCACATTATATCAATAACAACAAAGAGCCTACCTTGATAATGGAGGTACTCCAATGCAACCACTACCTCAGCAGCATAAAATCTATAATCATCAAAAGAAAACACAACACGTTGCAGAATTGTTCAATGATTCTCAGCATTAAAAGTGGGTATTGGGAACTATTTAATGAAGTCCATAACAGAAGACCATTTTTTTTTTCTTTTTAAAAAGAAAACTAACATTAATACTTTGATTCCAGTAGTAGCATAATTTACCTAGCTGCATCTTCCTTGAGTACCTTTGTTGGCTGTCGATCCAGAAGCAGGAACAGTTCTCCACCAGGACAATAATCAGTTATCAGACAAACATGTGATTTGGTCTGCAAATTCATGAATTGTCAATTGTTGGTCTATTAATGCTGAGAAGAGTGTAGTAAGAAATAAAGGCATCAAGCTAGCTAGGCTCACAAGAGGAATATCAAGAGTCAATTTACAGTCGTTTTCTGTTAAGCAAGAGTGTGCTGATGCTCCTACCACTTCGTCTATTCATTTAATAGAATAATAGTTAATGCTGGAGTTTTCAAAGTAATAGTAGAGTTTCAAACCTGAAAAGAAGCATATAATGCAGGAAGAAAAGGGTGGTCCAACATGTCGAGGATTTCTCTCTCTGTGCAAGCTCTATGTACCTGTAGCAAGTGTAGAAAGGAGAAAATCCCGTAAGTAAAGATAATCAAGCACTCCACTTGTTTACCTACCATTAGAGATAAACAAAGCTAGATACAGAATAAGATAATACAGGACCAAAGTAGATGGATATTGTTAAAAGTGAACTAATATACTTAGTGCATTTGGATATATAGAAGACATTATTGAAAGAGAATGAAGCAAATACTACATAGGAGAACTTCCATAGAACATGTCTACATGGAAGGGGGTGACAAGTGGACCCAAAAATCAGCAGTAAAAAAAAGAACAATTAGACATATTAAATGATGCTATTTAGCAGCACCTTATTACGATTGAGCATAACGCCTTTATCCATAGCCTTCATAGCAAAATATTGACCAGTTCCACGTAGCTCCACCAGATGCACACTGCAAACCAGTAAACAAGTCATGATAATATCACTGCTGCGGGAGTTTGATTTTGAAAAATAATGTTGAAGAAATAGACTTTCTATTAGCAAAATCAGTTAGGGAAATTTTAGTAAGATTATATAATTTGAATTCTCTAAAATTTTCAACTGAAATTTAGACTAATTAATCTAATTATCTCTTTTTAGATACAGAAATTCCATCTCAGAAGAATGAGTCAAACTAATCATTAATCAATACTAGGAAAGCCAGCCTCATCTTGTAATGGTTAGAAACAGCCTCCACAAATATTCAACTAGTAAAATTAACACTAATGTTACTATAAACTGTAAATAAAATCATCAAAAAGCATGCAAGTTCTTTATGTGGCTGATGTAGTTGAAGCCCACCGCTCTGAGAGACCTTTGAAATACTATGAAAGACTGAAGGTGCAGTTACAAGTTTTGATTATAATTTATTTCACAAGGCATTTAATTTAGCCCTCACGCTACCAATTCAGGCACATCTAAAATGTTGGGAATTGGCAAAGAGAAACAAGAGAATAACCTGCCAGTATCTCCCGATCCCAAAGGTCTTACTGGTCTAAAATGATCCAAGCCTATCTGTTCTCCACTATCTAGGATCTGCAAAACCAAAGTCACATAAGCAACTAGCAAAATGTCACTTGAAAGAGATATAAGAAGAGTTTAGGAAGCAAATTCAAATACTCAGGAGTTACGACCATATAGAGCACAGGAGGATTTACGTTGGTTTCATGTCATGTTTACCAATTCAAAATAAATATAAGTCTTCAATTGAATATAAAATATAGATAATACCATAATAACTTCCCAGAAATCCAATGAAACTATGGAAAAAGAAAGACAATAAGACAAATCAGAACAGATTTCCAAAGACTGATGTTGTATTTTTTACCATACTTGTCAATGCTAGTAGTTTATGGCCATACATTGTACATGCAATTCCTGAATCTTTTAACAGTAAATATTTTAAAATATGACAGTAATACCTTCTGGATAGCTATCCAAGCACGGTTGTCTTTCCTATGAGGTTTTGGGTGGACCACTTTTGAATGATTTAACCATAAATCTTCTGGTTTCTGCAGGTAGTCAAAAGGTCATGTCACAAACTGAATTCAAAAGCTCTTCAAAAGAAAATAAATAAATAAATAACCAGGATAATTTACCAAATTTGCATCTGGAAGTTCTTTCACTGCCTCATTAACATTTTCCGCAGTTTGTTTTACCTGAGGGATAAATCTGTTATAACTAAGAGGAAATATAAACCAAAATAGATCAAATATATTTATCATACTGTTACAAATAATGCCAACAAATATTATATGCAAATTTTTCTTTGGCCACTAAGGAGGCATATTAGTTGCAATTAAAGACAAAACCTCTTTAAACTTTCAAATTTAAAGCCTCTAATTTGATATGTATATCCAAAGATAACTCAACATCCAATTAATTGCTAAACTAACGAAGGAAAGAGGCCAAACCAAATGTTCTCCCTCCTTCGCGGTCTCTTCTGCAATACAGTTGTGAAGAGGTTCCACATGCTGACTACCATCAAGTTGAACACCAATAAAATACTGTACTTCTCCCTGTTAAACCAAGAAGGAAAAGAGAAAGAGGCTGAATTAGAGGATGAATGCTTCCTCTTTGCTATGTTGAAATTGTAGGTAAATGGAATACAGCGACAAACTAAAAAATCTATACCTTCTGGTCACGCATAGGTTGGAGATGAAATAGGTTCCAGAACTTTTTGCCTAAGTTGAAATTCACGATGTCAAATAGCTATATTTCCTTTACAAACAGAGAGAAGAATTCTAAAACCAGAATATATATACACATACATGAATATATTGTCAACTACATTTTATCTACAAGTTACCGTCAATCATGACCCAATTTGAATATAACAGAATTGTTTTCTTTTCTAATAGAAAGTATTGTGTGCTATTGAACATCTTGTAAAATGTTCTAATCATTATAAACTCATTTACATGGATATTCCAATTTGCAATATAGATATTTATGTGATATCTAAAAATTCTTCTACATAATGAATTACCCTATTAAAGTGGCTTTCCCTGTAGAATATCAAATAAGCTTACCACTCTTTGTATAATTAATAAGCTGCACAGTAACATCCGTTTGGTTGTTAATAGCCTCTCTAATTTTTTGCACAGTTGCTGGATCAGTTTCAGGTCCTTGCAGAAACCTGAAATCACCAAACAGCTGATACAATAAATACAAATGGATTTCATGTCATAGAAACTTCTTAATAACTCGTTTAAGGTATATAAGTATTTATCTTTGCTCCATCATGGAAGCATTTATCCTCCAATAAAGGAAGCTTAACTAAGTTCAAAGCACCAAGTTAAGTTAACTGGTAAAATTCAACTACAATCAGATTGTGCCCAAGTATTATATACCTTAAAACGAGTTATTCAGATGCCCAATTAGATTATGCCCAAGTATTGTATATAAGCTCTGAAGGATAGATACTTCAAAAAAGGATCCATCTTTGTGCCCTACAAGTGCCAAATATTTGTGATACATGGAATGGCACTTCAAATTACACAGACACTTCCATGTCTATGATTTAAGCCAATGTTTTGGCATTCGCTCCCATGCTAATGACAGATTAATGAAAAGCATACCTGCAATTTCTTCCCAAAATTTCTTCACGACTGTACTCTGTAAGTTCTAGGAAGCTATCAGATGCAAAGATCTGAAAAACAAATGCAAACAATGGCTTGATACATCTTCATCTCCAATACACAAATTCAAAACAAAAGCAAAATTGTCAGTGTAATATAATTGATATGAAGAATCTTACGATGGGATTGTCAGGCAGTCTTGGATCAGTAATGACAAAGTTCTTCTCAATACGTTCCAGTGTGGTTGCAAGATCAAGACCCTTTCGCTTTTCCCTTTGCGTTTCTTTGTCATCAATACTCTCAGGCCTCTCATCTTCCTCACTCTCGGAGCTTTCCTCAACAACTTCATCTTCCTCAGAACTTTCATCATTGGTCTGACTTTTCTTAATGAACCTGAAGCTTAGAAAGATAACGTTGTAACAAAGTATTATACACAAACTACTGATTTAACAGTTAAAATGTAGAGGTGAATGTAAAAAGACATGAGTATAACATCAGTTGACGATTAATCATACCCCATGAAAGAACGCCGACGGGAATTTTTCTGTTTCTTTTCAGGTATCTCATTGATTCGCTGCATTGAATTTCTACGTTCCCCATGTGATTTTGGCTTGAATGTAGCCATGCTCTCCGACTTTCTCCGTGATAAACTTTCTGCTCTCTCTTCTTCTCCACCACCTTCCGATTTTCTGATCAATGGACGGTTTGCTGATTCACTGAGTGCCCGTGGCCGCCTCACGGCCTGCACCAACTCGGATACTGAGGTGGTAGCCTTCTCTTTCTGACGAGCTGCAATTCAGAAGCTGTTAGTATAGTTAAGATTGCTACTAAAATGGCTCATTACTTTTGCTTGGTCGGAATATTAGTTTGGAACATGCTTAGTGGCATCATGATGATTTCCTATATCTTCGGGGTTAGAACTATAAATTGTAATGCTTCTACGCCTAATCACTGGCAGTGTTAGATAGTTCGTTGACTTAGTTCGGACAGTAACCAGTCTTACAAAATTCAGCCATAAAAGAATTTCATTTTCAGATTAGACCTCCATTGTTAAACTGATGCTGAACCTATCTGTCAGATTAGACATCCATTGATTTTGATTTCGGTGAAAACTGATGATGAAATTAGATTTAAAACTTTAACAGAAGCATAGGTACACAGCTCTCTTCACTCTCCAAGACAGAGATTATGTCTCAAGTCTTTTCAAAGCTGATTAGGAGCAATGCCACGCACTTCCATTTGGACCAAAAATGGTTCTATATGATGTAGCGTATTGTGTGGTAATATATGCATTTTCATATCCAAACCAATTCCTTGCTAAAACCTTCAACATTTTCCAGAACTTAGACAGATGTCACATGAGGTAATATAGTCTCACTGACCTCGTGGTTTCATTAATTTTGTCGTAGTTCTACTTGTACAAAGATGCGCCTGTTTCAAGTATGTCTTTGTTTTCATTTATTTTTAAATTAAAATACTGTTTCTTCACATCAAGGTTTGAAATATAAATATGATCATTAAGTATTTAATGATCAGATACACAAGCTGTTTTCTTCCGCTCATATTTATATGGTTTTCCCTTTTTGAAATCAATAGCTTCCAAGTAAACAATTATTGCTTCAGAAAACAGAATAAAATACAGTATTTGACGGTACAAGAAAATCTAAAGTACATTCCTTGCACTAAAGAAAGGGATAAGGGGTAAACAAAAGTTCATTTAAAAAGGCCATGTCAGTAGATTCCGCCCCTTAAAAAAACTTATTTAAGTAGGTTTTTATTAACTCCTTAAGTTTATATTTAATTCAAGAATGTATTGTTAAATATTTTGAGTAGATTAGTAGTTTGGTCACTTGGAAATTATAGTTATTTCAATTTAATTCTTAAAATATCAATTTTTTTTTGTTAAATTACAAAATCTATCATTAAAAGTTATTTTGATAAGTAGAGAAACTAAATTAAAATAAATATAATCTTTCATAAATTAAATTGAAATATTTATATTTTAAGAACTAAATTAAGACAATTATATTTTTTTGAAGATCAAATTAATAATTTGCTGAAAAAATTTTCATGACAGTAGGAAACATAAGGTGGATCAAATATACCATCATATCGAATCAAAGAGCCGGGCAATCCATTGGGGCGTAGCATCTTCTCCTTGGACCCCTCCGTATGCTTACTAACCTCCACTTGCATCCTGATAGCATCACCCAATGACAAGACACATGTGAGCATCTCGCAGTGATACATTTCTATTCCTATTCCTATTACTGTTGTCTTAATAATTTCGCCCACATTTCCCAATCACTGTTTATCAACAATCGTACGGTTCTAGTTATGCTATTTCCCCGTTACATCAAGGCCCACAGCGATCAGTGTCAAGATTTGAATCTTAGCCAGCAGCCAGAGACAAGATGTGAGGCATGAGGTCCATTTTGCTCCAAATATAAGAGCATATACAGCTACTTCATAGACTCAAATCTTTAATGGGATTCCTGATTTTATAACTGACTAAACCCAATAACTTCTTCATGGACTCAATAATTAAACCCAATAACTACTTCATAGACTCAAATCTTTAAATGGGATTCTTGATTTTATAACTGACTAAACCCAATTTTTTTTTTTGGTCCGAATTTTCTCCTTTTTAGGCACTAATGAACTGTTCCAGAAAGGAAGAAAATAAAAAAAAATAGATAAAATGCTCCTTCTATTTATTTCTTTTAATTTTTTTTAAATTGTGATCCTTTATTTTAAAACAAATGGTCATGATTTACAAACTAAATTCTCTATTTGACACTTAAAAAAGAGAAAATTCGAACTCCTTTTCTACTTATCATTAGTAGCTCCTTATATTATAGTCCTTAGATTTATTCCTCTATACAAATTAGTCTTTCGAAGTCCATACAATTTTGATCTAACATAGGGACTAACACGTAAAAAGTTATATGAAGGTTTAAAGCCAAAAAGCAAGACATTGAAAAGTATGCCTTTCAGTAGTAGCCAAATAGGGCATTTACACAAAAGCATTTAGATAAGCTTGTCCCTCCTTTGCCAGATTTCAACCTCAAAGAAAACGATACGCCGAGCGCTAATTATCTAGTAAACCAAGGTTGCACACCACCTTGAAGTGACATATCATGTATTCTGGCTTGTCTGTGTGCCTAATAGACATATAGCTACCCACACTGTCACTATCTTATGAGAGTGAGAATTCATTCACCATCTCTCCCCACTTAGAACATACATCAAACACCTTGTGTGCCATAAGGTCCCAACTCCCAACCATGAATGAATGAGGATGAACTCTCAAGTCTCAACCATGGACCATCATCTCCGCGAATTAAAATTCGGATGAAAATAAGAAATGTGAAGAAATGAGGACGTGAACTGACCCGATGAATTTGATAACTCTTCCGTCATCATCTTTGATGGGCGAAATAGTGAGGAGGTTCCAAAAGGGCGTCCCATCCTTCTTGTAGTTCAGTAATCTTCCGCAGTAGCTCGTGCCAGCTTGCAACGTCTCCCTTATCTTTGCCACGTCATCGGGATCCGTATCCGCCCCCTGTAAAAACCGACTGGACCCCACCACCCACCCGCAATTAAAATTCGTTATTACAGTTACAAGTTCGAACCAACACCCTCACATGATTCTCTATTCTGCTATGAAAACAAATGGCATTTGAAGAATTAATTTGTTTTAATCTCTAAAATATGCTTCTATTTCACTTTCAAGCTTTTGAATGTAACGTTCCACTAATTAATTTTTAAACTCGTTACTGAGATAAAGATGATAACTGAAAATTTTTCAATAACTAAATCATGTGATGAGATTTAAATCTAAATAATTGAAACATATAGTTTTCAAGCGAGAAAATTACACTTTCGGAAAGAAATGAGAAAAAGTAATTTTTGTTCTTAAAAAAAATATATACTTCAATTATGCAGTGTCTGTATTATAAATATGCATCATTTAGAGTAAAAAATATCTGTCTAATTATGTTGTCTTAAAATCTTTGAAAGTGGCCATTATCAAAATAAAAATCTTTGAAAAAAATTTTTCATCTTTAAAAAATTGTTTTTTACTTATTCGTTAGTTTCCATCGACTAACAAGTATTCAGTCAAAAATTTGTAGAGACTAGATCGTATATTTTTTTAATATTAAAAAATGAATAGTAAAAAAATATATTTTTAAAATTTAAAACTTAAATAATTTTTAAAAATATTTAATTATTAATTTGATTTCAAAAAAATTACCTTTATCTCAATTTGTTTATCTCTATATATTAAAAGTGACATTGTAACAATAATAAATTTAAAATTAGCAATAGCTAACTTGATGATTTCATAACAATAAAAAATTAAATTAAAACTATTATAATTTTAAAAAGATTAAAGGAAGACCCCTGAAAAACAAATTTGAGAAAATATAATTTGTTTTAGTCCAAATCAATAATTTACCGCCAAAAAAATTAGAATTACACAAGGAAAAAACATTACCAATTCCTTCCGACGACCTCCCTGGAAGTATAACCCGTCATCTTGAAGAATCCGGCGCTGGCATACAGGATCGGGTAATCGGGTTTGGTAGCATCCGACACCACAAAGGTCTGTTGGAACATCGACAGAGCGTCCTTCAGGTCCTCGGACACTCTCGGGATTCCCCGCAACTCCTTCGCGCCGTCGTCCGACGAGTCGCCGGAGCTTCTCACCGAGTTGTTCGAGTTCCTCCTCGAAGTGCCCGCCAGCTTGGCGCTCGATTCCTCCCCGCCGGAGTTCCTTACCGCCACTCCCTGCGGCCTCCCCGTCTCCGTGTCCATCTTCAGTACCAATCCCCACTCGGCCGCCCTCTGAGCAGCAGCGCCGACGTCTCCGGTGACTCCCGCGGCGGCCGGCGTCGGGTCGTCGAGGATGCCAGCTAGGGTTTGCGTGCCTGGTTTGCTGGAGTCCCTAAGGGCCATCCACGACGTGCTGGTGACGTCATCCTTGTGAGCGGTGCCGGCGGTGCCGGACGGCGGCTCTACCCACGTCTTCCATTTCGGCTGAGATCGGAACGGCGAGCCGGCCGGATTCTCTGTCGAGTAGGAGGAAGGGTTGAAGACTTCAAGCGAACCCCGAGGATCTCTCGGAAATGGCGATCTCTGCGATGACGTCTTCGGTGATTTATCCGATTGCTCCATCTCTTATCTCTCCCTGTTACTATGCAAATCTCATCAGAACGCTAGTGAATACTAAAACCTACAGATCATATATGCAAACTGAAATCACTATATATGCCCCACGCTGTTTCGAATTTCAGTGATCATGTAAAGTAGATATGAAATTCAATTTGAACTGTCTCATATACCTCCTGAAGATGATCAAGACCAGCATTCAATCTGTGACAGTATAGAATCATGGAGCTCTAGGGACAAATAGTGGGGTAGTGTGAGTAATTGTGATGGGGACTCAAGAGTGATGAGAAGCATCTCTCTTTTCGGAGTAGATTTGTCAACTCTAAGCAACGTAACAGCCGGGGGACATAACTAACACATTAAATCTGAGACTATGACAATGTGTGGGTTGTTTGCTAATTATGACGGAAAAGTAACAGCAATCTGCTGTACATATGAAGACAATTACTGTCCCTGATAATTGATTGAAGCTCTGCATAATGCAGAGCATAGTATCTTAATATCTCACTGGTGGAAAGTGAATATCTTCCCTGGTACTACAAAGCAAGTAATAAGCATATATTGGCTGAAAAATTTTGCAGCAGCCATAGTTTCAGTTGCTTTTTTAGACTCAGCTCAGTACAACGATTTGATAAGTGTATGAGAGCGGCTCATGAGGGGAAATCTGTGTGTGTGTGTGTAAATATATACCTGAAGAAATGTTGACTGTGGTGATGAATTTGAAAGGGGTTCTGGGGTTTTCTGCTTATAGTTCAGAAGATGATGTCCTAGGACTGAGTTCAATACAAGGATTTCATCAGTATATAAGAGCAGCTCATGTGTGTATGTTTATGTATATATACCTGAAGAAGTGCTGACTGTGATGATGAATATGAAGGGGTTCTAACTTCAAAGGTTTTCTGCTTATAATTAATGCAGAAGATGATGTTCTAGAAATGAGTTTTCAAGGCAGAAAGGACGGAAGCCAGAAATTTTATATATATAGAGGAGGAACAATCATTGTGTACCGGAAAGCTTTGGCTTCCCATACCTGTGTCACGAAACCTCACATGGCTCTTTGCACGTAAGGCTATAGTCCCACACCATTATCACTCTTCAAATCAGTCAAGACTACCCAGTATGAGAAGCCAAATAATGGAGTAATGGAGGATGCTTGTGTTGCTTACCTTTAGAGATATCTTGTAAGTGACAGTCTGGAAATGGGTTGGCAAAGAAGAAAGGAACAAGAGAAGAGAGGATTAGTGCGTGTGAGACATCTTGTGTGGCACGTTGATCTTCGCAGGATCTACCGACCAGTTGTTCGTAGGGCATTACTGATTCTGTCTGTGTGTCTGGGAAGAGAGACTATTGCCCAAAGATAACAACAAAACAATAAAATCAAAAAATCATAATGGATATATATGTACACACACACTCTTTCTCTTTTATTATTCACGAATACTTTTTAATTTTAAAAATAAATTTTTTTTACCTTTCCAATATTTAATTTTTTTTAAGATAAGACTCATATTTTTGCTATCATATTTTTTATTAAAAATAAAACATGTGTAAAAATATTTTTTAAAAAACCTATCATATAATCCTGAATTAAAAAAAATATAGTAATTGTTTAAAAATTATACACTTTTAAATATCATATGTTTGTCCTGTTTTGATATATATATATGTGTGTGTGTGTGTGTGTGTTCGCACTTGTTCATAATTATTTACTATATTGGGTGTGGATATTAATATAGGAAAACTGTTTTTCTTTTTTTTTTGTGGGGGGGGGGGGGGGGGGGGGGGGATACATTATAGGAAAGCTTAGTATATCTAACTTCCAGCACAAAACAGAGACTTATGGAAAAGTATGGTCAGAAAGAGAAAGGGAGGTTAGGGAAGTGAACACGTGAGGGCATGCTAGTTGATGCAGGACGATACATGACCACAAATTATGACCATCAATAATATTATTAATAATAGCAATAGTGCTATAATTTCAAGATGGAATTGTTGGCACATAGTTTTCCTTTCCCGTATTTTGACCGAAAGCGGAGTTATACACACACACACACACACACACACAAATTATATGCAGTTTATCGTTAAATAAAAGTATTATTCATGCATCTAAATTTATAACTTTATTTTCATCTAAGTTATAGTATGTGTTTTAAATTAGTTTAAATTATACACCTAAGTTTAATGTATTTTAAAAATTTTAGTATTTGACTTAATAAATTTAAAGTAAACAATTTAGTATTAACGTGTATAAAATAAAAAATTATGTCAACAATTAAATTTTTGGACCTTTAAAATTATGAACATAATCAAAATTAATTAAAAATATATAAATTATTGAATTATAAGTGAAACATAAGTTAAAGTTAGAGATATAAATAACATTTTTGCCTTTTATCTTTGCTAGGATGTTTTATAATAACATGTCAAGTACATGATTTCTAAAAGTTAATATATATATATATATATATATATATATATATATATTTCAGCATTATATGATTTTACATATATAATTTTAATAAAGAATTTGAGTACAAAGATTTAAAAAATTATATATAAGTCTATTTTTATGTGTGCATGTCTTTAGAACACGTGTAAAATCACATAATTATTTGTTTGTATGGATATTCATAATTTTTTATCTGAAATTTTATTAAATTTTGATTAATTTAATTTAAGTCAGGTTCAATTATAAAAGTATAAAAATTCTCCCAACGTTAATTTTTTTATTCATAAAATTTAAATTCGAAACTTTACTTATGAGAATTGAGTATTGAATTATTTGAACCACACAATATTAGTTTATAATTTTTCAAATATATCCTTATTTAATAAGATAATTTTTTCTTAATTAAAATTTGACATCTTTAAAAATAATAAATTATCATTATTCCAAGGAAAAAGAAAAAAAATAGCTAGAACTCAGCAAAAACTGGAATATACTATTAATTAAAATCAATTTATTTGTGATGGGGGATCAACCGATTATGATTTAAATACGTGTGGGTCCATATGATCCTTCAGTCTTCTATGTTTTCTTCTATTATTTTCTTATCTTGTTCATCATCCCTTGAATAACAAATATTTTCTTTTATAATTACATTATTTTGAAATGATAGATGGTCTATATCAAAAAATTCAAACCCTAAATTTAAAAAATTGTGCAATTTATTTTTTACTTTTAAAAGTTAATAAAAGACACCTCTAAACTTTTAATTTTGTAATTAGCATACTTTTTTATTTATATAAGTTCTAAAAGGCTAAATCAGGAAAAGAAAAAAAAAAGGCTCATTTGACTTGTCATTTCAAGTGGGAATCAGTGGTTTTTTTTCATTTTTTTAAATATATCTTTGTAACATAAAAATCATTTAAAATGGTAGATTGGATACCTTTTTTTGTCGCTAATTTCACATTTTACAACGTACATAGACAACTAATATACAAAAGGGTCTTGAGCCAAAAAAAAAAAAAGATAACCTAATAGAGTTATAGAGACTGAAGTTTAAAATTTTAATGTTGAAGAAGTTACTTGCACACCCTTCTAAATTGACTAGAGTTCTTTGCATGTTGGCCATTAATTTATATGTATTTTGATTAATTTATATTTTAAATTGAATAAAAAAATAGATCATTTACATTATTTTAATAAAATAAAATTCTTATACCCCTGAAATTAATTGATGTATGATGTCATATTGATGTGCCACCCAGAAAAAAAAAAGTGAGATTCTTTCTAGTTTTCATTCTTTATTTTTATTTTAAAATTACTTTTATTTTTGTTTTTACTATTTTAAAAATGCTTATTTTTTAAACTAAACCCTAAATAGTTATAGATTTTATGTAATTGTTTGCTTTGACAAATGATGAGCCTCTCACACGTGGCTTGGAAAGGTCGGTTTCAATATTTTCCATTCACATGTAAAGTTTAATCTTTAAATTTGAACTATCTACTTCAACTTAAACAGTTTTCATGAGGTAATCTAAATTTGAGAATTAGATTCAATGTTTTGAAAAGTAGACTGATTATTAAATTAGTAAAAGTATTAGTTCATAATTAATTGTTGATTGTAGTCAAACTGGTAATAATTAAATACATATATTTTTAATTATATATTAAAAATATATAATATATTAAATCAATAAAAATTTTAATACTAATCTACCAAACTTGTATATTAAAAATACATAATATATTAAATTAATAAACATTTTAATACTAATCTAATAAACTTGAATATATAATATATTAAATTAACAAACATTTTAATACTAATCTAGTAAACTTGTGTGTGTGTGTGTTTTTTTTGTTTTTTTATTTATTTTGGTGGTAAAAAATGATAGAAAAGAATAGAAAAATAAAATAAAAATTTGCTAAATCTTATACAGTGTGAAAAATAATTGTATTTTGTAAATAATAAATTTTTTTTTACAAAAATTAGTTCAACTCATTTTACGAGAATTTTTTAGCTAATTAATTTTTTTGAGACCAATTAGACTAGACTAATTACCAATTTCTTTAATCAAACGGATCAATCCAATGTTGTAAACATTGACTAGACTCAATTATTCTACCAAACCTACAAAAACTTCAGGTTGGTAGTTGGTAGTTGGTAGTTGGTAGTTGGTAGTTGGTAGTCCAACAAAGGCCAATATACTCTAATGTCTAGGTCTATTACTAGCTTTATAAGGCACCACACTCTTATTGGCAAATGTACTTTGAATAAGGCATGGTACTTAATAGTAAGAGCAAATTCATGCTTTATATTTTATAATCAGTAATTTGGATGAAGCTTCTAAGAATGGTTGGTAGGGTGAGATTTTTTCTGCTTTACTACCATACCTTTAATGCACATTAACTCACTTTTTTAAAATTTGGACCAAATTGATTGACCATATTAAAAAGTTTGTAAATTAGTCATATAATCGATTTGATTTGATTAATTAAAAAATCAGTCATTAAAAAAATTAGATAAGAACTAATAAGCGATTCAATAATTGTCGATTTTAGTTTTATTCTTAATTTTGTAAAAATTTCATACTTTTTATTTATATTTATACATTTTATGTGTACTAATGTGTTATTCTTCATATGAATATATTATTTTGTAACTAATTATAAATTTCGTTCCATATTCATATGTTCTTCAAATTCCATATTATTATTAAATGTATATAAAAATACTTAATAATTTATCTAGATCCTTTGTAAATTTTTATACCTAAATATAAATACTTATTAATTTATTATATTAAATTTTTAATGTATAAAATTAATATATATATATATATATATATATAAAACACATGTGCCTCGCCTCAAATATTTTAATTCGGAAATTTCCCATATCCGTCCCAATGCCTAATCAAATGTTGAATTGAATAACTCAAAGGGGTTAAGGCAAATTAAATTGGGGTACAATATCAGTTCAAAATATGCATAATTAATTTACAATTCTGAAAATTTTTATAACTTACAAATATTTATTCACTTACAAATATTTATTTTAATAGTAAATATTTATTCATTTACAAATATTTTTATCCATTATCCATTAAAATAGTAAATACTTTTATAGCATTAAGTTATTAATTTAATAGAAATTACTAAACTTAATTATGTAATTGATTTGTAAATGTCATTAGATAAATACTTTTATAAAAATCAATTATCAAGGACAATCAATCAGTAAAAATTTTGTACAAAAATTGATTTGTGAGAAAGTATGTCTAATTAAGAAATCAAAATTAATTCAAAAAAGTAAGTTTTTAAATTCACATATCAATTCCATAATTAAATTTATTTTACCAACTAACAAAATCTTCTAAGACACGGACCTATTAAAATGGGCCAGCCCGCACAAGTTTTCATGAAATGCGGGCCAGGGCCAGGTTGCCTTGTTTTTAAAAACGAGCTGAAAAATACCAAACTAGGGCCTCAAGTATGCTGGCTGGTGGGCCAAACGGGCCAGCTCGTAAAAAAATATTTTTTTTTGGGTTCCTCAAAGTTGATAGCAAAGGAAAAAACAAATATTCCAAGAGCAAATTAAACTTAGAAGTAGCACATAACCAAGTCCAATTAGCAAATTGAACTACAAGAACTTGAAAATCCATTCATTAAAACACTAACATCTTCATTCTATGAGTCTGAGAGCTGTCGGAGTCCCTTCGAGTCTGCGACTGCGAGTCCCTTCGAGTTATGCGAGTACACGACGGAGAGAGTGAACTCAGTGAAGACGCTGGCCAGAGACGGAGAGAGTGAAGATGCTGGCCGAAGATGGAGTCTCTTTGAGTCTACGAGTCCCTTGACCTTCGAGTGTGCGATAGGCCGACGGTTGGGGGCTGGCTTTCAGGAGTGATTGAAGGCTGAATTAACAATTAGGGATTTTAGGATTTAGGGGAAGCCAGATGTCACGACCCGTTTTCTGGGCACATGACCGGCACAATGATGAATCTCTCATCACTGTAAGCCTTCCGATAAATATATCAAATTTTCTTATCTGAAAATCATAGATTATCAATTTAAAATACATTATTATACTGACATACAAGCCAAATGTCGAACCCCTGAACTAGATGTCCTAGACGATTACAGAGCAACATAATCTATAACAGAAGAGAGGTCTACCCGACAACGGGAAGGTACAAAGTGATCTACTCCTCTAGCAGATATTCTTCGATGGCAACCTGATCTGAACAAAAAGGTTGTACAAACAATGTGAGCTTTTAAACTCAATGAGCGAATCGGCCTCGCATTAATAAAATTCAAATACATTACCAGTCATGCAAGCATATCCAAAGGCTCATACTCAACCAATAGACAGAAGATAAAAATTTATCCAATTCAACAAACGTTACTAGTACTCGTCAATGGCAATATATCCCGGAGAGCGCACACAGGCCGGCTCACCAATTATGTATATTTCCGCCATGACGCACAACATCATCCTCTTACATACAAGATAAAAATTCATCCAATTCAACAAACGTTACTAGTACTCGTCAATGGCAATATATCCCGGAGAGCGCACACAGGCCGGCTCACCAATTATGTATATTTCCGCCATGACGCACAACCTCATCCTCTTAGCTAGGGCGCCTCACGGATTTATCACCAATCCGGGCTATATCCCTACTGAGGGAATCGTTGTCTCCACACTCATTGGTCAAGACACCCTGTCAACCGGGTTTTTCGCCTTGCCGTGAGAGGGGGTACTGTCCCGCTCAATCACAATCAATAGCATTTCATATCATAATCAGAAGCTCAATATAATATTCATCCATATAACAGGTATAGTATATTACTATATTATGGATATTATAAACCACATATCAAGATAACAATTAATCCATTTTTGAAAACATTCAAACTTCACATCATCATAAGATACTTATTTCATTTTATCCATACTTATGGATTAATTATCTCATTTAGATTCGTCATTCTGAATCCAATTTCCCCCTATGAATCTTGGGAGTGTCCTACGACATACTTTTTATCACCAGTAATGCTAAAACTCTATTAAAACGGGGTCGTTTCACTCACCTGGATTCCGTACGAACATCGCTTCTCTAAGTCATTACAGACAAGAGTTCTCAGGTGAATTTCGGTATTCTGCTACGGAGATTTTCATGAAAGATTAGAGAAAATACGTCAGGATTGTTTTCGTATAGATACTGTTCATATGTACGGTTACTGTTCATATATACGGTTACTATTCATATGGTCACTATTCATACGTACGGTCACTATTCATACGTACGATCACTATTCATACCAGAAATAGAGAATACAATCTGTAAAAGAGTACACCAGGTAAGTTCCCAGGAAAGAGTGGAGGGTCACACTGGACACACTTAAAAACCAGGTCTTTCCTTAGCCAGAACTTTCCTAGACATGTATTCTTCACAGTTTACATTCTATTTCGGTAATCAGAAAATCAAAATAACATATAAACAGCTAAGGACAGTTTTTCTGATGTGGAAGATCAGCCAAGGCCGCAACCACAGAGCATACTTAAGAAATTAACTTCTAAAATTTGAAAGACATAGAAAGGGCATAGTATCCTTACCTAAGCTGAAAAGGAAAGGCCCAAAATCTCAGAGGCCTAGCTTTGGAGTAAGAGAAACTTAAGCAGAGAAGAAGAGAAGTTGAAGGTGTGAGTTTAGAAGTGAAATGGAAGGGCCTAGCAAAAGTCAATGGTACTATTTGATACTATGCGCTAATAAAATATTCAATTTACTATTCATGAAAATGACATTTCTAATAATGCAGTTACTGTGTACCTTAGAAAATTTTTGTTATTACTATTGGAAACTTAAAAGGGAAAAATATCCTTTCACCTTAAACCTTTAAGTTTCTTTTCAATTCAGTCCTTTCACTTTAGTCCCTAAGGGTATTTTCACACATAAAACGTCAGTTTCTCCTACGAACTTCTTTCTAGTTTTCTCTTATGACCAAACAATATCTAGTACTTGACATTTCGATTGTATAAATGAACAGTATCATATACGTAAATAGTATTATACAAGTGAATAGTACCGTATACTGAAATAGTAACAGTAGTTTGTAAACAAATATTTATATTTTATTTTTCTTGGGTATTACACCAGAAGCCTACTGCTTGCGATGCTATGTAATAATATTAATATGTATATATTTAAAAAAATTATAATGCAAGTTATGTGGGCCGGGCCATGTAGGCCCGATTTTATACGGGTTGAGATTTAGCCAACTCAGCCCTCCATTTTTAGAGCTAAATGGGCTCGACCTACTTGTTTTGACAAGTTTAAAGACACTATAATTGTCAAAATATAATAATAACTCTAATTATGAAATTAATTTTCTTTACCTACTAAGAAATAGTAAATATTTATATTTATTAACGTATTTCTTAATGTTAGATAAGAGTTCCATTAATATAAATAGTAAATACTTTGGGCTCTTAAATAATATTTCAACGGATATTAAGTTATTAATTTTATGGAATTAAGTTATTAATTTAATAGAAATAGTAAATACTTTCATTCACTAACAAATACTTTTATTGATTATCCATTGAAATAGTAAATACTTTTATGGAATCAAGTTATTAATTTAATAGAAATCACTAAACTTAGTTACGGAATTGATTTGTAAATGTTATTAAGTAAATATTTTTATAGAAATCAATTACCAGATATAATCAATCAGTGAAAATTTTGTACAGCAATTTATTTGTAAGAACTAAGAAAGTAAGTCTATTGATCAAGAAATCAAAATTAATTAAAAAAAGTAAGTTTTTTAATTCACATATCAATTCCATAATTAAATTTATTTAGCCTACTTAAAAAATCTTCTAATACTTTTATAGAATTGATTGGTAAATGTCATTAGGTAAATACTTTTATAGAAATCAATTATTAGAAATAATCAATTAGTGAAATTTTTGTGTGAAAATTGATTTATAAGAAAATAAATATATTGATCAGAAAATCAAATTTAATTCAAAAAATTAAGTTTTTTTAATTATCCCCACAATGTACACATAATTATATTACACCTACAAAACACATACACATACATATACATGTTAAAAATAAGAAAAAAGAAAGAGAACACTAACAGAAAGATATAATAAATATACAACTGTTACACGCCAATTTCGGGGCCTGTGACCGGCTCGAACGGTATTTAAACCCACAGCGCCGCAAGCTTAACTTTCCTTGGAACTCATTTAAATTACACAATGAAGAAATAAAAAAAAAATTCTCTTTTCATAACCATATAAGAAAGTATGAATAAGATTTCATACAATTGAATTACATAGTTTCAAATTTAACCATCTTATACAACAGTACATGACTTACCTGATTACAGAGCTTTTTAAGATCACTAAAGCAATATAATTAGATCTATTACCATACTCCGAACAAAAGAAGGTATCCTCAGCACGCTCATTCTCAAAAGCTGTAGGGCCTTTTAATTGAAACTGTGAGGGGTGAGTCTGGTCCACTTGACTAACCATAAAATAGCTATACCACATATACACAAAGACTATGCATACTAAAAACATATGATTGATGCTTGAATATATGAGTACTCATACTCATAATATTAATATTCCATGAAGTAAATATGTATTAAGAGGAATTCATTATGTGAAAGTTCATATTTGATAGTACAGTCATTTATGTTTTGGTGTGCAAGATATTTATCAAGACACATACATTGAAATCACCTTGCAATCATTAACATACATATTCAAGATCAAACTAAATCACATTTTAACAATTCACACAATTCCAATTTAAATTCCTAGACATTTTTCGGGTCCTGTCCACATAAAGTGTCTGTTGCCCTATGACCCCTGCCGCATCATCACTTATTTCACTCCCTCCATCAAAGGGACGAATTTGTAATCCAACCTTTTTTCATTCCCGGTCCTCAAAGGGACATAAAAATAATTCAACCTTATTTCATCCCTAACTCACGATATGCCTCCATATGTGGGAACCTTTATTCTAGCCACCCTTATTTCATCCCACAGACTTTCATAAACTCCATTTCTGCTTCTTTCAAGATCAAACACAATCACATTATACAAACATAGACAACCATATGCATCCTACTTCAAAAAAGTTCACAATATTCATCACCAAACATCTCGACTTTACAAAAGTACTTTTATGCACATAAGTTTATAGATAAAGTCACAATAGTCTCACACTTGTATATTTCAATGCATAACATGAATGCATTAATTTCATGTCATATATATATGGTACACTTTTAATATATACATAAAATAAGCAAATAAGATAGGATAAGATCTCACATAAACTCAATTTATAAAACTCAAGCATAATATAAGGTTCTCTGTTATTTCTTACATTCATCATTCACATGTACGTTTGCAAGCTCAAATTATATGTATGTTTTGCTTCATATTATGTATCAAACATATAATCATTTTATCACATGATATCATCTTATGAAACTCTAGGAAAAATAATCTTAGAAAATAACATTATACAAGGTATGGCTAAATCCCCACCTCGGGTTCGAGCTAGATATTTACACTTTATATCAATTAAAAGACATCCAAAATCTCACCGAAGGTTCAAGGCTCACCATGTACCTCATCAAGATGCTCTGTTCTCTCCTTTTCCTCCAATTCTTGTAATTTTCAAAAATACATATGGTTACTATTTATATGTATGAACATTACTCATACATATGAATATTATTCATTCGTACAGTTACTATTCATACAAATAATTATTATTCATATTTACGGTTGCTATTTATACGAACGATTATTATTCATATATATGATTATTATTCATATATATAGTATAAATACATATGATCACTATTCATACCAGGAAAGTTCTTTTATGATGTGGAGAACCAGCTAAAGCCGCAACTACAGAGCATTTTTAAAAACATAACCTTTAAAATTTTAAAGACATAAGAAGAGCATAGTATGCTCACCTCTAATCTAAACTCAAAAGGAAAGACCTAAAATTTCAGAGACTTAGCGACAGAGTAAGAGAAGTTTGAGGAGAGGAAATAAGAGAAACTAAATATGTGAGTTTAGAAGTAAAATGGAATGACCTATTTATAAGAAAAATCAGAGATATTATGCACTAATCAAATATTCAATTTACTATGAAAATGACTTTTCTTTTAAAATAATTTAATTTACTATGTACTTTAATAATTTAGGTTACTATTTGGTTGCATAGTAAATGAACGTTTCACACGAGGCGGATGCAAATTGGTTACTATTGAAAACAAAAGAGAAAACTATCATTTCTTTTAAACTTTTAAGTTTCTTTTCATTTTAGTTCTTCCATTTTAGTCCCTAAGAAGATTTTCTCACATAAAACATCATTTGATTTCCCAATTTCTTTCTAGTTTTCTCTTATGCTCAATCCACATCTAGTACTTGATATAGTAAAATATATATGTGAACAGTACCGTATTTGTGAATAATATCGTATACGTAAATAGTGCTATATAGATAAATAGTACCATATATTGAAATTTTTTTTTCACAAGTATTACAGCAACTAAATAAAGTAATAAACACACAATTTTCATACGCTTGCTCTTATTACCATTCTTAGAACTCTTTATAATATGACCAAATTTATTGATCAGCTCGATAACATCTGAAACGCAACAATATTATTCGTAAAAAGTTAGAATCAACAACAAATAAAACATAATCTACAAAACATAAAATAAAAACTAATATACTAAATAGTTATCGCCAGCAATACGATTCAAAATATCAATGAATAGACAAAACTTGAAGACAAATTTTGGAATACTCAAATCTTCTTCAACTAGTAGAACATTAGTTGAAAAGCAAAATTTAAGCATGAATGAATGCTTTGTTGTACAATACTCACTATTATAATTAACTACACCAAACATAAACATCAAATGAACATTTCTCTCAATTATTTAATGCTTGAACTTATTCACAAATGATCTCTTCATATGATTGTGTATATGATCACCCTTAAAAAGTAAAAAATAAACACAACATAAGCATAATGAACAAAATAATAATTATAAAACAATTGAATATAATGAATTTAAATTCACCTTAGAATATTGCAAAACCATCTCTAGACTAAAAATATCCTCAAACATATTGAACAATGGAACTGTCCACAACATCACTACTGGAACTTTAATCCTTCAATCATCCCTTGATGCATTAATATCAGCAACGTCATTAAATTTAGCTATGTGCGAAGCACTAATGTAATGAAAACTAATTTTGTAGAAAGAATAAATAATATAAATATAGGAGCAATAGATGACAATTAAAATGACCCTCTATTTATATAAAATGAATATTGAACATAATAAATTGAATATAATAAATGAGAATAATATAGTGAAATAATAAATTAGTGATAATAAGTGAATTGGAAATAATATAATCAATTATATAGTAGGAAATTCAAATTATGTATATCAAAAACATATAATAAAGGCTATAATTTAGTAAAATAAATTCATAGTAATAAATTTATTGCAATTAATGCCCCAATAAAGGCATTACCGAAGGCATTAACCGGGAATATATACCCCAATTATATAGCAATAAATTCATATTATATATATTAATGCATAAATTTTATACATATAGTCAATAGCAATAATTTTAATTTATATTATAAATTTATTAATTTACCTAATATATTCATTTAAATTTATTCTATTGTATATAATAAATACTAATTCACCAAAAAATAACATATTATATTTCAATCAAAAAGTTTACATAATTTATCAGTTATATAGCAATTTACTCTAATTTTTTCAAATTCATTTAATGTGATGTGATTAAATTTTTAAATTTATTAATTTACCTAATTTATTCATTTAAATTTATTTAATTATATAAAAATTAATGACCTACCAACAATTAATGTCCTAGAGTTAATTATTTTAGTCTATTATATAAATTATCATCCTTAAAAGCCTCTATCCCAATAATTATATTTTTATAAACATTTTAAAAATTAGAGTAGTCAACAGTCATTGAATCAGAAAAGTAAACAAATTACAGTTTGAAGATTATATTGTTATGGAATTTACTTAGGATCGGTGGAATTAAAACATTTAAAAATATATTTTCAAATATATTATATATTTGTAGTATTAAATTTTACAGTAATTACATTCATAAATCACAAGAATAAAGTCAAAATTAATTTAGTTTTTTTAACATTTAATTATTATATTTGCTATTATACAATATTACAAAATTGTTGATAATATTCCTTAGTTTTCTGTGATTTAAAATCATTTTACACAAAAATAACAACAAAATTTACATTTTATAAAATAACACTTCGTTATTAACATATTTATAGTATAATTTACACCTTATTAGCAAAAACTAATTTCTTTCTATTATAAACGAAGCACAAGAGTTGGAAAAAGGGCAAGGAAAAAGAGACGTGGGAGGGATTGGATAATCAATTATCAAAATCCCTTAAAACTTATGTTTAAGAAACTTGCTACTTAAGCTAAGACTCTTAGACAAACTAAAATTCATTTTGGAAAAAACTATTATTTATGCTCCTAAACTTTGACCATGTTTCATTTATAATTCAAAAATTTATTTCATATCAATTATAACATATATGTTTATAATAAGTTTCAATTATACCTCTAAGTCTAATATAGTTAAAATATTTAATGGTAAATGCTATTATAACATTCTATCTTATATATATCAGCATCAAATCATTCACCATAGACATGTCTTGTCAGATCTCAACTTAAAATGACTAAAATAACTCTGTGAATCCTCTAAAATCTCTCTTTTTTGTCATTAAAAAATGTTCACAAGGTCATTTTGATCATTTTAATTTAAAATTTGACATGGCACTTTCAAAATAAATTATTTGACGCTAATGTATATAAGATAAAATATCACTTCAATATCTACTATTAATTATTTTAATAGCATTAAACTCATAGATATAATTAAAATTTATTAATAATATATGAGTTATAATTGATATCAAATAAAATTATAGATTATAATTAAAAGATAAGTTAAGACTGAAGATCAGGAATAGTAACTTTGACCAATTCATTTGGAGAATGGTGGTTGAATTATGAAGTGGTTAATAGGCAAGTTAAGGTGTTAATTTTGAGGTTAATTGCCCAAAATTACAAGCTTAGAAAGGCAGGAAAAAGCGACGAAGGAGATCGACTGATTGAGAGGTATGGCCTTATCCTACAAAAAGGAGAGCAGAAGAAAGGCCAAATTATAGGACAGTGCCCCACAATAGGAGATGCTATAGGGTCCCATATCCCATGTGACCTTCTTTCCTTAATATCATCTTATTTGTTCCCTCTTACGTATGGTCACATCGTCTTCTATAGGTCCCATACGGCCATACCCCTTCTATAGCATCATCTTCTATATTTTATTTCAACAATAAAATTTATTTCATATTTATGACACAACTTAGTTTAAGTGGTATGAATTGTGACGTTATGAATTTAGGGGTCAGGTTCAAACTCCGTTATTATTATTTTTTAAAAAAAAAAGTTTGTTTCATATTTTATAGTAAATTACACTTTTCTCTTTTTCTATTTTTATAATGTATAATTTCTTCTTTGTAATTATAAAATATATCATGCTTTAGTCCAATTTTATGTTTTTTGTTCAAAGATATGTTACAGTTTTTTTTTTGACATTCCATAAGCTATTTTTGTTTTTTTTTTAACTAAAATATCTTCTATTAGCATAAAATCATCAAGTTTTTATATATGGTGATGCATTTTTTGTTGTTAATCCACATATTATATTTTTCTTTTGCAATATTAAACAACTAATATGTAGTTAGGCCAACGGATGGTAGTTTAGTTAAAATAAAATAAAGTGGCATCAAGTTAGTTAATAAACACAAAAAATTACACTTTAATACACTTCTTTGAATAGAAAATATAAAATTGGACTAAAATATAATAATTTCATAATTAAAAGAGAGGGGAGTATATATTTTTAAAATAGAATAGATATGAATGTAATTTACTCTATATTTAAACATGAATGTTATAGTATTAACATAAATATATGGTCTAATATTTCACATAATAACTTTTGAGGAAGAAAGGAAAAATTAGGATTAAAAAATATAAAAGGACAACATCATCTTCGACATGCTAGCTAATTCCATAAATAATTTTGAATGATATTAATAATAAAAGGATATTAAGATTTTTTTTACAAAGATATATACCAAAACAGTAAAAAATATTGATAAAATTGAACCTAATCTTAAAACACAAAAGCAATACTTCTGCCTATATGAAAACTTATTTTATCTGATGAAATACTGGGCTAAAATAATTTTGCTAGGAATTTTACACTTAAAAAGCAATTCTGTCCTTGCTTTCCTTTAACATGAATCGCTATCGGCTTTTACTTGCTACTTTACTCTGCAGTTTTGTATGGACTTCATGCCTTGTTTCTATTCTAGTGGCCCATGGGCCGTGGCCCACTTCCATCCACCAATAACGACAACAAGAACCATAGATAATAACCCCTCTATAATAGGCAATTGTAGTTGGGGAATCTCATATTGCACTGTTTTGTTTAGATTTGGATTACTTCTCTCACTTTTTGTATGTATTATTTTTTGAGTTATGCAATAAAGACTCCACGGTCTGCTTCTCGGGTCGACATGGTAAATAGAATATATGCTTTTATGTGTTGCTTTCAAACTTTATAACTTGAATACTCAAAGTAGGAAGCACACTCCTTTAATCACCAAATTAAACTCTTAAAAGTTTTTGTGCATGTTTGACAATATTATATTTTTAATTTAATTTGTCAATCCATTAGCTATACGTTGTTTGACATTGCAGTTTATGTGTTTCTCACATATATATAATAAGTTCGATTTAGATGGACGGAATATTAAAGACAATAAAGGAATAGAAAGAAGACTATGGATTAAGACACACATTATTTTGAAATGGATTGAGAAGCAAATTATGTATGTTATTAAAAGATTCAAACCTTTTTCAAATATATGAGAAAGAAGAGTAACTTTTCTAAGCCTCTGAAGTTCATTGTCTCTGAAAGTGCCTATAGTTTCTTTTTTTTTTTTTTAAATCACCAGTATCCAATTTTCTTTTCAGTGTCTTTAATTAATATTGTTCGAGTTTAGGTAGACCACAAAGATACAAAACTTTCAATACTAATTTTTTATTTTCATTTAGAAGACTCAAACTCAAAAAATTAACTAACTTATAATTTATTTGATTAGCTTATAAATTTATTTGATCAAATTAAAAGTGTTTGAAACACAAATTTATTTGAGTAGTTTATAACTTTTTATGAACACTACTTTGAGTAACTTATAACTTTTATATTTTTTTTTCTTTTATCTTTATTATTTTATTAAAATTCAACATTATTTTACTCGCAACCCGTAACACAATTTCTTCTTCTCCATTTTTATTTGGCACGCCTGTAACACTATTGCTAATTTATTGTGAGACTCTAAATAATATGTTTATTTTGTATTATCTTAAAATTATATAATGAAATGTAATTATTAACAAAAAATGATAAGTATAACACTATTTTGGGATAACATTATTATACTATTTGCAATATTTATTTTAATTTTTAATAAAAAATTTATCTTTAAACAAAATATTATAATAGTTCAAATTAACTAAAACCTAAAATTATAATTACTTTAAAATATTGTTTATCTAAAATTAAAATTTTTATATCATATAAGTATATCTTTTTATGTCATTTTATATTTATTAGTTAATTTAACAACTAATTTTACCAAACACTTCTAATTCAATAAACTAACTTAATAACATTGAATTAAAAATTTATTTTTAAATTTTTAACTAACTTATTAATTATTTTTAACAAACATAACCTCCACTGACAAAGGCAAAGGCATTATACAACATGGGCTGCAAGATCTAGAATACGGGCTAGGCCATGAACTATGGGCTTGTTCCATGTTAATGAAAAAACAAAAAGAAAATAAAAGAAGAGAAGAACTTGTTCCACTTAAACCGCATATAAATTCGGTGCCTACTCCAACAAACTCGACTTAGAAGCTCGAAAACTAAAGGAACACAAAATAGTAACACTCTTTCTCTCTCTCGTTCTCTGGCTGCATGATCCGAAGAATTCTGAGGTTAAACGTCCTTTCACCACCATCTGAAAGGAATTGAAGACTGTGGATGAGAAAATCTCACCTAGGAACCAAATGTTGTGTTCTCCCCAGCAACGCATCGCTTGGTTCATTGTAGCCACGATCACGCTATACATCCTCTACTCTTCCAACCTTATCTTCCAGGATGAGCGCCCAGATTGCTCCACCCATTCAGATGCCACCCTTACCACAAAAAAACTCCAGATAACTAACACATCCTCAACTACCCATCGAGCTAAAGAGAAGAAAAAGCAACAAAAAGCAATACAAGTTGCAATACCCCCTCTGTTATCTAAAAGGCAGGACACACGACTTCAGCACATTGTTTTTGGGATAGCGTCTTCGTCCAAATTGTGGGAGACCAGAAAAGAATACATAAAGATATGGTGGAAGCCTAACAAAAGTAGAGGGATCGTATGGTTGGATGAAGATGTAACGACTGAAAGCGACGAGGGGCTACCTGAGATCCGAATCTCTGAGGACACCTCAGATTTCAAATATACGAATCCACAGGGGGATAGATCTGCATTGAGGATTTCGAGGATGGTAACTGAGACATTGAAGCTAGGGTTGAAGGATGTAAGGTGGTTCGTGATGGGAGAAGATGACACAGTCTTTGTGGTAAACAATTTGGTCAGAGTTCTTTCCAAGTACGATCACAGGCATTTCTATTATGTTGGAAGCTCATCGGAGAGTCATGTTCAGAATATATATTTCTCATATTCCATGGCATATAGTGGGGGAGGATTCGCTATAAGCTATCCATTGGCACTGGAGCTGGCAAAGATGCAGGATCGTTGCATTCAACGATACCCTGGTTTATATGGCAGCGATGGTAGAATTCAAGCATGCATGGCTGAGATAGGTGTGCCACTAACCAAGGAAGCTGGGTTTCATCAGGTAATGCTATTTTTATTGGGAATGATTTGTGGTTTTGATTCTAAATTTGTGTATCTTGGTCGTACAGTATAATGTGTACGGAAACCTGTTAGGCCTCCTGGGGGCACATCCCGTAACCCCACTAGTGACATTGCACCACCTTGATGTGGTGGAACCCATATTCCCACATATGACCCGAGGACAAGGCCTGCGACGCCTAATGTCATCCATCAAGATGGACTCAGCCAGCATAATGCAACAATCAATCTGCTATGACAAAAGCAAACAATGGTCTATCTCTGTTTCATGGGGCTACGTGGTTCAAGTCCTCAGGGGAGTAATGTCCCCCAGAGAATTAGAGATGCCCTCCAGGACCTTTCTCAATTGGTACAAAAATGCTGATTACAACGGATATCCCTTCAACACAAGGCCTGTTGCTAGAAACCCCTGTCAAAAACCCTTCATTTTCTACATAAACGAATCTCGATATGATCCAGCCAGGAAACGAATTATTGGGATCCATACTCCTGAGAAATCTAAATCTCCTGACTGCCGGTGGAAAATGGACAGTCCAGAGAAAATCGATTCCATCATTGTTTTCAAAAGACCAGATCCTTTTCGCTGGCAAAAGGTGGGGATGGTCAGAAACTCAAATGTGATTAAGAGTGTTTTACTTTTGTGTCAATACTTACAAAGCGCATGTTTTATACCTTCCATTGCCCAAACTGTCTAACACTGCATTGAATTAAATTACTGTCTAAATCATAAACTTCCTTTGCAGTCGCCAAGAAGGGACTGTTGTAGAGTTCTGACATCGAGTAGCAGATCAACTATGTACATATGGGTTGGCAATTGTCGAGATGGTGAGGTTAGTGAAATGTAGCACCACAAGGTACATGTAGTTTATTATTCTTGTTTACAGTATGTTTCAAGACACAAAGGAATAAACGAGCTTCGAATCATATTCCTAAATACTAAGGCTACAATTGTACCAGAAAGTCCACAGAACACAAATTGAGATCATGAAATCACAAGCTACAGTTTTGCCATCTTCTGCAATTTTTTTTTTTCATTTTCCATCATGTAAATTCAACAAAGAAAATTAGCAGTGATAGTTATCTTGGAATGACAAGCTACAATTGTACCAGAAAGTCCACAGAACACAAATTCAGATACTTTTACTGATCATGAAATCACAAGCTACAGTTTTGCCATCTTCTGCAATTTTTTTTTTGTTTTGTCATTTCCCATTATGTAAAATCAACAAAGCAGATAGTTGTCCTCGAATGAATTCTATTTAACAAGTTCATCATTGGTCACCCAAGGTAACCGAAGCCAACAAAGTATTATACTTCCAAAGAAACACAGCTTCTTTCAAATAAATTTTCCGTCTCATCTAATTAGCATCTCATATTTATCTCAAGATTTGACTCAAAAAATCGGTAATCTTTCAGACTCTGTCTCTTTATTCATATGGAAGAAAATTATACTTCAATTTGGCGCACTCACCAGACGCAAGTAAGTTTCATTGTCGCTTGACAGATTTCGAGAAACCGAGGGGATTGGTGTTGCAGCCACTGCTAGTATGGTGAGATCAATACGAGTATTGTTAGGCAGTGATGGATCAATCTCACGTATGGCCGTAGTTCTACCATCCCTGACTATCATATTTACTGTTTTCAAAAGTTCAAACAAAGTAGAGAGAATATGTTATTAGAAAATCGAACGTAACTGCAATTGAACGGTAAATTTTACGATAAACTTCAAATCGAAGAACTACTCAAATTTAACTGCAAAACAAGTGGCAAAAGTTCATGCTCGATCAAGCAGTCAAGATATACAACAAATTTGGCTAAGAATAACTTCTGAGAAGGGGAATTGATTATGAGAAGCGCCAAATCTTGAATACAAGAATGTCATTAACTAGCAATCATAATTTGAACAAAAGAGAGAGCGAATTAAAACAAAACAAAAAGGAAAAAGAAAAATATAACACAAGGATCGTAAACAGTTAGTTTTGTTGAAATTGGTACCTGGAAAAGAATACCACCAGAGCACGAAAATGCAAAGCAGCACAATCACAGGAATCGCGTGAAGCCATCTCTCCGCCGATCGTAACAGAGAGATCTCCCTCTTTCCAGTGGTGTTCCGTAGATCGTAAAGTGGAAGGCCCAGCAGATTATCACTGTCGGTTCTTCTTCGCTTTGTTTGGGGCTGCTCTGCGACGTTGATGGCTCTGTGCTCGCCTGAAATGCGAGAAGTCGAGCTTGAAGTCCTCTGCTGCATTTGGATGTGATCGTTCTCACACAGACACAGAGACGAAGAAGAAGAAAAAGAGACTAAATCAGAATGTTTGCAATCACGAGGAAACTCTGTTAAGTAGTTCTGAGGCTTTGTGAATCGTTGTGCTCCTTGCTCGTCAGACTGATTAACAACTTTTTGGGCGGGAATGTGTTTGCACGTGCTTCGCACGTGACTGGTCAAAGCGTCATTGTTGGTTATCCTTGCTCTGTTATTCCCAGTACATGCATCCATACAAAACTAACAAAACTATTGAGTCTTAAATTCTTCATATATAAATAAATATAAAAATACACGGAAAATTAAAATCACCAAACCTACTAAATACCGACAGGCATGAGAATATATCCGGTTAAACATATTTTAAGCACGTGACCTTTTTAGGGCCATTCTTAATAGAGTTTATCGTGTCTATTCATCCGTGTCCATTAGACTATGGTTTTCTAGCTTATGAATTGTTTTGTGTACAGATCTTCTAGGGCTCTCTTTCAAGGGGGAGAACAATTCTCCGTTGTAATAGCAGTTGTGCATGTGATTTTAAACAACGAAGTAGAATTTTATGATGACTCTTACCTATAAATTTTGTTCTTTATTTTTACATATTCGCTTCTTTTGGATAGTATTTTTGGGTATTTGCAAATTCATTGAATAAATTTAAGTTTGAGTATAATTGTTTTTTAGAATTAATTTGAGTAAAATTGATTTTGTATAAACGTAATTTATAATTGAAAATTATTGTTAAAAAAGTGATTTTAAAAATAAATTTAGTTTGAATATTGGTTAGTAGAAACACTTTTAAATATGTAATTATCAGAAATTGTATAAATATTAAAATGAATTAAATATCCATTATAATTAAGTTTTACACAAAAATGAATTAATAATTTGAACAAAATGAACTGTCTATTATTTAAAATAAAATGAATCAATAATTTAAATCAGATTTTGTTTTAATTTCATAATTTATCTAAATTTATTTTGTTTATTCACTGAAGTCCCTAACTAAAATTTTTCTTTTGTCTTTACTTAATATAAACTCTTCTGTTACTCTGTCTAGATCCCTAATTTGAGAATATATTTTATTCTTTGTTAAAATCTATCCTATAAACTTTTTAATTTATTTACTTTAGCCCCTATATAGCACTGTCACGTATTTTTGTCTCTACACCTATTTCGTCTCTCTTCTATATTTTTTGTTCTCTCAACCAAAGTTCCCTCCCTCACTTTCTGTCTCTATCCATCTCTAGTTATGCTCCTTTTCCTCTCTTCTCCCATATTTCTCAACTTCTTAGAGAGAGTGTGTGTATGCTCTAATTTTATGATTATGAATGAAAACAGAGGTATGAGGGAGTGAAGGACAGAAGCACAGAAGGGTACAGCGGGAATGGAATCACAAATGAGTAACAACACGCTTCCAAATATAATTGATTTTAACCATAATCGACTCCCTACGACTTTGAACCAAAAGTGAATTTCAAGATGTTATCGATTTTGGCACAACAGAGAAATGCAGAATCAAACAGTTTTCTTTTCTGTGCAATCGTGCTCCTCTCTCCCAAACGCACATTAAATGTGCCTAACGCTGATCCAAACATGCACTTTGTCTCACTCATTATTCATCCATATTGAAGGGCTTTTTTTTCTTTTTTTCAAATTGACTGATGTCCAATCTTCGAAAATTTAAAATTAGAGCTTCGCATACAGAGGGCCCGATGATTTATTGGCTAAAACCAAAGAGTGGCATTCAAACACTTTTTTGCAACTAAACTCGCCAAAAACAAAAAGGGAAGTATGAAAGAAGTCATTTTATTATAATTGAGGCTAAATTCTAACAAATGGGCAAAAAAAAATCTTAAGAGAAGCATCTTAAATACAAGAAGAGAGAGCCAGCTCTCACATGTACACCGAGGGGCTAGCATAAAATTTCTTTGTAAGAAAAACAAGACTGTAAAAGCACCTGTTATCTCCTATGAAGCAAAAATCGATAACAAGGCACATTACATTTGAATATGAACAGCCACAAAAACAGAAGTTTTCTTAGTCTATAGATCTGTATATCTGTCTGTGTCAGGTCCATTACCAACAAAATGTCTTTCATCATCATCCCTTCTTCTGTTGTTCTGTACTTGATGAACTCGGGGATCGTGTTTCTGGGAAGCAAGGTAATTTAATGCTGTGACGACGTCGGTTATCACAGGCCGCATATTAGGCTGCTCTTGAACACACATAGCAGCAATAGCCAGAGCTTGGTATAACCCTCTCACAGGATATTGACCTTCAAGCAATGGATCAACCATTTGTGAGAATTTTCTTCGGTCTTTGAATAACGGCCTTGCCTGCAAACAAATAAGGTCATCATTTTTGTCAGTTCAAAAATGGCGTTTTGTGAGATAAACAATAAATTGGCAGCCTTCAGCAGAGAAAAGTTGTTCTTTCCAATCAATCTGCTCACTGAAATAAAATGCGTTCTAATTCTAAGTGCATCCAAAGAAAATTATCATTTAGTTGAACAACACCAGTAAGGAAGTTGAAAGAAATGTCAATGTCGTCACGGTTATATGTATTATACAAAGCAGGGCTCAAGTAACTATGTATAAAACAATGAATACAGTGACCCCAAGCTACAGCATCCACCGAAATTCATTAATATGACAAACTATGAGAGCAAGTTTACAGACAGAAAAAGGAAAGGTTCTGCTTCTGCATTGGACCACGAAGTATGAAATGCAGAAAACAATGCACTACAACCATCAAAAGCTAGGTTTTAAAAAGCAACAGTTTAGTGAGAAAACAATAGGCGGCAAGTAAGAACATGAAAATATCCAGCCAGACGAATGTAGTAGTCAGTGACAGAACAAATGGAAAGGTTGTTATGTGCAATTATAATTTATATTTGTATTTTTATAATTTATATTAGAATTATTATCAAAGACCTTGTGTGTGAGCACTAGAGATTTTGGTAGGAACCATAATCTGAACCATCAATATAGACCCATAACTAGATCCATGAGTAGGAACCATAACAAAGGTACACAAATATATGTATACTAGTATCACTTCTTTATACAGCTTTCATTCTAAAGACGTAGTGAGCACTTTAAATATAAGTCCCACAGGGGACTGGGATCTCAGAATTTTTGTGAGATTATTTTCTTAATTCTGTTTTCTTTTTTTTTTTTTTCTTTACCGGGGGGAGGGTTAATAAAATCTAGTAATTTTCTTATCACATAATAAAGTTTCTGCATTGGAAAAATTCATGAACAGAATATTTAATCAGCAACTTCAGAAAATGTCCACCTCAGTGACATCACAACTGACCACAAAAATACAATATGCAAGCAACAAATAAGTAAGCTGGTCTTCTCTGGCAGTTGTTGAGAAGTGCAAGTACACATTCTATAAATCTAACAGTAAAAAGCCTCCAGCCTGGGTCCTTTCAACTGACTGCCAACTATAATGCTCATCCCTTGCATAAATTTTGGTAAAATAAAGAAGGTAATTTGAAATTATCCATGCCCAACCAAAACTAATGCCACAGATTTACTAGCAATTACACTGCAATCCTATTTCTTTTCTGCATTATAACAATGACAATAAAACACACAAGTATATCAACTAACACGGATTTCAGCAGTAAAGCTAAATGGACAAGCACTAACATACCCATGCAACCAGATTTTGTTCTTTGCCAGGTCTTGTATTATCAATGGCTTTCCTGCCTGTGATGAGTTCCAAAAGAACAACCCCAAAGCTGTAGATATCTGACTTGAATGTCAACTGACCTGTCATTGCATAATCTGGAGCACAGTACCCATATGTGCCCATAACCCTTGTCGAAACATGGGTCTTATCCCCACTTGGGCCTACTTTCGCCAAGCCAAAGTCAGATAACTTCGGATGATATCCCTCGCCTAATAATATGTTTGAGCATTTCAGGTCACGGTAAATGACAGGGGGCTTCATTTTCTCATGCAAATACTCCAAGCCCTTAGCAGCGCCAGCAGCTATTTTCATTCTTGTATTCCAATCAAGCGGTTTCCTACCAGGCGCAAGATCTGAGGGGAAGAAGGAAAAGGAATCAAGATAAGCAATGGTGATAAAAGAATGCTGCTGACAAAAAAAAAAAAGGGATATCAGGATCAGAATATGTACCATGCAAATGGTTCTCCAAAGATCCTAATGGCATGTACTCATATACCAATAGCCTCTGCTCTCCCTCAGCACAAAACCCAATCAATTTGACGAGATTAGGATGGTCAGCCAGACTAAGTGTCAACACTTCAACAACAAATTCCCGAATCCCTTGAAGTCCATTAGGGTCAAGTTGTTTTATAGCTACAACCTACATGAACAATTGTAAATCTTGATCTCACCACAACTTGAGAGAAACCATACCTGAGCGACATTAACATGATGTCTTACGAAAGCATAAAATGAAAAACATGAGAATAACCTGGTTTATTCTCTCCAAGTGCCCCTTGTAAACCTTGCCAAACCCTCCCTCTCCCAGAAAGCAATCTAACCTAAAATTTCCTGTTGCCGCTGCAAGTTCCTCAAAAGTAAATGTTTGTGCCCGGCTAGCATTAGCTTTTCCATCGTCTATTAAATTTAAATTCTTCACGTCCTGAGAAAGTTGATCGTCCTTAGAATTAGTTTCCTTCGTTGCATTTGGATTCAAATCAACTTTCACCGTATCTGTTACATGTATAAAATACACGCGTGGTAAAGAGATCAGACAAAATGACATTATGTATTCGAGTATATGCGAGAATAAACTACTTCCATCCAAAGTGACTGGAAAACCCACAAACATCAAAATTTAGAAGCAAACAAAGTGCAAAATGACAAGCCCGACTTTGGATTATGCATCGAACCTTTACACCAACGCAAGCAACCAAGAGAAAGGAAAAAGAAGAAGTGTGTCCTAGACGAATCCAACAAAATAGACAATCGACATTCAAAATTTGTCCTATAATTTCCGAGAGAGAGACTTAGGGAGCGTTACCGCCGCCTACCACTATTAACTTTGATATCGAACCCAAATCAAACAAAAATTAAATCCACAAAAAAAAAGAGCATTTAATTTGCATAGGGGAACAAAACCGCTGTGAGACATGGTATACCATGACCCCAAAGAACGAACATTGATCAGTTTATGAAAAACACACATCAAGAATTTTTGGAAAAAGATTACTCAGAAAACAGGAAAAATAAAAAATCACCATGATCACAGAGAATGGGCAATCAGTTTGTTCTCGGGGTTAGCAAAATGCATTTCATATGAACATTCGAGTAAATAGAATAAAAGATCAACGGCAGAATTAAGCAGCACCTGTGAGATTGTTTTCGTTCGGCCTTTTGCTCTGGCTATAGTCATTGCTCGACGATTCTCTGCTCGATTTTTTTGTAAAACAAAAGCAACCCATGGCCCTTCTTAGTCCAAATACACAAAGAAAACAGAGCCTAGAACAAAGACCAAAGCATGAACGCTGAACAGCGCAGGTGAATGAGTGTCAAACTGAGAGAGGGTGGGAGAGAAAGAAAGAAAGAAATAGAAAGCGAGAGAGAGAGAGAGAGAGAGAGAGAGAGAGAGAGAGAGATACTTCTGATTTGCTGGGCGCTCTTGTGTGCTTTAATGAATATTTTCAGGCTTTACATGAGGTGGACATGAATTGTTAAAGAAAAAAATAAAAAACATATTATTGATTATTTCCAATCAGAAGATGCCACGAGAAAAAGAAAGTGGAGTTTTCTGTCATTTCGAACACATAGGGGTATAATCCGCTGCAGAGTTAGTTGAAATTCTCAAAGGCCTTAAGCCACACGCGCAGGGTCATTTTCGGCATTCCGGTCACTGTAATAATATCTTCTACTCGTTTATCGAGCATTACTTCGCTAACGTGGCGCTTTCTGATTGTCCGTTCATCGATTTGGTGCGAGCTGGTATGCAATATAAATTTGTCTCTCGTATCGTATCGTCCGCCGGTGGCGCACAAGTTACACCAACGCGCTTTTCTGGACCGTTCGATTTCCCTCCCATTAAATTAAAAAGGAAAATGGTCAACTTCTCGACCATTACAAGCGGGCCCACATGATGACGCCACGCGTGGGGCCGAGATTGCCTACGCGTATCGCACTGACGCACTTCCACATCGGCCAACCGTAACGGAGCCGTCAGTGATGCACGCCACGCGGCTCCCAGCTTAGCCGCCTTAACGGCACCGGCACGGTCACCGTGAGCGCCAACATCAACCAACCAATTAGTTAACGAAGAGGGGGTTTCAGGTGGGCGCGGCAGCATAGGATCATTGCTTCTTCTGTAACTTATTACCGCGTTATTATTATTATTTTTTTCCGTTACCTTACCGTGTATGTTTATTTCGCTGAACGCGAAGACCGGTGAAGTTGTCATAAATAGTGTGTGAATTTTTCTAAATAGTCGTTGAATTCTTGGGGCTTTTGGTGTCAGCAATTAAAAAAAAAAAAAAGACACGCAGAACTACAAGTGGAGTATTATTTAAAAATATATATATTTTATTTTTCGAATTATTTTTATTTTTTAGTTAAAAACTAAATAACTAAATTAATTCGTTTATACTTTATATTAACAAATTAGTTAAATAGTACTAAAAAAATATATGAAATTGGTTTTAATACAGTTTCAATATTAACAATAATCATTCTCATTATTTAGTTTTTTTTTAAATATCATGTATTCTATTTTTTAAATTATGCATAGATTGAACAAAAAATTTGTTTGTCAAAATGTGATGAATAGTGGAGTACTAAGTTTTTTAATCTTAGAAAAAGTATAGTATATATTTTCATGAAAGTTAAGAATACTATAGAGATAGAACAAGAATATTTATATTTTTAAGGTTTGTTTAATTTGTGAAAATATTTTTTATTTTTATTTTTATTTTTTATTTTTTAAATACATTTTCTTGTTTTGGTCAAAAAAATAAAAAAATCTATGTAATATTTTTAGATTTGAGTCTATTTTAATAAATATTTTATAAAAAACATTTTTATTAAATTTAATGAAATATATTCTAAGCTCCTTTTTTATTTTTAATTAAAATATAAATAAAAATTGTCTAAACCAAACAAAGCAATAACATTTATATTCAAATTATGCCACATTCTCCATGGAGATCTTGATTCTTAAAGCCCACTTCTAAACAAGCTTACCTTTCATGTATGGCCTAATAATCATGAAGGAGAATTTATACGCTTATTCTCAAATTAAACTTAACTTGGGAATAATTACTAATATATCTTTCGTGTAAAGAAAATCCTTCAATTTGGAGTTTCAATGTTTCATGGAAACCTGTAAATTAACTCCTATATTTCACAAATATACATGCCTCAAAATTTAATAAGTAACAACTCAAAATTTTATAGCAACTGACTTATAAAATTTTTAAAATTTACTAATCAAATGATCGATGCCTACATTTTTTTTATAAATTAAAAAATTAATTTCCTCTTTGTTTTATGTGACAGTATAAACACTTCTATTTTTAATAACGACGACCATGTGTTTGTTCTAGTTGGTGTTTGACATTCGCATTTAGGAAAATAAAAAAATTATAATATTTGAAAATTTGAAAGAATACCATGAGAATCATGTAGAGCAGTAATGAGAGGAAGAACATAGAAAAATATTTATTTGACTTTGGTCTTTTATTCTTCATTATTTCTTGTAACATTTGAATACATATATATATATATATATATATATATATATATATATATATATATATATATATATATATCAGCAACAAGTATATAAATAATTCAAATTAAATTAAAATCTCTCTATCTCTGGTTGACCAGCTCAATTATATTGATTTGCCCTCACATTATTGCACTAATAACCCCAATAAGCAAGATTACATATCAGATTTTGAGTTATTCTCTTTCTTATGAAATAGGGCTCTGTTTCCTTTCTCCCATTTAGATTGGTAAATTATTATGTACCTTATATGGGAGATGACTTAATTATATAATTTAAAAAAAAATTATCTTATCTCCCATATAAAATAAGCAAATAACCTAAAATATTGATTCATTTAATTTTAGCAAAATACCCTTTTCTTATTTAAAAAATTAAACTATGACAATTATCAAAAACCTGTATTTCAATTTTTTTTACAAACAATAAAATTATTATATCCTACTTTTTAAAAAAATTCATGATAGTATTTATATATATAATCAATATGTTAATATTGAAACTAAATATTATACTTTAATTTAACTAAATTAAAAAAATTTGTCAATATGTGATTTGTTTTAGTAATTTTTTTTATAAAATAATTGAACATTTTTCAAAATTCAAACAATTTGTCAAATTAGAAAAATAGTTATTTTAACCATTTAAGGATTTTTTTGGGTAATAACATGTTTTTAATTTTTTATTAAATTTAGGAGGTTAATTTTTTAAAACAGATTAGAAAATTGTATAATCAAATTATCCTTCAAGAAAAAATAAAATACCCCCCCCCCAAAAAAAAAAGAAAAGGAGGAAAAAAATTTATTGAGAATAAAAAAAATTCCATTCCATTTAGAGTACACTTATTTTGGTCCCAGCAAGTATATTTCAATAACGGCACATATGGCCCATGAAAAATAATCACTAACCATTTAATTTGTTTTTAAATTTTTAAACTGTTATATAAAATCGTTTATTCATCTATTACGTCTTTTAAGATGAATTTTGTTCGAAGTTTTTAAAATTTATAAATTAAAGTGATCTCATATTATATCGTTTTATGCCATTAGTTCATTAGTAGATAATGATGTATATACATCAGTAGATTAGATAACATTGACTATGATAATAATATTAACTTTTAAATTATTTTATATAATAATTTAAAATTTAAAAAATTAAAATAACTGATAATAATATTTTAAAAATTAACCCGTAAATAAAGTATATTTTCAATGATAAAAAATTAGTTTACTCTTTCATTTATTAATGTGGGAGGTCACTTCCAGAATGTCACGGTGGAGAAAAGTATGAAAATATAAATAAAATAAAATAAAATGAATGCATATTGAATCTGAATCAGTGGATGGTCGGCGAGCAAAGCCACCAGAGAGTGACGCTGGAGTGATCGAGAAAGTTCCATTTCTTTTAAATAACATTATTTACGCACAAAGCAAATTAGTTACATGAAGACAAAACGATCGAAGCCTAATCCTTAATATCCACACATTGAACAACACAACACAACAACAAGGCAAGCCATGATATTATTTGGAATAATTTATGTGTTGATTTCTTTGGATTACAATAAGAGAATGTGAGAGTAAAGTAGGGTTTTGAAAGAGACACTTGGAGATCAGACCCAATGGTAGTTGATTCCGGTACGCATTCATCTTTCGAATTTTGCTACACCTTTTCGGTAAGAGACAATTAGGACAGTCATGTCCATACACATGTCAACAAATTTGAGGTCACCACTTTAATTGTGGATCCATTATGAGATTTTATGAACGATCATGCATGTGTAGTGGATCTCAGGTTTTATTCTGATGGATAGTCATAAAACCCCCCACCTTGACTGTAGAAACACGAATATATATATGAAAACAATTGTCTGAAGACGGATTTGGATCAGTTCAATCGAGCAATAGTTGTTGGGCATAATTTTATAGCTTTTAGTTATAGTTAAAATTATAACTATTTAATCATGACTAAGAGTTAAAAAACAATAACTAATATAGATGCTAGATGTTACTGTTTATTAAAACTGATCTTGTCCAATAACGTTGTGTATGGTGATCTTGTTTTTAGGACCACGAAAATTATATATATTTACATGACAAAATAAATTACTGAATTGTTCTTGTAGCGGTTCACATTTCACTGTCATAAAAGTCTAAATTGCCTTGAAATAATTGTACAAATTGTGTGGTGCACAAAAGTTTTAGTCATTTATTGTTAAACTTGCAATTTAATTTGTAAAATTGTATGAATTTACAATTTCATTCTCAAAATCTTAGTCTAATTAAGGTAAAATTAAAATCACCACAAAATCGATCAAAATTACATAAAATCGAATAGACTCTGGTGATTTTACCTTTTTTTAGAATCGATCTAACGTGTTATGTGAATTTATTTTTCTTCTACTTAATCATTTTTTGTCCTTTTTCTTCAATTTTCAAGTGCAAATTATGTCACAAAAAGTCTTATAATAAAAGTTTGTACTAAATATCAACATATTCAATGACTAGATTTAATTTAAACGCATTTAACAAAAAGAAAGAGGTCACATTACCACAAATTGTATGGAATTGATCTATAATATGGAACTGATGTGTGATATGTATGATGTATGGCTAAAACAAGTATAGGGAAGATGAATAATATAGAACTGATGCAAGTTTGGCTGATTGTGTAATACCCGTTACTTTCATAATATAATTCGCTTAAGAGTATTTTAGAATTTTACGTTACTTTAGTTATTTATTTTGGTCATATTTAATTTTCATATTTAATTATTCTTTTTGAATATTATTTATGAAAATTGAGTTAAATGACTGGACTAAATATTTGCACAATGTGGGATATATTCTAAGAATGGTGAAATTCATGGAAAAGTGGTTTCAGAATGGTCAATTAGTCCATTTATTGTAAATTGACTGGATGAGTTTGGATGTTGGGTTATGGATACCCATGAGTTATTGAATAACCCATTAGAAATATTTAATATAAAGTTTCAATAGTACCCCCCTTATTTTTTTTCTCACGATTGAAGCAGCTGAAGTGAATAGTAAATTCACTTTCTCTCGTTTCTTCACCCTCTTCTCAAATCCTTTCCTTGATCTTCAGAATTTCGATTATCTGTTCGGTTCAAAAGCTTTGTAAGGATTAAAGGAAATTTTCCTACACAAATTCTAGTGTGGAACAAGGTAAACTTGGACAAACATCAAGGTGAGTGAATAACCTTACTAAGCTAATTTGATATTACTAGTCAAAGTACAATATAAGTCCCATTTACAATATTATTGGGATAATAAGCAATCAATTTTTCATATAGGAGTATAAGATGATCGGTAGAAATAAGAGTATGTAGAAATTATTTTATTTCATGGCAATTGTACTATGTGATAAATTCTCTCTATCTTATTAATGAGTAAAGATCTACGGGATCTAATACATGAGTTTGAAAGGGTTAAAGTCCCATACTACTCAGTGCATATCTATGAAACCTATACCCGAGTTGAAGGGGTTAGAGTCTCATACTACTCGGCGTATATCTAAGAAATCTTATTCACGAGTTTGAAAGGGTTAGAGTCTCATACTACTCGGTGTATATCTATGAAATCTTATTCATGAGTTTGAAAGGGTTAAAGTCCCATACTACTCGATGTATAAGACAATTAATTATATGAGTAAATGTGGTATTTGTACTTTTGATATTTTATATAGTACAGTTATTTACTTACTGAGTTTTTAAATAAACTCACACTCCCTATGATTATTTTTTCAGATACAGAAAACAAAGAAGAAGAGAATCCGTTTGAAGATTAGAAGCCCCTTGGGATTATTCTCTATTTCTGTTTGGTGGGATACCAGTACTTATTAATGTGGATACTAGAAACGCTCTGTACTTTCTATAGGTCTCCTAGGCTTGCGATGAGATAGAAATATCAGACTATGTATGTCTATATTTGCTTATCAGATGAATATAATTTTGTAGTGTGGAATGAATGATTAAGGTTGAATGTAAAACCTTACAGAATATATGTAAATGACGTATGTGTGAGAATTTTATTTAATGAGTAGTATCTTTTCACATGCTCAATTTTTGGGATGTGACAAATTTGGTATCAGAGGATAGGTTTTATAGGTCCCCTATAGAGTACAGAGCAAAGTGATCTTTGTGGGCCCTTCCATATTGTCATGAGCCGCGGCATGACCATAGGATTAGGTTCCATAAAAGACCTTGTAAAGTATAACGTCATTTTATGGATAACTTCTCAGTGGGGCTAGTAAGTGATATTTTGTTTATGTCTGAAAATTATTTGTTATGTGTGTAGATCTGTGACAGTACAATGTCAGAAGGATCTTCTAATAATAATGAGCATATGGGTCCAAAGAGGCCATAAATCCACCAGTACATGTGCAAGATGATCCTAACCGTGGTGATAGTTTACATGCTCAAAGTACTGAGGGCGCAACTAGTGAGCAAGCAAGGAGAGTCGAACCTGATGCTCACGCTGGCAATGCAACTATTGCACATGTGATTAATTTGATGAATGAACGATTTGACCGATTTGAGGCTGAAATGAGAGGTCGAGCTGCACAAGCTAACCTGCCAGTGGATCCTCCTATTGTTGAAGCTGAAATTGTACCACCAGCTCAGTTAGCTGGAGGAGATAACGTAAGCGAGGTAAGAATGTCTAAGTTTCAGAAAATGAGGCCTCCTACTTTTTCAGGGGAAGATCCCAAAGAGGACCCACAATGTTTCCTTGAAGATTGTGAAGCAATCTGTGATGCTATAGGGTGTTCTCCTACTCAAAAGGTAGAATTCACTTCCTTTCAGTTAAAGGGTAGGGCTGGTAAATGGTAGAGGAACTGGAACAAAGCTAGAATTCAAGGCGCACCGCCAGTTATGTGGACAGAATTTTACAGATTGGTTATGGATGAATTTCTTCCGGCAAGTGAACGATCATCTAGGGCCAGGGATTTTCTGTATCTACGACAGGGAACCATGACTGTTGATGAATATTTAGCTCAGTTTGTTAAATTATCTGAATATGCCCCTGAAATCATTCCTTCTGAAAGGAAGAAAATAGAAAAGTTTGTGGAAGGGCTTCGTGATACCTTATATGATCAAGTGGGTTATAATATGAATGATTACTCTTCGTACTCAGAAGCTGTTGATGTGGCCCGAAGAATGGAAAGGAGGTCAAAGAATAAAGAAAAATATCGTCAAAAGAAGAAGGCCAGATATAGGAGATCTTTTGATCAAGGGGAAGACTCAGGGACTTTTACTGCATCACAACATGCTCCAGCCACTCCTACTAAGTCATCTTATTCTACAGCCAGTGTGGCTAAGCCTCGTTTAGAGAACAGGGGTGGTTTTAGTTCTTCTAGTAGAGGAGGTACTCAAGCTAGAAGGAAGAAACCTCAGTGTCCTGAATGTGGAAAGTTTCACTTCGGAGAATGCAGGTTAAACACTGTTGGTACAGGCTGTTTTCACTGTGGACAAAAAGGACATTTTATAAGGGAGTGCCCTCAGCTCATGACAGGACCAGGTCAAGGGTCTACTTTGCCACCTCGACCACAATCTATTTCTGCTTCTATTACTCGAACACCAACCCCTTCAATAGAGGGTAGTATGGGAAGAGGTTCTGGAAGAGGCCAAGGTGATCGTGGAAAACAAGCTGCTGGCAGAGGAAATGCAAGAGTATATGCTCTAACCCGACAGGATGCTCAAACATCCAATGCTGTAGTTACAGGTATATTATCTGTTAATACTTTTGCTGCACGTATTTTGTTTGACCCCGGTTCTACTCACTCATATGTGTCACCCCTATTTGCCAAGAGATTTACAATTGATTCGATTATTCTTAAAGAACCATTCTTGGTTTCCACACCGATGAGAGAGACTTTGATGGTTAAAACATGTTATCATTCTTGTAAAATAATCGTTTGAGGCATGAAAACTGAGATAGATCTTATGATTCTCAATATGTTAGATTTTGATGTGATTTTAGGAATGGACTGGCTATCTTCTTGTCATGCTACTATAAATTGTCGTGATAAAGTTATTTCCTTTAATATGCCGGGGAGGAGTAATTTTGTGTTTCAAGCAGATCGAAGTGATGTACCTTGCAACATGATATCTATGTTAAGTGCCCGGCGTATGTTGCGAAAGGGATGTCAGGGATTTCTAGCTTTTATCAAAGATTTAGAAAAGAGAGAACAGAAGTTAGAAAACATACATGTGGTTAATGAATTTCCAGATGTGTTCCAAGAAGATTTACCTGGATTACAACCAGAAAGAGATATTGAGTTCAGTATTGATTTGGTCCCAGACACACGACCAATTTCTATTCCACCTTATCGTATGGCTCCTGTTGAGCTAAAAGAACTCAAAGAACAATTGGAAGATTTGTTAAACAAAGGGTTCATTCGCCCAAGTTTTTCACCTTGGGGTGCTCCTGTTCTTTTTGTGAAAAACAAAGATGGTTCTATGAGATTATGTATAGATTATCGTCAGCTGAATAAAGTCACAGTGAAGAATAAGTATCCTTTACCAAGGATATATGATTTGTTTGATCAGCTTCAAGGAGCAAAATACTTCTCAAAGATTGATCTAAGGTCTGGATATCATCAGTTACGAATTAAGAGTGATGATATACCTAAGACTGCTTTTCGTACACGGTATGAACATTATGAGTTTCTTGTGATGTCTTTTGGGTTGACAAATGCACCAGCATCATTTATGGATTTAATGAACAGAGTGTTCAAATCATTCATTGATAAGTTTGTAATTGTATTTATTGATGATATTTTGGTATATTCAAAGAGTCATGAAGAACATACTGAACATTTGAGAATAGTGCTTCAGACCTTGAGAGAGCATCAGTTGTACGCAAAGCTCTTAAAATGTGAATTCTGGATGAGTCATGTAACATTTTTGGGACATGTTATTTCCCAAGAAGGTATTCATGTAGATCCAAGTAAAATTGAAGCAGTAAAACAATGGCCTAGACCAACAACTATGTCTGAAGTACGTAGTTTTCTTGGCTTAGCAGGGTATTACCGTCGCTTTGTCAAAGATTTCTCTAAGACAACTCTCCCATTAAATAAGTTAACCCGAAAGAATGTTAAATACATTTGGGATGATTCATGTGAACAAAGTTTCACCCAATTGAAAGAGTGTTTAACTTCTGCACCAGTCTTAATCCTACCATCAGGACCAGGGGGTTACTCTGTATTCTGTGATGCCTCAAAGATAGGCTTAGGATGTGTGTTGATGCAACATGGTAAAGTCATAGCTTATGGCTCACGTCAGCTTAAAAAACATGAATTGAATTACCCCACTCATGATTTGGAAATGGCAGCTGTAGTGTTTGCCCTTAAGATATGGAGACATTACTTGTATGGGGAGACTTGTAAAATTTTTACAGATCACAAAAGCCTTAAGTACATTTTTGAGCAGAGAGATCTCAATCTAAGGCAACGAAGGTGGATGGAACTTCTGAAAGATTATGATTGTACCATCCTTTACCATCCAGGTAAAGCAAATGTAGTGGCTGATGCTCTAAGTCGAAAGTCTATGGGAAGTTTAGCTCACATTGCCATTATAAGGAGGTCTCTAATACATGAACTACAAGAATTAGAAGCTGATGGAGTATTCTTTGAGATTACTGAGTCAGGTCCATTTCTGGCTCATTTAACAGTTAGATCATCCCTTGATGAAAAAGTAAAAGCAACTTTAGAAAATGACATTGATATGGTCAAAATCAGAGATAAAGCAAGGCAAGTTCTAGCACCAAGTTTCTTGTTAGATGAAGAAGGAGTCTTATGGTTTAATGGAAGACATTGTGTCCCCAACATTGAATCTTTGAAACATGAAATCTTAATGGAAGCTCATGGTTCGCCATACGTTGTACACCCTGGTGCTGTGAAAATGTATCAGGACTTGAAACAAGTTTACTGGTGGGAGGACATGAAGCGAGACGTGACTGACTTTGTAGCTTGATGTTTGACTTGTCAGCAAGTTAAAGCTGAACATCGACGACCACCTGGTTTGATGCAAAAACTAGATATTCCCGAGTGGAAGTGGGAAAGGATCACTATAGATTTTGTAGTAGGTTTACCTCGGTCAACAAACGGAAATGACTTAATATGGGTCATAGTGGATCGACTTACTAAGTCAGCACATTTTCTTCCTGTTCATACCACTTTCAGTGTAGCAAAACTTGCTCGACTTTATGTTAAAGAAATAGTGAAACTTCATAGTGTACCAATATCCATTATATCAGACCGAGGACCTCAGTTTACTTCTCGGTTCTGGAAAGTCTTTCAAGAGGCTTTGGGTACCAAAATGAATCTTAGCACAGCATTCCATCCTCAGACTGATGGACAGTCCGAAAGGACAATTCAGACTTTAGAGGATATGCTAAGAGCTTGTGTGATGGATTTCAGTGGAAGTTGGGAAGATCATTTGTCTCTTATTGAATTTGCTTATAACAACAGTTACCAAGCCAGTATTCAAATGGCACCTTTTGAGGCTTTATATGGGAGACGGTGTCGATCTCCTATAGGTTGGTTTGAACTTGGTGAAACCAAAATATTTGGACCTGAGATGATACAGGAAGATATAAATAAAGTTAAACTGATCAGAGAGAAGTTGTTAACTGCTCAGAGTAGACAGAAGTCTTATGCGGACAACCGACGACGTGACCTTGAATTTGCAATAGGTGATATGGTTTTCTTACGAATCTCACCTATGAAGGGAGTAATGAGATTCGGGAAGAAAGGCAAGCTTAGTCCGAGGTATGTTGGCCCATATGAGGTTGTAGACAGAGTGAGTAATGTGGCATATCGCCTAGACCTACCTTCCAACCTAGAGGGAGTTCATCCAATATTTCATGTGTCCATGCTACGGAAGTATCTTCCTGATCCTTCTCATGTCATTCAACCCCAAGAAGTTCATTTTGATGAAACTCTCACCTACGAAGAGGTACCAGTAGCTATCCTTGATAGAAAAGTCAAGAAATTGCGTACCAAAGAAATTCCTACTGTCAAGGTTCTTTGGAGAAATCATTCTCGCGAGGAAGCTACGTGGGAGGCAGAAGATGAGATGTGGAAAAACTATCCACATTTATTTGAAACTTGAGGTAAGATTTTAATTCGGAGGACCGAATTCTTTTAAGGGGGGTAGAATGTAATACCCGTTACTTTCAGAATATAATTCGCTTAAGAGTATTTTAGAATTTTACAACGTTACTTTAGTTATTTATTTTGGTCATATTTAATTTTCATATTTAATTGTTCTATTTGAATATTATTTATGAAAATTGAGTTAAATGACTGGACTAAATATTTGCACAATGTGGGATATATTCTAAGAATGGTGAAATTCATGGAAAAGTGGTTTCAGAATGGTCAATTAGTCCATTTATTGTAAATTGACTGGATGAGTTTGGATGTTGGGTTATGGATACCCATGAGTTATTGAATAACCCATTAGAAATATTTAATATAAAGTTTCAATAGTACCCCCTTATTTTTTTCTCACGATTGAAGCAGCTGAAGTGAATAGTAAATTCACTTTCTCTCGTTTCTTCACCCTTTTCTCAAATCCTTTCCTTGATCTTCAGAATTTCGATTATCTGTTCGGTTCAAAAGCTTTGTAAGGATTAAAGGAAATTTTCCTACACAAATTCTAGTGTGCAACAAGATAAACTTGGACAAACATCAAGGTGAGTGAATAACCTTACTAAGCTAATTTGATATTACTAGTCAAAATACAATATAAGTCCTATTTACAATATTATTGGGATAATAAGCAATCAATTTTTCATATGGGAGTATAAGATGATCGGTAGAAATAAGAGTATGTAGAAATTATTTTATTTCATGGCAATTGTACTATGTGATAAATTCTCTCTATCTTATTAATGAGTAAAGATCTACGGGATCTAATACATGAGTTTGAAAGGGTTAAAGTCTCATACTACTCAGTGCATATCTATGAAACCTATACCCGAGTTGAAGGGGTTAGAGTCCCATACTACTCGGCGTATATCTAAGAAATCTTATTCACGAGTTTGAAAGGGTTAGAGTCTCATACTACTCGATGTATATCTATGAAATCTTATTCATGAGTTTGAAAGGGTTAAAGTCTCATACTACTCGATGTATAAGACAATTAATTATATGAGTAAATGTTGTATTTGTACTTTTAATATTTTATATAGTACAGTTATTTACTTACTGAGTTTTTAAATAAACTCACACTCCCTATGATTATTTTTTCAGATACATAAAACAAAGAAGAAGAGAATCCGTTTGAAGATTAGAAGCCCCTTGGGATTATTCTCTATTTCTGTTTGGTGGGATACCAGTACTTATTAATGTGGATACTAGAAACGCTCTGTACTTTCTATAGGTCTCCTAGGCTTGCGATGAGATAGAAATATCAGACTATGTATGTCTATATTTGCTTATCAGATGAATATAATTCTGTAGTGTGGAATGAATGATTAAGGTTGAATGTAAAACCTTACAGAATATATGTAAATGACGTATGTGTGAGAATTTTATTTAATGAGTAGTATCTTTTCACATGCTCAATTTTTGGAATGTGACAGATTGGTTCAATTTCGATATGATTAAAAGTTTAATTTGTGATGAACTATGACAATATGTTTTTGCTATAATTATGATTAATGTCATTATGTTATTGGAATTGATATGTAATATAGAACTCTGATATGTATGATGTATGGTTAAAACTAGTATGGGGAAGATGAATAATCTAGAACTAATGCAAGTTTGACTGATTAGTCTAGTTTTGATATGATTAAAAGTTTAATTTGTGAACAGTATATTTCTACTAAATTATGATTAAAATCATTATGGTATTGTGATTGATTGTTAATGGTCATTTGAAGTCTACCATCTTTGTTGAATTTTTATTTTATTGAGTTTATTTTATGTTTGATACTTTTGATTTTCTAATATGTTATAATTTATGAACTTATATATTTGTTGGGAGAGGTGTTTATATTTAGTGATTGATAATACTTCAAGCATGATTCTTTTTAGTGAATAATATTTACGAAAAATTAAAAAAAATTCATTGTATGTGAATTGATTTGTGTAAAAGCAGTCAATACTACAACACAAAATAGGAAAAATATGACGTAATTAAGTTTATAAACCATATGACATTAATTTTAATTTAATAATTAAAGCAAGTTTAATTAACTTTAACTTTTATTCCTTGTGACGCGGATTTTCTACCTGGTGAAAAATAATTGTGTTTGCTTGTATTTATGAAGTTATGACGTTAAACTCACAAAGAGTAAATTAAACACTAAGCGAATTTAAACTTAGCGATTGAGTATCTCTATAATCTCAAAAGTTCGAACCAACTGAAAATAAAATAAAATAAAATATTTGTGAGCAGAGACTTTTTTTTTAAAATACCCAAAGCTTAATTAGCTAGTCTCACATTTCTAAAAATGTATGAAAATATTCATGGCAAAAAAAAACGTTATGACGTTAATCTCTTACGTATCTAAATTTTTTAATTCACCAAAAATAGTCTACATTAATTAAACGATAAAGTTGTTCATAAACAATTTCAATTGGTTCAATATAGACAAAATGTTTGTTAATATATAATATAATTATATTGGAGGTAAGTGGGTTTTGCACTTTAATAATGTGCCTTACGAGTTACGTTGAATGGGAAAAAAATTATACAAAATCTAGTAAGCTATGATTAGTGTTTATCAAAATAATAAATAAAAGATTAAAAAGAGAAAAAGTAAACCATCATTAGTCACTCATGGATGATTATAATAATACAAAGCATATCCACCTTCTTTTTTTATAATTATTTTTTAAGTAAATTATTAATTGAATCTTTATAAAATTATAGATATTTAATTTTAGTCAATAAAAATCAAACATCTTAATTTATTTTTTAAAATATTATATTTATTTCAATTTAATCCCTCTATTTTTGTTAAAATAATTTTTAACAGCAAAAAATTTAAAATTTAACAAAAATAACTTTTACGATTTACTATTTACCGACGAAAAAGACCAACAACAACAACAACAACAACATAGCCTTATCCCACTAAGTGGGGTCGGCTACATGGATCGCACGACGCCATTGAGCTCTATCAATGACCATCTCTTTAGATATCTCATTTACTAAAAGATCCCGTTCAATAATTTCTCTAAGTGTCCTTTTTGGTCTTTCTCGACCATTCCAATTTAATTGCATCCAATGCGAACACCATGTTTTAATTAGACTAAAATCATATTTTGGTCTTTCACAGATATTCATTTTTTCAATTTTGTCCTTATAGTTTTTTATTCTCAATTTAATCTCTCATAAATCCAAATATTTTTATTATAGTCCCTCATATATCCAAACATTCTCAATTTGGTCTCTTATAGATTTTATTCTCAATTCTGTCTCTCACAAATCTAAACATTCTTAATTTGGTCCTTCACAGATTTTTATTTTCAATTAAGTTCCTCATAAATATGAACATTCTCAATTTGGTCATTTCCGAATTGGAGAACTAACTCAACTTCATTGACAGACAAGTTAGAGTGACCAAATTGGAAATGTTTGAATATGTGAGAGACCAAATTGAAAATAAAATTCTTTGAAAGAGCAAATTGAGAATAAAATCTGTAAAGGACCAAATGAAAAATGTTTAAATTTGTGAGAGAGAAAATTAAAAATAAAAACTTATAACTATTACTCGATTTAGTGGTTTTAATTATGAGTCAATCTCACATATCATTGGATAATTGCTACAATATCCTTGCTAACAATGTTAGTAAATAATTTGGAAGGATATGTGATCTCATATTTGATACTAATCATTCATCAATAATTCAAAAAATATAACTATTACTCAAAGCACTTTTTTTTTCTATTTAATCACATGCAAGGATTATGTTCAACTCTAAGAATATTTTTAATAGTGCAATTCTAATAAGTTATTTATTGTGATTTTTACTATGTCACATTATTATTTTTAGTTTTAAGTAATTATTTACTCTAATAGTGCAACTCTTAACAACTTACAAATGAATGCAACAAGTAACTCTCTGTTACTTTAATTAATGTAGATATATTTAATATTTACTTTTTAATTTTTTTATTAATTTTTTTTTATAAAAATCAGTTCTTATATAAGAACGATTCTTATGTGTATTAACTACGCTGACAAACTCTAATAATTAAACTCGATAAAAATTTATTCTTATTTTTAAAAACACTTTAAAAATTCCTATTAAAAATGCTGTACTCTTTGTCCATCTAGCTTGAGACAATTGCAACTACAAACTGATTAACACAGACACATACATTAAATCCGAATAAAATATATTTTTATTTGGATGATCTCGGTTGGGTTAATTATTAGTCCAAATCCTAAGTAACAGAAGTAGGTGTGGGGCTAGACATGATCATTTGGACAGAGCTACACAACAAAAGGGGAATATTTTATTTTTCTCACTCCATAGGGTGGAGGATTTTTTTTTTTCAAAATGTGTTGAATTTAAATGGCATATTCCTCTTCAAATTCACGTTTTCATAAATTAAAATTTTGTTCATGAAATTGAAAAAATTGCTATTATTGCAATTAACTAATATTGGATAAAGAGATTTTTTTATTTTTCACAAATATTCTCAATTAAAAATATAATTTTATTTGAAACATTGTTAAACATTAAATCTGAACACATATCTTAATTAGATTCGAATCATGATTCGTCGTATTATAAGAGGTTAATCCTTTTTGTTAAACTTAACCGCATTGATAAAGGAAAATATTTTATTTAAACCAAACTTTGGTTTATGAAATTCGAATAGGTATTATCATTGCAACTAATTAATATTGGTTTGAGAGCTTGTTTTTGTTTTTCCACAAATATTTTTTACTAAATATAATTAAAAAATACTTTACATAAATTTTAAAATGATTCAATATTAAAAATTTTAACTTTTTTACGAAGTTAAATTTTCTGTAAAACTTACCCATGTTTTTACCAGAGTAACAGAAATAATTTAATGAAGCCCATTAAATTGGAAGACAGATAATAGGTAGGTAAGGTCATTTATTTGGACTTAATGCCTTGGGCCATTGATTCAGATATGTACTGTTTTATCGTTAAAGTAAGAGAACAAAGATTCAAATTGGACGCTTTTGACAGTTAATAATAATATACTCAAAATTCAACGGCTCATTATGACTGTGCAGCTTCCAGCTCATGGGCCAAAGTGCTTCCATTATCCACATCAGTTATGAACCCCACAACAGAGAGAAAGAGAATCTCAATTTTGACACTTTCTCTGCTGATTCTTCTTTAACTCTCCACCATTATCATTTGATTGCAATGTGCAAACTGTACACATCCAAATTGAAAGATCTTGTGGGCTGTGGAAACTGTAGAAAGGCATGTGCATATATATATATATAATATAAAGAGCTCAATCTTCTCACATCTTTAAATTATTTTGAAATTTATATATATGATAATTAAAAAATACTTTATATAAATCTTAAAATAATTTAATAGTAAAAAATTTAATATATATATATATATATAAGCAATGAAAAAGAGCATGTGCACCACGTTGAGCGGTGAGGAGGTTCCAAATTCCTAGAGTCAAATTTACAACTGTTATGCTTCTTTCTGCTTTAACTATTTATAAGCTTCCTGGGAAATTTCTCATGCTATCATGATTCCAGAACAAACTCTAGTGGGTCCATTACCACATCAATTCCATTATCTACTACCTTTCTTTTTTTTTTTTAATCAAAACTAAAATTTTGATTCCATCAGATGAGAAGAAAGGTTATATTTTTCCTGAGTTTACCTACCGCAAAAAATAAATTAACTATTTTTACTTTTAAGTTGTTTTTATTACCAAGTATAAAGTAAATTATTAATTTAGTTATTAAAAGATTATAATTATATTTGCTTGAATTTAGTTTTTTTTTGGTTTAAGTAAAAATTTTGAGATTTAGTAATAATAAATTTATAATTTAACAATTAAAAATATTAAATTAAAATAAATATAATTTTTTAAAAACTAAACTACAACAGTTAATTTCTTAAACGCCAATTTAAAGAATTGTATTCTTGCACTCAACATTATATTCAACCTTTAAATGTTTTGACTTACATTAGAAATACATGTTCTTTAATATATTTTATATTAAAAAATTTAAATTTTTCATAATATAAACTACTATTTTATTCTTAATATAATTATAAAAATAGTAAATAATACTTTTAGAAAAATATTATGAGTATTACTCTATTAGTCTAAATTTTAATTGCGAGGAATGTTGATGCTGTCAAGAATAAGAAAGCAGTCAATGACAATGAGTGACCTACAAAGTCTAAAAGCTCATTTTAATGTAGAAATTAATAAAATAAAAAAAAGAAGAAGTGGAAATTAATTAATATTATTGACATCTGGAAGTAGGCTGTAAGCATGTAACGAGAGTGACCGAGTCTTCGGCCGAAAGGAAAAAAAGAAAAGAAAAGAAAAAGAAATAGAAAAATTGTTATAGGAAAAAAAATTTATTTAATTTTGCATAATTTTGTTATCAAATATTTTAATTAAAATATACTAAATATATAATTTTTAATTAAAATATGACAAACATAAATCATTTAAAAAGAAATGGAATATTTTCACAACTCAACGTATGAGTGGTTTTATAAGAAGTTTTGCTACACATATTTTAATTTTAGTAAGTAGCTTGATAGTAAGAATATAAAAATTTTTTTATAAATTTTATTCTTATATAAGGAATCAAATTAAATTTTGTAAATGAAAATAATTAAACATAAAAAAAGTTTTAAACTTATGTGATCTGATCTTGTTTGAATTAGATTAATCAAAATTTAATAAGTTTCGTGATAATAATTAATTCTAATAAAAAAATGTGTACAAAATTCATTAAAATATCAAATTATAAAAAAATATAATTATTATAAAAAGAATGTACATTGATTGTGTTTTGATTAAAAATTATATACTTATCATTTTCTAATAAGAGCACCTAAAAGTAAAAATTTTAGTTTTTTTTTTAACGACAAGAAAGATCAAACCTTGACTCCTAATCTTCAAATAAATAAATTTATAGAGAACTTAACATTTTAAGAGGAAGATTTTTATTATTGAATTATGTTAAAATTTGCGTAAAATATTTTTTAATTATAATACAAATAAATCTCAAAATAATATTATAAAATCTAAACCCCCAATTTTAAATCTTTCAAAATGTTAATATTTTTATAGACTTTTTCAAATAAAAAAAAAACAAAAGAAGAAAGCAATGGGGTAGGGGCGTAGGGGGTAGGGGTAGGCAAAATTAGGTCGACTAATTAATCCAAATAGTCAGGTCTGTCTCTTTGTAGGTCACCATGACTCCTCCTCCAAAAACAACCCTACCAGGGTCCGAGATTATTTCTCTCTCTCTCTCTCTCTCTCTCTCTCTATATATATATAAGAAAAAGGAGTGAAAGTGTTTCAAAATCCATTTTAATTTAGTGGGTAAATGATATTAATTTTAACTGAATTTTAGTTAAAATAATTAAATAATATTTTTATTTTAAAAATTATATTGAATTCTCTTAAAAATTTTATGCATATTATGAAAATCTTTTTAATGCATTTTTTATTAAATAAATAAATTTTTACATGATATGAAACTGTAATTTTATTTTTAATATAATAGTAAACACAATTACTTGATGTAAAGCTCTAAATATTAAACTAAGATTTTATTCTTACTATAACGATAAAAATAATTAAATAATTTTATTATTAGAAGTAATATATATTGCGTAAAATGTTAATTTTAACAACAAAAATAAATCAAATATGAGTTGTGCATAATATTTGAAATAATAGTAACCCACTAGGTGGTATTAAACTTAGGTTTGGTAAAGGGCTTACGAGGATTTATTATATAAGTATTTATATATAAATTATTTTTATAATTAAATAATTTATAAGAATATATTTTATATAAGAACTCATTTTTATAAATTATAAATTAAAAATAGTTTATAAATAATATGCTATAAGCTATTTTATTGAACTCTTTCAAATACATATATATACACAGCCATAAATGTAAGTTAGTTAAATTTTAAAATGTGACAGAAGATGACTGATTTAAAATCCTTCGTATCAGTTATCAAATATCATATTTTAGTTCTAAATAAAATTTTAATAGTTATATTTAGATCTGTTTTTTTATCTATACTGTTATAAGTCTTCGAAGCTATTATTATTCTCGAATTATAGGTTAATAGATAAATAAAATGAAACATAAAAATAAATGAATTTCATGTGAGTTGTGACAATGTGAAAACAAAAAAAGTTAAATAACTTCTTTCTACTTTCTTTTATAATTTAAAATATAATAAAATTACTAAAAATTATTTTATGTTTAAATTGATTTAAAGAATTTACTTACATTATATTATATCTAAGCTACTAATTTCTATTAATAATTTGTTACCACAACTTATACAAGGATGATATTAAAATATTTATATATAGATAGATAGGTATTTTTTATATAATGAAAATGAGATGTTAAACTTTTAGATGATTAAATTTTGCATCTCAACTCTGGACAGCTAAAACACAACCTGGCTGAGGTCTGACGAACACAAACTACAAATTACAATGTTAGTCAATCACAACTGTTCATTTTTTAATGTGACTGTTTCCGACGGAGCTTCAGTTCACACAACTTGATAGTAAAGCATTTTTTTCTTTAATATTTTCTTTAATAGAGACCATAAAAAAAAATGATCTGGATCTAGAAACAATCTGTCAACCTTGTCAACAACTCTTTCTCTGGCAAGCTGACACAAAAGGACTTCCTATAACCATTACTCCTCACCAAAAAAAAAAAAACGAATTTTTTCTCTTCACCAGAACATTTTTATTTATTAATTTTTTAAAATTTATATAAATATTATAAAAAAATTCGATTTCTCTTTTGAGATCAAACCCTACTCTTTTCCAGGCCGAATAGCAATACCCCATGTCCAAATAGAAACAGATAGCACTATAGCTACTGATAATATATATCGGACGGGATCATGAAAGAATTTTAATTAAATACCAATTCTATTTTGTAGTTATTATATCAATTATCACAATATTTGTAAAAAAAAATCATTTAAATAATTTTCTGCTTGATTTGTTTATTCAAAACTAAAGATTTTCATTTACTCCCCAAAAGAATACTATTTTTATATGTCTAAATATTGATATGTCTTATTTAATCTTTCAATTTTTTTAATTAATCCCCTCATTAAAAAATTCGCACGTGATTTATAATTATTAATAGAGATTTAGCCAAGCGTCTTTATCCCCAAACAATTTTTTAATCAAAACTTAAATACATTAAAAAATTACACATGCTTGTCAAAAGAGTCATTAATTTACTCTAATATATACATGCTCAAAAAAACAGTTATAAAAAAATTAACACAGAGCGACTCCAATACTCCATTATGTTGGGCCGTTGGTTCAACGAGTATTTCCATGCAATCGAAATCTCACAAACATGAAAATTAATTTCACAAGGCACACACTTACGAGTATGAAGTTTTTTGAGTCCACAATCATAAACACAATCTAGAGTTTAACTGTAAGTTTTTAAATTAACTATTTGCTTTTCACACAGTACAAGTTTATAATCACAGAAATAGTTACGTGACTATCAGCTTCTAGGTTGGTCTTATTTTGGAAGTCTCTACGGTTATCCAAAGTTATTTCTGTGCATCTTTTTCTTCTTCGGCGTCCGACCTGAGGAGAAAATGGACAAAAATTTACCCGCAATTCTATATTTGACAATAGATCTATAAAATGTCACAATCACAACACGTGGCAACATACACTATTCGTCTAACAAATTGTCCCTTAATACGAGGCCGCTGTTCTGCTAGTTTTTTCCTGCTGTAATATCGAACCTGAAAGAAGTTCAAACGAAAATTCAGGAATATGTGATTCTTTCAAATCATTACCAGACATAGGAAATGCATCTTCAAGGTTAAATCCAGGAATATAAGTACACCTTGAGGTAACTACATCTCTACATCTTTGAATCCACTCCACACTGATAATATCCATATGCTGTAAGATATTCAGAACAAATTCCAAATATAATAGTTTTGGGACCTGGACTGACCAGCTAGGTCAGCCAGAGAACTGGTGACCCAAAGTCCAACCCGGTCCGGGTCACTCCATTGAACCGGGATGCAATCAACCCTATTGACCTGGCTAGGTTTTGACCCGGTCTTTTTCCCCCCTTCCAAATTTCAATCTAATATCTCAGATTAAAAACAACATTTTAACCATCAAAGAAGCAAATTATAATTATCATATAATTGAGCCAAAAAGCATATATAGGAATAATAATGATATTTTGAAACATAAAATATTATTTTATGTATATTATATCATTATATTATCTAAAATAATTTTAAATCATAAAAGTTGAACAATGTTAATAACAAATTTTATAATATCATATAAAGTTAAAAATAACTAAACAACCATTAGATATTAAAAAATAAATTACTTTTAATTTTATTTTTATAATTTATTAATATAATTATAAAATATTACATTTATTTATTTATTAAATATGATATTTGTGTGCTCAAATTACTTTAATATATATTTTTTAAGATATTTTGATTGTGAATTTGCATATATATATATATATATATATATATATAATCCTATTTAACATTTATAACAGCAGTTAAACTAGTGACTCAGTGACCCGAAGATCATCATAGGTCAACGGGCCGGTTCCTAAAACTTTCAAACATATTACGGGCCATTTAAGTAAAATTACATTACCTTTTTCTCAAAGCATCTTTCTTTTCTCTTTTGACGAAATTTGGTCAAGGCTGCCTCTCTTAGAGCAATTCGTCCTTCATCAGTTCCTTCACCTCCACTGTTTTTCCTGTCGATGCCACTGGCTCCGGTGCTCCCGCTGGCCTTAATACCGTTTTCTACAGTTAACATTCTGGTTGTCAAGTTGATGCTGCTTCCATTTTGTCCATTGCTCCCGTGATCACTCCCGGAAGCACTTCTGTCTACACTAAAGTTTGCAGCATTACTTTCTACCGGCCCTTCAAACACATTTGACGATACACCATGATCTGACTGCAGTTCTGGGGTAGCATTGTGGGTACGATTATGATGGTGAAGCCGACAATGATTGTGCTCAACACAGAACCCTTGTTCAGAGCCTTCCACTTTTGCTTTTACAATCCCCGCTTTTTCTGCCTGGACAGAAACTTTCTTATGAGGTGAAGAAATACTACTGTTCTGCACAGTTTGGAATGCAGAATAATTAAAAGATCCAACTCCTGTTAAAGAATCTGGCTTCTTGTCAAACGCTTCTCCTTTGGTACTAAGATATTTGTTAGTGGAGGCCATGTCATGGATGTTGCTGCTCCCATCAGACTGCTGATTTGGAGGAGTGCCATTTGAATGAGATGGAAAGTTGTGCATTGTCTTTTCCTCCATATTTGGTGCAGCTGAGCTATTATCTAGTGGAGAACAGCTTCCTACATTTCCTGTTTGAGCCTGATAAAAAGTGCAGATAGCATTAGGTTGGGGTTTGCCACCTTATACTTACTTTTCCAGCCATTTTCATTGGAATCCGCTTGCTATCACTGAAAAATGACTACAACAAACGTTACACACTGTATATTGTTATTATTTTCTAGGTGGACATAGTACATTCAAACTTCTTTATTAGTTCAGTTATCCTTTTCCCTCCTTGTTGGACAGAAATGTGCATCCGCATCCGTAGACAATGCAAAATGAGGAAAATAGAGATGTGACCAGACGAATGATGAAATACTGGGATTTGAGGAAAAATTACAAATGGTATTTTTTTAAAAAAATTCTGAATAATATGAAGCTTTTGGTTTTTAAGGAGCATAGAATATAACCTGATTAGCAGAAGCAGTGTTATATCTGCAAAATAAAGAAAAGAATGTTATTTTAAATTGTTATTAACCAATATTATGGCATCTAAACTTTCCTGCCAATAGAAGGTACATATGCCTACAAATTTATCTTACTTGGAGAATGCTGACAGATCTGAACGTCTCAAAACATTGCGCTCATCACCTGCGACATTTTTAGCATCTCCTACTCCTCCTAGCCCCTTCAAAGTCAGTTCAAATGACGGATGTTGTTTAGCGCAACAGCTTGCTTTAGTTTGTGAAATGCTGGAAAAGCCATTGGTAGTGTTCAAGTCTCTGCTTTCCACCTGTGGACTGCTGCTACCAGTTACTGCATCAACGACATTCAAAACCCGGTCTTTCTGTCTCCTGGTTTTATCACTGTTGTACACCAGTTGTCCATTTCCACAGACATTACTGTGTCCTTTTTTAGGTTGCTCACCATCTACTACAGAAAGATTATTCATCCTTTTACCCACTGAGTTGGTAGACAAATCTTTAGGTTGGTGTTCAAGTCGCATATTTAAAGATATTCCCATACCAAAGTCTTCGCCCATTGCAACATCATCTGGAAAGCAAATATGTGCTTTATTTGAGTAAAGAATGCAAGCAAAGATAGGTGCAAAAAAGAAATGGATACCACCAAGGCATACCAAGCAGTTCACTCTGTTTGTGGCACTCTTTCTCTGTAACATGCACCCATGTACTACTAGCATTTTCAGACTTTGTCTGCATCACTTGAGCACATGTGCTATCAGGAGCATCAACCGATTGATTATGAGGTGAAACTGGGTGAGGGCTTCTGACCTCAGCTGAACATTTAGTCCATGAACTCTGCACAAGATAAGAACTTTAATATTATTTTCAGATTTTTGATAAAGAATTACAGGTCATTTCAACAAAATTTGGTTTTAAAGAAGAATGGCATAAGTAAAACATTTAATCAGGGAAACAAAAAACCACCATGCTAGTCCTAGTTCCCCTAACAATAAAATAACAGCAATGACTCGATTCTTGAAATGATACAAATAGTATGTATAGCAAGAAGGTTCATTTACAGTTCTTGCAATAGCTACTTGCCACGGAAAGTAATTGGCACACACTATTTTTTTTAAGATAAGTATATTATATATAAGTTGAACTAGACCCAACATATTCTTTCTCTTCAGCTGTTATCAGTGATCCTAATACCAAGTAACAAGCTTCTAAGTTCTAAGACCCATATCAAAGTCTACAAATTTCTGGTGCCCTTTCTATTGAGATTTTCTAATCTATCATTAAACTTATGCATGTAAGTTCTTCACTTCTAAAACCAAAAATCCCATCTATGTGGGAAGACAGATTAATGAGAATTATGGTTCATTAATAACCTTTAGTATCCCAAGTTAACCAGCTTTGCAAAAAGTAGCTTGCTACAAATATAACATTCAAATTTGCCTAGCTAGTTAATTGTGACATATTAGTTAACAAACAACAGTAAATTTTGGATATTCCAAGTTGCCTTCATGAATAAACAATGAACAATGGAGTTGACCCAACATACTGCTATATCTAGTATTGCCTTTTTATCTGCTAGGGAAAATAAAAACATTGCTTAGCAGAAACTCAATGAAGAAAAGTCTATATATGGTATGAGATCTGTGCATTACCTGAGTCCCACTTCCATTGTCACTTCCATCTCGAAAACTCATACCTTTACTTCCAAAGTCATTTTCATCGCTACTGTCACTATTTTTTCCAGAGACATCATTGCTCCTGGACTTTGCAGATTTTCTGGTCTGTGTCCCACTTTCACTCCCACTACCACTAGACTGAGGAAGTGAATTAATCAAGTTGAGGAGTAATTATTTATTAAAAAATGGAATGGTATATAAGTTGATTAAATATAAGATCAACATAAATAATCATGCATACAAAACCAAGTAAATTACATAATGCATATCTACTGCTAAATTTGTAAGCATGTTTGCTAATTTTCTAAGTTGACCCTTACATCAGCTGGGAGCCAACATTCACACTTGTTTTTGTACATGCCTGAAACAGAAATATAAAGCAACTCACACTGTGGCATCTTCTCCAAACGTGCTGCCAGAGGTTTTTAAGTTCGTTCCTTCGAATGGGTTTCACTAAAAAATCAATTGCACCCTTTGACAAACATTTAAAGACTATACCCATAGAATCATGAGATGACATCACTGCATCCATTTTGTACACATCAAATGAGCAATAATCATGAAAATGATATACTTACATTGGACACAAAGTATTACTTTGGAATGGCACTTACTAATTACTGGGATATTCTTGAGAGTTTTGTGGCTCATGATCTTGCACAAAAGACTTATTCCAGATAAAACAGGCATAGCTACCTCTGTTAGGACAAGATCAATGTGATTGCTTGGATCCTCTAACATTTTCCATGCTTGAAGACCATTGGAAACAGCAATGACTGTAAGGACCACAGATGAAGTAAATGAAGTTAAATGGTTATGGCTTTTATCATTCAAACAGCTAATTGTTCACGTTAAAGAGAGGCATATGTCCATCAAATATAAATGAACAACTCTCAGAAGATACCGAGTAAAACACAGGACTCCAAGTTTGGGTACCTATAATGGAACTCTCTAGTTGATCAATAGCCTAGAATGATGCCACTGTGAAGAACAAACAGAATATTTAAATTGCATAACAAATGCACAAGAGTTATAATCCGCCAACAAGGTAGAAACAGACTGACTTATAAAATGACAAACAGGTGGCATTCTGTCCAACATCCTCCAAGCTCTTAATAGACTTTTAAACAAAAACTTTCGAATTGAGCCCAGCTCTCAATTTAGAATGCATGTGAAACCTAATTTACACTTTGCGATCCAGATTCAAACATGAACTCCGTATGTGAAATATACATATTACAGCCTCATTCTTTCCAAGTAATTAAAGTAAAAACTATATGGAAAATAAAATGCAGCCTGTATAGTATATCCGTATCTTTGTCAGGCTGGTTGGAGTGGTTGTAACTTGAAAGTGAAAGAAATGAATTCAAGTGTCTGACACGAAAAACAATTAGAAAAAAATAATTACCTTCATAACTACAATTTCTTAATAGAGCGCTCACAACATGGCGCGTTGAATCATCATCTTCCACCAGCAGAACTTTTATTGATCTCAATGGGAGAAACCGATCCCATCGTATTGCTGACCCTTGAGATTGTTGTTGCGATACATGCATGCCCTCGTTGATTTGAATCAGCACCCTTACCCCACCCTTTCCATCTTCAGTAACCTTTTTAAATCTTGCATCATCTTCAGTGGATGATCCAGAGCCTTGTTCTCCATTTACTACTCCATTATTGAGTCTGTTGATGTCAGAAAGCATGTGATTTTGATCCACCAAACCTCTTTGTCCAACAACATTATTGCTCATTGGAGTAGGCCACGTCAACTATGTCCACGTTCAAAAAAGAACATGGATGAGGAATTAACAAGACTATAAAAGTGTGATACGCTTGCTGTGGGTGTCATAAATTCTCTACATCTTAAGCAATTCAAGTATCAACATCTGCAAACAAAATGAAACCAGATATAAACATATAGTCCGTAAGTGCTTTTTCCAGCATCACGATCCTGAAAGGTAAATGACCCTCTACATGGCAGCAATCCCCACAGAGGCCCCAACAACTTATACATATATCACAAGGAGAAAAAGGAGGAGGTAATAATACTCTATGACGGGACAATCAGTAATATATTATGTTATTTGTTAACAGGTCACGCGTTACTTTTTTTTTTTTTTTGATAGAAACAGGTCACGCGTTACTATCTTCCAAGACAACTTGATACAAATAAATCCATCTCTCAAAAGAAGAAACAAAACATTCAAAAACGATAATTTCAAAAGCGATTCACTAAAAAGGTCTACAACACATTTCTAAACTAAAGTTCCCCCTTTCAGTCCAAGGTAATACTTTCTATTCATACTCATATCCTCAGAAATAGCTGTAAGTAACTAAATTCACTCATTGTCTGCGCAGAAACTGCCGAAAAACTCGGACAGAGCATGCACACTCTGAGATTATTTAAATAGATTATTATACAATGAGAAAAATAGCAGAGACTATAAAATGAAACCAGATATAAACTCCCAAATATATACCTAAGTTCGGTCTAAGTCCTGAATCCAAGTTTTATTCTAGGATTTTCAGCACTAGCAATGTTTTGTACGATATTTACTTATATATAGATAGTATCTAGGATTCAAGTTCTCTTAACCAAGCAAAACACAAGTTCCAGAAACTTTAATCTACATAATTCTTTCTTAAAAAAAATTTCCATATCAATGTCTTCCATCCACCGAATACAGCTCCAAGATCCACTCAAGGACAAGTAAATGAGAAATGAAAGATGGAAGAACGAATATATTATTTGACAATAAAGTATTCATTATAGAATATAGATATTAAACAAAAATATTGACCTCCTGCCAATAAATATAACATAAACATACCTTCAGAGCCTCTCTAATGAGAACCATAGCACCATTTGTAAGCTCGATGGAGTGACTTGAAAAAAAAAAGCAAAAAAAAAAATCAAAGCTCCAAATCTAGTTTCAAGATAAAGAGCTGAAACTCAGATTTACAATTTTTTTATCAGACAAAACAAAATCGGAGCTCAGTAAATTAAGTTTCACAAATTTCTCCCACGCTCTTCTCAGCTAGAAATTTCAAATTTGCTGTATAAAACACTGGACCTGCACAGCACAGACAGAACGGAGCTACGAGGTTAGAGAGAGAAACAGAGAGAGAGGGGGGCGGTGAGAGAGGAAAGAGAGAAAGAAAGAGAGGAGAGAAGGGGCGGGGAGTGGGGAAGAGAAGATATTATTCGGGGGATGCTGACGTGGAAGAAATGAAGGTGTGGAGTGGCTGAAGTTCCACGTGGGATGGGGCCACGTGACGTGGACAAAATCAGAGGCATTGGATGAAGTGAGCTGGACAAAATCTAAAGCTGCAACGTTAGAGAGTGAATCGAATCTCATGCGATCTTCGAGATCAGGATGCCACCACGTGGCTCGTATTGCAGCGTGCAAGGTTTCGCCCTGGCTTTCCAGTTTGCACAAATCTAGGGGCTTTGTGGTTTTTGCACTCTGCAATTTTTTTATTTTTTATTTGGTAAATTTTTTATTTCGTCGAATTATCCGTTTCAGGAATAATGGGAGAAATGAGAAATCCCATCTGGATGTGGTGCTGTAGACTGTAGTTTTGGACTTTTGGTACCATATTTTTCCTATTAAGTTCTTTATTAAAAGTATAATATTTGTGAAAAGTTCTTTAAAATTTCAATGATACATTAATGGGTATTAAAAAAATATAATTTTTTTAAAAAATTATATTTTAATTATATTTTGATTAGAGAATTATATATTTATTATATTTTTATTAAAAAATTTAAAATAAATATATAAAGAGCTCGGCTAAGTTTTTTCCTCTCTAATGTACGAAAACAACAGTTACATTAAAAAAAAAAGTCATTTAAGTGGTATTTTTTATGAATATAAGTGCTATAGAATGTTGATGTATATAGGCTAAATCTATTGTGACCATTTTTTTTTTAATTTTCTACTCTAAAGCCTTGTGTTTCCTCTGTATGAATTAAAAAAAAATTAATAGTCATACTATGTCATGCAACTTTTTAAAAAATAATTTATTTTAATGAAAATTATTTATTTATTTATTTGAAAATTATTATATTAATTATAAAAGTTCCACAGTACCTTTTCATATAATTTTTTTTTGACTTTTTCTATAAACTAAATTAGTACTCATGCGATTCATGGAGGTTATGTTAGATAATATTATAAGTGTAGTTATTGTAAGGAGTAAATAAAATAAATAAATTTTAATTTGTAACATATAAAATTTGACTGTAATTTTAAGTAAAATAACGAGAGTTGCGTATAAAATTTCATAAAGAGTAAATAAATACATGTTGATTACTCCAGTCATTTAGAATACACATGTAAAATTCAATATCTAAAAGATATCCAGTGCAACCTAAAGAGTGCAGTAAAGAAAATAATTAATAATTATAAAGACCCAACAAAGAAGGATATATACTACATAAAAATTTGAGTAAATTAACATTTTCGTAGCTTAAATATTCATTTTTCTCAATTTGGTCCCTAAAAAAATTGGCCACACTTGAACACTATAATGCCATGTCATTAACAGATTGAAGTGGGACGTTAATTTTTTAGATACAAGGATCTTTTTGATTGGGGAATAATCTTTCAAGGATCATATTAAGATAAAAAAATTAGGGACTAAATTAAGAAAAAATGAGTCTTTTAGGGACCAAAACATGAATTTACTCTAAAAGTTTTAATAAACAAATCTTCCCTCTCCTTAGAGAATTGGTCGAACTAAAATATGATAAAGTCTTAATCCAAACTAAACCTAACCCATTAAGGTACAATGAAGAATAGAAGTTAAGCATTATAATATTAAATTATGAAACTTCTTTTTAAAAAAGAAAAAGAAAAAAAAGACAATACCTTTATCATAGTTTATACTAAATAGCCTTGATGGGGTTGTCTAAAAGTCGGATTAGTACAACGTCATCTGCAAGACTTAAATAGGTTAACTCAATGAACCAGACCAAGATCAACATATGTGTTGGTGATTTAATTTTTTAATTAATTTAATGGATACACCTAGACAACTTAAATAATTACATGATAAATAAAAATAAACTTCATTCTCATCATGTATCATTTTATTTTGAACACCTTTAATTAATGGTTTTATTCTCTTAAAAGATAAATGTCACTTTTTTTTGCTTAAATTGTATACTGTATAGTTTTGTTAGCTTTATATATATATATATATATATATATATATATATATATATATATATATATATATATAAGGCATAAAAATTTACTAAGATGAATTGCAACTAAAGCTATCAAAGTAGGTTAAACTCATTAGGCCATTTCAGCCCGACCTTGTAAATAAGGTGAGACAGGTTAAGAATTTAGTAGCCCATATTTAATAAATTTAGACCCACAGGGCTAAGATGTGCTTGGACAGGCCGACTGCATAGGCTTTTTTAATAAAAAAATATTTTAAAATATCAATACTTTTGGTTTGTAATTTGTTTTTTTACTTAGCTTATGAATTATTAAGGTCGTCCAAGTATAAAAACTTGACCTTTGATATAATGTATTATGTATATAACCTAACCTATTGTTCTAATCTAAGAGAGGCTTCTAAAATTAAAAATAAAATGTCAAATGTTTGACATTAAATTATGTTTTTATCTTATTGAGCTTCATTGAATAAAGATGTTATGTATAATATAGTTTTTATTTTGTTATGTATTATATTTAAATTTATAATATATATTTAAATTATAAATAAAAAAATTATTTTTTTTAAAAAAATATAGGCTGGGTCTTGATTATTAACACCTCTAACAGCAACCTGCAAAACAAATTTACTAAAGTTCTCACTTACCTAGTATTTAATATATAATATATTATTAATTAATTACACGAGAACAATTCTTTATTTATAAAAGTAATAAAATTCAATCAAACAAGAACCAATTACAGAAAAATAGTAAATATATTTCACCTTACCGGAGTAGGTACAGTTTTGCAAGCATCACTCGACTTTTCTAACTTACTTGTGTGTAAAATGCAAACTCTGCACTAGCAGTACTCCAATCAGAAGCATAAATAAATTTATTAATAGTATCCACAACAGTATCATATGTCGGGCTGTGCTTGTTTAGTCTGTCTTTGGCCCGATCAATTTGTGGGTTACGCATGTTGACTTGTTTTTTTTTTTTTTAATTTTTTATTCTATATATATATATATATATAGTAAATATTAATAATATATATTAAACTAAATAATACAAAGTAAGAGACATCATTTGAATATAATTTTATATTAAATTTGTATAATAATTTGATTTTAATTATTAATTAATAAAAAATATAACATTATAAAAAGAGAAAGAATAATTTAAAAAAAAGAAATAGTAATTTTTTTAAACTTTTTTTTAGTTTGAAATCTTTAAATCTATATCTTTTTCAATTTTTTAAGCAAATAGATTATTTTTTTAATAGTTTTTTGTTTAAATAAAAAAAGAGATATGGGCTAACGGGCCAATATAATGCTGGTCCGTTTAAAAACAGTCAATTCAACCTATTTCGAAACTAATGGTTGGCGCATTTAACATCTTTAAATTTATTTGTCTCTTCTTTTCTTTTAAATTATTGTTATTATAATAACTATTTGACTACAGTCAACAATTCTTTCCTTTGCTTTTCGAGCAATTTTATTTTTATTCAAATCTATTTTAGGTTCTCCTTATTTATTTGAAAGAGTGAAAGACTCTAAAACCTGGCAAATCTGCTTAATCAGCACATTAATCATCATTTAACCATGAACGGGCATTTACGTTGTTAATTGTAATCTGTGTGATGGTATTCTATCACTAAATGAAGCTAAGATTATTGTTCTATGGAGAAATTCATATTTACACTAGGACTTAGGAGTACAATATAGCAAATAAATGGACATCTTCATTTAGGGTATTCGAAGTTTCTTTATATATATATATGTAATATTCATAGAGCAATAAATGTCAATTGAAATATCATATTTATAGCATTTTAATATGTTTAACATCAAGAAAGCAGAGAATGAGGTTTTAATATGATGTAGAAATTGATAATATGACACTTCAAGCAAATGCACAAATGGCGAGGGAAATAAATTTTATTGCCATTCCCTTGCTAATAAGTGAGGGTGTTGCAAGGGAAAATAAAACCATCACAATTTCTATCCCACAAACATGGGAACTTAGCTCAAAAAAATCTCGTAAAATTTGTGTCAATTTAGCGAGTGATCAATGAAAAAAGATATCCAATGTTGAACTTGTGGCAATTTAGCAACATGTCAGTGAAGGAACATTTTTGTTGCTAATTTTTCCCCTTGCCACATACCTTAGTAAAGAACCAATTTTATTGTTAATCATCTCTCGCAAATAGGTCGCTAATCTTTCTCTCTCTCTCTCTCTCTCTCTATATATATATATATATATATATATATATATATATATATATATATATATATATATATATATATATATATTAAAGTCAAGCAAGCAATTTTTAGAATATAAAGAGACACACTTAAAAAGACCTCTTAAGAATATTATAATTAAGAAGAGAGAGATTGAGAGAAATGAATCATACCAATACAATATCAACTCTCTTCCTAACGTATGATAAATTTGACTTGATTTTCTACCTACCATTTCCATTATGCAGTTTCATAGCACTCAACAAGTGCTCACTCTCAGCCTTATATTCAAAGCTTGAATTGTGAAAAAGAGAGTTTCAATCATAGAGACAAGAAATTGAAGAGGTGAATAGGGCAATATAGCAAATAAATGGACATCTTCATTTAGGGTATTCGAAGTTTCTTTACATATATATATATATATATATATACATATATGTAATATTCATAGAGCAGTAAATGTCAATTGAAATCTCATATTTATAGCATTTTAATATGTTTAACATCAAGAAAGCAGAGAATGAGGTTTTAATATGAAGTAGAAATTGATAATATGACACTTCAAGCAAATGCACAAATGGCGAGGGAAATAAAATTCTTGCCATTCCCTTGCTAATAAGTGAGGATGTTGCAAGGGAAAATAAAACCATCACAATTTCTATCCAAAAAACATGGGAAGTTAGTTTAAAAAGATCCTGTAAAATTTGTGTCAATTTAGCAACAGATTAGTGAAAAAAAAAAATCTAATGTTGAACTTATGACAATTTAGCAACATGTTAGTGAAGGAACATTTATGTTGCTAATTTTTCCCTTGCTACATACCTTAGTAATTAAAGAACCAATTCCGTTGTTAATTATCTCTCGCTAATAGGTCGCTACTCTCTCTCTCTCTCTCTCTCTATATATATATATATATATATATATATATATTAAAGTCAAGCAAGCAATTCCTAGAACATAAAAAGACACTTAAAAAGACCTCTTAAAAATATTAGAATTAAGAAGAAAAAGAAACTGAGAGAAATGAATCTTACTAATTTAATATCAACTCTCTTCCTAAAGTATGATAAATTTGACTTGATTTTCTACCTACCACTTCCATTATGCAGTTTCATAGCACTCAAAAAATGCTCACTCTCAGCCTTATATTCAAAGCTTGAATTGTAAAAAAGAGAGCTTCAATCATAGAGGCAAGAAATTGAAGAGGTGAATAGGGAATTGTGATTTGACAATTTGATTATAGTGTCAAAAAAGCTTATATTTGTTTTGGAGTCCCATCCTCATATCATGATTCTAAATTTCGCACGCATCCATGACCTAGTGCTCTCATCTACAATCCATATCTCACCAAGAGACTGAAGATACGTATAGGGAGCACTCAAACTCCAAAACACCTTACGGGTCAAGAAATCGTAGTTGGAGTAAAAGCATAGACTATTATAAGATGGATTCGGCCAATGGTTTAATAGCTCATTGAAATAATTTTTAACTTGACCTTCAAAAGTTCTTGGAATTTAAATAGATTAGCATGAGTTGGTCATATGGTACATTTAGTGCATTTTTTTTTTAGAATTATAGTTCAACTTGACAAACTGTTGAAATTTGATTGAGAGTTAAAAATAGTATTTAAAATTGAATCGGTTATTGAACTAGAAAAATGAGTTGTTCATGGTTTAATAGTCAGACTGCAATTGAATGATGGTTTAACCATTGAATTAAAATATTATAAAAATATTTTTAAATGTCTTATATACTTGTAATACAATATTTTATACTAATAATAGATTACAAGAATAAAATTACAAATAATTTATTTTTAAATATTTTATTATTATTTTTAATATTACACAACATTATGAGACTTATTGTTATTATTATTTATTTGTTTTATAATTTAAAATTATTTTACATTAATTAGTAACATAATTAATGTCTTTTAAGAATCCACTTCATATATTTGTTTTATATATGAAACATTGCTCACACATAGTGAAGGATGCGGAGTGAAGGGTTCAAATTTGCACTTTTACTCTTTACAATACATATGAGAAGAATGTCCCATCGCTACATAGTTTAGCGAGGGAATATTTCGTCGCTAATTTGCATCGCTTGTCGCTAACTTAGTTTATACAGAAAAAACCCTCCCATTTCTCTTCCATTTCCGCCATTGAACAAAACACCGTTTTCGTGCCGTCCACCGTGTCCATTGCCAATTGACGCCAATTCTGAATGTTTTTTGGCCACAACATTGTGGGAATCGATTTGGAGGATGTCTGAAGTTTTGAGTCGATTTTTTTTTTTTTGCGGATTTGTGACATTTTCAAGAGTACGTGAGGATTTCACCGGTTGATGGAAGTGGGGTTCACGATTCTTTATTTTGTGGGTTTTGAGCTGAGGTAAATGTTGTGATTCTTGATTATACAATTTATCTGGAATTTTTGCAATTTTTTTCACTTTTTTGGAATTTTTGAAAATTTATATAAATTTGAGAAATTATGGCAAATTGATTAGGATTACTTGGGGACTGAATTGTGATACTAGGGAATTTTTGGTGCTGTTCGCTGAATTTTTTTTTTTGGAATTTCTATAATTTTTTAAAAAATTTGTGGTATTTTCAAAATTTTTGGAAATTTCTAAAAATTTGAGAAATTATGGGAAATTGATTCTGAATACTTGGGGTCTGAATTCTGATGATTAGGGAATTCTGGGTGCTGTTATATGATTTTTCTGGAATTTTTGTATTTTTTGAAATTTCTGAAAATTCTTATAAATTTGGGAATTTATGGGAAATTGATTCTAATTATTTGGGGACTAGTATTTTTTTTGGAATTTTTGTAATATTTTATTTTTGTGGAATTTTTGAAATTTCTATAAATTTTAGAAAATATGGGAAATTTATTCGGATTCCTTGGGGATTGAATTGTATGGATTTTGGAAATTTCTGTGACTTGTAATAATTTCTGCTATTAGGTCTGATTGTTCATAAATTTTGTAGCTGCCAGTATCCGTTGGTTTGTGGTGCCATATTTGCAGGTGTGTAAAAAAAATTTCTTATGGTTAGTGCCTCTTGAGAATTTTTTTTATGATTTTTGAGTGATTCTTTAAAAGGTTGAAAATTTATTGTGCATTTTTTGGATTTGTATGAAACTTTTGTCTGTGTCTTAAATTTGTATGAAATTTATTGAGATGAAGTCTAATTATATGAAATCCGAAGGCGAAGTATAGTGAATGTGAATTTGAAATCTGAACTTTCCTAATTCCTTTTTGAAATTTTGATTTAATTCATTGGAACTTGTGAAATTTGAAATTTGACTTAATGGGCTAATTGTAATTTGTAAATTTGGGATAGTAAAATTTTAGGGGGAAGCTTTGCCAAAATTTTCATAGTGTTTCTTGAAACTTCGGTGCCAAAATTTTATATGGCTTGTTTCAGAGTTTAAAAATAATTGAAGTTGTATGATTTGATTGTGATATTCATAGAATTTTACTGTGTTAGGGTAGAGCTTTTTGCACAAGAGACACTACACAAAGGCTATGGAATTGTCACTAAGGACGCTAATTATTATCAAGAAGGTGTAACTCTAACCCACGCCCAACGCATTATGCCCATTGGGAAAGATGACTTAGTTTTCTTTCTTTTTTATGAAAATGCTTCGATGAAAGAGGTCACAGTCAATGAGTGCATCACCTGTCGGAAGTTCCATTGGACAATGACTTCATCAATAATAGTGACAAAATTATAAATAATGAATCATATGACAAGAAAGACTATGATATGACCCTAAATTTGATAGGTGGCACATAGTCTACCCCCTCTGCCTCTATTGTTGGGTTCCATCCAACTACTAGGACCAACCAAGATCAACGAAAGGTCATTTATTTTAGACTTAGCAATCTACGGCACATGCTAAATTTAATTTAAATAACTATTCTTGTTTAAATAATTATCTTTACAATTTTAACGGAATTATTCACTACTATGTATGACTTGCTTTCACAGTACCAAAGTGACCATTGACATCATGCATGGGGTGATGGCCCGACTGCCTAATGCACACCTCACTTGGCCCAAGTATCTCATCAAAGTGAAGAACCATATATTTGGAGATTTCATGGTATGTACTTACTTGCAATTATATTTTAATTTAATTGGTAAATTACATTTATATAACTTTATTTTAATTTTTACCTTGTGCTAGGTCACACATTGTCTTTTGAATGGCACTGATTCATCCTTGATTAAGTTTGTGTGGGGCACAACGTGCGCACAGAGGTACTCTTACTCCCTTTGCAATGCTCACTGGCTAGTGTGTAACAAGGCAAGGGCCATGGTAGTTATCCTAGAAATTCGTGACCACCCTCCCTACCGAGATACATGCCCTTGTTTGGGATAAAATCGTGGACAAATGGCTCCCCCACCCCCCCAACCCACAACATCCAAAAAAAAGTGGTAGGATAAGTCCCATAAGGTGAAAGAAAATAGAGCATCACTATGAAACCAACATAAACATGGTTCGAGGAGCATCAACTTTGGTGAGCACAAGAGGAAGATGGTATATCTATCTTTTTCATTCTTTTATTACAACTTGATATGTATATCTCTCTTAAATGAATTACAAGAGAAGAAGTGGGGGAAGCCAGTTAGATTCAGATACGTCTACAAGATGACACACAGATCATCTAAAACTAGCGATTTCATGAGTCCATCAAGCAAAGACTTTGTGGTAAGTCTTTCAAATTTTATTTTCTTCTTGTTCTTTTTTTTAGAGGGGGGATGTTTCTAATAAGTCCTTTTTTCCCTTCTTTCCACAATAAATTGAATTTCTTCATGTCCCCAAAATATGGGCCTAGCTAATCCATCTGCATACCCTGTTAACTTAAAGTTATGGAGGGAGGTGGCAGGATCATCCAACAAAGGTTGAGTAAGAGGCCTTAGGTTGACGACGTTGACCTTGGAGTCAGAGGCTTCTGTCACACAAGGGTCAACTCAGTCAGTGAGTTAGCTGCCTCCATTGCTGCCCTACCGAATGTAGAGATTGTGGCAGAGGTTATACAAAACTATACAGGACTTCATCACTCAACTTGTCCTTGAGTACTAGAAGACAATCCTGACCCCTCTTTGTGCTCCATCGTCTGACTCATCCTACGCCTGGGGCACGCATAGAGACAGGGGTATGGGAGGACATGAGAGGAATTGCCTCCCCTCCTTAGCTTTGGAGTTAAGGAGGGTCCTTAGACTGTAACTAAGGAGGCAACCTAAATCCGACATGAGAGTCCGGAAGATAGGAGGATGTTGATGAGATTGACATTTGTAGGGGTTAAGATATTTATTTTTTCCGATTTTTATTACTTTATTTATTTCATTATGTAAGAACTTGAATCTAATTAAATGTATTCTATTTTACAATTTCATAACAATAACATTTTCTTAAAATTTTCATATAGATGTATTTTTCTTAAATTTTTAATAATATGTTCTTTTAATTAAATTAAATGAACTAAATTATATGTATTATATTATAAGTGGGGACAAGTCTAATTAAACAAGAACTAAATTTAGCGTATAATTGGTGTTGTGACCCATGCGATGCACAGATTAACAAAAATATTACAATTTTTGTTTATCAAATAAAAAAATTAAAAAAATTTAAAAGAATACATGTATAAAACTAATAAGGCATTCAAACCATGTTAAGACACTTATAAGATGATTCATTGAATACAAATGCCTTGAAGATTGAAACGTCAAATGAAAATAAGAACAAAAATAAGTTATTACATAAATTAATTTAAATAAATATATTAATTAATGATGAAAATGAGTTGAAATAAAAGTTACTAACCTAATAGGTCTGCTATGATTAAAATCTTTGTCTTCTTTTGACTGTTTTTTCTATTTCTACAAATATATATTTGGATTAGCAACAATAGGTTTATTGAAATTTAAAACATAACTTACATACCCACAAAATCTTAAAACAACAAAAAGAAGATAATCAAGGGAGAAATATACATCACATCATAACTTTAAAATTTAATACTTTAAATCTGAAATAAGCATTCAATCAATCCGCACACATATAATCTCGACATTGCTTGAAGTTTCTCTTCATAGGGAAAACTCTACCTTTTGCTCATAGTAAGCCTAAAAGGGACTATTCATTAATCCTATTAAATGAAAAAATTAGGAAAAAATTAATTTAAAAATTGTCAAATTATATTATTCAAACACAACTAATTACCTCAATGGCATCATTTTTTTCTTTTAGGTTTTGATCTTTCTTATGATCTGCTTTCCTTAAGAAAACGTAATGACAGAAACAGTAAAACGAAACTGGAATTAAAAAACCAGAACAATGTAGAAATGAAATACAATAGACATGAATAAAAAATTAGAAGACTAAAAACAAAAGCATAGATGAACCAGAAATACAGAAAACAACAACGGAGAACAAATACAGAAATGAAGAAAATAAAAAAAATGTAGGAGCAAAAGAGAAATAGAAAATCAAAAATCACAATCGAATGAATAGTAATCGCGAATGTGAACAGTATGTGAACTGTATAGACAAAAAAAATTGAGCTATGATATGAACTGATGTAAGAGAAACATCACTTTAAAGCTTTGATGATAAATCATCATTATTGTCCTTCATCTATGTAAGGGAAGAATAAGCAAAATCGAAGAGAAAAAAAAAAGAAAGAAAATTGTGTGAGAGAAAAAGATATTCAAATATAGATGAGATATTCAAAAGAAAAATATAAATATCTACATTGATTTTGAATTTTAAAATTTTAATTTTGAAAAATGAAAAAGCCTCCAAATTGGTCAATAGTTATGGTCACTTTTTAAAAATCTATACATGAAGATATGAGATTGGCTATTGATGATGATGCAATAAAGATGCTTAGCATGCTTATATAAAAAAAGAAAAGAAAAATGAGTGATAATTTATTATTATAGTTTGAGCTGATAGAGGTAATTTTAAATTTTATTATAATTATTTAAGAAGAGAAATAAATAATATGAGCACCTGTAAGTTAGTTTTATATAGCAATTAATTATTTAATTATTTATATATAATAAATGCTAATTTACCAAATAACAACATATTACATTTCAATTGAAAAATTTATTTAATTTATCAATTATATACCAATTATAGTAATTACATACAAATTATATAGCAATTTATCCTAAATTTTTATAGCAATTATATCAATTATAAACTAATTATATAGCAATATACTTAGGAATGGCAACGGGGTGGGGCGGGGTTGCGGGAAGCACTCCCCGCCCCTAGTCTTCACCCCTGTCCTCGCCCCCGCCCCTAATCCCCGTCGGGATGAAAAAATTCTCCCCATCCCCGTTCTCCATGGGGAACGAGTCCCCGCGGGTCCCTGTGGGGTTATTTAAAAAATAATTCAAAATGTAAAAAAAAAAAAGAAGAAAAAAAAAGTGAAGATTATATCTGCTAATCTGCTATACTACAAAATGGTCTTTGCGTTTGCGTTTTTTTTTTTTTTGCGTTTTCTTTCTGCATTTCCAACCGAAGGAGATAATAAGAACTTATTGATATTAGACATGAACATAAGAGCACATCTAATAACCAAGAGAGTCAGAAACAATTATAAGTTTTTTCCACATTCTATTTCTAAATTTTCCAAATTAAAGACAATTTTTATTAAAATTAAGCCTCCTGGGAAGAATGAAGGCTTACATTAGATATTTCACAAATCTAGAAATGCTTCAACCTTCAATGCATTTCAATAATCTTAAGACTTAAAGGATAACACCATTACTCTAAATATACAGTAGATCCATCAAGAAGAAGAAGAAAGCAACCAGGAGAAAAGGTCTATCCATAAAAAATAACACTATTACTAAATATACAGTAGATCCACAAACAACATGAATGGGGAAAAGGTAGAAAGTAGCCGAGCCAACAAGAGCTCCAAGACCCAGAGATGGCGACATCGAGGCAGAGACGAAGATGCAGATGCCGAGAGAGGTTCAAACACAATGACGACATATACTTCTCAAGCCGCACATTTCATGTATGGCCTCATACCCCAGATCTTTGCCTATGCCTTGAACTTCCCCATTCAGAAATTCCTACAATTACAGAGTATGGTGGCTTCAAGTACGATTATATCCATGGCTATGTTGGCATTGCATATGTTCTTGAACTGGGTGGTTGTGTACAGAGTGGAGGATGAGGGCAGGGATGAGACACGAGAGGTTTCAGATTTGGGAATTAGGTCACTCATATTAGGAAATAGGAATGAATGGATTAGGGTGTTTTTTTTTATTTTTTTTATTCTAGATGCAAACTTACTAAATTACCGCTAAATATGATAACAATGGCTGGAACCCAAGAGGGGGGTTGAATTGGGTTAATAAAAACTAATTGGAAGTTCAAGTAAAATTAAATGCTTAGTAAAAAATTGTTGACAGTACAAAGCAAAGCAATATCAAGATGAATGAAGATGGAATGCAATTAATCAAATGTAAAGCTTTAAGCAATTAAAGAGGTAAGGAAAAGAGATAAACACAGATATTTATATTGGTTCAGCTTAACCCAAGCCTACATCCAGTCCTCAAGAGCACTTCTTGAGTTTTTCATTATAAACCACAAGTTTATACAAAAGGGCATTTGTGAGTCACTACAACAGAGATCTTTTTCTTTCCAAGGGTGTCTCTTCCTCTCATAAATTGTTTTCTCTCAAAAAAAGCTCAAGGAATATCTTCCTTGATCAATACAAACAAATGATTGAGAAGAAAATAAATAACTTTTTAAAATAGAGTAAGTATGCAAGTGAAAAGCAATCTAGAATCAAATGATTGGCAAGTGGTTTAGCTATTCAAGAATCAGAAGTAAAAATCATGTGTTGTGTTCCTTTGACTGCCTCTTAGGCCAATATATAATGCCTAAAAGGTTTGAGGCCCGTTGGAGAAGAATCTTTGATGATATTAGCTGAAATCTTCATAAAATAGCCATTGTAACTGATGTCATCATGCCGGCAGTCGACTGATTGACCATCATCAGTCGATTGATGCTTTTTAATGAATCGATAGTCGACTGATGAATGTTTATTAGTCGACTGATGAATATTTGTCTCGAGTTTTTAAAATTCTCTCAAAGTGATCAGTCGACTAATTAAAGGAGATCAGTCGACTGATGGATACTGGAGGTTTATTTGAAATAGGACAGTGACTAATTAGTCGACTGATTTTATGGAGTTAGTTGACTGATGAGTCTCTGTCTTAATGTTTAAAAATCTTCAGAGTCTATCAGTCGACTAATTTAAAGATATTAGTCGACTGATGAAAACTGATTAATTTTTGAATTTGAGATAGTGATTGATTAGTCAATTAATGATAATCAATTAGTCGACTGATGTTATTGATACTTTGCTATACTTTAGTCAGAGCGGCATCAGTTGACTGTTATAAATATATCAGTCGGCTGATGGCTTTTGATTTGGTTTTTCAAAGATTTTTGCTAAAGTTTAGCATCAGTAACAATTTTCCAACTTTAAAGGAATTTTCAAAAAAAGTTTTCACTTGCCGTTCAAGAACTTATACAAAATATTCTAGAGAAGACAGAAAGAAAAGTGACTTCACTTGAGCATTTTGGAACAATATTTTTGTCTTGAGATATTTTCCTGAAATTATGCACTATAGAAATATAATTTAAATTTGTTTATTGATCATCAAAATTTTAAGAAAGTCTTTGAATGCAATAGGATCAACAATCTCCCCCTTTTTTATGATGACAAACAAGTTTAAATTGATTAGGATATTTTTGAAGTAAAGGCGCAAGAAGGGAAAGACTCCCCCTGAATTTTATATCCTCTGTAAAATGAGCGCAACAAAATAGCATATCAGAATATTGTGGCAGGAATATGATAATCAGAACCAAAATAGTCGTTAATTGCATAATGAGTCTAATGTTAGTTCAAAATATCAAAATGTGGCATAAATCAACACTAAATCTTCTCTTCCTTTGGCATCAACAAAAAAAAGGAGGTCTTCATTCTCAATCCAAGGTAACTCAATCTCTATGCCGAAGAGCATAAATTACTTCTATCAGATCACGAAGTGCCTCAATCTGAGATGCTGAAGAGCTTTCCAGATGAGAGATCCTAGCATCAAAGATTGCCATGCCATCTCTCATTTCATCATCATGCCCATCATGGTGGTGGACTTGTCAAGCAACATTTAGTAATCGGGTTTGCTCCCCAGTTTGGAAGCCATGAGTAGATGGTTCGAAAGCCACGTCTTCTTCTTTACCTATTTCTTCATCTTCATCATCATCTACCTCAGTTTCTTTTTACCGTCTGTCTCTTGCTCTCTGGACGGTTTTGTTTGGTTCTCCCTTCAGCCATTCTTCCTTAAGGTAAATGAATCCTATTCTTCTAAGGGAATTTTCATCAATAATAGAGGATTTTGTCTTTCGTCCAAAATGAGTATTGATGTTGGCATCCTCAAGAATCCGAGTAATGATGCCTACATAGGGAAGAGGGAATTTGCTCCAAGTGCATGATTCCATCTTTTTCATAATGAAATGATGAAGATTGAAAGCCCTCCCTTGCATTATACATGCCATGACAAAATACTCAGACTCAGAAGGATTGGCGTAGCTCCCAGGCTTGTTGAAGATGATATGAGTTATAATGTAGATAAGAAGTCTGTCATTTGCATTCATCTCACTAACCCTAATATCCTAACCATCCCAATCTTCTATCCTTAGAATAGTATTGAAGGTATCTTGTTTGCTGTAGAAGATGGGAGAAAGGGAAGTAGAGAGTTCATTGAAGCATAAGTCATCAGGGTTAGAGGTAGGAATGCATAAAATTCTAGCTAGTGATCCTTCAGTGATCTCCATATGCATATCCCTGACAGGTGAAGTAATTTTCCCATGTCTAGGACTGTATTCAAGATTAGTGTAAAAAGTTTTGACTACTTCTTCACTCCAAACACTTCTACGGCTAACAAAATTTCTCAAACCAAAATTTTGCAGCAATCCAATAAGTTCAAAGTTCTGAAGGGAGAAGTAATTTCAGTCAAGATGTCTACTAGAGAGTACCTTTTGTTTTTCGAAGCTTTCTTGGAATTTATCTAGTTGACTAGGGTCCAAGAGGTTCCCCATTGGACGTTTTGAGACATCCTTTGGCCATTAGTGATGTAGAATGGAGAAGAGTCGAAGACACAGAGATAGGGGGTTAAAAAAATAGCCCTAATCAGTCGAGTACCTTGAGGATCCCTAAGGTCTTCGAATCTTGAGCTTGGAGAGGAGATGAATGAAGAAGATAAGCCTTGAAGATCAGAGAGATGTTGTCAAGGAGAGGAACCCAGAGAGAGAGGCACTGAAAGATTTCATAAAATGAGGCCCAGAGCTTCTGAGTTTTCTTTAAGGGCTTTCGAATAAATGATCCATCAATCGACTGTCAATGAAGCATTGGTCGACTAATGGCTCTCGGGGTCCCCTTTTAAAAGAAATTCCAACATTCAGTGTTGGGCCAGCATCCGACGTCCGTCTCAGCGTCTGACGTCTGTCTCAACACCTGACACTCAATCTAGAAAATTTGGAACAGTAATATATCAGTCGACTAATATGTAGTGATTAATCGACTGATGACTTTTGCATTGTGAATAAGAGTTTGGCAGACTATCATCAGTCGACTGATTGAATTTCATTAGTCAACTGATTGCTTATACTCTTTATAAAAATTTTGAACAGAGGGTGATTAGTCGACTGATAGTCAGTTATTAGTCGACTAATGACTTCTATACTTACATGAAAATTTTAGTAGTGAGCAATTAGTCGAGTGATTGAATTATCTTAGTCGACTGATTCATTCATAGATTTTAAAAAGTATATACGTTAAACCGTTAGTCGACTAATGAGCTTAGGATAGTCGATTGATTCCATGCAGAACCTTATTTTTGATGACCTTAATAGTAGATTGAGGGGATGAGTGCCTTAGAGGATATTTTGAGATTCATACCTGGAAAACAATTTTAGTGGACACTCTGATGCTTAAGTTAGTAAAGGGAGTCAATCACGAAACTAGAGTTCAAATATGGATGTAATGGGAAAACAATTAAAGTTCATTTGGATTTGCCATCTCAAGTTCTCTTCTAATAAAGCTGAATCTATCATCAGTTAAAGGCTTTGTGAAAATGTCAGCTAATTGAAAATCCGTTTGCACAAATTCAAGAGAGACATCTTTCTTTTGAATACGGTCTCTTATAAAATGATGTATAATTTTAATATGTTTAGTTCTAGAGTGTTGTATAGGATTTTTGGACAGACATATAGCACTTGTATTATCATATCTAATGGGTATATTTTCAAATAAAACACAAGATCCTCTAGTTGTTGCTTCATCCACAAAACTTGAGCACAACAACTTTTAGCTACAATGTATTCAGCTTCAGTTGTGGATAGGGCAACATTATTTTGCTTTTTGCTAAACCAAGAAACAAGAGAATTACCAAAGAATTGACAAGTTTTATTTGTACTCTTTCTATTAGTTTTGCTACTCGCAAAATCAGCGTCCGAGTAACTAGTTAAAACATTTGAGGATCCTTTAGGATACCATAAACCCATTTTAGATGTGCTAATCAAGTATCTAAAAATTCTTTTTATAGTTTTGAAGTGAGATTTCTTTGGGTAAGCTTGAAAGCGTGCACACATGCATACACTGAATATGATATCGGGTCTACTTGCGGTTAAGTATAAAAGTGAGCTGATTATACCTTCATATTTAGTTATGTCAAATAGTTGATCCTCTTCATCCATGTCCAAGTTTGTTGAGGTGCTCATTGGTGTAGATGTAGGTTTTGCATTTTTCATTCCAAATTTCTTGAGCAACTCTTTAGTGTCCTTGGTTTGACTTGCAAATGTACCATGATCCATTTGTTTGATTTGAAGCCCAAGGAATAAGTTGAGTTCATCCATTACTGACATCTCAAATTCACCCTGCATGATCTTGGCAAACTCTTTGCAAAGCTTTTCATTAGTAGCCCTAAAAATAATATTATCAACATAAATTTGCACAATGATCAAGTCATGCTTTTCCTTTTTGAAAAACAATGTTATTTTCTAAAAGAAAAGAGCTCAATTTGTCATATTAAGCTCTAGAACCTTGTTTGAGATCATAAAGAGCTTTTTTCAATTTGAATACATGGTTAGACTTTTCAACATCTTCAAAACCAGGAGGTTGCTTAACATAAACTTGTTCCAAAATATTGCCATTGAGAAAAGTATTTTTACATCTATTTGAAATAGTTTGAAATCATGTATGCATGCAAAAGTCTAAAGCATTCTAATAGCTTCAAGTCTAGTCATAGGTGTAAAAGTTTTATCATAGTCAATGCCTTCCTTTTGATTATAAACTTTTACAACTAGTCTAGCCTTGTTTCTAATCACAACTCCATTCTCATCAAGTTTATTTCTAAATACCTATTTATGCCAATTATTGTATGATTATTGGGTCTAGGTACTAAATCCCAGACTTGACTTTTTTCAAATTGGTTTAGTTCTTCTTGCATAGCCAAAATCCAATATTCATCAATAATAGCATCATCAATGTTTTTTGGTTCAGTATGAGAAAGGAAGGCAGAGTGATTACAAACATTTCTAAGAGAGTTTCGAGTTGTTACCCTTTGTGATGCATCCCCTATGATGAGCTCCTTAGGATGACCTTTGGCATACTTCCAATCTTTTGGAAGGTCATCATTGTTGCTAGTAGTGATCTCCTCAAGAGGTATTTTCTCTTCTTGTGGCATTTCTTCTTCTTGATGCAGAGTGATATCTTCCTTTGCATATCCTTCATGATCCTTCTTTACTTTATCATCCAAAGAAAGGTTTTTGAAGGAATCTAATACCTCATAGTCATTAGTACAATCTTTAAGAGAAGGGTTAGATTTATCAAAAACAACATGTATGGATTCTTTAACAGTTTGGGTTCTTTTGTTGTAGACTCTATAAGCTTTGCTAGTGCTAAAGTAACCAAGGAAGATTCTTTCATCAGCTTTGGCATCAAATTTTCCTAGATTTTCTTTTCCATTATTCAGCATAAAATATTTACAACCAAAGACTTGGAGATGAGAAATATTGGGCTTTCTTTCTTTATACAATTTATATGGGGTTTTCTTTAAAATTGGCTTTATCAAGGCTCTATTCATTATATAGCAAGTAGTGTTAAAAGCATCAGCCCAAAAGTATTGAGGAAGATCCCTTTCATTGAGCATTGTTCTTGCTATCTCCCCTAGTGTTCTATTTTTCCTCTCAACAACACCATTTTGTTGAGGGGTTCTAGGAGATGAGAAGTTATGTTCAATCCTATTTTTATCATAAAACTCTATGAAGTTATGGTTGTCAAATTCTCCACCAAGATCACTTCTAATTCTCACAATGGTCAAGCTTTGTTCCTTTTGAATGAATTTTGCCAATTTAATAAAATATTTGAAAGCTTGATCCTTTTGAGCTAAGAAGAGAGTCCATGTGTACCTTGAATAATCATCTACAACAACTAGTGCATAGGAGTTGCCTCCAAGACTCTTTGTCCTAGATGGTCCTACAAGGTCCATATAGAGAAGTTGTAATGGCTTTGTAGTTGAAACAACATGTTTGGTTTTAAAAGAACTTTTGACTTGTTTACCCTTTTGAAAAGCATCACAAAGCTTACCATTTTCAAATCTTATTTTGGGTACGTCAATCACAAGATCTTTTTTGACTAATTTATCTAAAAGATTTATGCTAGCATGAGCCAATTTTCTGTGCCAAAGCCAACTTTCCTCATTTACACTAATTAAGCATGTAAAGTCTATAGAAGGATCTTCATCAAGATTTATAATATAAACATTATTGATCCTTTAACCAACAAGTTTAATTTGCTTGTCATTGATGTTCTCAACTATGCAACGAGATGAATAAAAAATAAGTCTATTTCCTTTGTCGCATAGTTGACTAATGCTAAGCAAATTATGGTTGAGGCCTTCAACATATAATACATTTTCAATGGATGTTGAAGAATTCTTACCAACCTTACCAATACCTTTGATCAAACCTTTGTCATTTCCTCCAAATATCACTTTGCCTCCTTTTGGAGATAAAAAAATAAAACTTGAATTTGTCTCCAGTCATATGCTTGGAGTAGCCACTGTCAAAGTACCATTTTCCACTCCTAGTTTTGAGGCAAACATGCAGAAATGCAACTCTTTTTAGGCACCCAGATCTGTTTGGGTCCTTCCTTATTAGTTGTTCCTTTAACAATCCATTTTTTCTTGTTTCCATTTAGAGTCATTTTCTTGTAGCCGCAGGAATTAGAACTATGTCCTTTTAAGCCACAATAGAAACAAGTACTGAAGGAACTATTTGACATTGTTACTGGAACAAAGAAATTCTTGTAATATTTTTGTCTAGCTTTAGGTTTGTAACCTATTCCGGCTTTGTCAAAAACACATCTTTGTTTTCCAAGCAATATGTTCAAATTGTCTCTTCCTTGTGTAAATTTTGCAAGGGTGGTTTTCAAATCCTTAATTTCTTTTTCTAAATCAATGCATCTACAACAAGGACAATTATCTTTTGAAGAGTTGAACAATGATTTCATGCCTTCATTTTTTTCTATCAAAATTGAATTTTGTTTTTCAAAGTCTAGACTTTTAAGATCATTTTTTAAAACTTAAAATTTCACTCTTAAGCAAAGATATCTTTTGTTTTAAAATACTTAATTTTTTGGCAAACTGTAAAGATTCATTATGCAATTCTTCAAAAGCTTTTTGCAATTCATCAAATGAATATGAGGGTTCAAAAGGAGTTACATCTTCATTATCTCTTCCCATAAGACAAAGATTTGTTTCTTCACTTTCCTCTTTATCTGAATTGCTTGAAATGCCCAGCTGTATGGCAAAATTTTCAATTTCTTTTGCCATGAGACAGAGATTAGCTTCTTCATTATCTTCATTTGATTCACTATCTGCCTAGATTGAAGAAACATATGCCTTCTTCTTACTTTTGTCATAGCCTCTCTTTTCTTCTTATTCTTTGTTGAGTTGTGGACATTTCCATTTGAGATGCCCAACCTTTTTGCATTTATAGCATGTAAGGCCTTCTTTGCTATCTTGGTCTCTTCTCTATTTTTTTTTTGTGTTTTTATTTTTCATAAATTTTTTGAACTTTTTGACAAAGAGGCCAAGATCTTCTTCATTGATCCCTTCTTCATCACTTTCTGCTTCTGGTTTCTTGGAGGAGGATGACTTCAAAGAGAGAATCTTCTTTTTCTTGGATTCATCCTCTTGCCTTATTTTCAGAATTTTTAGTTTATAGTTTTGGAGATTTTCAAATAGAGTTGTAAGTGATTTCATGGATTCTCCTCTTACTTCCATGATTGTTATTCTCTTAGCTTCTCATTCAGGAGTGAGACATCTCAATATCTTGATGGTTTGAGAAGATTCTGCATAAGTCACACCAAGAGCTCTCAAATGGTTAGTAATGTGAGTAAATCTTAATTGCATTTCACTTATGATTTCATCACTCTTTATTTCGAAATTTTCATACTCATTTGTAAGAGTACTAATTTTTGATTCCTTAACTCCTTGAGTTCCTTCATGTGAAACTTCCAAAGTGTCCCACATCTCTTTGGCATTTGTACAACTAGAAATTCTAAAATATTCATCTTGACTTAAAGCACTAACAATAATCATTATAGCTTTATCATTTAGATGAACAAGTTTCTTTTCTGATTCAGACCATTCTTTTTTGGGTATTGGAACACTTTGCCCTTCAACAACCTTCAAAGGTATATAGGGTCCATTTTCCACAATATCCTAGAGATCTAGGTCAACTACATTAAAGAATAGTTCCATCTTGGATTTCCAGTAGCTATAATGATTACCATTAATACCAGGGGATTTTGTAAAGGAACTTCCTTCATATAAAATACAATCACCAATACCAGCCATTATATACTCTTAGACTGTTAAGTCTTTAATCAAGAGCCCAAGCTTTGATACCAATTGATAAAAATGGCTAAACCCAAGAGGGGGTGAATTGGGTTAATAAAAACTAATTGAAAGTTTAAATAAAATTAAATGCTTAGTAAAAAATTGTTGATAGTACAAAGCAGAGCAATATCAAGATGAATGAAGATGGAGTGCAATTAATCAAATTTAAAGTTTTAAGCAATTAAAGAGGTAAGGGAAAGAGATAAACACAGATATTTATACTGGTTCAGCTTAACCCAAGCCTACATCCAGTTCTCAAGAGCACTTCTTGAGTTTTTCACTATAAACCATAAGTTTATACAAAAGGGCACTTGTGAGCCACTACAACAGATATCTTTTTCTTTTCAAGGGTGTCTCTCCCCCCACAAATTATTTTCTCTCAAAAGCAAACTCAAGGAACACCTTCCTTGATCAATATAAACAAATGATTGAGAAGAAAATAAATAACTCTCTAAAACAGAATAAGTATGCAAGTGAAAAGCAATCTAGAATCAAATGATTGGCAAGTGGTTTGGCTATTCAAGAATCAGAGGTAAAAATCGTGTGTTGTGTTCCTTTGACTGCCTCTGAGGTCAATATATAAGGCCTAAAAGGTTTGAGGCCTATTAGAAAGGAATCCTTGATGATATCAGCTGAAATCTTCATAAAATAGCCGTTGTAATTGATGTCATCATGCCGGCAGTCGACTGATTGACCATCATCAGTTGACTGACACTCTTTAATGAATCGATAGTCAATTAATGAATGTTTATTAGTCAACTGATGAGTCTTTGTCTCGAGTTTTTAAAATTCTCCAGAAGCGATCAGTTGACTAATTGAAGGAGATCAGTCGACTGATGGATATTGGAGGTTTATTTGAAATAGGAAAGTAACTAATTAGTCGACTGATTTCATGGAGTTAGTCGACTGATGTGTCTCTGTCTTAATGTTCAAAAATCTTCAGAGCTTATCAGTTGACTAATTTAAGGATATCAGTTGACTGATGGAAACTGATTAATTTTTAAATTTGAGACAATGATTGATCAGTCGACTGATGATAATCAATTAGTCGACTGGTGTTATTAATACTTTGCTAAAATTCAGACAGAGAGGCATCAGTCGACTGATGGCTTCTGATTTGGTTTTTCACAGTCGACTGATGGCTTCTGATTTGGTTTTTCAAAGATTTTTGCTAAAGCTTAGCATTAGTAATAATTTTTCAACTTTAAAGGAATTTTTAAAATAAGTTTTCACTTGCTATTCAAGAACTTTTACAAAATATTCTAAAGAAGACAGAAAGAAAAGTGACTTCACTTGAGCGTTTTGGAACAATTTTTTTGTCTTGAGATATTTCCCTGAAATTATGCACAATATAAATATAATTTAAATTTTTTTGTTGATCATCAAAATTTTAAAAAAGTCTTTGAATGCAATGGGGTCAACAATATACCTTAATTTTTTCAAATTGATTTCATGTGATGTGATTAATTTACCAAATTTATTCATTTAAATTTATTTTATTATAATAATTTAATAACATATCGACAATTAATGATCTAGAGTGAAATTAATTTAATCTATTATATAGATTATATACAAATTATATAGCAATTTATCTTAATTTTTTATAGCAATTATATCGATTATAAACTAATTATATAATAATTATATAGTAATATACTTTTATTTTTTAAATTCATTTAATGTGATGTGATTAATTTATTAAATTTATTTATTTAAATTTATTTTATTATAATAATTTAATAATTTATCGGTAATTAATATCCTAAAATAAAATTATTTTAACTAGATTAAAAATGTGGAGTGAAAATTGCCATCGGTGAGGGGACACTCCACACATATGTCTGTATGCTCCAATTTTAACGGATGTCTACAGATCAACACCTTTCTCTCGTATCCGAGCTACGCGAAATTGAGTCACCGTCCAGAAAAATCCAGAGAGGGAGAAACACGGAAGTCACGATCTGTGAGCGTCAAAGCTGGAAACCGACTGTCGTTGTTCTTCAGCTTAACAGAATTCAGTCCATCGCGCTCAATCCCTAACAATGCAAGCATTACCGTCCGCCGTTTCACCGCCGTCCAAGGCTGCTGTATACGAGCATCTCGGATCACCTGACGCCGTCACTAAGATGATAGATCTTCCGCCTGTCGAGATTAAAGCGAACGATGTGTGCGTCAAGATGCTTGCTGCTCCGATCAATCCGTCTGATATCCATAGCATAGAAGGTTTTCGCTATGTCGCCCATATTGCGTTCTGATTGCTTCAATGTGTGTGTTAGGGTTGAGTGACAGATTGGGAAATTTTGAAATGTTGGTGTTGCAGGTTTGTATCCTACGAGGCCGGATCTGCCAGCTGTTGGTGGATTCGAAGGCGGGGAGAGGTGCATTCAGTGGGCTCTGCAGTCACAGGCCTATCCCCCGGCGATTGGGTCATTCCTTGTCCACCCACTTCTGGTGTGTCAGCCTTGCTGGTTTCATGTCACCATTTCATGATCAGTGATCGTAGAATCCATAATACTCTAATTAAACCTGACTCTGTATTTTTTCTTAAGAAGGTATCTGATATTAAATAGATCTTGAATATATAACTGGATAGAGATACCAAAAAGCCAAAAACTAACTATATGATGAATAATGGGTGAAGTAGGGTATAATTATTGGATCCGTATAAATTAAATGAAAAGATCGAGTATTCGATATACAAATTATGGCATTATTTATAATACATATTTATATAATACAAATTTTATAAATTTAAAATTGTTATACGATGAATATCATATATCAAATACTTAATTAGGTATTGTTTAACAAATTTAGAGTATCCAATATTTATTATGTGACACTTTTTTTCCCCATATTTTGGATATTGAGCATTTCATATCGGATATTAAGTGAATTTTTATTTTCAAGATTCGAATAAAGTGTGATTATTGAATATTTTAGACGAAAACGGATTTAAATATTAAAAAAATGGCCAAATACCCACCCATTTTCATTCTTAATTAAAGGGAGTGGGGACTAGGGGAAATTCTGAAGGTTTTCTTTTAAAAGCTAACATTTATATGAGATTAAGAATATGATTAATATAACTAATAGGATAAATGAAACAGTTACCTAATCTGTCTTACTTTAAATGATAAAGTATTATTGAGTAAATAAAAAAATTGTTTTAACAATTCTAAGTAATTAATAATTATAAAATTAAAAAATAGAACAATTTATTGAATAAGAATGTTGTATAAGTTAGAAAATTAAAAAATAAAAAAAATTTCCTTACATTTCTATGTTAATATACTAAAATAAAAAAGACTGAGATCATAATTATTTTTCACTCTTTTTATTGAAAAAAGAAGCTTATCTTCATTTGCGCTTTTTTTTTTAAACTTTATTTTATATTTACTTCTATATTTAAAAAAAAAAGGAACATTTTTTGTGTTTAAAGGTTTCCAACCCATCCTAACATTTGTTTTGTTTTTAAAACATTTGTTTAATCATTAGTAGGCTTAATAAATTGCTTAACTTTGTCTTTGTTGTCAAGTTATTGGATTTGGCCGATGATTTTATGAATCATATTATTTACTTGAAATCAGATGAATCATATCATTTAGTCATATAAGTTAGTCACATTATTTAGGATTTCTTTAAATGATAACATTTATATGAGATTAAGAAATGATAATATAACAAATAGGATATGAATGACCAATTTTATACATAATTTGTCTTACTTTAAATGATAAAATATTATTGAATAAACAGCAGTTTATTTTAAAAATTTTAAGTAATTAAGAATTACAAAATTAAAAAAGAAAAAAATTATTGAACAAGAATATTGTATAAATTCAAAAAATTACAAATTAAAAAAACTCTCCTTATATTTCTACTTTAATATATTAAAAAAAAAGGTGAGACCACCGTTATCTTTCAATCTTGTTTTTAATTAAAAAAAATTATTTTCATTTGCTCATTTTTTTACTACATTTGATGTTTACTTTTTTTATTTTTTAATATTTTTTATTTTTTGATGTTTAATGTTTTTCAACTCATCCTAACATTGGCTTTGTTTTTAAAACTCTTTAATTTTTTTTTTAACCTATAGGCTTGATAAATTGTATACATTATCATTGTTTCGTATTATTCAGGAAATAAGCTACCACCCGAGCATGTAACATGTCATTTATTGCACAAATGACAGTAACAACGAATGCCATTAATGTAATTAATTTTAACGCAATATTTTTTTTATATGGGATAATTATACTACAGTACTCATCTTTTTTTTTTTAATTTTTTTTCCAAATAACAAGTATTATGTTCTATAATCTTGGGCCCCAAGTGATAATTTCCCGTTCTCTTTTCCTGTTTGTGCCTGCTTGTGCGTGTCTCTCTTCGAAGTTCAATTTTTTTATTCATTTTAAAATGCGTTCGAGTCATAGAATTGAAAATTAATGCATAAAGCGTTGATTGCCCCGAGTCATAGAATGGTTGAGAGCTCTACTTTTAACAATTATGAGATGTGAGCATTAAGCAATTCAGAATGCTGTATACTTGTCAAGACATTCAGAAATCATGTTTTGTTACCTAATCATATTCAATCATAAACTTTGCAAGCTCAGATCTTATCAAAAGCTATTTGATTTTCCTCTGGCACAGGGACTTGGCAAACATACCTGGTCAAAGATCAAAATGTGTGGCATAAAATAAATATGTACCCACGGAATATGCTGCAATAATTGTTATCAATCCTTTGACTGCTCTGGGGCTGCTTGAAGACTTCAACATTAATTCTGGTACTGCAGTTTGTCACGAATTCAAAAGAATTTCATTCAGGAGCTGAGTAATTCATGCCTGCTTGAACTTTGTATTCTGGGCATGCATCAACAAGAGATGTTATTGTGCAAAATGCGGCCACAAGCATGGTTGGACAATGCGTCATTCAGTTTGCACGTTCTCGTGGCATTTGCAATATTAATATAATAAGGTACAGGTTATGATTTGAAGGTTTATTGAAATTTTATTCAGCATCTGAACGTCCGTGTTTGAATTTTGATGAAGCTCTACTAAATCGTTTAGATTAAAGCATATTGTCTGTTTATTTCAATAACATTTGCGTGTATTTAAGAAATGACATCTTAATTAGTAATTATTCCCTTTTTCCCTGTTCCAGTGGGAAAATATACTTAAGAAAAAAAAAATCTCATTTTGCATGCTTAAACGTTTCCATGCAGGGCAGGGGTTGAAGAAGTAAAGGAAAAACTCAAGAAATTGGGAGCTGATGAAGTTTTAACCCAGAGCCAATTGGAAGGGGAGAATATCAAGAGTCTCCTGGTATCTTCTGAGTTCTTGACTTATCATTGTTGATTTGGCTTATTTATGCTATGGGATGATGTCAGTTTATTTGGTTGCTTGCTGATGGTAGTTATTGGTTATTGACTGAATCCCCATTTTGGTCCTCACAAATGTCCTTTTTCTTAATTAGTCCCTTACAAATTTTTTTTCTCAATTTAGTCCCTCACAAATGTCTATTATTTGTTCTCTCACATATTTTCATTCTCAATTTGGTTTCTCATAAATGTCCTTTTTCTCAATTTGGTTCCTTACAAATTTTCATTCTCAATCTTGTCCCTTATAGATGCCGTGTCCCTTGTAGATTTTCATTCTTAATTTGCTCTCTCACAAGTTTTGATGTTTTCAATTTGGTCCTTTCCTGTAGTTGCCATTAAATAATTTAACATAGGTGGTAATTTGGAGGTTAATTCATTGACATGGATAGTTAAGTTCCATTTTTTTTAAAAAAAAAAATCAATTTCTTTGTTGGACTCCTAACCAACAATTGAAAAATGAAAAAGAGACATCTATCAATGACTAAATTGAAAAAAGAAGCATATGTGAGGGACCAAATTGAGAAAAGAGGCATCTATGGAGGACCAAATTGAGAAAAAAAATCTGAGGGACTAAAATGGGGGTTTAGTCCAGTGGTTATTATTACTCGCTGTTGCATATAAAATTGCTTTGTGGATTTAATGTCTGTCAATTTCAAACAGTTTAATTTACATCTGATTGACATGCTAGGGTGATATACCTGAACCTGCATTTGGCTTCAACTCTGTTGGGGGCCATTCTGCTTCTCTGGTCCTCAAAACTTTGAGGTAAAGAGTTCCAACCTTTTCTATTATTGGAATATATCACTATTTCTTGATGATTTAAATAATTTTACGCCTCGCAGAAAGGGAGGAACTATGGTGACATATGGTGAAATTTCTAAAAATCCCATCACTGTGACAACTAAATCCCTCGTATTCAAGGTTAGGTGGTGTCTTCCACTTACTTTCTTCACTCTCATATTTGATTACTTTGATTTATGACAAATGAGATGAGGCAAAAAAAATAAATCCATTGTAAGTATGTTAAGTCTGTAAAAGCATGTTAAAATTGCCAGTAAAAGAGGTTGTCATTGAAGCTTGCACATTTCATTAGTAGACGCTAGAAATAAGGAAGAGAAAAAACAAAAGAACTGAAGATAGAAGTTGGTAAGGCATACGATCATGTCTCCCTAAATATTAAAATGATGATGTCTAGCAGTATATAATATCTTCCAGTATTCCTGATTGTGTACGATTTAGGTTGTCAATAATACTAGTGAAGTAGTCCAGATCACCTAACTGGTTTTCTTAAAAATCTCTGAAGATCATGTTTGGACTAGCTAGGGAAGCTGAGCTCTCCAAATGCTTGAGAATCCACAAACATGCACAGAGGTCTACAATTTAATGAAATATAGAAATCAAGATGCCCTTAAGATATATAGGATCTTTAAAACTTAATATTATTTGAAGCAATCGAGATAGAGGTTTAGTGAGAAAGCAAGACTAGTAGTTATGTTGGACGGCCTGATCCACAGGATCACTTTTTGTCATAACTATGCCTTAATGTTTTCAGTGTTATGTGCCTTTCTGCTTAAATAGACTGGAACATTGCTCTGGTTTAGAGGTTGTAACTATAGTTTAGATCTAAACAAATGCAGGATATATCCTTAAGGGGTTTCTGGCTGCAATGGTGGTGGACCCCAGATAAAATTGAATATGGTAGAAAAATGATAGACAGAGTTTTGGGTCAAGTCCTAGGTGGAAAGCTGAAATATGAGTATGTCTTCTGCCTATTAAAGATAATCCTAGTGATTTATCTCTTGAATTTTATTATTTCTTTCAATAAACCAGTGTTTTCAAACCCTGATCCGGCTCGGAATCAGCAACCAGAGTCCAACTCGGTTCGGGTCGTCTCACTAAATTGGAATGCAATTGATTCGGTTGACTTGACCAAATCGGCGACTTGGGTCAAAAGTTTTTGTTTTTGTTTTTTTCAAATTGCAACAAAAACATCTATAAGAAAAAAAAAAGGACATAACCACATTTTAACCATCAAAGAAGTAAGCTATAATTATCATATAAGTGTACAAAAAATATATATATAGGAATAATAATGGTATTTTAAAACATAAAATGTTATTATTTTATATATATTATATCATTATAGCATCTAAAATGATTTTACATTATAAAAGTTGAACAATATTAATAACAAATTTTATAATATCATATAAAGTTAAAAATAACAAAATACCATCAGATATTAAAAAATAAATTACTTTTAATTTTTTTACAATTTATTAATATAATTATATTATATTTATTTATTTATTAAATATGATTTTTTGTGCTAAAATTACTTTAAGATATATTTTTTAAGATACTTTAATTATGAAATTTACATATAAATTATTTGTTTAAATTGTTTTGATATTTATTTATAAGCATATATATATATATATACTCGATTCAACAATTAATTCGATGATCTGATAATTAAACAAATAATCCAATAATGATTCAAAAATCAACTTGAGTCAATGACAAAGCTGATCCTTAAAACTATGTAATAAAATGTTTACTTCCCGTTTCTCATTGCGTTTTTTTTCATTGTTCCCCTCATTGCAGGATGGAACTGGTTCCCTTCGACAATTTCAAGACAGCAATGGGTAAGGCTCTTGGCAAACATGGAAGCCAACCTAAGCAAGTGATCATATTCTAAACATCGAGCAGGAATCATGAGTGTGGTTACTGATACTTAATATATTCTTGGGTGAGTTAACTCATTTTTTCATCTGCCACATGTGGTGCACTGTACCACACAACTTGATCTTGTAGGTGCCCATTTTTGTATAGAATATGATCTCTCTAGTAAATGTCACGCCTCCAATTTACGCACGTGACCGACACGATAGATGAGCTTTTACTTCACCACCGTAAGCTTAATTCTGTACCAATTTGATATATATAAAAATGCTATCTTATGAAAGAGAGTACAATAAATATTTCAAATATATCAATTTATTCATTAATAAATAATATTCTCAACGAGCATTGTTCGTCCAAGATTTACCTACCCAAATTACAAAGCTACTACTATAATACTTTTGATAAAGTTTTACATAATAACAAATATTTACCCCGATCAATGGGGTTGAGGACTCGAACGATTAGCTGGTTGTGCCTCTACTTCTTCTTGAGAATCTGTGAGGGGAGGAATGACATGAGTATATTTTACTCAGTGAGGAAATATATTATTCTATCACAAACATAAGAAACAATCATATAAAATCACAAAACATATCATATAGTTCTAGATTAAATTCCCAGATATTTTTCGGGTCCAATCCACATAAGGTGGTCATTGTCCCGCGGCCCCTGCCGCATCCTCCCTTATTTCTGCTTTCATAATTACCTCCCTTATTTCACCCCTATATTTTCAATACTCTTTGTATTGAAACAAATTTTTGTTTAACATGATTTGCCACCCTTATTATCTCCTGCTCCTCCCTTTTTCCTCCCACACAGGGACCCGTCCCCGTAACATTCTCCATCAATCACAAACATATCAATAATTCAACCTTACACACAATACTTACCCATGTATGTGATGTTGTTCACATATATAGTAATGTATATGATACTATTCATTGTTTACATATACCATACAACTAAACGTGTGAACATGATTTATATACGGTCTATTTATGTGCATATGTAGTACTGTTCATAACTATAATACTATTCATATGTATAGTATAATACTATTCATAAATATAGTACTGTTCATATATACGATATGATAATATTCATAAATACAGCACTGTTTATATGTACATACGATATTGTTCATATGTACAGTATAATACTATTTATATGTATAGTATAATACTATTCATAAATACAATATTGTTTATATATACGATATGATACTATTTATAAATATAGCACTGTTTATATGTACATATGATATTGTTCATATGTACGGTATAATACTATTCATAAATACAGTACTGTTCATATGTACTGTATAATATTATTTACGGCATGGTACTATTTATATATGCGATAATCAGAAATAATTTTCAAGTAGTTGAGGATAATTCCTTTCTGATGTGGAGGATCGGCTAAGACCGCAACCACAGAGCATACTAAGAACTTATCACACAGGTATTTGTAAAAAAATATAGTACCCTCACAATATCTTAGTAATCAATAAATAATTCTTAAGCAATCGAGGTTGGTTCTTTTCTGATATGGAAGATCGACTAAGGCCGCAACCACAGAGCATACTAAGAATTTAACCTCTAAATTATTGCAATAATTTAAAAGAGTATAGTAGAATATTCCCTCACCTCGAATCCAAGCTATAAAGGAGGACTTTTATAATAACTCAGAATCTTAACACCAGAATCAGAAGAATTAGAGGAGAGGAGAGAATAGAATCTGAAGGTGTGTGTTTAGAAGTGAAATGGAAGGACCTATTTATATGAGAAGTTATGGTACTATTTGCTACTATTCCATCTACCATTCTCCTATACTATTTCATCTACCAGTTTCACTTACCAGTTTTCATCTACCATTCTCTTATACTATTTCATCTACCAGTCTCACTTTCAACTATACATTCTAAATTCCACTTTTGAATTGTATTTTACTTAGTGGGATAAATTCAATAACGTACCATTCATTATATCTCACAATTTATTCAATTTATAAGTGAAAATTCATATTTTCAACATCATACACAGCCAAGATAAAATTTACGTAAAAATTTAAGTAGACAGAATTTTTTTTTTACGGGTATTACAGTAAAGTTCAATAAAGAGATCTAACCATGTGATAATGTTAGGATACACTTATATACAATTTCTTATATCTTTGTTATCAAATTTTTTTATTAAAAATAAAACATATATAAAATTTTTTTAAAGAACTAATCACACAAGGATATATTGTGAAAAATATAAAAATATTTTTAAAAATTATACACTTGTCATATTTCTTTTAAAGAAACATACATTTGATTTATTTTGATTGGAGAATTCGTTAGTAAAAGTATAAGGAAGTATATGTAAGTTTTTTTTTGGTTCCTTGTAACTTTATTGGATTAGATATATTTTAAATTCAAAAGTAAATTTCTCTTATCTTCTTTGACTATTCTAATATGATTTAGAAGGAGGCCGTAGTTAAAAGAAAACAGATAAGATATTTGGATTAAAAATCTTTGCTTTCTTTTTTCTTTTTTTGGTAAACGAGTGAAATGTATTAAAGGGCGAAAGCATACATCAGAGTTTATCCTGTAGGGAGGATATTAGATGGGCGAAAGCATAAATCTTTGCTTTCACTCTTCTTAGTCCCTTTCAACTTTTATTTTTCTTTTTCTTTTAATTCTTTTCATTGCAACAAGAACTTCTTGGATAGGCAACTAACATTGATGAGCATTAATTAAATCTATTAAATTGAAAAGCATACAAGATGGACATACTGTACATGTAATGTAAAGATACATCACTAATTTGAAATTTCTATTAATAATAAACACAATTTACACTTCACTCAGCGGAGGCAATTTTTGATAAATAATAATAAAATATTATCATTTTTTTCATTCTACATTTTCTACTTATAAAGTTGTGAGGTAATGAATTGTCCAGTTTGACGGTCAATTCCTGGATAGGTAAGTAATAAATTCTCACTACAGCTGGACTATATAGGGGGCACTTTCAAAATCAATGAAACATATATCTAATTTTAAAAAATAAAATAAAAAAGAATAAATTATTAATTTATCCTTAAAATTACAATCACTTTAATTTAGTTCATAACTAATTGTTTCAATTTAATTTTTTAAAAATTATATTTATTTTAATTTAATTATTTTTATTATTAAATCATAAAATTTATTATTGTTAGATCTCTATTTTTTTAATGTCAAAAATTATTTAACAAATAAAAAAATTAAATTAAAAAATAATATATTTCAAAGAATAAATTGAAAGGCTTAAATTTTTTAATAACTAAATTAAATCAGTTATAATATTTTGATCATCAAACTAATAATTTATTTAAAAAATGAGAAAGAAAATTGAGAAAAATGATGGCAACATGGGAAAAAGTCCGACGACGTCGTTTCACTCAACCAGAAAGAAAATTGAGAATTGAGAGTGCCGGGAGTGAAATCCGAGAGGTGACGTTCCACACTTCTCATTCTGCGCTGAACGTTGAGATTGAGTGTCTGTCCAGAAAAATCCCGAGAGAGAGAAACACATAGAGGCACTGTGAGAGTGATGCAAATGTTGCGATCAGTGGGCTTGAAAGCTGTAAAACGACCGTCAAAGTTCTTCAGCTTAACACAGAGTTTAGTCCATCGTGCTCAATCCCTAAGTGTGCGAGCATTCTCGTCCGCCATTTCGCCGCCGTCCAAGGCTGTTGTATACGAGCTTCAGGGACCACCTGACACCGTCACTAAGGTGATAGACCTTCCGTCTATCGAGATTAAAGCGAATGATGTGTGCGTCAAGATGCTCGCTGCTCCTATCAATCCCTCCGATATCAACAGGATAGAAGGTTTTTGCTGTTTTGCTAATTATGCGTTATTGTTCTGTCAAAAATGGTTTGTGTGTGTTAGGGTTGAGTCATAGATAGGAAAATTTTGAAATCAAACCATGTATGCATCTTGGTGTTACAGGAGTGTATCCTGTGAGGCCGCAACTTCCAGCTATTGGTGGATATGAAGGCGTCGGAGAGGTGCATTCAGTGGGCTCTGCTGTCACAGGTCTATCTCCCGGCGATTGGGTTATTCCTTCTCCACCCTCTTTTGGTGCGTCACTCTTGCTGGTTTCACCATTTGATCATCAGTGAATGTAGTACCAAAATCAACTGAAGTTCTTGGTATTAGCATCGTTTATTGTACTGTTTGTGCCTGCTTGTGATCGTCTCATAGTAGTTTAAGTTTATATTCTTTTAAAAGTGCGCTGTAGTCATAGAATTGAAAACCAATGCACTGAGGTTGCTTGCCCCAAATTCCAGAAGTTGAATTTCAATGCAAAAGGAGAATGGTTGAAAGGTCTACTTTATCTAAGTATGAGATGTGAACATTAAGCAGTTCAGATTTCAGAATGCTACACACTACCAATCTAGAAAACATGATTGATTACTTATTTAATTCATAAATACAGAATTGTTGAAAATGCATATCATGTGTTAAGACAGTCAGAAAATCATAGTATCTATTGGAAGGTAGAAACATTCATAAACTTTGCAAGCTCTTATCTTATCAAAAGAATTTTTATTTTCCTCTGGCACAGGGACTTGGCAAACATACGTTGTCAAAGATCAGAATGTGTGGCATAAAATAAATAAGGACGTACCTAAGGAATATGCTGCTACAATTACTGTCAATCCTTTGACTGCTCTAAGGATGCTTGAAGACTACACTACTTTGAATACTGGTACTGCAGTTTTTTAGGAATAAATTTTCACCCAAGTGCTGAGTAACTTATGCCTGGCTGAACTTTGTATCATGGCCTTCAACAGGAGATGCTATTGTGCAAAATGGGGCCACAAGCATGGTTGGGCAGTGCATCATTCAACTTGCACAATTTCGTGGCATTCACAACATCAATATATTACGGGACAGGTGCTGATTTGAAGGTTCATTGTAATTCTGGGAGCATCTAAACGTCCATGGTTGATGAAGCCCAACTAAGCCCTGTTTGGGTAAACAGCTTATTTAAGTGCTTATAGAATAAGCGCTTATCATATAAGTGCTTATATATAAGCTATTTTTATAATTAAAGAATTTATGAGAACAAACTTCACATAAGCTGTTTTCAGCTTATTTTCATAAGCTATTCAGAGCAGCTTATGAAAATAAGCTGAAAACAGCTTATTTTCATACCATAAGCTATTTCTATAAGCTATTCCAAACGTGTACATAAGCGCTTATGCCATAAGATAAGCCAGATAAGCTCAAAATAAGCTCTTCCAAACGGGTATACTAGTTTAGATTAAAGCATATATTCTGTTTATTTTAATAACATTTGCATATGTAAAGTTTTAAAAAAAAAAATTCTTCCTCCTTTTTTTTCCTCTATTCCAGTGGAAAAATATACTTATGAAGAATCTTATTTTTGCATGCTTAATCATTTCTCTGCAGGGCTGGGATTGACGAAGTAAAGGAAAAACTTAGGAAATTGGGAGCTGATGAAGTTTATACCGAGAGCCAATTGGAAGTGAAAAATGTCAAGAGTCTCTTGGTATCTTTTTAGCCTTGACTTATCATTGCTGATTTTGCTTATGGCTTATGCTATTGGATGAATATCAATTTATTCGGTTGCTTGCTGATGATAGTTATTGGTTATTATCATGTTTTTCACCCCAAAAGAGCAGGCATATAGGAAAGGTAGTCTGGATGTTTTTCTACCTGTACCAGCATTCGTAAGAGTGAAAATGGAAAAATTGGCTGGGACTTGACAATGTATAAGACCATCTATCATCTGTAGACAAATTGTTTGCCTCCTTCCCTCCTTTTTCATCCGTTTCGACTCCTACTGATGCTGCACACAAATATCAATTTTACTGGCTGTTGCATACGAAATTGCTTTAACGAATTAATGTCTGTCGATTTCAAATTTAATTTACATCTCATTGACATGCTAGGGTAATATACCTGAACCTGCATTGGGATTTAACTGCGTTGGTGGCAATTCTGCTTCTCTGCTTCTCAAATTTTTGAGGTATAACATAGGAAGTTGGATAAAGAGTTGCATCTTTCTCTGTTATTGGAACATATCACTATTTCTTGATGATTTAAATTAATGTTATGCCTTGCAGACAGGGGGGAACTATGGTGACATATGGGGGAATGTCTAAAAGACCTATCACTGTTTCAACTTCGTCCTTCATATTTAAGGTTAGGTGGTGACTTCTACATACTTTCTTCACTCCTATTTGATTACTTTGGTTTATGATGAAGAAGATGAAGCAAAAAGGATAAATTAACTTATGTTAGGTCAGTAAAATCATGTTAAAATTGCCAGTAAAAGAGGTTGACGAGGAGCTTGCACATCACTCTAGTAGACACTTAAAATAAGGAAGAAAAAAAAAGTTAAAGATAGAAGTTGTAAGGCATATGGACATGGTTCCCAAAATATTAAACTGATGTTGTCTTGGAATATACTATTCGTTATTGTGTACATCTGTATGATTTAGGTTGTCAATGGTACTAGTGAATTAGTCCAAATCACCTAACTGATTTTCTTCAAAAATCTCTGGAGATCAAGTTTGGGCTAGCCAGGGATGCTGAGCTCTCCAAATGCTGGAGAATCCACAAACATACTTAGAGGTCCACAATTTTATGGAATATAGAAATCAAGGGCCCTTCAGAATGATACCATATTTATACTTAATATCATTTGAGGCAATCAAAATAGAAAATTAGTGAGAAGGCAAGACTAATGGCTATGTTGGACCCTGATCCACGGGATCACTTTATGTCATAACTTCTTTATGCCTTAATATTTTCTATATTATGTGCTCCGATAGGTAGACTAGAACATTGCTCTGGTTTATAAGTTGCGACTATAGTTTAGATCTAAATAAATGCAGGATCTTTCCTTAAGAGGATTCTGGCTACAGAGGTGGATGACCACAGATAAAGCTGGACAGAGCAGAAAAATGATAGACAGCCTTTTGAGTCTTGTGCGAGATGGAAAGTTAAAATATGAGTATGTCTTCTGCCTATCAAAGATAATCAAGGGGTTAAAGTTGCCCGTTGACTCTTGCTCACTTCCAGTTTCTCATTGCTTCAACAGATCAATTTGATGTATTGTTCACCCTCATTGCAGGATGGAACTGGTTCCCTTTGATAATTTCAGGACTGCATTGGATAAGGCTCTTGGCAAACTTGGGAGCCAACCTAAGCAAGTGATCATATTCTAAACATTAATTAGGAAACAATAGTGTGGTTGTTGATATTACGTATTCTTCGGGAAGGTGACAGTATTTCATCTGGCCATCGTTGAGCATTGCATCACACGTCTTAATCTTGTAGGTCCTTATATGTAGAGAATACTAACAGGGAATCTTTCAAATAACAGTACTTTGCGTGTCAAGTTAAATATTGTGGTCGAACGAGGTTAATTGCGTGAAGCAGTCAACAAATGGACATTGCCGCAAGAACTTGGGAAGCAAGTCAGCAACTAATATTAATGAGCATCAGTCTAAGTGAATTGAATTGAAAGGCATACGAGATGAACATATTGTGTATGTAATATATCCAGGCAATCTTTGATAACTAATAATGTAATATTTTTCTTTACATTCTACTGTTTCTGCTTATAAAGTTTCGAAGTAATGAATTTTCTGTTTTGTAGAATGAGTTTCTGTTATAGCTAGACTATATTACGCGGATTTTGGGTCATACGAGAAAAATGGACTGTTGTGGATTTCCGTATTTAAGCTGTTACCTTGTTATTTGACAAGAAAATTATATAAGACTGATAGAGTTTTATATTTGTTACTAGGTTCGCTAATTAAAATAAAACATGTGCAAAAAAATTTTTTTAAAAATTATATTATGCAATTGAGTTTTAGAAAATAAAATATTTTTAATAATTATGCATTTATCAAGTTTTAATTAAAAAATCATACATTTGTTGAATAAGAGAATTTAATAATAAATATATAAAAAATTATATTTAAATATTTTTTGAAAACTATAAAGGACGACGTTGCGTTGATTTCAACTTCCCCAAGGCTTCAGAATTAGACACAGTAATTTCCTCGGCAAAGGTTCTCTTTCTTCAAAACTGAACAAAAGAAATGAAAGAAGTGGGGAGCTGTTTTGGTATGAAGCATCACAAAACAAGAATGGTAAAATAGACTGTTAAACAATCCAGGGGAGAGGCTGGGAGCTCAAACTCAAAATAAAGAAAAATCCTAAAACCAGACAATCTCTCCCCCCCCCCCCCCCCCAAAAACAACACACAAAAAAAAAGGCTGCTGATCAGGGTGTTCCAAAGTCGAAACGTCTGAAGGTACCAGGAATTAGAGCAACTGCGAATCAAAATGAAAGTTAACTACTAATTTTACGAAAATAGAATGACACAACACAACACAAACCATGAGAACAGAATCACAGTTACAACTATAAGCACTAAAACCACTGTATTGTGGCTCGGGTACTCCATTACTATATGTAGATTTTTTACAATGAGAAGCCATAGGACCCCCCTCTCGTTTGAGTATAACAATCGACAAAGTTAATCCGGTAATAGAACCCAAAAATTATATTAAAAAACAAATATAAGAATGCGAGAAACAACCTTGCCCTTCAGGTAACGGAAGAACCTATCTCCCTCTCCATTCTCGCTATGCAGATTAAGAGATCACATACACCACTTCTCAACTCTACCTCCAAACTTGCTTCTGAAATCCTGAAGAACCAACTATTAAGAGCAAAGGACCACTTTGCCGAGACTATTCCACCATCTCATCTGGGTGGAAGTTCAGAGACTCCCTCCATATGAGCTCCTTTATATCTTCTTCGTTCAGAGTTATCTGTTCAAAGTCAAAGACGAAAGGAGTTGGGCAAATGGGCTCCTCGTTGATCTCATGAAGACTTGACAAATATGGGTGATTCAATGCTTCTTCCACTGTTCAATCATAAAATAAAATTTAAACTTCTTACAAGGAGATGAATGAGAATGATAAAGAGGATTATAAACATAAACAAGGCACACCAGTTATTCGTTTGGCCGGATCGAAAACCAACATTTTCTCAGCAAGATCAATTGCCAACGGCGACACATCAGGAAACCTGCGTGCAAAGGGTTGCTTTTCCACATGTGGCAGCTGCTTAACATATTTCTTCGCATTAGCACTTCGCAGGAATCCAAGATCTGAATCATCTGGTGAACCTAGTAACTGTTTCAGGAAAATAATTTTATTATGGACTCCGTCCATCAATATTTTAGAATAAAACATGGATTTAGTCTCTAAAAATTATAATTGTCTCAATTTAATTATTAAAAATTCCAATATTTTAATTTAATTTTTAAAATATTATATTTATTCAATTTAATTCTTTTCACTGCTAAATTTTATAACTATTGCTCACATTTTTCATTGTCAAAAGTCAAAAGTCAATTTGACAATCATATGACAAAATTGAGACAGCTTTTTCAAAGATTAAATTAAAAAACTTAATCTTTCAAAAAACAAATTAAGACAATTATAATTTTTAGAACACCAAATCAACAATTTACTCATATTCTTAATCATCTGGAAGTTTCAGTAACTACTTATATTATCTATTTTTCTAAAAAAAAAAAGAATATAATAATACAGATACATATATATATATATATATATATATTTTTTTTTTTTTTGCCAAATTGAAAAGCCTGAGAGAAATGGAGAGAAGAAAATACCTCGGTTATAAGCGTCAACTGCTGCACATAATCTTTACCGGCAAATAGAGGCTCCCTTCTGATTATCTCCATCAAAATGCAACCAACGGACCATATATCAATGGCTGCTGTGTATTCTGAACAATTCAATAGCAATTCAGGAGCCCTGTACCAGCGAGTCACAACATATTCCGTCATAAAGTCTGTCTCAGAGGTAGTTCTGGCTAGCCCAAAGTCACAGATCTTGAGGTCACAGTTTGCATTGAGAAGTAGATTGCTAGGTTTTAGATCTCGGTGCAAAACATTCGCAGAGTGTATGTACTTCAATCCCCTCAATAGCTGATAAAGGAAGTACTGCAATGACATTAAACAAGCAGCTCAAGCTTTGTTCTCTTACAATTTTCTTTCTATGAACAGAATCTTCATGATCGAAATCAGTGAATTAAATGGAAAATTTAAGCTAATAACCACAGTCATGATCATATCAGTTCTATGGAATAAGGACTAGTTTGCAAGATTCCAAAGCATGCTTGTGCTCACCTGACAATGCTCATCTGCGAGCTCCTGGGTAGAACGTATGATCTGATGTAGGTCAGTATCCATCAATTCATATACAACGTAAACATCGTTGAAATTTTGCCTCTCTGGAGGCCGTATTATGTCCTTAATTTTAACAATCTGCACAATACCACTGAAGAGAGTCATGCACAAATACAACACATAGCACATAACATCCAAGTACCCTCACCACTTTTTTTTTCCCTAAACAGATCTTGTAGACTACAAATTCACATAGATACGCCCAGAAATCAGTCATATGCCGTAGCTGACGATAAATAAGTAAGTATAAGCAGAGAGAATAAAAGAGGCGTACATTATCGTGATCCATATGACAAAGAAGTTTGATTTCTCGAAGTGTCCTCTTGGCATCGATCCTGTTGTCGAAGGCATTCCCGATCTTCTTGATCGCGACCTCTTCCTTAGTCTCGGAATTCGTCGCACAGCTGCAGCAACAATCAGAAAATCCAACAGAGAGACAAATTCAATTAAAACTACAAGTTCAACAGATAGGTAAATTAATTTAAAACTACAAATTCAACAGATAGACAAATTTCAATTAAAACTAAAATTAGTCGTCCATCACAAAGAGAAATTGAAAGAGAGTGATACCAGACGATGCCGTAAGCGCCGCGTCCGACGGGCTTTATAGGCGGCGCGTACTTTGCGTAGACCTCGAAGGGATTACCGAGGATGTTGTACCTCACGTATTTGCCACCGTGAATCGGAACCCCCGCGGATTTGATGTGGAGCGGTTCAGTATTTTCCATGATTCTGTGTTAATGTTTGAAAGGAAGGTTTTCTGCGAGAGAAAGAGCGTCGGAGGAGGGAGGAGTGAACGTCTAGTACAGTGTAGGAACGACTATGTGGATAAAGGAAGAAAGGAGCGTAGGACAATTTGCAATTTGGAGATGTGAGAGAGCATGTTGAGTGGCTTTCCCTTTTGAAAGGTGGCGAATGAGGAAGCAACCATAGCAATTCGTTTGTGCTTTGAAATTCAAATCTTGAAAATTCAAATCCTTGGTGGACCTTCTATACTGCGCTCAAAGTCTCCTTTGAGTCAATGACGGACCAAACTACGAACACCTCAATTCTGCCCTTTGACGTTCTTCCTTTCCTTTTGATAATTTTTCACGGACGTAATTTACGCTTCTTTGAGTAAAATAGTAAATTACGTTCGAAAATATTACAATTATTTTAATTTAGTATTTAAAAAAATTAAATATTTTAATTTAACTTATAAAAATGTGTTTTAAGTTATTTTTTCTTTTTGTTAAAATGACTTTTAGTAATCATTTATTTTGTGATTTATTAACAAAAAAAAATAAATTGAGATAAATATAATTTTTAGACTAAATTGAAAAATTTATAATCTTTTATGGAATAAATCAGTATTTTACTCTTCTTTGAACAAAATAGTGAATTATTAATTTAGTTCCCAAAATATTACAATCATTTCAAATTAGTCTCTAAAAAATTAAATGTCTCAATTTATTCTATAAAAAATTATGTCTTAATTTGGTCACTCTTTTTTGTCAAAATGACTTTTAACAATGAAATTTTGAAATTTAGCAATGGCATATTTTATAATTTAGCAGCGGAAAGAAACAAATTGAGATGAACATAATCTTTCACAGATTAAATTAAGACATTTGATCATTTAATGAACAAATTATAAAATCTATAATTTTTCATGAATTAAATAAAAACTTTACTCTTTTTTTTATCTAACATTATTAAAAACTCATTAAATTTTAATTAATTTGATTCAAGTTAGATTATATGGATATATAATTTTTCAATATTAATTTTTTTTATTTATAATACTCAACTGGCTATGTTATTTGTAAAACAAATATTGGATGATTTTTTTTTCCCTTTGTTTCACGGCCAATGAGCAAAACAAATTAGGGGAAGCAGCAAGCAAGCATAGAATACGACGTGGGCCAAGGGTAAAACAATAAGACCAAGCTCACTTCATTTAGGAACAGGAAAGACAACCGTATGAATTACACCCTTGATTTAAAAATAAAAAATAAAAATAAACTGCTAGTGTTTAAATTATACATTTATTGGAACTAACAAAGAACGGGGATTTCACTTTCAAAATAGCATATAGCTTCATTAACAAGATTACAAGAATTCCACATCAAACTCAAACTTCCTCTTGGTTTGGAAAGCTTCAGGTAACATTAGAGAAAAATACTTTCTCTGGAAAACCTTAAACGATGGCATTTCTACCTCCTTCTCCCTCTACAGTCGTAACATCATTGTCTCTTCAAAACCCTCCTAAAACTTTTTTACTGACTATTTAGAAACATGGCTCCACTCAAATTAATACTATAAACAACCAAAAAAATAATCTTAATATATCTTGGAATATTATTTTCCTATTTACCATTCGTACTATCTGGTTATCAAGAAACAATATCATCTTCCAAAATATCTAAAAAAACTCCAACAAAAATTGCAAATCTTGCACTTGGCAAGGCTGCAGAATTTTGGGCAAACTCCTTCTCAACCGCCTTCTTTCACCATAGCCTTATTGCCCTGGATACCCCCTAGCGCCTTCTAGTTCAAATTAAACCGTGACGACTCTATGGCAAATTCATTGATGGGAACAGGTGGGTGTTTGAGAAATGATTCTGGCTTCTGGATTGTCGGCTACTCGAAATTCATTGGCATAGGTGACACACTTCAAGTAGAACTTTGGACCATCTTTTTGGGTTCAGACATTATCTCCAAATTATCTCATATGGCCAAAGTTGAAATTAAAATTGATTCAACTCAAACGGTTGAACTTCTCCTTAGCACCATTTCTGATTTTCACCCGTTGATTACTATTATTGAAAATTGTAGGCTCCTTCTTTCTAGTTTTGAAAATTTCAAGACCACTAAGGGACTAGAGTCACTAGACAATAGAATAGGTGTGCTGATACCTTAGCAAAGGAAGGAAGGAAAAAAAGACTCCCCTGTCAATCTATAAAAATGCATCTGATTTTGTCTCAAGGATCTATCTTAGGTTTAGCTTTTAATTTCGAGTTGCGTGGGGCTCCTAAATTAACTGGTTCCCTGCTACTTAAATACATGTATCAGACAATGCTTTCTCTGGTTTAATCATATTACTTTCTGTTTACCAAAAAGGAAAAAATTATACATTTATTATTCTGAAAATATATACAAATTTATTGAAGTCAAAATATGACTAAATTAGTATCAAGGATAATCTCAATTTCTTTTATTAAAATTACAACTACATATAACCCTCAAAACTATAATTTAATTACAATTTTAGTATCCAAACTTTAAAATGTAATAGTTTGTCTCTTAATCAAAATGTGAAAACATTATATTATCTAAAATTAATATGTAAAAAACTACATAGTCTTGGAAAAACAATTCAAAGATCATCAAGGAGAAAAAATGATGAAGTGATAGAAGCAAAACGGGTCACATAATAACTTCTGTTGCAAGAAAAAATGGTATGGTGCATACTTTAATTTTCCGAAAAAGGGAGTGTAATTTTTTAAAGCAAAGAGGAGCGTCTTCTAATTTAAACATCTTATTGAAAAAGAGCGTAGAACACAAAAAAAAAAAAAAAAGAACGTAGAAGACATTCCAGATTCAGATTGGATTTTTATTAAAAATTAGATAAATAATCCTACTTAGCAGCATGGTTTTTAAAATTGGACCGGTCATTAAACTGGTAGAGTCATCGGTTCAAATTCAGTGATCAGATCGTGATCGAACTGGTGATAATTAAAAAAAAAAATTAAAATATACATAATTTAAAATATTAAAAAAATATAATTTAAAATATTAAAATGCTTAATATAATTGATAATTCATAACAATAAGTGAAGGAAATAAAAAATAAATTAATCCATAATTGATAATTTATCACAACTCATAATATTCACAATTTCAAGCTAAATTTATTGTAAAAATAACCTTGTAAAGACCTTTGTATTTCAAAAGAGTGAGTCAAGTTCCACATTGTTTAGTTTTTCTTCTCTTCGAATTACATTTTTGTTTCTTTTTATTTGCTTATCTGAACAAGGACATGTTTGATAGTTGCAAAATTAACTTTTGTCTACCTCATACAACCATGGACAACTGCCCAAAAAGAAAAAAAAAAACTTCCCCAGAGAAAAATTCTGCCCCAGAAAAAAGAAAAAACCGGTTCAACCACCCAATCGGCCGATTAGGTCGATTTTCTCAATTCAACCCTGATTCAGCTGGTTCAACTTCGGTTCAATTCCTAGCCGGTTTTTTAGCCAAATCTAATCGTACCACCCTTCAATTCCCGGTTGGACAAGTCAAATCGACCGGTTTTGTCCAGTTCTGCAGTTCATTAGCATATTGAACTTAATTTTTTTAAAAAAAATTAAACTAAACTCTTTTTGGACAAAAAAAAAAGGTCTTATCGTTTCCTATGATTCTTAAACTAAACTGAACTTCAAGATTTCTTATCGTTTTCTATGACCACGGCCAATTCATCAAGGGCAAAATTTTTCAGGGTAATACCCACAAAGAGGCAGAAATGGAGTTCAGAACCAACCTAATGGGCTTTCCACAAGTTGCTTTGTAGGTCCATTAGGGTCTTGGTCTTGGGCTAAGAACGATGAGCTTTCATCTGGGCTCAAGACATACCCAAGACGTAGTTATGGGTTTGTTCGGAAACATTTGCAAGCAATCCTTTAGCCTTATGCAAGCAATCCTCTTTTTGTGTGTTTGGCATCACATTTGATTCACTGCACTGTAATTTGCAATTGGCCAAACATGGTTGGAAGGAAAACTGAAATGTTTAGGTGGTTGGTGGAGTAAAATATGTTGGAGACCAACCACGTTTTAGATTCTCCGGCCATGGTTGCTTCAAAGTGTGCTCACCTTTGCTTCTGGTTCATCTAACGTGCTTGGCCACAAAATACTTTTGGAATCCCTTTGCTGCCCTTCCCATTTTCCAGTACTTCTCTCTCGTGCAATCTTGGCTTCCCTCATGAGAAAGAGAGAGGACAATAGTAGATTTTTCTTCCTTTGTTTTTCAATGTTAAAATATAGTTTTTCGAGAAGGAGTAGTAGTAGTCTTAAACTCGATTTTTTCTGGCTGTTTTGGGGAGCTTCTTCTACCACTAACCTACACAAGTGTTGATGTAATAGTAGTAGTTATTAGGGATCAAAAACTAGAAGAAAAACTAGTAAAACTACTCAACAACAACGTGAACTTCCGGTAAGTTTTTGAACTAGATTTTTCACTCTTAAAAAGTCTTTCTTTTGCTTAGTTTATGGGTATAAATGATCAAACATGTCCTAAAAACACCTAAGAAGAAGTTTTGGGCATGTTTGGTAATCAAAAGCATGAGAAAAGAATGTAACTTGCATATAGGGACTAAGTGGAAGAAATGAAAAGTTTACAGACATTGATTTAATTTTGGAAAAAAAATATTCTAGATCTTTCGACCAAGATGAATCTAAATATAATCTTAAATCGTATAAAAGACAAAAGGAAAAATTTGGATTAAGGACCTAAGTGAATAAACAAAAACATTCTTAATGGAAAAATGAAATTTAAAATAAAATCCGGTCTTAACTGAAATTATGGACTGTATAGAAAAGGACCAAACTGGAATTTAATTTCACATGAATATATTAAATAAAAGTAATTTATTTTGATTAAATTAGTTATTTTATTCACTTTAGTCCCTAATATGCATGCATATGTCCAACACCATGTTTTTCCAGGAGAGCCATGCTTCATGGTGTAACATCCCAAATTTTTACTTTTATTAAATATAGGCAAATTAGTCTATATTTTCAAAGGGGAAAAATTTGTAAATGGAAATAAAGTGGCTTTTCCAAAAATTTGAGGTTGGAGAAAATCATATGAAATTTTAGAAATAATTTTTTGTGATAAATAAAATTTTTTCCATTTACATCAAGGACCCACTTGCAAGGACCAAAAGTAGTTAGGGACTTTGTAGAATTTTAGCAGGACCTTTGATGTTTATAATCAAGTGTTTTACGTGGCTCTTCTTCCCTTAACCTAACTTTGCACCAATAGGAAGTTGCAGCATGTATTCCACTTTGAGAAAGTAAGTATGAGTGTTGGGAAAGATTTCATGAGAAGCAAAAATCCATGAGAACTCTTGGCTAGAACATCATCACGGCAACATGGACTCACACGCAGCAGCACTTGATTATCAACATGTGAAACTCTTAACCTCATCTCCTTTTGGCAGCAACACAACGTGATACAGTAGAATATTGTTTATTATTTTGAGGACAAAAGGATTAGCAACTGAAAAGGGACATATAGGAAATGCAAAAAGGAGGAATTGGCGTTGAATATCTCAGCAAAGAACAGAGAACACGCTGCTGCACTTGAAACCGTTGGAAGTTGGATAATCTGTCTTCTGGTTTGGCAGCCACGTTGAGCATCCCTCTTTGCTGTCCATGCCTTTGAGAGCCACCATGAACCCAAAAAACCTCCATCTGCTGCAACACGTGATGCTACCTTGCTGCAGGAAGTGTGAAACCGAGAAAGGGAGGAGTTTTGTGCAGTAAATTCATGACTATGTCCTCTCCTTTTTCTGCAGCCACGTGAGCCACCTCCCATGGGATTAAAGGGTGACCTTAGCTCTATTTTCTGCTACCTTAAGAGAAAAACCGAGTAAGAGCAAGAGAATAAAACCAAAGGCCTTTGTTTCTATAGACACCGAGAAGAAGAGAGTTATCTTGCTATAATGGAAAACGTGAAGCTTCTACATATTTTTTTTTAACCCAAAACAACAAGCCATCCTTGGGCAACTTTGGTACTGACCAAAGGACCTTCTTAGCAGTGGATTTGAAGTCCAAAGCACACCTTCACAGCAGCAAAAACAATGACAGTAAAGTGCAGAAAAATTTAGAGAAAAGTAAGCTTGGAAATCTTGGGTAAGCTCTAAATCACTTTTTTAGGCTCGCTTTTGTTTAAGAAATGATTAAACATGTCTTAGAGAGTCCTTAGATGAGTTTGGGAGAGACATGCAGCAAGAAGAATGGAAAAACATGGAGTTTAGAGGTATGCATCCATGACAGGGACTAAACTGAATAAAATCAAAAGTTTGTAGGAATAGCTATAATTTCGAGACAAGATATATTTGTAACCTATAGACTTAGATAAAACTAAACATGGTCTTAGATCATGAAAAAGATAAGGGAAAAATAATTATTGAGGACCTAAGTGAAAAAAATGAAAAGTTGGAAGGAAAGAGTAAAAATTCTGAAAATGTCCAGATTTAGTATATATGGGATTTTAGTTAAAATTTGATGGAATTTACCAAATTTTTAAGGTTATTTATATGGTTAAAGTTCGCATTAAGGACCAAAGTGAATTAATTCAAAGTTTCTGAAGAAAAAGGAAATAGGGTGGAATTTGAGAAATAAATTAGAAGAAATTTTAGCTGATTATAATTATTTGAATTTGGGACTATAAATGAGATTATTATTTGAATTTGGGACTATAAATGGGATTATAGATATTACATAAGTAATTTTTGAGGCACAAGATTTAATTAATTATGAAATAGCAATTTTAATCTCTTCCCTATTAGGATATTTTTTTAGCTAATTATATTTATTTAAATTTTGGAATATAAATAAGATTGTGAATAATATGTAATTAGTATTTAGTACATAGAAATTGCATTTAAAAAATGGAATAGTATTTTTAAATATTCCATATTAGGATTTTAATAGCTAATTTATTTTATCAGCACCTTGGAATAATTTCGAGTGGAATCAGTACGAGACGGTAAATTCAGGTAGCCAGTTACATTTCATAAAAGCGCTGTTCATATATTTTGAAATTGTTTTATACTGAAAATGATTTAATTATGAATTATGTGATGAAAATGATTTATTGATGAATTATGTGATATTCAACTCTATGCATTGTTATGTATGTATATGTATTATTATGATACTCATGTGCTAAGGCAGTGTACGCCAAACATCTGGGGTACGACGGTACGTGCCAGTATAAGACTTGTCATGGTTAGGGCGGAAGCAGCTATGCATGACGATGCTAGTGTCAGTCTTGCTGACCTTTGGGCCACAGGGTATAATCAGACCGTGGTGGTAGGCACTGAGAATAGTTATGACCCTTGGCACCACTTGAGGTGAAACAGACTCTTGTGGTACTAAGACCCAGGGATAATCTCTGCATGACAGAGGCATAGATGAGTTGAACTGAATTATGAATGGTGTTATGAACTTGCTTTTACGACTGGGAATGGTTTTTGTTTTCAAGATTAACTATTGGCTACTGAGATTTCTATGTCTCATGATTTTGTACTGTATTAACCATTTCCAGGTGCAAATCAAAATGGGAATAGCGGAGTTGCAGCAGGGAGTCAGTAGCTGTAGCCTAGATTTTATAGTTTTTTGTAAAATAATTAAGACTTAATCTCCAGTGATATGTATATATGTCGAAATGATGGTGATGTAAGGCATGAGATGATGTTAATGGCTCCTAGTTGTTTTTAATTATGGACTTGAGATCTTTGAAATTTAAGGTTTGAGAATTGCCATAATTATTCACTAAGGAACCTTATCTTAAAAATCTTTTATCCTGGAGATAGTTTTATGAAAATTTTGAGGTGTTACACATGGCTCTCTTGGAAAAACATGGTGTTGAACATATGCATGCATGTTAGGGACTAAAGTGAATAAAATAAAAAATTTGTAGGAATAGATATAATTTTAGAACAAAATATATTTGTGACCTATGGACCTAGATGAAACTAAATGTTGTCTTAGAACATGAAAAAGATAAAGGAAAAATTATTACTTAGGACCTCAGTAAATAAAATGAGAAGTTAGAGGGAGAGAGTAAAATTTCTGAAAATATCCAGATTTAGTATAAATGGAATTTTAATTAGGATTTGATGGAATTTACCAAATTTTGAAGGTATTAGTGATGACATAATTTCTTTTATTATGAGAATAAACTAAATTTATACAATTAAACCTAATTATGTGATGATTTATATAATTACTTTCAAAACTTAATTTACACAATTAAACATCCTAATTATTTTGGTTAACTAATTAAAGAATTAATTTAATTATATCATTATACAATTAAGAACACAATTCTTTTTATTATGAGAATGAATCTCTAAATTTCTTTTATGCAATTAAGTTCATTTTTGTATGATTTGCATATCGGTCATCACTAATATCTCATATTTTCTTTTTCAAAAGTAACTATTAACACTTTAATTATAATTATACTTAGTTCACATTGTTCAAATTTTAAATATATTCTAATGAGTAATTAGTAAAGTAATATTGGACAAATAAACAAAACAAATAGTGCACTTTATTAAAACATTGATAGAATTTACTAAATTAACTTTAAATAAATGATAATAAATAATAATGGTACAATAAAAAATAAAATATAAAATATGTACATTTTCTGGTAATTACACATCTCAAATAACATTTGCACACTAACATCCAAACATCATATTTTGCACCAAATTACGTTTGTCGGCTTCAAATTACATTTGCCCAAATGTCTTCCAAATATAAATTACATTCATTTAAACCTAAATTTTTCTAACTATGTTTAATTCAATCTATTTTATCTAACCCACATTGCCCACCAAACTCTCAAACACACCCTTAGTGCATGTTTGGATACACCTTTAGAGCTCTTAAAATCACGTTCAGAGTTTCAATTGTAGTTCTATAATATTTTATAGTTGTTTGGATGTCAATTTCAAATCAGACCAAACTCACGTTTATCTTCTAAACATTGGTTTGAGCTGAAGCTTCCCTTTCTTGCTTTTGTGTTGAAGTGAAAAATTACGTTCATCCAAATTTAAGTTTATTCAAACCATGTACTACAAATTATAGTTTGTTCAAATTTAAGTTTGTCCAACTATTTTTCAAATATATACTTAGTGTCTTGATATTTGTATTTTTTCTACAAAAGTTGAGGTCGGAATTTGAAGAGCTTGTCTCTTTACGCCTGCTTTGTAATTTTTTTTTTGTACTTTTAGCTTAGTGTCATTTGAATGGATGATGTTTGATTGTTTAAAAAAGAAAAGTGTGATATCTTTTTCAACCAAATGCAGCCAGCAACCTTTTTTTTTTTTTTTTTTAAATTCACGGGGAAAAAATTACATATCGCTCTTTGATTATAATTTCATTGAAATTTTGATGTAGTCTTTTAACTATCTAAAAAGTTGTGTATTAGTTAAACATAAAATCTAAAAAATATATAATTTAAGAAGAAACACAAATCAGAGATTGTAAAAGAAAAGAATTTAAAGAAGATAAAAGAAATATACAATATTACATTACCAATCAGTCATTTATTTTAATGAAAACATGATTGTTGAAAGCTTATATATTAAAATTAAGTGATATAAAAAATTTAAACAAATAATAATCAGAGGAATAGTGGGGAATTAATGAACAAGAATCAGGAACACAGGGAGGTGCGTGGGATTCTCTAGAGCAGATTTAAATCTGAGGAATGAGGGACGTGGCTTACGATTTCTCTGATATCAGATTAAGAAACAAAATAAAAAACGTAAAAGTTTTAATATGTTCAATGACATTTTTGAGTCTGAATTTACTGTTTGACAAGCAACAAAAAATTGCTGCTTATCATTTTCAGAAACAATTTTTACTGTTGCTAAAAGTTTCTGTAACAAATCTGAAAGTTTCGACAACTGTAAAAACTGTTGTCTTAAATTTTAGCAACGGTTTTGCTAAAATTAATCAACAGCAACAATTTGTTGCTTGCCATTTTTTTAATAAAAATACATGATTTTTTCTATAAATAAAACTCATATTTTATTTTAAAAAATGATTATAAAATCTTTCATAGTCATTGTTATGAAATAAGTATGCTGCGATTGTGGGTGTATTTGCCTCCTTTCAATCTCTTAAAGAAATTAATATGGTGCGGGAAGAGAGAAATAAAATGAAATATAGGTCTCATACACTATTGTAAGATAGATAAATATGGGATATATGATTTGAATCTTCTCAGTTAAAAAAAAAATTGATTTGGTACGATAAAAGAGAAATAGGAAGAGTGAATTTAAGCCCATGCATCACTACCCTCTATATATATATACACACACATAACTTTTAAAATCAGATCAGTTATTGAATCGATAGAGTCACTAATTTAAGGTTCAATAGTCAAATTATGATCAAATCAGTGATAATTAAAAATATTAAATATATAATTTAAAATATTAAAATACTTAATATAATTAATAATTCATAACAATAAGGAAATAAAAAAAATTCATAATTAATAATTCATCACAATTTATAACATCCACAATTTTAAACTAAGTCTAAATTAGAAATCTTTATATTTTTATAGTTAATACAATCAAAAACAAAAACTAAGTCTAACAAAATTAAAATCATAAACAAAAATAAAAAAACAGAAATAAAAAATTTAAAATCTCAATATTTCATTTCATATAATTAGAAACAAAAATAAAGAGTAGAAATAAAAAATTTGGAGGGTAAAATAAAAAAAAAATCGATTCAACCAGCCACCTGCCCAATTCATCCGATTTAATGACATAACGATTATTTTGCTTGACTGGACCGGACCCCTCGCTTATCACTGGTCCAACCGGTCCGGTTTTTTAATCCTTGTACATATATATGGTAAAAGAGCACTATAATGCCCTTAACGTTTATCTCAATTTTCATTTATGCCCCTGAGATTCTTTTTGGGCCCGATTATGTCCTTCATCTTTTAAATTTTATCATATATGCCCCAAAATGGCGAAAATACCTTCTATCTCTCTTTCTTCTCAACCAGATTTTTTTCTTAACTTTCATTTTTTTACCAAGAATGTTTCTATTTTTTCATCTAGGTCCTAGCTAAAATTTTTTCTTTTTGTCTTTTGCATGATTTAAGATTATATTTAACTCCATCTATGTCTCTCATTCCAGAATATATTTTATTTTGAATTTAAATCGACCCCCTGCAAACTTTTGGACTTATTCAATTTAGACCCGGTCATACATGTATCACGTCCATCTCTCGGTTTTGCTTTTCAAACCAGTCCAGAATTGCATCTTAGATGTTTTTAGGACATTGTCAGTCATTTTCATCCCAGAGCAAGGCAAAGAATGAATTGAAAATCAAGTTTTAAAATTTCTTCAAGCTTTCATGACAATTCACGACATGCTTGCTTTGTTCTTTATTTCTTCTAGGTTTTCTTGCTGGTTTGATCTCCTTCTTAACCCCTTAAGCTTTGAATTAACTTAGGCTAGGTGTATTTAACTAATTCTACCCATAAAAAGATGAAGGAATGACGAAAACTCACTTTCTCGATTTTTGTTATGTTTTTACGTTCTCAATCTGTCCTTCTCAGTAAGTTAAGATGCAACTAATTCTTCACTCTTTCAATCACAGAATCTGCTCCTCAAATGCCCATGATAAATTGAATATTTCCGAAATTAGAATTTTTTTTTGGTTTTTTCTACTGATTTGATCTTTTATTTAGCCCCATGCTTTGAATACGTGTTGAAGCATGGAGGGGAAAGATTGCAAGTTTGCAAAGCTGAATTTTAGACCAAATTAGTAGAAATTTAAACAAAAAAAATGCTAAATACCAGATCTAGTTCTCAAAAAAAAAAAAACTAACATTTCTGAGCTGTATTCAACAATAATGGTGATATAATATATATATATATATATATATATATATATATATATTCATACTTTATAGAAAAATGTGCAGATTACAGAAAAGAGCTTATGAATAGAGAGAAAGTGTGTCATATCTAGAGCTGTCAAAATAGGCTAAGCCCATTGGGCCGGGTCAGGTTGGCCCTGTAAATAGGGTGAGACAGGCTAAGAATTTAGTGGTCCATTTTTAATAAGGGCTTTTAGCCCAACCCATTTAGGCCTATAGGGCTGGGGTAGGCTAGGACGGACTGGCCCTATAGACTTTTTTAATAAAAAAATATTTAAAAATATTAGTTGTAACACCCCGACTTTTTATTTCCTTTAAGAATAATAATTTTTCTCTAAATCGGTTCACTAGATAATTTTCTGAATAATTTTCTTTCAAATAATTATAGATTTCACTATTTACGAATTTTACTATTCGTGTAAATAGTAACCTTGCAGAAAATTTACAAGATTCTCATTAATTATATCTGAGCTTGAATACATACAAAAATAATTTACATAATATTTATTATTATCTTTACATCTTTGCATCATAAACTACTATAAAACATATTTCTACACTTCAAGATCATCATTAATATCATCAAAGCCTTCCATTTTGCCCTTTTTCCTGATCTGATTCTCAACCTCTTAAACTTCCTTGCTCTGTGTTTCTTAGTCCTCTCTCTTATTCAAATTTTCGCCTCTTCCTCTCTCTCTTTCTCTCTCTTTTCTCTACTCTTCTCTACCCATCCCATACCACAACGCACACACATATATATAATTGAAAAAAGCAATGCATTTTTTTTTTCTTTATCTTCCTCTCCATCTTTCTTTTCTTTTTTTTTTCCCTCATTTTCTCCTCCGCACACCTCGCACACATCACTTTCACACTTTTTCTTTTGGTTGAAACTGATAAGAACCCTCAAATCTTTTTATTCTATACAAATAGGTCCCTACTCAATGGATAAAATTTTATTTATATCTCTCAAAAATTTCTTAATAATTATTTTATCCTTATTTTCTTGCTCATTTATTTATTTAGCCTCATTTTCTAAGATAATTAAATTTGGGATATCACATTAGTACTTTGAGTTTGTAATTTTTTTTTATTATTTAGGTCATGAGTTGTTAAGGTCATTCAAGTATAAAAAATTGGCCCTTGAAGTAATGTATTATGTATATGACACAACCTAATGTTCTATTCCAAAAGAGAAGCTTCTAAAATTAAAAATAAAATGTCATAAAAAGCTATAAAATTGTATTTCTGTTTTTGAATCTTTGACACTACTTTCTCATTGAGCTTCATTGAATAAAAATATCATGTATAATATATTTTTTATTTTGTCATGTATTATATTTAAATTATAGATAAAAGAAAATTATTTTTTTTTAAAAAAGGGCTGGGCTGGCCCTTGAAGGGCTGGGTTGGACTAGGATTTTCAGTCCAACTAGTATCAAAAGCCCGGTCCGACCCGACCCTTATTTATTAAAAGCCCTAGAGGGCTCAGCCCAAGCCCAGTTCATTAACAACTCTAACCATATTTATATATAGTTCACTTTCTCTCTATTCATAAGCTCTTTTCTGTAATCTGTACGTTTTTCCATAAAGTATGAATATATATATATATATAGAAAACTATAGTGACAAAATGAGTTTTTGCGTGATTTTTATTTGAGAGATATGGTATTTGGTGTGATTTTTTCGTTTAAATTTCTACAAATTTGGTCTAAAATTCAGCTTTGCAAACTTGCAGTCTTCCCCCTCCATGCTTCAACATGTATTCAAAGTATGGGGCTAAATAGAGGACCAAATCTGTAGAAAAAACTAGAAAAAAATTTTGGTTTTGAAAATATTCAAGTTATCATGGGCATTTGAGGAGCAAATTGTGTGATTGAAAGAGTGAAGATTTAGCTGTATCTTAGCTTGAAACCGAAAAGGACTGATTGAGAATGTAAAAATAGAGCAAAAATCAAGAAAGTGAGTTTTTTTCATACCTTCATCTTTTTATGGGTAGAATTAGTTAAATACATCTAGCCTAAGTCAATTCAAAGCTTAAGGGGCTAAGAAGAAGACCAAACCAACAAGAAAAACTAGAAAAAAAAAATGAAGAACGAAGCAAGAATGACGTGACTAGTCATAAAAGCTTAAAGAAATTTGAAAACTTGATTTTCAGTTCATTTCTTTCCCTTGCTCTGGGATGGAAATGACCGAAAATGTCTTTAAAACACCTAAGATGAAGTTTTGGACTGGTTTGGATAGCAAAACTGAGAGATAGATGTGATACATGAATGATAGGGACTAAATTGAATAAATCTAAAAGTTTGAACGGGTTGATTTAAATTCAAAACAAAATATATTCTGGAACGAGAAATCTAAATGAAGTTAAATATAATTTTAAATCATGCAAAAGACAAAAGGAAAAAATATTAGCTAGGACGTAGGTGAATAAACAGAAAAGTTCTTTGTAAAAAAATAAAATTTAAGAAAAAAATCTGGTTGAGAAGAGAGATGGATGAAGAGTTTTCGTCATTTTAAAATATATATGATAAAATTTGAAAGATGAGAGATATAATTAAGTAAAAAAAATTTTAAGAGCACAAATAAAAATTAAGATAAACGTTAAGGACATCTAGTATTCTTTTGCCTATATATATATACACACACACAACCTTTTTTTTTTCATCTCTCTCTTACTGCATTATCTGTAGATTACAATGAGATCTATGCCACTTCTCTTTCTTTTTCATTGCATCATATGCAGTAATTACAAAAAGATTTATCGCTGTGATTGTGGAGTTGAATGAAATATTTCTAAGGATTTTAATTGATAATAATTATAACAATAAGATTAAATATATTTTTTGGTCCTTGAAAATGAACCTCACTCAAACTTTAATTCGGTAGTTCTAAAAGATGGTTAATAATTATTTTAATTTATAAATTTTAAAATTATTATATTAAATGATTTATTTGTCTATCACTTTTGTCACAATGATTAATAACCATATTATTTTGTATAATAATATTAAAATTCAAAGACAAAAGTAATCAATCACGTCAATATGTTAAGATTTCATATCAGATTTTATTATCACGCTAACATATAATAATACATAATAACAGATAATATCAATTATAACGCCAAAGTAAATAAATAAATAAATTATTTTAAATAATAATTTTAAAATTTAAGAATTAATTATTGGTAACAATTTTTTAGGTACTAATTGTTGAAATATATTTTTAAGGACAAAAAAAAAAGGTGAACTCTGACAACAATGATGATGATGATGATGATGATGATGATGATGATGATGATGATGAAAATAATGAGAGGGATGGAAGCTCCACCAAGATGGCGTTGGCAGCAATAAAAGTCAACTTCCAGAGTCTTAAGTTCTTACCTTACGCACTTCGTCACTCAGGTCCCTACTTCCTGACGTATTTTCAAATTTTCTTAGTCTCCAAGTATCGCCAATAAATAATAATAACCCATAAATTAAATTAATAAAGATAAAATAAAAGAGAAAAACTGTTCGCATCTATCTAGAACACTCATGCTCATAGGACAACTGTACTTGTTATTTTAAAAAAAAAAAGTGTCGTTAACTTGTGAGAAGGTGTACTTTTAGCCGTTCGCATGTCGGAACAAGTTATAGATGTCACTAGCAAATGTGATGACAAGTTATAGATGTCACTAGCAAATGTGATGATAAGGCTCATTCTCATTATCTAGTTTAATTTTGTTGATGGTGATGTTTGCTGGTACTAGCCTATAATATTATTGAATAAGTTTAGATTTTGTTTTTAGAGTATATTGTCTTACATTGGAGGTTAAGATGTGTTGTCTTAAATTAGATAATTTTTTATATGTAAGTTTAGATTTGAGTTGTATTTGTTTATTCTAATTATGTCTTATAAAATTTTATGTATTCTTAACTTGACGTCACTTTAATAAAAATTATTTTCATTTTGTCTAAAAAAAAAGTAGCAATCATTTTTTTTGACAAAAAAAATATAGCTATTTTCACGGTACGTTTTGTCTTGGTTTTTGTATCTTCTCAAAAGTTGAGGTCGGTGTTATAAGATTTTTTCTCTTTATTCTTACTTTGTATTATTTTCTGTATTTATAGTTTGGTATCATATGAAAGAATGGTATTTGATTGTTAAAAAAAAATGTGATATCTTTTTCTACCAAATGCAGCCAACCAAATTGGATTGCCTCTAGGCATCAATGAGTAGGAGGCTCTTGCACAGCATCACAGCCGTTGGATGTAAATCCAAAATTTGTGATCTCTTCTTTATTTTTTTTTGTTTTTTAAATTCTATTAACCGTTATATCTGATCTAAATATCACTAAATTTAATTGTCAATGTAATTTAAAAATAAAAAAACACAAACAAAAAATCATAGTGGCTGCAATGCTGTGCAGGAGCCTCCTTCGCATCAATTTTGTCACACCCCATTTGGGGAATGACCAATACAGATAGAGTCCGACACTACTCGTAAGCCTATTCTAAAGTTTTCTATCCAACACCTGCATGTTTTCATAGCCAAAACTTAGGCTCTGTTCGATAGAATTAGCTTATAAGTTAGCTTATAGCTTATAGTTGATAGCTTATAAACTAATTTTTTACTTATAGCTGATAGCTTATAAGCTAATTATTGAATTAGAAGTGTTCGGTAAAAATAACTGTTGAAGTAGCTGAAAAGTGTAAAATGACATAAAATGGTATATATTTTTTAATTTTAAAATAATATAAATAAATATATTATTTTTGTTTTTAATTAAATTAATTTAAATTATTATATATATAAAATTCATTAAAAATATATATTTATATATTTTATATATAAATAATATAATATTATATTATTATATATAATAAAATATATTTACATATTTTATTATATTTATATATTATATATATTATATACATTCATATATAAGGATATAATGAATATGAAGGGTATAATGAATATTTTCATAAAATAATAAGGGTAAAATGAGAAAGAAAAGTACATAAGCTATAAGTTATAAGCTACTCAAAGTAGGTTATTAGAATAAACTATAAGTTACTAAAATAAATTCGTTTATCGAACACTTTTAACGAGCTATAAGCTAGTTAAATAAGTTATAAATTAGTTTATAAGTTATAAACTCGCACGCCGAACACAACCTTAATTAGTTCCTTTGTCATCAAGTCATAGTTCAGCTCAACAAGAGAATATAGTGTGATATTATATATATAAAAACATTGTCATCATCTATTTACAATCGTACTTCAAGCAGTTCTCGTTTAGGCACACTTGCCTCACATACACAATAACAAACGAATCACACCTATACTCAACCTTCTTATAACAATTGACATACACACATATACAAACACAAGTCACAAGATCCTTTCCATGGACTTACAAAAGCAACTCGAGAGTCAATATATAGGAATCAAACATCTAACATAACATCTGCTCGAGAATCAATTCGGTCTAAGCTAATTGGTACTCTTCTATATAGATATGGCAAGAGAGGTGTTTATCTCGATTAACTACCTGGGAAAAATATAATAAAAAAGATAGGATGAGCTAAAAAGCCTAATAAGTATTAAACCGTTATATATTAAAATTAAGTGATATAAAAAACTTAAACTAATAATAATCAGAGGAATAATGGGGAATGAACAAGAATCAGGAACAAAGGGAGGTGCATGGTTAAATCTGAGCAATGAGGGACGTGGCGTAAGATTTCTCTGATATTAGATTAAGAAACAGAATTAAGAAAGGTAAAAGTTTTAGTATGTTCATCGATATTTTTTTAATAAAAAATATATGATTTTTCTATAAATAAAATTTGTATTTTATTCTTAAAAGTGATTAGAAATTCTTTCATTGTTATGAAATAAGTATGCTGTGATTGTGGGTGAGTTTGGCTTCTGTCAATCTCCTAAAGAAATTGATTGTCTTAAAAAGTGAGATAACCAACGTGTTATGAGTTATTGTTCTTGAAAAAATTATTTTATAATTGCAAATCTTCCTCCCTTTTTATATTGAAGAAAAAACATAACTATTCAGGTAAGGTCTAATTGAGCTGTTATAAGAAATAAGGAATTTAAATCTTTTGAAACAACCAAAATCGTTATAACCCTTTTATACTTGATATTAACCCAATCAATTTTGTTACTAATATTTTTTATTTGTTCAGATAGGCATGAAATATTAAATTAAAAATATTTTTATTTTTAGAAGAAGTAAAAACTAGGCCCAATTGACAAATTTTGCAACTAGGAGAGCAAATTGTTGATTTGTACTATATTGACACGGGATTGTGAGTCATTAAGTTTACAAGCCTACCTCTTCCTTTAGTTCTTTATGAACTTACTATAATATGTATATAAGGTATCTTCTCCTCTTTAAATTAGTTGATGTGAGATTAATTTTTTTCTTTTAAAATACAAGAGCCTTTTATAATACAATTTTCTAACATTGATATGGTGCCAAAAGAGAGAAATAAAAAATATATATAGGTCTCATGTACCACTCTAATTAAGATAGATATATATGGGATATATGATTTGGATCCTCAGTTAAAAAAATTGATTTTGCACGATAAAAGAGTATTTTGCACACAATCCTTTTTTCTTATCTCTCTTCTACTGCACTATCTGTAGATTGCAATGAGACCTATACTATTCTTTTTTTTCTTTTTCAGTGCATCATATATATATATATATATATATATATATATATATATATATGCCGTAATGACAAAAGATTTATCGCTGTGATCATGGTAAGAGTTGAATGAAATATTTCTAAGGATTTTAATTGATAAGAGTAATAACAAGAAGAGTAAATATACTTTTTGGTCCTTGAAAATGAACCTCACTCAAATTTTCATTCCCGAAATATGGCACTAATTGTTTTAATTCCAAGATTTTAAAACTATTATACTAAATGATCCCTTTGTTTATCACTTCTGTCACAATGATAAATGGAAGTATCATTTTGTATAACAATGTCAAAATTCAAAGACGACTAAAATGATCAATTACATCAATATGTTAAGATGTCACGTCGTTCCACCTTTTTGTCACATGCTAACATATAACAATACACATCAACAAATAATATTGACTGTGATGATAAGATAGACAAATAGATCATTTTGTGTAACAATTTCAAAATTTAGAAATTAGTTATTGATTACCGTTTTTTAAGGACTAAACTGTCATTGAATTACATTTTTGTTGTAAAATCTACCGTCACCAACACAGTCTGAGTTACGTCTTAAGAGACGCTGTTCTTAAGAAAAATTATTCCGCTGCTAAAAAAATTATTCTGCGTTTACAAAACTTCTTTTAGGTTTAAACAGATTCTTCTAAGTGTTCTCTCAAGAACTGAAATACTCAGATGCCAGAATAACAAAAAATAAAAACATGTAACCCATAAAGTTTGAGAGCTATGAAAGAAGAAAGAAATACAACTTATAGTTTTTTTTTCCTCTCTTTGGAAATGAGGGGAAGGAGTTTTTTATAAGCATAAAAACATAGCAGTAAAAGACATGAATATAAAAGAATTTTAATAGCAATTAACAAAATAGTTATGAAATATTAAAATCTATTAAAACTTGGCAATTAACATCAATTAAATAGATGTTACAAAATATTAAAAGCAATTAAAATTCTTTCATCCCCTTTTTAAAAAACTCTTTTGAAATATCAAGCTCATCAAAACATTATTTTTCCAACAATCCCTCACATATTTTAAAAGATAATTTTGAAAAAACTTTTGGGTTACGTATATGAGTGAAGACGCATTAATCTAGTGTCTTTATTTATACTATGAACCTGATCTAGATTGATAAGATTTAACTCACAGAATAGTTGGTGAAATATATAGTTTCTATGATCCAATATACTCTTAGTTATAAGATAAGGATCTTAATAGTCACATCTCACCCCCCACATTTTCTGCTATTAATGTTGTTGTGCACGTTATTTTGGTTGTGCGCGTGCCTGATATTCATAAGTACTCTAGAGATTTCGCCATGATTTCATTAGAGCAGCCCCACTCCACACTCATATAAGTGACTTCATCAAGTGTATCTGCAATGAATGCACTATCTTTAATGTAGGGCTATAAAGATCATAAAGAGCTTACGCTCAATCCACTAATTAATGTATTCTAGTACTTTTACACTTAACACCATAGAAAATGGACTGAGAAAATAGTGCTAGCAGAATTAACAGATGATTTGTTATTACTCATATAAACATTCTTCATGGGATCTCCAATCACAAAGTTTGGGTTCCCACCATTATTAATTTCTTATTAGCTTAAGTCCAATTTCCCTCGATGTGTGAATGGATAATTTCCTTCCTTCATGTATGTTTAGTTAGTGAATTGGCCAAATTTAATTTTGAATTTATAGAATTGATCAGTATACTTCAAATTTTTTTTTTTGCAATTGCTTGATAACTTTGTGTCTCAACATAAGTGTCTACTTTTACCATTGAAATTCTTGTTCTTTACAATGGCTATTGCTGCTTGGAAATCACATAACATAGACACTAACATCATTAGGCTCTTACCTAACTAAAAAATTTGCTAAGAAGTTTTTCTTTCACTTGGTCTTGTTTTCAGCAAACTTCAGAGGACTAAACTCTGATTTTATATTGAATTTATAAATTTGTATGGCTGTTCTCTCCAAAATAACGTCCCACCACCAAGGGTGAAGTTTAACCACTAATGAACTTTGTCTCATCTGAATCAAAGATTCAGTTAATATCATTGTATTTTTTTCAATACAATGAGAAATCTACTTTATATGATACCATAATTCATGGTATCATAATCCATTATATTGTGTTCATATATACCCTCATCTGACATACAACACATAATATGTCGGGCTAAGTGAAGTTCATTAAATGCAATAGACTCAATTGTTTTTTTCTTATTTGAGTGTTAAAATCATAAGATATTTTTTAACATAAAGTTATTGGGATAGCAAAATACTATCACCTTTCCTTACATTTTTAATCTTAAATCGCATTTATTTTACCCATGTCTTTCATATGAACATGTCATCAAATATCTAAATTAGATATATACATTTTTTTTCAGAAATTAAAGTACTTTCTACAAGGTACAATTTTTCACATGGCTTTATAAAGCCCACAATAGTAGAATTAAAAAAATTCCACAAAGTGAAAAAATTATATTTCCCATAGTTTTAGAAAACTCACCATAATATAGCTATAAAAATTGATATTTCACATAGTTTTAAAAAGTTCACAATAATATGACCATAAAAATTTATGTAGAATTTCAAAAAAATTCCACAAATACAATTTTCAACATTAAAATGTTAAATATTTGTTCACATATAAGCTTTAAGAAAGCCTTTTCATATTATCAATAGTTATGTCAATAGAAATTTATAGGATATACTCAACATTCAGATATTAAACCCATAAAATTTCTATTAAGCTACAACAATATTAACTATTGACCATAAAACACGTTACTAAAATTTGTATATTTTTATAACAATACACTTACATTCCTCACTTGTTGTTATAAAATAATACCAAAAAAAATATATATATATATATTTTTCCTCTTGCCCCCACTATCAATAAAAATTCTCAAAAAGAGAAAGATTAAAATAGTGAAACATACCTCATGATGTAGGGAGAATAAATCACTATTGCATAAATTTGCTTCATAAGCAAAAATTGATCACTTGATAATCACTCAAAATTGGAACTCAAGAGAAAAAAAAAGTGTTATGCTCATAAAAATACCAGATAATAATTTCTCTCATGTAATGATATTTTACAAAATATCCCTACACTTTTAAATATTTTAAATTTATAAAAGTATGGCAACCCAACTCATATAAAACCTTATAATTATTATAAATGAGTATTAAACGTATAACATATATGCGTATCTATATTCATCCATCATATAGTATTATTTTTCAAGAAAATAATTTTACAGAATTATTTTGGAACTTTTCAATTTCATTTTGAAACCAATAATTCAACAACATTGTACCTCTTTATATAATAGAAGTGTTTTCATAGATTAGCATTAGAAAATGCTAATTCTAATTTTTATATATATGGCATATCATCATCTTAATAAGATGATTTCCTCAATTTAGAAATTGATGATATATCATCATCTCAATGAGATAATTTTTTTTAATTTTCAAATTGGCCCAAAATTTTATTTGTCAATATCCACAAAATTGGTCACAAAACCACAAAATAATTTATGTTCCAAAATAAAACTCTCAAAAGTTTAGATTAAGCCATTTTGAATTGTGAAATTCTAAGCCTGACTATTCCCCCCCTTTTTTTTCAATAGCTTCATAAACTTTTGTTCACCCAAAAATATAATATTTTGTGGTGCTATAAAAATATTATATATGATATCACCATTTATGTAAAGCTAATTTTCACAAAATTCACAATCACAATTTATATATATGAATTTTCTCAAAAAAAAAATTATAATCACAACTTTCCTTTCTCTACCCAAAATATCACACATATATAATATGTATCTCATTATATTTTATTCCATCTCATAATATATATATATATATATATATTGAATATACGTTGGCTTTTCATGTTCATGCTATATACGTTGGCTTCTGTCATTCCACATGAATGAGTCTTTAATTTGATTAAATGAGACCCATAAATTGAGAGTTAACAACTTCAACGCATACAACATGAAAAGTGCTTTAATGTATTTAAAATGCCAACATTAAAGGAAATGGAAACTAAAGATAGCCAACGATGAAGAGTTAAAACTTCTTTTATCTATGAAGAATAAAAGCTACACACATGCACATTTTAGCAATTTAAGAGCTATGAAGATGAATTGTGCAACGGTCATAGAAATAAAAGCTATGAATGTCAATTATAAATTTTCATATAATGAGAAAAATTAAAGTAGCGACACATACCTTATAATGTAAGGATAAGAAATCATCATTTTAAATTTTTTTATGAACAATAATTAACTACTTATGAATATGTTAAAGTTGTTGAAACTGTAACTTAAAGACTCTTCCTCATAGTTATACACTGACTTAGCCCCTCTCAAAGCATTTCAATTATGCCAAAAATAGACCCAAAATGACATATACATTAGCCTCTCAGTTATAAATATATTCACACATAAATATATATACAATTGGAATCAGTTGTCTTGTACTATTACTATATGTTGGCTCTTATAAAAACAATGTCCTGCCATCAACTCCCAATTGATTGAGACCAATGGACATCAATGAATTAAAACCATAAAAATATCATTAAAAAATTGTAACTATATATAAATGTTTGAAACCTTAATTAATATATATTCTTGAAGCACTCATGTGATAAGGGCGCCAACGTGTATATATATTAAAAGGTGCCAACGTGTATATATATTAAAAAATAATGTATAAATTAATCACATTGGCCCTTGTTTAATATATAAATATACACATATAAATGTTGTAAAGATATATTGGTAATAAATAATTAATTGTTGTAAAGGACCAACAGATATATATATATATATATATATATGAATGATATTCTCTACTATTAAAAGATCCGTTCGTCACCACAAAAAAAAAATAATTGATGAGTATATCAATGTGTAACATCCACACACATTAAGACATACCAAAGACATGGTTTCCAAAATATTTAAAGCATGAAAAATATTTTAATTAACTTTCCATTCCACTTAATTAGAAGCTAATTCGTACAAAACCTTGAAAGTATCAAGAATAACATAAATCATCATCCACGGCTTCCAAAATATTTAAAGCATGAATAATATTTTAATTGACTTTCCATTCCACTTAATTAGAATTTAATTCGTACAAAACATTGAAAGCATCAAGAATAACATAAATCATCATCAATAGAGCTGTCAAAACGGGCTCAGCCCGTCGGGTTGGGCCCGTTTAGCCCACTTTTTAGGTGGGTCGGGTTCCTAAAATTCAGGCCCGTTTTTTAACGGACTTTTTAGGCCCGGCCCACCTAACCCGCAGGTTAGGTAGGCCAACCCGCCTTGGCCCGTCTAACCCGTTTTTTTTTTAATTTATATTTTCCTACTTTATTATATATGAATATATGATGTGATTACAAAAATGTGTATGTATTTGTATAACAATATTAATTAAATGATGAGTATTGAATAATTAGTGATGTATGATCATTCAATTTTTTTTTCTTTTTAATATTACATCTTAGAGGATATTGATAAATTATTTTGTATTGTAAGACTTTTGATGTGTCACGACCCGTTTTCTGGGCACATGACCGGCACAATGATGAATCTCTCATCACTGTAAGCCTTCCGATAAATATATCAAATTTTCTTATATGAAAATCATAGATTATCAATTTAAAATACATTATTATACTGACATACAAGCCAAATGTCGAACCCCTGAACTAGATGTCCTAGATGATTACAGAGCAACATAATCTATAACAGAAGAGAGGTCTACCCGACAACGGGAAGGTCCAAAGTGATCTACTCCTCTAGCAGATATTCTTCGATGGCAACCTGATCTGAACAAAAAGGTTGTACAAACAATGTGAGCTTTTAAACTCAATGAGCGAATCGGCCTCGCATTAATAAAATTCAAATACATTACCAGTCATGCAAGCATATCCAAAGGCTCATACTCAACCAATAGACAGAAGATAAAAATTTATCCAATTCAACAAACGTTACTAGTACTCGTCAATGGCAATATATCCCGGAGAGCGCACACAGGCCGGCTCACCAATTATGTATATTTCCGCCATGACGCACAACATCATCCTCTTACATACAAGATAAAAATTCATCCAATTCAACAAACGTTACTAGTACTCGTCAATGGCAATATATCCCGGAGAGCGCACACAGGCCGGCTCACCAATTATGTATATTTCCGCCATGACGCACAACCTCATCCTCTTAGCTAGGGCGCCTCACGGATTTATCACCAATCCGGGCTATATCTCTACTGAGGGAATCGTTGTCTCCACACTCATTGGTCAAGACACCCTGTCAACCGGGTTTTCCGCCTTGCCGTGAGAGGGGGTACTGTCCCGCTCAATCACAATCAATAGCATTTCATATCATAATCAGAAGCTCAATATAATATTCATCCATATAACAGGTATAGTATATAACTATATTATGGATTTATAAACCACATATCAAGATAACAATTAATCCATTTTTGAAAATATTCAAACTTCACATCATCATAAGATACTTATTTCATTTTATCTATACTTATGGATTAATTATCTCATTTAGATTCGTCATTCTGAATCCAATTTCCCCCTATGAATCTTGGGAGTGTCCTACGACATACTTTTTATCACCAGTAATGCTAAAACTCTATTAAAACGGGGTCGTTTCACTCACCTGGATTCCGTACGAGTATCACTTCTCTAAATCGTTCCGGACAAGAGTACGCAGGTGAATTTCAGTGTTCCGCTACAGAGATTTTCATGAAAGATTACAGAAAGTATGTTAAGATCATTTTCGTACAGATACTGTTTATACGTATGGGTACTATTCATACGGTCACTATTCATACGTACGGTACTATTCATACCGGAAATACAGAATACAATCTGTAAAAGAGTACACCAGGTAAGTTCCCAGGAAAGAGTGGAGGGTCACACTGGACACACTTAAAAACCAGGTCTTTCCTTAGCCAGAACTTTCCTAGACATGTATTCTCCACAGATTATATTCTATTTCGGTAATCAGAGAATCAAAATAACAGCTAACGACAGTTTTTCTGATGTGGAAGATCGGCCAAAGCCGCAACCACAGAGCATACTTAAGAAAATAACTTCTAAAATTTGAAAGACATAGAAAGGGCATAGTATCCTTACCTAAGCAAAAACGGAAAGGCTCAAAATCTCAGAAGCCTAGCGTCGGAGCAAGAGAAACTTAAGGAGGGAAGAAGAGAAGTTGAAGGTGTGAGTTTAGAAGTGAAATGGAAGGGCCTATTTATAGTAAAAGTCAAGGGTACTATTTGATACTATGCGCTAATAAAATATTCAATTTACTATTTATGAAAATGACATTTCTAATAATGCAGTTACTGTGCACCTTACGCGTACGATGGAAAATTTTCCTTTATTTACTATTAGAAACTTTAAAGGGAAAACTATCCTTTCACCTTAAACCTTTAAGTTTCTTTTCAATTCAGTCCTTTCAATTTAGTCCCTGAGGGTATTTTTACACATAAAACGTCATTTTCTCCTACAAACTTCTTTCTAGTTTTCTCTTATAACCATACCACATCTAGTATTTGACATTTTGATTGTATACATGAACAGTACCATATACGTAAATAGTATTATACTGGTGAATAGTACCGTATACTGAAATAGTAACAGTAGTTTGTAAACAAATATTTATATTTTATTTTTCTTGGGTATTACATTATCACCCCCTTAAGAGAATTCGGTCCCCCGAATTCAAAACTCATCTCAAGACTGAAATAAGTGTGATTACTTCGTCTATATCTCATCCTTTGCATCTCTTTCTTCCAAAACATCATCACACCCTTGGTGAGATTTACAAGAACATTATACCATTGACTATGAACTCTAAACCGCATTATCAATAATTTTCATAAGACTTTTGCCTTTTCTAAACAGCAAGTAATCTCTTCTTCATCAGTTTGATCTTCTCCACAACCTTTTGTACCATAAAGTGTCTAATCCTCGTAACATTTACCAAACTTAAACCATCTGATCAGAGACGAACTCTGTCTCTATGTAAAACCTCAAATAGGTGTCTTATCAAAAGTGACACGTGGTCTTTCTAGTTCATACTGAATATCAGAACACAAGCTACCATACACATAGCTTATAACTTTTACGAATACAAGTACCCTACCCGAAGGCATCATTTTGGCTATAGGTAATACTCTTGCCCGAAGGCGATCCTTCTACCTTAAGGCGACACTCTCAGCTGATGGCGTCATATAAAAGGAAAAATCACGTAAAATTATTACATAATTCTCTAGGAAGAACAATCCCAGAAAATGTGTTAAGTAAATAACATACTCCTCACGCATAATTATAAAATAAATATATATAGCAATTCCTCTCACCTCAATGACTCATATAGAGTCGTATCCCTTCAATGCTTAGGGCAAACCCATAGTTCTCTATATATAGGTTCATAAAATACTTATTCAGCATTCCTCCATAGCTCAGAAGTGCAATGAAATATCATTTTAGTAACTCTGCTCAGTCAAAAAGATATTACTATACTATGCTTTAGAATCAAGTATGAAATATAACAAGTCCAATATCTTCTCATTCCTCAAGTTCTTTCAGTAAAATGAATCACTTCAACAAAGAAGATCTAGATACTAACTTAAATTTTATTTCTAGTACATAGATAATTTTAATACGTGAAGCTTACACCAAATGTAGCTTTAGGTACAAACAAAAGAAAAATAAATTAAGGACGAGGAGGCTTTTGAAATGTAAAAGGTGCTCCAGGTCTAGAAGAGGAAGGTGCTTCAGACCTTAAGGAGGAAGCTAATCGTTGCAGCCTAGAAAGAGTTTCTGGAGGAAGCGCCTGAGAAATTTGGCGAAGAGCATAAGTCACTCCGTTCATACAGTCAATACACCTTGTTTGTTGGTCACGAAAATTTTGAGTTGCAAACATTGAATGTCTATCAACTCGATTAGCCAGTTCCCCGAAACGACGGTTTATCAGTTTCTCTTGGTTTTCAAAGAGACGACTTATTAGTCGCTTCTGATCCTCTATCTTGTATTCCAGGGTCTCTATCTTACGTTCCAGGAATGCAAGCTTATTTTCTGAGGATGTTGCAGTACTGTCCTCCTCCAACTCTATTACATCCCTCTTTCTCTTCTTAATTTCTGGTGACCTGTCTACAGGTCTCTTCCCTTTGTTGTCTCCGAGACTTAGATTTAAATCAAGCTCTACATTGCCAGTCTCAAAATTCAAGTTGAAAGACTTATTATCGGCCATTGCTCTAGGGATATCAGAAATAACTTTGAATGAGAAAGGAATGGAGATTGAGAAATAGGTATGTAATGAAAGAAGTTCGCTTGGTGTAATGAGTAGGGTAACGGGCATACAAGATTTATAGACAACCCGAAGCCCCTGGAGCTAAAGCCACCACAACCTACACGCCGCTCGCTATAAGGTTTACAGATCATATACGTCGCAATGCCAGCAATTAATGTCGGACATGCAGATAAATAGTAAATGCAATTAACATAAGTCAAAGATTTCCTCAAAAAAATTTTCGGCTAATCTTGACCTTTCAAAATTTTCGACTAATCGCCGTTTCAATCTATGATTTCCTCACTCTATACTTGTCTTATAGTGTAATCTCAGATCACGATATCACTCTATGATCGGGTAGTCTCATATTAGCCTTATCTTAGATTCTGATCGGTGTCTTTATTCTGGATTTACACATAATATATGTATATCAATATATATATATTAAAACAAAGTTAACTGCTTACGGTCACATGCAGTAAGTATTATCATGATGTAAGGAAATCACTGCCTTTCATTTGCCCACGAGAGCATTATATGTAAGTATATGTAACCATGAAGATATATCATCATCTACACATTTTATTCTATCCAAGTCATTTTGATTTCACATCTCTATGAGTATATGTAGGATCATTACATATTCTCCTTGATCGTAGCCTTCACTCATTATGCATGAATAACATACATACATGTAATTACAACATGATTCAATCAATTATGTATATTATACTCAACTGAAGGCTATTAAGAACAACACAATAAAACGGAGAAATGTATTTCAGTTCATCATAAAAGCATCCAAGGCAATCTTTGATGGCTATGTTATCAACTTCTTTGAATTTCGGAAAATGCCAACGGGAGAAATGGGAAAACCAAGTAAAATCGGCCGCAAATCCACCGAATACTGACTTTCGTGGTTTTGGCATTAATGCAACGCGCTATCGGTGTGCACGCCTACCCTAGACTTCTGGCTTCCAGCTTGCAGAAATCCATAGGTTGATCGTGTAGGGGTGCGGTGAAGAGATATATTCTTTGTCTCTTAGTCCAAATTTTTTCTCTATAAAAATCATCCCAGCGTTCTCAGTTACCACACCACAAAGATTAATAATCTTCGAGCCTACAATCCCCCAGTATTCCTCTCGCCTCATACTCTTACAAAAATTTCTAAATTTTTCCAAATCATGGCCTCAAGGAAGTACATTGATCTCACAGTAGAGGCTAAGGAAGAAGAGCTCGACTTAAACTTAAGTCTGGGCAAAGACAAGGGCAAAAGACCTTTTGAGGGGTCTCCAGAGAAGCAGAAGGAGAAGAAAATGAAGAAGATCGAGGAAGCTGAGGAGACTAGCACGGGCCATACCTCGGAGGACAAAATCGCCTGTCTAGAGCAGGAGGTGAAAAATCTGAAAAAGATGATAGGAGACCTGGAGAAGTTAACTAAACGCAATCATACAGAAATGACTTCAAGAATAGACAGGTTCTTCTATTGGTCTACCCAGTGCTTCTGCAATCAACAACAAAGAAGTGTTGATTGTATGAATGGGATTTACACTACCCTCCGCGACATTGCTATGTCCCTTGCTCCAAGGAATGGTCGAGGGGTGATGATACAATACAACCCTCCTAATCCAAGACCACCTCGCTTTTAGATTACTCATGCATGAGTAAACTTCTTCTTTTTTGCAATGTAATCCTTCAGTTTTTTTGTTTTTAATGCGAGTGGTTTCTTTTATTGGCTGGTACCCTAAAATAATATAGCTACACAAATTCAATCATGAATTCAGCTTATAAAATCCACCATATAAAAATTTGATCCGACAGCAACGGAATCAAAACAAGTAACAACTTTTCCTTGACTAAGTTCAAAAGTGTAGCCACATCTGTATAAAACTAAAACTGAGAACATACTTCTTAAGAAGAGATAAGTCTCGGAGGGAAAGGAAATGAAAACATCCTACATGACCTTCAGTAGAGCCGTCTCTCTATAGTTGTGCCCGGGTTCACAACGATAGAGGAGGTCCTACTAAGGTTACCTTGCTCTGTAATCACTAGGAGACCTAACAACCTTTGCTCTGATACCAACTTTGTCACGACCCGTTTTCTGGGCACATGACCGGCACAATGATGAATCTCTCATCACTGTAAGCCTTCCGATAAATATATCAAATTTTCTTATATGAAAATCATAGATTATCAATTTAAAATACATTATTATACTGACATACAAGCCAAATGTCGAACCCCTGAACTAGATGTCCTAGATGATTACAGAGCAACATAATCTATAACAGAAGAGAGGTCTACCCGACAACGGGAAGGTCCAAAGTGATCTACTCCTCTAGCAGATATTCTTCGATGGCAACCTGATCTGAACAAAAAGGTTGTACAAACAATGTGAGCTTTTAAACTCAATGAGCGAATCGGCCTCGCATTAATAAAATTCAAATACATTACCAGTCATGCAAGCATATCCAAAGGCTCATACTCAACCAATAGACAGAAGATAAAAATTTATCCAATTCAACAAACGTTACTAGTACTCGTCAATGGCAATATATCCCGGAGAGCGCACACAGGCCGGCTCACCAATTATGTATATTTCCGCCATGACGCACAACATCATCCTCTTACATACAAGATAAAAATTCATCCAATTCAACAAACGTTACTAGTACTCGTCAATGGCAATATATCCCGGAGAGCGCACACAGGCCGGCTCACCAATTATGTATATTTCCGCCATGACGCACAACCTCATCCTCTTAGCTAGGGCGCCTCACGGATTTATCACCAATCCGGGCTATATCCCTACTGAGGGAATCGTTGTCTCCACACTCATTGGTCAAGACACCCTGTCAACCGGGTTTTCCGCCTTGCCGTGAGAGGGGGTACTGTCCCGCTCAATCACAATCAATAGCATTTCATATCATAATCAGAAGCTCAATATAATATTCATCCATATAACAGGTATAGTATATAACTATATTATGGATTTATAAACCACATATCAAGATAACAATTAATCCATTTTTGAAAATATTCAAACTTCACATCATCATAAGATACTTATTTCATTTTATCCATACTTATGGATTAATTATCTCATTTAGATTCGTCATTCTGAATCCAATTTCCCCCTATGAATCTTGGGAGTGTCCTACGACATACTTTTTATCACCAGTAATGCTAAAACTCTATTAAAACGGGGTCGTTTCACTCACCTGGATTCCGTACGAGTATCACTTCTCTAAATCGTTCCGGACAAGAGTACGCAGGTGAATTTCAGTGTTTCGCTACAGAGATTTTCATGAAAGATTACAGAAAGTATGTTAAGATCATTTTCGTACAGATACTGTTTATACGTATGGGTACTATTCATACGGTCACTATTCATACGTACGGTACTATTCATACCGGAAATACAGAATACAATCTGTAAAAGAGTACACCAGGTAAGTTCCCAGGAAAGAGTGGAGGGTCACACTGGACACACTTAAAAACCAGGTCTTTCCTTAGCCAGAACTTTCCTAGACATGTATTCTCCACAGATTATATTCTATTTCGGTAATCAGAGAATCAAAATAACAGCTAACGACAGTTTTTCTGATGTGGAAGATCGGCCAAAGCCGCAATCACAGAGCATACTTAAGAAAATAACTTCTAAAATTTGAAAGACATAGAAAGGGCATAGTATCCTTACCTAAGCAAAAACGGAAAGGCTCAAAATCTCAGAAGCCTAGCGTCGGAGCAAGAGAAACTTAAGGAGGGAAGAAGAGAAGTTGAAGGTGTGAGTTTAGAAGTGAAATGGAAGGGCCTATTTATAGTAAAAGTCAAGGGTACTATTTGATACTATGCGTTAATAAAATATTCAATTTACTATTTATGAAAATGACATTTCTAATAATGTAGTTACTGTGCACCTTACGCGATGGAAATTTTTCCTTTATTTACCATTAGAAACTTTAAAGGGAAAACTATCCTTTCACCTTAAACCTTTAAGTTTCTTTTCAATTCAGTCCTTTCAATTTAGTCCCTGAGGGTATTTTTACACATAAAACGTCATTTTCTCCTACAAACTTCTTTCTAGTTTTCTCTTATAACCATACCACATCTAGTATTTGACATTTTGATTGTATACATGAACAATACCATATACGTAAATAGTATTATACTGGTGAATAGTACCGTATACTGAAATAGTAACAGTAGTTTGTAAACAAATATTTATATTTTATTTTTCTTGGGTATTACATGATGTTTTTAAATTAGTTGTATTGTCCTTAAATAATTTTATTGGCTTAGATTGATTAAAAAAATAAAAAAAAATTAAAAAGTATAAAAAAAAGTGGGCTGGCGGGCTGGCCCGTTTAGCCCGTCAGCCCGTAAAAAATGGGCCGGGCCCTCAAAATTCAGCCCGTTTTCAAAGTGGGTCGGGTTGGCCCGGCCCACTTTTCGTCAACCCGACAGTGGGCTAGCCCGAACGGGCCTGGCTGGCCTACTTTGACACCTCTAATCATCAATGTATAGGTTTCAAGAGGCCAACATGAAGCAACAGTAATAAAGAGTCTTTGAAACATTTTTTTCAAAAAAATTTTTATAATAATACTCCAGCTTTATGCCTTTGCCAAGATATGATATTACCTCTGTGAATATTACGTTTTGCTCGAGTTATCACTATAGCAGTGTCGGTAGATTAATTTTTTTTAAAGATTGTTGTAAAATTTACCGTCACTAATACAGTCTGTGTCGCCTCTTAAGAGACATGTCTTTAAAGAAAATTATTTCACGATTACAAAAATTATTTTGCATATACAAAACTTCATCCAGAATTAAATAGATCCTTCTAAGCGTTCTCTTAAGAATTAAAACACTCAGGTGCCAGAATAGCAGAAAATAAAAACATATAACCCATAAAGTTTGAGAATTATGAAAGAAGAAAGAAAGATAATTTCTAACTTTTTTTTCACCATTTGAAAATGAGGAGAATGAGCCTTTTATAAACATAAAATCGTAACAATAAAAGATATGTATATAAAAGACTTTTAATAACAATGAACAAAATGGTTATGAAATATTAAAAACTATTAAACATTGACAACTAACATTAATTAAATAATTGTTATGAAATATTAAAAAAAATTAAAATTTTCTCAATATTAAAAAAAATTAAAAAAATCAAATTTATCAAAACATTATTTTTTCAACTATTTTTAGTGACAAAAAAGAGATTAAATCTTACAATAATGATGATGATGAGAAGGATGGAGGCTCCACCGAAATGGCAACCATAGAAGTCAATTTGCAGTCTTAAGTTCTTAAATCACTGAGTTCGTCACAGGTCCCAACTTCCTGATGTATTTTCAAATTTGCTTAGTCTACAAGTATCGCCGATAATCACCCAAGAATTAAATTAATAAAAGTAAAATAAAAAGAGAAATTTTCGCATCTATCTAGAAGACTCATACTCAGGACAACTGTACTCATTATAAAAAAAAAAAATGTAAGTGACGTTAACTTATGAGAAAGTATATATATATAAATATATTTTTTTTAAAATGATGTGTCTATTTCTTTTTTTTTTCTCAATTTTAAAAATATATGATTAAATTGTTAATTTTTGTAAATTTATAACTCAATAGAAGTATATATTAATAGAGACTAGTATTAAATAACTAGTAAACGCATTTTAGAGATTGAATCTTATGTTTTCGGATAAGCATTCATTGGATAACAATTATTTCAAAAGCATTTATTCACTAACTATACGTAGTGGTTCCTCTTCCTCCTCTTTCTGAAATATAATTATTAGAATTATTGATAAGAATCAAATGCTCATCCTCATAATTATGTTACCCTTGAAATTCTGCCACGTTATTTTCTTGCGGGAATGGCGAATTTTCTTCGGAGAATATCTTGTATGCCTCAAAGTTAGAACCTTATAGCTAGCATCCAATCAAGCAAAAAAGAAAAAGGAAAAAAATATCCTACATCTCATACAATAATTGTTGAAACATCTCAAATATTTGTACTTACTATATGCAATATTGCAATCCAATTTATTATATTCCCCTCATAACCATTATACTAATTATTGAAAGATCCTAAAGCCATTTTAAGGTTGTTTTGGCAGATGCTATCAATCATGACTTTATCTTGACTTATTATTAATGAAGAAATTTATGTACAATTTTTAAGTTTTTACTATTAATTAATATTTCAATAATTTCTTGTATAACTCAACATTACATGAATAAGTGTCTTTTTTTTAATAGAACCTTCTGCATATTATATTTTAATTAAATAATTTAATAACAAACATTTAAAGAACTTCACTTCAATTTTATCATACCATTAATACCTAATCTTTTTATTAACTAGATTGACGTCCTTCACGTGTCTATTTGCTGTTTATTAATTAAGCTGTAGATAAAATAAGAGTCAATTTGCTTTCTACGTCACTTTTCCCATATAAAACACATGAAATTTTATTAACACATTAATTGAACTAAGATATAAACATAGTATAATGTTATGTGGATGAGGATTGCCAGTAACTTAAAGCTACATTACTATGATTCATAACCAGCTGGAGAAGAGTTATTATAATACACACGAAAGAAAAAACAATTAGTCAATTTAAATGCTTCTTTACGCCTCCATATGATATAGCACATATATATCATAAAAAAAAAATTAAGGTTAAATTATAATTTTGGTCCTTATAGTTTTATCAAAATTATAAATTGGTCTCTATACTTTAATTCTATGTAAAATGGTCCCTATAATTTTTTTTATCCATATAAGTTAGTCCCTATCGTGAGTATGGTTAACTTTGCTGTTAAAATAGTCATACATAATAGATGATGTGTACATTTGTGAATATACCTAATCATTAATTTTTACACAGCTTAACCGTCATGTCGACAAAATTCTTATTTTGCGCTTAATTCTCAATGTAGATACTAGGTCAGAGAAATTATGAATTAAGAGCAAAATAAAAATTTTGTTGATATGACAAGTGAGTTGGACAAAAATTAATGACTAAGATGTTGACATGTTCACTAATGTACACATCAGCTGTCATGTAAGACAATTTTAACATCAAATTTAACTTTAATGACGACATAGACTAATTTATATAGAAGAAAAAATTATAGTAATAATTTTACATAAAAATAAAATATAAAAATTAATTTATAATTTTGATAAAATTATAAGGATTGAAATTATTATTTAAACAAAAATTAATTTAAATGAGAATCTAACGAGATTTAACCAAACACCAAAAGGTTTAGAAGCAATAATGCTGGTTACGAAATATTTTAATCTTCAATAGGTCAAAGAATCAACTTGCTTGATGCGTTTGTCTTTGTCACTCTTTTTTTATTTGTCGGTTAATTTGTTTTTCTTTGCTAATTGGCTAACAATCGCAGTGGACCCTTCTGAAATATCGTTTTCGTCAGTGTGAATACGTGGCCGCTTTTAGCTTCTTATCCTTTTATAAATCCATACTTTTAGGTGCATACACTTTGAATCTACGGAAATTAGATGTAACCTTTTGGGCTTAGTAAATAAATATAACCTTTTGTGTTCGGTCATATCTATTCGAAAAATAAATCTGACATTTATTAGATATATATTAGATAGTGCGTGAATAATAGAAATTAATATCTAATCAAGTAATAGCCAGAATCACACTAGCCTCTGAGAATCATGCTTCGCATTTGTCCGATATACTGAATTTGACACTCGATAAGACAATTTCTAATATCTCCCTATGTTATATATGATGATTTAATTGAACTAATTAATTATATATGATTATAAAAAAGGTATATTATATTATCCTGAATTAAAAACTTTATTATTTATTTATTTATTAGATCTATTCTTTGATATATTGTTTAAAATAATTAATAATTATAAAAAAATTTAAACTTTAAAATAATTTTTTAAATTATATTTCAAAAGATAATATGATGAGTCGAATATTATTTATTTAATACCCAATACTTTGGTGTTTATTAGATTTTTTGGATGTTTGAAAGGTTTAAATATATTTGAAGTATCTATAGTTTTATTGAAAAATAATTTTAATCTCTATAGTTTAAAAAAAATGAATTTAGTCCCTGTAGTTTTCAAAATCATGAAATATGTCTTCAGAGTTAGTTTTTGATTAGTCAACCGTTAGTCAATGTTGACTGAAATATTAATATTAGTATTAAAATCTATATCAGTGCTAACTGTATATCCAAAGTAATCAAGATCGAGATTTTGTACAGGACTAAAAAGGCCAGTGAAATCGAATTGCAGGATCGAATCACAAGAGTTTAAGATTCTATGCAATTTTAAAATATAAATTAAAAAAATATTTATATAATTTTGTAAATATAAAAAATATTTAAAAATAAATATAATTTATATCAAAATATTTCCATAAATTTATCAGTTATTTCCATAAAAAAATTTGAATATCGAAATATTAGAAAAAAAAACAAGTGTTAGGATCTTAAGATCTTGTAGGATACGATCTTGTAAGATCTTAAGATGCAAGGTTTAAATCCCAAGAGATCTTGATACAAAAAAGATCCTACATAAGATCTTGCTCGTTTTTGTTATCAAGATCTAGATCTTGTACTATCTTATGAGCAAGATCTAGATCTTGATTACCATGTGTATACTACTTATGCTGACGTGGACTAGCCACATGGACTCCCTAAAGAAAAGGTTTTAGTTTATTCATTTAGGTCTCAGGCCAAAATTTCCTTTTGTCCAAGTTTTAATATAAACTCCACTTCTACTTTGTTTAGATCCATAGTTTAAGAATATTTTTTCTTTAACAAAATCATTCCCTATAAACTTTCTAATTTGGTCATTTTAGTCCTTATTCTTCACTTTCAAGCTTTTCATTACGGTTTGGTCCTCCAAATTAGTCAATAATTTCATTTTTAGTCTTGATATGATTTAATCTATGATTTCTACCTAAAAACAATACAAGAAATGAATTAAAACTTAAGTTTCAAAGTTTACTTTTTATTCATTTAGGTCCTTAGTCAAAATTTTCCTTTTGTTCAATTTTTGATATAAATTAGTATTCTACTTCATCTAGGTCTCTGGTTTAAGAATATATTTTTTAATCAAAATACCCCCTACAAACTTTTTGGTTTGTTCACTTTAGTTCCAGTTCTTACTTTCATTTTTTTCTCTCACGGTTTGGTCCTTCTAATCAATCCATAATTTTATTTTTAGCCATAATATGATTCAATCTATAATTCATACCCAAGATAAATGAATTAAAATTTAAGTTTCAAAGTTTATCTTTTATTCACTTAGGTATAAATAATATATTGAATGATAAATTGTATTGTTTTTGGGTAGAAATGATAGATTTAATCATATTATGACTAAAAATGAAATTATATACTGATTTGGAGGATCAAACCGTGAGAAAAAAGTATGAAAGTGAAGAAAAGAGACTAAAGTAAGAAAATTGAAAAGTTTGTAGGCGGTAATTTTAACAAATAAAAATGATATTCTTAAACTAGGTACCTAGTTAAAGTAGAAGATTAGTTTATATCAAAAATTAGACAAAAAAATTTTGACTAAGAACCTAAGTGAATAAATAATAAGCTTTGAAATTTGAATTTTAATGTATTAGTTGTAATGTTTTTAGGTAGAAATTATAGATTAAATCATATAATAGCTAAAATGAAATTATGGACTGATTTAGGGGATTAAACGGTGAGAAAAAAAATATGAAAGTGAAGAATATAAACTAAAGTGAATAAACTAAAAAGTTTGTAGGAGATGATTTTGGAAAAGAAAAAATATATTCTTAAACTAGAGATCAAGACGAAGTAGAAGATGAGTTTTTATAAAAAATTGGATAAAAGAAAAAAATTTAATCAAGAATCTATGTAAATAAACTGAAACATTTTTAATATTGACAGTGCTAACATATATTTTAATATTGACATCAGCGTCCCAATCAGTATTGACTAATAGTTGACTAACCAAAAATTAATCCTGAAGACCTATTTTATGATTTTGAAAACTACAGAGATTAAATTCATTATTTTCAAACTATAAAAATTAAAATTATTTTTCACTAAAACTAGATGAACCGTAAGTATATTTAAACCTATTTGAAATACCTGATAAATGTCAAATATTGATTAGAGTATTAAGAATAAAAAAATTTATTGAATTTGTTAAAGTTCAGATATTAAATATGCACTCTAAATTTGAATTTGAGTTTGAATATTTAAATTTTAATCACACCTACCGGTCACGTTTACTGTGATGACTCTCCATGAGTCTCTAGTTTCTTGAATTTTTATGGAAGTAATTCACCAAAAAAAACATCTTATCGAAGAAGAAGAAATTTCATAACTCCGATTTTTTATTTTTAATGGCAGCTCCCGACATCCACATCCACATTCTTTTTATTAATTTTAAAATATAATAAAAGTTATCATAATTTATTTTTAAATATTATTTAAAAATAAATTAAAAATACTGAGATACACTAAAAATGTATGAATATGCCGGCAACCTCTTGAAATGATATTACTAATTTCTAAAATTAATTATTAAACTATCCACACTCTTTACTATTAGTTATATGTTCATAGATAAATACAAATGTTCTTTTCATTAAAACAGTAACAAGCGGAAATATGAATATTCTGAAACACAACAGGGCAGAAAAGAGAAATATGTGGGTTTGCAATTGTAATATTGTATCATCAGAAATTGAGAAACCTGAAAAATGATGGTGCTTCTCAACGTCTCATCTCCATTCTCTACCAAAATGACATACTGATCCGTGAATTTCATGGGGAAATAACAGCTGGAGTAATTTATATACAACAAAAATATTACACGCGTACAAATCCAATTACGGTGGGTTCAGATTGTCTGCTTAAATTTATGTGTGCTTAGATTTTTAGCAACAGATTTTACTGTTGGTAAAACTTTTGTCCCAAACAGACTTCTGCTTGAATTAACCCCAGGGGATCCTCACGTAATTACGCCGGGGTCTGTCTGCATAATTCCTCTCTATACAGAATCGATATCAAGAACTAATTGTTCTTCCATATTTTCCCCAAAATTTCAACAGGAGAAACGAATTAAAATATTTTAAAAAATTAAAAAAAAAAAGAGATACAGAGTCGACTCCGCAGAGGTATGATCAGAAGTGAGAAATCTATAATCCGGATCAGGAGTCCGAATTGTACCCACTCGGAATCGGAGGTGTAGTAGAAGCGGAGGTGAGAGAAGCTCCGTCTTCTCCGTGCCTGCGTCCGAACACACCGGCCGAAGACGCAAACGCCTTCGCGGATCTGACAAGGCTCTTAATTATCTTCATCTTGATTTGCCCTCTCCTCGGAGGCAGTGTCTGTATGTGCTTGTTGTTTGATTTCATTGCGTTGAGGTCCATCGAAGCCATCACTAGAAGACGAAGAAGAAGAAGAAGAAGAAGAAGAAGAAGAAGAAGTAGAAGAAATGGAGTTTGGAGAGAGAGCAACGAGTGAAGTTGGTTTTGTAGTTGACTGAAAGCATGAAAGGCGTACGAAGGGGAGGGTGGGTTTATAAAGATAAGGAAGGAAAGGAGTGACTCCTTAACTTGGTGCCGAAGATTTCCTTCTATTTTTGTCTTTTTAATATGTAAGCTCAAAAATCAGGTTCGCTTTTTAAAACTATATTTTTAATTAAAAAAATATGTTATATTTATCTCTGTTTTATTAGTTATGTAAAAGAATAAAATTGATTCAGTTTAGCGTCGGGATCCTCTGCTTAGAAAAAATTCAAACAGAGGCCTGCTTAGTTTTTAATAACGATTTTTACCGTTGTTAAAAACCTTTAGCAACAGTTTAATAATTAAAAAATTGTTACTGAAAATTTTTAACAACGGTAAAATTTGTTGCTAAAAACTGAGCAGGTAATATTCCAAACAAAGAATCCGGATCCTTCAGTGTAAGAGTGAACAGGATAAAAGAAAATAGTGCACTGTTGCTAGTCTAGTTCCTGATAATCATCAATTAGCGGCCGCCTCTAAATTTAACAAAACGGAGATGGACAAAATTTAAACAGGCAATTACTAATTTGATTTTTAAAAAATTATTATTGTTTTAATTTAATTTTAAAAAAATTATATTTGTTTCAATTTAATTTTTTATTTATTTGTGACTTTTAGTAAAATTTAACAACAATAAATATGACAATTTAGTAATAAAAAATTACTATATTTAGACAAATATAATACTTTTGATATTAAATTGGGATATTTTATTTTTTAAGTATTAATTTAAAAAAATTATAATCTTTTAAATATCTTTATGTAATCTTCAATATATAATTTTTATTTTATTTATTGTTTAATAAAATTATAGTGCATGTCTCACACACATATAGGTGTATTTCAAAAAAGATTACATATTATTTTTATTAAAAAAACTTTAATAACAAATATTAACTGCCCTATCATTAATGGAATGAAGTCTTTTCCAATTAAGCCAAAAAGGGGGCATCAGGCGAGGAGATTCTCTTTCTCTATATCTTTTCATTCTAGCCATGGAATATATATCTAGGCAAATTGATGAAGCAACCACCTCAAAGCTCAGGAAACCATTTAATATAAAGCACATCAACTAGAAATCTCTCACCTTCTCTTTGCAGATGATATCCTTCTTTTCTCTCAAGCAGATGATTTATCTCTCCAAACTACTAAAAAAGTAATTAATGACTTTTGCAACACTAGTGGAATGGAAGTGAGTCTAGAAAAATCAAGATTTTGGATCTCACCAAATATTACTAATTTTAGAAAAGACGCCCTCTCTGAGTTCTTTCAAATCTGATGCTCCAATCAACTAGGTAATTATCTTGGATACCCCCTTAAACCAAAATATGTTATTAGTGACTTCAATACCATAATTAATAAGCTTCATCAAAGGATGCAAGGTTAGAAGAAAAACATGCATTTAATCGCCGGATCACCAGGTCAATTGTTGACCCGGATAAATAAATTTAAAAAATTATAAACTATAAATATATTATATATGTTTACAAATAAATTTTAAGATAAGTAAAATAAATGATTTATATGTAAATTCTTTACCTTAAAATCTTAAAACTATGATCAATAGTCATAAATAATTAAAATGTAAAAACTATTTTATCTTCTTTTGGTGTATTTCAAATATTCTCAACAATGTTTTAGTTTTTATTGTAAGACCTATCAGTTATGTACTAAACGACTGAGCTTAATATAATTTCTTTACTTTACCCAAAAAAAAAATAATCTCTCCAAATTTCAATCAATTGATATATTGACATTGAATGCTCAAGGTCTCAGCCTTTCCCACTTCCAATTTTCACCCCCCAACACTCTCTCTCTCTCTCTCTCTCTCTCCCCCACGGTCTACTAACCCATAGCAGTGGAAAGTAGAAACCTCAGTATCTTTCTACCCCTCTCTTACCCAACCCCAAATCTGATTTTGAAAGCAAAGTAAGGATGAATGAAAAATCCCAGTCCCTACCATATGACGATGATGCCTAATGCCCCTCATTCTTCTTCCGCCACACGACAATGATAGCCCAGTGCTTCTTCTTCTTTCATAGTCAGTCTTTGTCCCTCATTGTCATCGTCTCTGCCTCGCTGTAAGTCTATCTCAAGTCCAGGAGATTGTTTCGTGTGACGGTTGATCTGTGCTCTGTCGAGGAATCTCTGTCTCTCTCAAGTCTCTGTAATTTTTTTAAAAGGTAGGGCGGGTCAATCGGGCTGATGGGTCAACAGGTTAGCTAAGACCCAACCAGGTCTTAGATGGTCTGCTTGGAGACTAGTTTGAAGAGCTAACCTAGATAGATTCCAGCCCTGGGTTGACTTGCTGGACTAGTCTGGATCTAATAACACTGATTCAAGCAATCTCTCTAAACTTCACTATATAAATTGGAATAAGATTACTAGACCAAGAAATATGGGTGGCCTTGGAATTAAGAGAGCTAACCTTCTAAATGCAGCCTATATGGCTGAACTAAGATGAGAACTTACCACTAAAACACACAAGCCTTGGGTAACCTTCTTTTTACATAAATGTAAAAACTTAGCCTTTTACAAACCAAGGAAAACTTCTTCCTATGTCCATAAAAGCATTTTTAAGGAGCTTAACATCTTTGATAAATGTACAAATCATGCTATTATTAGTGGTGAGGAAACTAGCCTTTGGTTTGGTTGTTGGACAAACAACCTCCCCTTAAGAAACTAGCTTGTGGTCCCTTTCCTTACCTTGAAGAAGGCAAAAAAGTTTCCTCTCTAGTCAAAGCTGTCAACAGAACAAATATTTGGGATCTTAGCAACCTCCCCTTCAATCTTCCAATGAATCTTCTTGATTAATTAATTGCACTTGCTCTTCCCTATCTTAATATCATTGGAAAAGATGTGCCTTATTGGAACCAAATGACAAGTGGAACTTTTACCTTAAAAACTGCATACAACTTTAGTCTTTTAAAAAAACCCATGCAACATTGATTTCACGTGGATTTGGAAAAACAACAACCATCCAAGAGAAAGACTCTTTGCTTGGAAATGCTACTTAAATGGAATCTCCACTGTTGAAAAACTGTACAGTTTAAACAAATCCCTCCCCCCTTTGTCCAATCTGTAATGCAGCTAATGAAACCATTATCCACATTCTTCATGAACGTTGCCAAACTAAAGGAATCTGGATGTCATTCCCCATCCCCCCAAACTTCTTCAATAAATCTCTTCTAGGTGTGGGGGGTTGCATTCGTAACCAACATAGAGACTTGATTATTGGTTTTACCATGTACATTGGCATTGGTAGCACTATACAAGCAGAATTATGGGCTCTAGCTTGCAGCTTCTCATAACATTTCCAAATTAGAAGTGGAATCAGACTCAATCATAGTTGTTAATTTAGTTACAAATGAGGATTATCTCACGCACTTTTGGTGTGCTTTCGCCAAAAGAAGGAAGATAGAATTCCTTCTCAAAGTTTTCTTTTCTGCATTTGGTATGACACAGCTACAGTAGACGGATGAAAAATTGGTTTTTCATTTTTCATTTTAATTGTACGAATTTTTTTCTCTTTGAAGATTGATGAAAAATCGGTTGATGGGAAAGGAAAAGGAAGGTGAGATGCCCTATTTGCCCTGATATGCTTCTTCTATGTTCCTTCTATTCCTTTTGGGTTTTGCTCTTTCGCCAGACCAAGAGAGATAGAGCAGAGGTATATAATTTATTAATTAAAAATTTTAGATTATATTAATAGTTTAACTTTAGAAAAATTTTCTCCTATTCAATCTCTAAAAAAGTAATTAGCATTATACAACCTAATACTTCTAAATTTTAAAATTCATACACATTAATTCCTTTGTTATCAATTTGTGTCAGAGGTAGCATTTAAGTTATAAAGCACTTTAATCTAATAGGTTATTCTTTTTTTTGGAATGAATTTTCTTTTGTGGCTTAAATTATATTAACGCCAATTAAAATTCTATTACAATGTTAATTGTAATTGTAAATCATCAATAATGACAATGGTGCCGGAATCCCTTGCTTGGATAGCGTTGTGCTGGATGGCCTATCGGTCATCACGTGTTGCCAGCACTTGATTGGACACTCCACGTCCACCCAAAATGATACTTCGATAGTAGAAAAGTTGCACCCATGACCTCAATACTGTAGTGTTCGTTTGAAGCCAAAAAAATTAACACAAAGCTCGAAAGAGTGATAAATAACAAAATACCAAGAGCAAAAACCTGAGTTGTACCAAATTTTGCTGGTGAAATGGACCAAAAGCAGATTCACACACAACAAATATTAGCGAAACTTTCAAACATCTTCAACAACAAAGAATCATAAGAGAAGATAAATAAACATCTTTTTCAACTTGAAACTATGCACTACTTCTTCACGATACAGAACAAGCTATAATTGCTCATATATCAATTAAAATATCCTTATTTCTATTATTTATATAATATAATAAGTGTACACACACACACACGTATATATATTGAACAGTATAAAATAATAATTTTTAAGTTTAAAAAAACATATAGTTACTCTTCAACACTATCAAAAAAATTGAAAAAAATAATTTAATCATTCACATTTTTTTAGATCTTAAGCCAATGATAAAAACAAAAGTTTTTGCTTTTAAAAATGCCAGCTGGCTAATTAATATACGAAATTATTTATAAACTATACTTTAATAGTTTACTTTTACTAGGCGTAACTTTTTAAATTTTCTAAAAGACATATTGGGACCTGTTTGATTTGCATTACAGAACAGGAATAAAAAGAAAAGAAAGAATGAAAAGAAAATGAGAATGCAAAAGAGAAAAGGAAAAAGAAAAGAAGTTATTTGGTTAGCAATGAAAAACTAAATAAAAAAGAGAAAATAAATATATTAGTATGTATTTTTTAATAGGTTAATTTAACCATAATACCTCTAACTATTTTTTTTTTAAAAAATTCACCAAAATCATTTCTCAAATTTCGAATTTCTCTCTAGACTATTCCACCAATCCTTCCTGCTTCAAAGACATCAATGCCTTCAATCTTTCAAAGCCTTCAATGCCTTCCTCTTCGATTTTCTCTCTCGTCACACTCCTCTCTCTCCCTCGCCAAACTCGACTCTCCATCTGTATCCATCAAGCCATTGCTTTTCACTAGCATCTCTTTGTCACTGTCAATCCTCGTCACTCCCGAGTGGGTTCAGCCAGAGAAGATGAAGCTTCTCTTCCTTGCCATCGACAACTCTTTGGCCCATTGAAACTGCAGCCATCTCCTTCAGCTTCTTCCATCTCCCTTACTGTTGATGCCGATGTCAAAGCCTATCTCCCTTAGCTTCTGCCATTTCAATTCAAGGTGAGAATAAAAAATTTGGAATCTCTCTCGTAATAGGTTGAGGACGACAGAGAAGACGAAGACGAAGTGGATAAAGAGAAGTAGATGAAGACAAGCAGTTGAAGTCAAGATAGTAATTTACTTGGTTTTCCATTGAGAATTGCTATTTTCTATCATTTGGGAGATGGAAAAAATTGGAAGAAAATAGTGAAAATTTTTTCCAGCTGGGAAAGCCTCTTTCCATTAAGCTTGCCAACCAAACATGGGGGAGAACCGAAAGCCCAATGGAGTTCTATGTTCCTTTCCCTGTGAGACACTGAATCAAATGTTTCGCTAATGATTATAGTTGCATATAAAATTGATGCATTTTAAGAGTGATCAGTGGAGAAAAGAAGAAAAGAAAAATCTTGGCCCAAAAAAATGGAGAAGAGAAAATTAACAGTATACTTTTTTTTTGCCCAAAAATAATTCCATTAAAGCAACACAAAAACAATGACCAAAACATCATTTTAGTCTCTCTCATATACTTTTTTTCTCAAGTTAGTTCCTCACAAATTTTCATTCTCAATTTGGTCCCTTATAGATTAATATGCTATCAATTCAGTTCCTCATAGATTTTCATTTTCAATATGCTCTCTCACAAATTGATATCTTATTAATTTAGTCTCTCATATATTTACATTTTTAAGTTGGTCCCTCATAAATTTATATGTTATCAATTTAGTCCCTTCATCAAAAATTGTGACCATTAAAAAGTTATGGCTAGTAAAAAAGGACTAAATTGATAATATATCAATTTGTGAGGGATCAAATTGAGAATGAAGATAAGTGAGGTACTAAATTGATAACATATCAATATATGAAGGACCAAATTAAAAATAAAATTTTTGAGAGACTGAATTGATAACATATTAATCTGTAAGGAACCAAATTGAGAATGAAAATCTATTAAAGACCAAATAAAAAAAAGACATATATGTGAGGGATTAAAATAAGATTTTATTCCAAAAACAATACATTCTCCCCACCCTACACAACAAAACACACAGAATCCGGAAAATCCCAAAAAAAACAAATAAATAAACAACCAAGAAAAGTCTAGATCAAAACTTTCTGCATCATCTTCCTCTAGCCAACACCAACCCAATCACTCGATAGCATTGCACCAGCTAGCTTCGTCTTCCACCAATACCAACACCAAAGGAAGTGAGGGCACACTTCCATTGAGGCTGCCTTGGCCACCTAATTGTCGGTCAAGTTATTCCAGCAGCTCTCCCAACGACACCTCATTGAAGAGAAATGAGAAATCAAGCTTCTAATGTCATCCACTACTGTACCTCCGATCCCCACCAACTCTACCTCCATTCACCTGATTAACCAAGTCTGTAGAATTAGAGATGAAATCAAAGCAGTCCAAATTCCTCTCCATCGCTGAGCAAAGAGCTCTCTTCACTGCAAGGGCCTCCACCATAGAACTTCAATTCATCTCAACCTTTTCACTCAAGCCATTCGCTAGCTTCCCCTTCCAATCTCTGTAAATTATGCTAATGCCCAATAATACTCACCTTTTAATTTTTCATTTAAATTGTTGAATTTTATTTTACGAATATTGTATTGGCAAATTTTGTGTGCTAGATGTGATAAGATGTTATATTGTGATGTGATAGTGTTTATATATGTGATTTTGGGCTGTAGGCTAGCAATGTGTGACACTAGGCCATACAGGGACTAAAATGAAAGATTTTGAAATCTTGTGGGGTGTAACAAAAACAGACACATAGTATAGAAATAGATGGAAAAAACTATAGAGAGCTTTGATGTGAAATTTAAAGTGGAAAATAGTTTCTAAATCCTAAGATATTAATTTTTTGAAATAAGGAGAATGATTAATTTATCAAATAGCTTATAGAGAAATAAAAAAATTTAAAATAAAAATAAGTGAATAGTGCATGAACAATATTTCTGTAAATTATATAGATTATATAATTAAATAAAAATAATAATACTAGGTGTTGGATAAGATAAAGCATTAAAGTAATTAGTTATTTATCTAACAAACCAAATTTCTTTTATTATTAAAATTAAGGATAATTAGTTTCTCTTATTTAATCAAAAGAGCATCTATGATTTAATCATATTATATTTACTTAAAATAATATAAGATTTGTGTAACAATTTTTTTTAAGTTTAAACAATTAAACTATATATATAGGTGTATGCTTTTTAGGAAGATAATTAGTAAGCAAATTGAGACTATTCTTTTTCTTTTTTTCTTTTTTTATTTCCTTCTCTTCCTTCTTATCTGTAGTTTAATCTCAGATTTTATTTTCTAGATTATCATGATGATATCTTCGATTTCTTTTACAAGAAAGAAATTAGTTAGAACGATAAGTCTTAGTATATGGATGATAATACATTAAAATAAATATCTTAAACAAAAGCTACAGATTTTTGTCAAATTTCTTTTTTTTTCTTTTTTTCTTCTTTCTTTTTCCTTCTTTGAATGAAACCATAGTAATATAGTATTTTAACAGTATGCTTCAGCTTTAGTTAACTTAAAGAAACTTTTTTTAATTTTAAACCTTAAATCCTTTCAAATTGTTTTAAACTCTAAATTGGAAACCTATATCCCAAATCTGAAGGCTTCTCGGTTTCCCCTTCTCTTCCTCCCTCTAGCCGTCGATCTCTCTCTCTCTCCTCACATTCCATTCGGCAGCCTACATACACAACTTCACAGCAGCACATATACACAATCACGGTAGCACTCCATATACACACGACCGCCAAGCACCTTTCCAACACATGCATCCCACTTACCCATCACATTCCATATTCTGATATACACCCAATACACATAATACTCACAGTCCCATATATTCCATAAATCATATACACCACACTTAACCACGTCTAGTTGGCTAGCACATTCTTTCACACGCACCCCACCATCTCGTACAACATCTCTCTCGGCCACCATTCAAGAGGCAAGGAGAAATCAAGGTATTTCATAAATCATTATTGCTCTTGTCAACTCGTCTCCTTTAAAAGCAACATAAAGAATTTATTTTGACATCTAGACTTTTCTTTCTTTTTTTGAAAAACTTCAAGTATCATAGAACAAATTTCTTTTTTCATATCAAAGAGTAATTGATCGGTTTAATCGGTAGGATTCGTTAGAATCCAGGTGAGTGAACCAACCCTTCTTTAATATTATCTTAAAAGTTAAAGTGATAGGGTATACAGATAAGTAATAGTCATGGTAGAAAAGAGGGAATCCGGTTAAATGATTCGGGTTAGAAGCGAAATTGAGAATTTTATAAAATTCAGTTATTGATAGAATTGCTAATGGCAAACGTTAGGAAAAAGACATGGTTCATGAGACAAATATAATTTTTTTATGATTTGGAATGCTTATAGTTATTCGATAGAAATTAGAATGAGGATTATATTGATGAATATATTGTGGAATATATTGATGATTATTTCGATAATTATTTGAAATTATTTGAACTTTGTTTGTGTTTGGGTGGGATAGTACCCTCTCTCACGTCAAACGGAAAATCAGGGCGATAGGATGACTTGATCTTTGAGAATAGAGACAACAATTCTTTCGGTAGGGAGATGAACCCAAATTTAATCGGTGATGCGCCCTAACCGTTGCTGATAAGGTTGTACGTCATGGCGGGTTTTGATGAGATTGGTTGAGCGGGCCTACAGGCGCTCCTGGGTTTTTTTGCCATTGACCAGTACTAGTTCTGTTGCTCTGAAATGTTTGATTGAATTGCAAATTTTTTGGTAGATATCTTTTCTTATGAATTGTGATTTTTTCCTATACTTTTATTTTATTGCTTTTACATAACGAATTTTATTAGAGCGAGGATTGGCTCACTCATTGAGATTATTATCTCACACTCGTTGACTTTTTCCTTTTAGATCGGGTAGTGACGAAAATCTTCCGCTAGAGGAGTAATTGTCGTTGAACTATCCCATCGTTGGATGGATCCCATGTTGTTAGTGTTTTATTTTGTTAACTTTAGAAAGCTCTGTGGTCAACTAGGATATCTAGGGGATCTTAGGTTAATAAACTATTTTATTTATTATATTTAATTTGATTTAAATTCAAAAATTTATTTTTAGAATTTATGATATGGATTATGGTAGAAGTTGAGATTTCAATTATGAATTTATTTAAGTTGATGTGATTTTGTGAATGAATGCAGTTTTGATTATTTTATATTAAATATTAAAATTGTAATTTGGGAAATTGGAAGGAATCCGAGTAAGTTTTCATCTCCGTTGGTGTGTATATGGGATACGGCTATAATAATTTATATTGTAAACTAATAATTATTTAATAAGTATTTGATATTTATTTATAAATTAATATTTGTTTTAATTAATCTTATTTATACTTAATTAATATTTTTTTAATTTTAATCTTTATTTTATCATACATATATTCATATATAAATATATATGCGTATATATATATATATATATATATATATATTTCAAACTCTGAGTTATTTTTAACACCTAAACAATTAAGACTATTTAAATTATTTAAAATAAAATTGTCTTGTTTGCTTGATTTGGTTCGCCTATTTTGTTGAATCTTAAATACTTATAAAAACTATGTTATTTAATAAATAAAAAAGGAAAAATATATGTTATAAATATTCATAAATATTCATAAATGAACAAAAAAAAGTAAAAATTGAGATGTTAATTAGACTTACAATGACACAAAATTTGTATTATTATGCCGATCACGTGATTAAAATTTGAATTGTGACAAGCCCTGTTATACTCCAATATTGAATGCACTATCTACGTTGATCCTCAAACGTCCCTCAACCGACGGATTCCACTTTCTCATTCCACACACTCCACCACAGAGTGATACTCATTCCATGCACTTTCTGCTAAGACCAAATTAAAGTTAAACTCGGGTTCACCTCCTTCCCTAAAAGCAGCACTAGACATCTCCCCTTCCATAAATACCAACAAACCCATGCTATCAGACTTTTCCCCTTGTTGTCCAATATCGATTCGCAGCGAAACATCTCGTTTGCCTATTTCTCCACTCTCTTGAAGCCTTCTCTATCCATCATGACCGATAGAGGGTAACCATACCATGTTGCTCAAGCCCACTCACAAAAGAACATTACATGCTCAATGGTTTCGGCTTCAGAATTACAGATTGGAATAAAAGGTGATTTACTGCATCTTTTATTGAACAAATTAGCTTTAGTAGCAATCACATTCGAACATACCCTCCAAAGAAAGTGACATAATTTCGGTGGTACTCCCAGGGACCATACACTTGACCCCAAAGGCAAACAGGGAATATATGACAAACTCAGCTTCGTACTAGATTGCCTTTTGTACCATCCCGCTTTGCTCTTCTGTACTCTATTTTAACAGAGTCAGTTCTATTCTTACTTGCTGCTCATACTGAGTAACTTGTCTGCATTGCCAGTGGAAGATATTTGTATCTTAATAATTTCTACAACTTCTGCACTTGATACCCACTCATGTAATTTCACATGAAGTCACTATAAAATCTGAAACTTTCATATTTCGCAACTCACCATATAACGACTTGTATATAACCTGTAATTCAGAAGAGTGGGGATCCAAGAAGCCTCCTAAAATAAAATTTCAGATCCAGTACGCACCTTCCAACACATCTCCTTAGGCTCCGCCTTTGAACTTAAAAGATGGATTTGGACTAAATTATATATATATATATATATATATATATATATATAACTTTCAGATGTTCCTTATTTTATATTTAATAAATTAATAATATATATTTATCTTAAGCTATATATATATATTGTCATGTCCCAAAGTCTAAGCACGTGACCGACACGGAAAGTAAATTTCATTTCACCTCCGTAAGCCTATCTTTCTCTTAAGTATCATACCACTCTTTTAAATACAATTAATCTAAAATACATAATTTAAGAATTAAAATAAGAGAATTATTCATCTTTTCACAAAAGATAAGAAAATACGGCTAAACCAAGTTCTCTATACACACTACAGTTATTTACATTACATCAATGAATGAACCTACCCGATTACAAAGATTTTCTAGATTTATACAACTTAGAATAAGACCTAAACATTATACCTTTACTCTGAACAAATGAAAAAGGTAATCATGGGCTAAGGATCCATAACTCTTCGTATAGATATTTACCTTCAACTGTCAACTCTGAAAAAAATGTTAATAAGAGTGGTATGAGCAAACCACGAGCCCAATAAGCAGACAACACAATACTATGACAAAAAAAATATCATGCATCATAATGATAACATGCAGCAATCATACGTAATTGATCATAATATAATATAATATAATTCATAATACTTCACAACAATATCCAAGTAAATCAAATACATTTCAACATAATTCAAATAATTCACAACAACAAACAGTGAAATCAATTTCACACATTTTCCGTACCAAACGGGTCGTCCAGGGTACCTGTGGATCATTTCCCGCGGCCTCCGCCGCATCCACCCTTGTTGCTCCATTTGTATTCTCCACCCTTATAGCTTCATATAGATTTCTCCATGCGGTGCACCACCATGCCTTTCCTTTCTAGTCAAACACAATCACAATCACATCTAAGAGCATTCTCAATCATAATCATGAGCCACATACACAACTCAGTCATTTACAATTCAAGTCACAACATAATCAATATTGTTCCAGCAACATAGCATGTATACAACATAACCCATAATATAGAACAATTATTCAACAATAACATAGTTCAACTATCCACATATGAATGAACTCAACAATCAGAGTATGATACATTTCAACTCAGTTCACATGCCATTCACAATCCATCATATAACCTTCATTCATGAGAAAATAAGAAAATATAATTATATACATCACCAGGTAAGTTCCACAATTGTTTATGTCTCATCGTCCCACATCATCCTCTTCAAACTTAGATATACAACATATTTTCACTATGATGCAAAAAAGTCAATAACAAAGATATTTAATCATAGCAAGTATTAACCCACTCACCTGGATTTTATGCTCTCGGCACTCCCACCTTGCGCCTTGACCATTCCTATTGTAACCAGATAAAAAACTATCAGGGCTACGAAATAGAGAAATTTCCTACCATTATTCCCGACCTTCACTCACTTCTCAAATCATAACTCCTAAATGGTAATAAATATCCAGAAGAAACTTATACCATTGGAAATTAGACTCAAAGTGCTTTTCAATGATATAAATTTCACTCAAAATGGAGTCCGGATGAAAGAGTTATGAACATTTAAAATTGATGCTACAGTAACGGTCAACGATCAACACAGCTACAGTATCGTTGACTAAGTCAATTCTAAAGTAACGTTGATCGAGTCAATGCTATAGTAACGAGAAAATCTGGAAAAATTTTCTCGGTGAACAGTATTTTTTGGAAAATTTCTGGAAAATTTCCAGAATGAACATTGACGTTCTTCGTGTTCTTCATCCAAAAATCCTAAAATCACATCTAAAACAACATTTCTTTTGATTTCTTCTATGGGTTTTCATCCTTAATATCTAAGGAGTGTTTTAACACCAAAATCCCCAATTTTTAGCAACAATCCAAGCTCAAATCTCAAATTTTCATCAAAAACACTAACTTTTTTCAAATATCCAAATTCTACAAATTTCTCCAAGTTTTCTCCAAATTTCTTGTTCTAATAACATCATAAACCACCTAGGAATGTTTTAGATTAACATCCACACTTAAATTCATCTATTAAAATATTCTACAAAAATTTTGCAAATTGATAACCAAGGATTTGGTCTTGTAATAAGAGGAAGAATAATAATAATAACATCAACTTACTAATCCTCCTAGCTTCCAAGGCTTTCTTCCTTAAGCATTTGGCATGGATGGAGGTGAAGAAGAGAAATTAGGAGTCCTTGGCCGAGAGCTACGGGAGGAAGATAGAAAAATGAATAAGAGAGAATGATGAATGTTTAAGTGTGTATGTGTGGGCCCCACTTATTTTCTTTTCAATTTAGTCCCTTTAGCAACCATCTTATCTAGGACTTGCAAGGGAATTGAAAAAGCTTGATTATACTTAGGGCACCTAATAGACTCACACAAAATACACTTCATCACATCCCATTTTTATTAAAATTCTAAAATCCCGTATTTGTTCACTTTAATCCCTCTCGATGTCTCAAATACCACTTTAACCTCGAATCCATCATCTTTTCGGTACCGGACTCATAATTCATTCTTATAAGCTTTATTCTTCCTCTCAGGTTCCTATTTGGTCATTTCTCAAAAGTACTCCATATTTTCTTTTCTTTTCACTTTAGTCCTTGAGAATTTGTAAAAATTTCCTAAATTAAAAATTAAAATTTCTATTCCCAGATTTTCTTCACTAATTCAAAAAGCACATTTTCCACGTAATTAAATTTTTCACTAAAATTCAAAATAGACTTTAAATATTCATACAAATTATTGGGGTGTTACATATATATTAATTATAATTTAGTGATATACTTTAAAAAATAATTTAAATATATTTTAAACTACTTCAAGAAATGAAAATATTATATATTAATTCAAAAAAATATATACAGATTATATAATTATGGAGACAAAGCGCTTTTAAAAAAAATTGAGATAACTAATACAAAAAGTGAAACTGTTATATATTGGTGAAAAATAAGAAAATAAAGTATTACGTTTTAAAGTTTAAAAAATAAAATATAATTAGATTGTAATTTAGAAGGGTTATATGCACTCTCTGTATATTATAACAATATTAATTGATTTTATTTTTTTAAACAATTACTTTTTATGTTTTTATTTTAAAAAGTATCTTAAAAAATGCATAATTGTTCAGTGGATCATGGGGCCTAGAAGATGTGACAAGATGAATTAAAAAGAAAAAGATTAAATAAAATATGGGTCATAGGGTTCTTCTCATCAGAGGAAATATTAATGACAAAAATTAAATTTAATATAAAATGATGGGAGCTGACTTCGGGATTAATTAATGGACCATGTCTTTCTAAGCAGCAAAAAAGTCACTTAGAATATTTCTTTTCTGATATTATATTCGTGTCATATTATAAAGAGTCTTTCTATTGAAAAAGGCTTATGTCGTAAACGGAATATTGCAGCTGTTGAGTGTTGACCACTTCTGCCCTTTTTTAACATGCAGAATGATCTTTCATCTTTGTCACATTTCATGGGATATGTCTGTGAGAGATTCTTTTTTCTTTTTTTTTAAGAGAAAAGACTAATAATAAATATATGTTAGCTAAAGATTATGATTAAAATATTAGATAGAAGTTTAAAGAAGGGAATTATTTTTGAAGATTTTTTATTTTTAAAAAGATACAAGTATATTTTTTTGTTTCTAATTTGACTTGAGTTTAAATTTTTTTATTAATTTTTTTATATCAATGTCATTCCGCATGTTTCACTACTAGAAAATTCAAAAACATAGATGGAGAATTCTGTGTTTGATTAAGTTAAAATTCATCTATGATAGATTGGAGATGTATTCAAAGACATATTTATTTGAGTCTTTGGACATCTTGAAATCAAAAAAAAAAATTATGTACTGTCAGATTTGTAGATCCAATGACTGATATAAAACAAGCAGACAATCTTAACGCTAATATGTTAAAATGTCATATTACTCCACTTTATTACTATATCAACATGTAACAATACACATTAACAAATAATATTAATTATAATGACAAAGTGAACAAATAAATTATTTTGAATAATAATTTTAAAATTTAAAAACTAATTATAAGTAGTCATTTTTTAAGAATTAAACAGTCATTAAAATATATTTTTAAGGACAAAAAAGAGGTGAACTCTAACAATAATGGTGATGATGATGATAATGAGAAGGATGGACGACGGAGGCTCCACCGACATGACAGCCATAGAAGTCAACTTGCGGAGTCTTCAGTTCTTACCTCACTGATTTCGTCAGTCACGTGATGTATTTTCAAATTTGCTTAGTCTCCAAGTATCGCCAATAATCACCCATAAATTAAATTAATAAAAACAAAATAAAAGAGAAAAACTGTTCACATCCATCTAGAAGACTCATACTCTTAGGACAACTGTACTCGTCATATAAAAAAAAGAAAATTTAAGTGACGTTTACTTATGAGAAAGTATATTTTTTCTTATTTTTTATTTATAAATGCTGTGTCTAGTTCTTTTCTTAATTTTTAAAATATATGATTAAATTGTTAAATTTTTTAAACTTATAACTCAAATAGAAGTATATATTAATAGAGACTAGTATTAAATAACTAGTAAACACATTTTAGAGATTGAATCTTATGTTTTCGGATAAGCATTCATTGGACTCTTTAAATATAACAATTATTTCAAAAGCATTTATTCACTAGTTATACATAATATGTAATTATTAGAATTATTGATAAGAATCAAAAGCTCATCGTCATAATTATGTTGCCCTTGAAATTCTGGCACGTTATTTTCTTTTAGGAATGACGAATTTTCTTCGGAGAATACCTTGTATGTCTCAAACTTCGAACCTTATAGCTAGCATCCAATCAAGTAAAAAAAGAAAAAGAAAAAAAACATAAATCTCATACAATAATTGTTGAAACATCTCAAATATATGTACTTATTATACTAATTATTGAAAGATCCTAAATCCACTTTAAGATTGTTTTTGGCAGATGCTATCATGCACGACTTTATCATAGTGATTATAATTAAATATCTATTTCACTTTTTATTAATGAAGAAATTTATGTACAATTTTTAGGTTTTCACTATTAATTAATATTTCAATAATTTTTTATAACTCAACATTACATAAATAAGTCTTTTTTTTGAAAAAAATCCTTCGGCATATTATATTTTAATTAAAAAATTTAATGTCAAACATTTAAAGAAGTTCACTTCAATTTTATCATACCATTAATACCTAAACTGTTTATTAACTTGATTGATGTCCTTCACGTGTCTATTTGCTGTTTATTAATTAAGGCTCTAGATAAAATAAGAGTCAATTTGCTTTCTACGTCACGTTCCCCATATAAAACACATGAAATTTTATTAACACATTAATTTAACTAAGATATAAACATAATATAATGTTATGTGGATGAGGATTGCCAGTAACTTAAAGCTACAATACATGATTCATAGCCAGCTGGAGAAGAGTTATTATAATGCACAAGAAAGAAAAACAATTAGTTAAAAACTTAAAATAGGTCTTATAAGGTCCTAATAGATGATCAAATCTTCTTTACGCCTTCATAACCAAATTAATTTAAATGGGAATCTAACGAGATTAAACCAAGGTTTAAAAAATAAATTGGTTATTAAATTGATTAAAATATTAATTTAAAAATTAATAATCGAACTATAATCGCAGTCGAATGATACTTAAAATATAATAAAATAATATAATATATAATATATAATATTAAAATATTTTAAACATATTATATATGTATATATTAATATCAATAATAGATTTTCTTTTAATAGTATAATTTTTTAAATTTTTTTAAAAATATATAATAATATTTAATAAAAATTAAAAAAATTAAAAAAAATCAAATAAACCTATTAATTTTATTGATTTGAGACTAACCATTTAATTAAATAGGTTAATTCAATAAATTATGTAAAGTTAACAAAGCACAAAAGGTTTGGCAGCAATAATGTTGATTAACAAATATTTTAATCTTCAATAGGTCCAAGAATCAACTTGCGTGGTGCGTTTGTCTTTGTCAGTTATCACTCTATTCATGTGGACCCTTCTCAAATATCGCACCTAAAAGTATGGAGTTATAAATGGATAAGAAGCTAAAAAGCAGCATCACACATTCACACTTAGAGCCCAATGAATCTACGAAAATTTGGTGTAGCTTTTTGGGTTTAGCAAATAAATATAATGATGTTGCGCCAAGATTACCACAATGGCATAAGCATAATGTGAAATCAATTGGTCAATCAGGACATTTTTTGAGTGTTCGGTAATATCTATTCAAAAAAAAAAAGAGATATATATATTAGATAGTGCATAAATAATAGAAATTAATATCTGATTAAAATAATAGAAATTAATATCTGATTAAGTAATAGCCAGAATCAGACCAGAATCAGACTAGCCTCTGATAATCATGCTTCGCAGTTGTCCGATATACTATACTGAATTTGATAGTCTATAATACGACAATGTCTAATGTCTCCCTATGTTATATATGATGATTGAACTAATTAATTGTATATGATTATACAAAAGTATATTATATTATTATGAATTACAAACTTTATTATTTATTTTATTAGATCTTTGATATATTGTTTAAAATAATTAATAATTTTAAAAATTTAAATTTTATAATATATTTCAAAAGATATATATGATGAGTCTAATATTATTTATTTAATACCTAATACCTTAATGTTTATTAGATTATTTTTTTGGACATTTGAAATGCCTGATAAATTTCAAATATTGATTATTTCAAGCAGGAGTATTAAGAATATCAAATTTTATTGAATTTGTTAAAGTTTGGATATTAAATATATACACTCCAAATTTGAATTTGAATATTTAAATTTTAACCACACCTAAGGGTCCCGCTTACTGTGATAACTCTCAGTGAGTCTCTAATACTCAGTGATTTTTTTTTTCTTTTTAATAGCAGCTCCCGACGTCCACATGCCCATTCTTTTTATTAATTTTAATATATAATAAAAATTACCATATTTTATATTTAAATATTATTTAAAAATAAATTAAAAAATATTGACACGCTCTAAAAATGTATGAATATACCGGCAACCTCTTGAAATGATATTACTAATTTCTTTTACACCAGGAAGGAAGAGTTTAATTCCAAAATTAATTATTAAACTAACACTCTTTATAACTAAACCATTATTTAGTAACCTTTACCGGTTTACTATTAGTTCTATATTCATAGATAAATTTAAATATTCCTTTCATCAAACAGTAACAAGCGGAAATATGAATATTCGGAAACAGAACAGTCTGCAATTGTAGTATTGTATCATAAAAAGTTGAGAAACCTGAAAAATGATGGTGCTTCTCAACGTCTCATCTCCATTCTCCACCAAAATGACATACTGATCCGTGAATTTCCAGGGGACAAAAAGCTGGAATGATTTATATACAACAAAAATATTACACACGTACAAATCCAATTACATTGGGGTCTGTCTGCATAATTCCCCTCTATACAGAACCGATATCAAGAACTAATTGTTCTTCCATATTTTTCCCAGAATTTTAACAGGAGAAACGAATTAAAATATTTTAAAAAATTGACAAAAAAAAAAAGAAAAAAACCAGTGAGATACAGAGTCGATTCCACAGAGATATGATCAGAAGTGGGAAATCTATAATCCGGATCAGGAGTCCGAATTGTACCCACTCGGAATCGGAGGTGTAGTAGAAGCGGAGGTGAGAGAAGCTCCGTCTTCTCCGTGCCTGCGTCCGAACACACCGGCCGAAGACGAAATCGCCTTCGCTGATCTGACGAGGTTCTTAATTATCTTCATCTTGATTTGCCCTCTCCTCGGAGGCAGAGTCTGTATGTGCTGCTTGTTTGATTTGATTGCGTTGAGCTCCATCGGAGGCAGTGTCTGTTTGTGCTGCTTGTTTGATTTGATTGCGTTGAGCTCCATCCAAGGCATAGAAGAAGAAGAAAAAGAAGAAGAAGAAGAAATGGAGTTTAGAGAGAGAGATCAGTGAGTGAAGTTGGCTTGAGACTTGAGAGTGAAAGCAAGAAAGGTGTGCCGAAGAGGATGGGGGGTCTGGCGTTATAAAGGGAGGATCGGAGGAAGGGAGTGACTCAGTAACTTGGTGTCGAAGATTGACTGAGTCATCTCGGACTTTGACTCGGTATGTGATATCAATCGAATATCGGGTGGGTTTTAGTTTTAGCCGTTTAGGGCAAGGACCATCCCATCACAAATATTTCTTTTCTTAATAATGTATTCACGTCATATTAGAAGAGTCTTTCTATTGATTATTTTTTTAATCAGGTATCAATTACATTCTCCATTAACATTTTTTTGAAAATAATTAATTACTATAGAACAATAACTGTAAGCAACGGAAAGAATAAAAAACCAGCTACATGAAGTAATAAAAAAAATAATAATAATTTATAAAAAAAGAAAGTTATCGAGTCAAAATTTTAATGCAAGTAACCAAAAAAAATGTCGAAAATATGACTTGAATAAAATAATAAAAATTAGAGTTATAACTAAGGGTGCATTTGATATATAAAAATAATTTTGAGGGAAAAGAAAATCAAACAATCAAAGTCTACAGATGCAATCCCATTTCGTTTTTTTAAATATGTACCGTGTGTGATTTAATTTTAATCTTTTTAAATTTTACTCATTCTTAATCAAATTCTATAATACGTTTCAAGTTACTAAAATGTCTCTTAGTAATATAAATATTTCTGGAAAAAAAAACATTGTAATAATGTATGATGTGACTCGTTTGAATATTCATACTGTAACGTTGATATGCTATCTAAAAACGCGGTTCATTTGCCAAATCATACATCTCCCCACGCGATTGAAGGCAAACCATGAAGGATTCGAGCTCAGAGCGCTTTTGGTGTGTTTTTCGCTGGGAGAAGGAAGACAGAATTCTTTCTCAAATTGTTTGTTCCTGTGTTTGGTATGACACGGTTATAATGGATGGATGGAAACTGGTTTTTCATTTTTCATTTTAATTGTACGGATTTTTTTTCCTTTGAAGATTGATGAAAAATCAGTTGATGGAAAGGAAAAGGAAAGTGAGACGCCAAATTTGCCCTAATGTGCTTATTCTCCTATGTTTCTTCTATTCCTTTTGGTCTCTGCTACTTCGCCATTGTGTTGCTTCTTTGCTCTTTCACTAGACTGAGAGAGACAGAGTATAGGGAGACGAGATTGACGAGTCAGGACCGAGAATTGAGTAGAGGGAGACGAAACCAACGAGTCGAGATCGAGAACAAAGAAGTAGGGGAGAGAGAAAGAGAGCTGAAATCAAAGGCATAGAGAAACATGACAAAAAGAAAAGAAGAGAGACTGAATTAAGAGACCGAGAGAGAGAGAGCTGAAATCAAAGGCATAGAGAAATATGACAAAAAGAAAAGAAGTGAGACTGAATTGAGAGACCGAGAGTGACAGCTTTTCCTTATTTTTGTTCAAAAAACAATTTTAATTCAAAGGTATTTAAGTCAAATTACTCCATATATTCTCTTTCATTTTCCTTAAAAAATACATACTAAAAAAATAATACTTCTTTTTCTCTAGTCCTTTCTATTCCATACTAAACAATTTTTTTTTCTTTCCTTTTTCCTTTCCATGTCTTTTTTCTTTTTCATTAAAATTCTTTCGTGTATACCAAACAGACTCTAAATGTCCAATTGTGCTAAACATAATTAACAATAGAGAGAATTCTATAAACTCAATTCATAGATTATAAAAATTCACTTTCCTATTCCCATGTCATAGTTAAATTATGTAAAAACAGAGAATAATGAACAAGGTGAGTACAAAGATGAAGGCTGCTCAGTTGCTTTATAGAGAAGCTCAAGGTATACAATCTGTTATAGTAGAGTGTGAAGGAGAGAGACAATGTACAACAGAAAGGATACACCTAGCAAGTGATTCGTAAATGAAACAGAAGGTAAAGGAAGGATATACATAGCCATGTGCTACAACTATTTTTTACATGTGCCATTTTGTGTATTACTGTCAATAGACAATGAATTTGTTTAACATTCCCTCGCAAACTTGAGTGTAGCAATTTGCACACTCCAAGTTTGCCTCGAAAAAGATGGAATCGTGTATAAGCAAGCGGCTTAGTAAGGTAGTTTGCTATTTGATCTAAGGAGGGAACATAGCGAAAATCAAGTTGCTTGGATACAATGTGATCTCAAACAAGCGGATGTCCAATTCTATGTGCTTAGACCTTGTATGGAAAACAAGATTGGAAGCCAATGTTGCAGCACTTATGCTATTTGACCAAATTATTGGAGTTGCAGATAAAGGAAATTGAACTTCTTTCAACAAGTGAGTGACTTAAAATATTTCTCTCACAATATTGGCTAGTGCTCCGTACTTAGATTCTAAGCTGAACCTTGACACAACTTGTTACTTTCTGGACGACCAAGAGATCAAGCTTTGGCCAAGAAACAGATAATACCCTCCAGTAGATTTTCTATCTTTAATGTTGTCTACAAAAAAAGCATCAAAGAACTCTTCTAGAGTGAGTGCATGACTAGCTTTTAGGTGTAAGGCAAATTCAAGTGTTCCCTTGAGGTATATGAGTACCCTTTTAGCAGGATATTAGTGTATTGAAGTAGAAGACTGGAGATACTGACTAAGTTTGTTAACAATGTAGCTTATATAAGGTCTTGTGTGAGTAATGTGTTGAAAGGCTCCAATTAGCGTCGTGAATTTTGTTGGATTTGGCAAAGGAGTACCCTCAGTGGTAGAGAGAGACAGATTTGCAGCCATAGGAGTGGGACAAGGAGAGGAGTTTTGCATTCCAAATTTCAGTAAGGTGTCTCGGATATATTGTGACTGGTTTAAGGAAAAACCAGACTCTATTTTATTCACTTGGATGCCCAAAAAGAAATGTAGGGATCCCAAATCCTTTAAAGCAAAGGTATTATTGAGTTTTGTTGTGAATTCAGTCAAATGGGAAAGTTTATTGCTAACAATTATGTCATCAACATAAATTAGGAGAAAGATGACTTTTTCAACTGAATGGAAGAAGAATAGAAAAATATTAGCCTTGCTATGTTTGAAACCCCATGAAAGAAGAGTGAATTTAAGCCTATCAAACCAGGCCCTTGGTGCCTGCTTAAGCCCATAAAGTGCCTTATTTAATTTGCAAACATGTGTAGGATTTGATGAATCTATAAATCCTTCTAGCTGTGATATAAACACTATTTCTTGAAGAATCCCTTCAAAAAGGCATTGTTAACGTCTAGTTAATGAACAAGCCAATGTAGAGAGATAGCTAAGGTTAGAACTAATCTCACAGTACTCGGTTTAATTACTGGACTAAAGGCATCTAAATAGTCAATTCCAGGAATTTGGTGAAACCCCTTTGCAACCAAATGGGCTTTATGTGTCACATCCCAAAATTTGAGCACGTGACCGATACGAAAGGTGAATTCCACCACTTCCGTAATCTTAACTCGACTATCGATTCCCATAAACATATTAATTTTATATATAAATAATTTCTGCATATAAAAATACAACACTTCTTGAAAAAAAAAAGAAAAATTATATTTCAATCATCTTAAATAAGTATTTAAGAATATTCATCATTGATGTTTATTCAAATATTCTTAAAGTACCACACATATATATCCAAATACAACATCCTAATATCACCTAATGGATTATAGAGCTTTTCTAAAATTATACAACTTAACATAAATTGAGGTATTATACCTTTACCCTGAACATAAAAGGAGGTATTCTTGGCATTCACGTCGTCGAAGCTAAAAAGTCTTCTGTACTTGAAATTGTGAGGGGGTGAGTATGGTCCGTTTGGCTCATCATAAAAACTAGTCCTACCTATCACACACATTCTACTATGCATGCTAAAAGCACATAAAATCGTGCATGAACATATTAGTACTCATAACATAAATAATTCATGAAGTAAATATGTGTAAAGAGGAAAACATTATGAGAGAGTTTATAAATATTTACATGTTCCCTGTTTAAAGGCGTCATCCTACCCGTAGGCGATGTTTCCACTTGAAGGCATATCCTGTTCGTAGGTTATATTCCTACCCAAAGGCGTATCCTGTCTATAGGCTATATCCTCGCTCGTACACCCCGTCCTCAAAGAGACGTTAAAGCAATTCAATCTTATTTTACCACTGCCCTCAAAGGGACGTCAAACAATTCAACCTTATTTTATCTCTACCCTCAAAGGAATGCAAAAGTGCCTGAAATCTCTATTTCTTTCCAATACAATCACATGCACAAACAAGAGCATTTATATGCACAACATGCACTTTAATAAATCCATGTCATTCATAATCATCAATCATTCACATGCATTTCCTTTGCAAGTTCAATCCAAATATATAGAAATTGTATTCATTTATTACTTTATTACATCTCTAGAAAACAAAATTCTAAAAATAATCAAATAAGGCGAGACTAGATCCCTCACCTGAAGTCCAAGTTATATTTCTACACTTTATACTCAAAAAAAGAGATGCCAAGAGCCTCATTCTAAACCTAGAAATTAATTCTAACAAGTATCAACACTAATTCAAAACATAATATATTAATCATTTAACTTTATTTTATTTTGAGGCTAAAATAAGAACCAATATTTAAGAAATTTATGGAAATAAAATATAGCTCCAAAAATTATGAAATTTGGTATAGAGCCTTGTTAGTATGCTGACATACTAGGATAAAAATTTCAGAATTTAATTCTATCATTTGGTCTTAATAAAGACCTTTTTAGTAACTATAGGTTAAAGCTGTCTAAATTCTAAATAGGTACAGTATTATGTGTTTTAGACTTAGTTAACCATGTTCAAATGCCATGAAATTTTGTATATCATTAGTTTCATGTCTTGTCTAAATTCCAAAAAAATTTCAGATCAAATTGAGGTATTTAGTTACCAAAACCAAATCAATTTCCTAAACTGCCCATACTTACTCTATACTGAACAAAGTTTTGTTCTCATGATTATTTGACCAACCAAACCAATTTTAATGTGCTTGAAACTTTCCATTTTGATTAAGTAAGACTTCAAGAGTCTGTCATAAAAATTTTAAGATTTAAACTGTCATAAAAATTTTAAGATTTAAAAGCTTCATTTGGACACCCAAAATATACAAAATCAGTAGCATGACAAATCAATCTTGTTTTATATTCTCTAGTTCTTAGCTATTGTTTTAGGAACATTAAGGGTAATAAACCAATCCATGAAAATTTGAAATAAATTAGGAATAATCTAAGACACCATATCCAATTGCATACCAAAATTCATGACCATTGACGTTCATTTGATACCTCAAACAGTCTAAATAATTCTTAGCAGTAAAGAAAAATTCTGCATAAACATAATCAGCTTTGTTCTTTATCTCCTTACTATTTCCTTCGATTTTTGCTTCTTAATTCATGCCTTATGTTCATTTTTCTTCATTTTTAATCTGTAATAGCTTGTATAATCACCTTTACCAGAAAACTAAACAAAAGAAAAAGAATTAAACTCATAGATTTAAAGGATTCAAGCTTATTGTTACCTTACTCTGTTTTATGGTAAGAATCACATCCATGAACATGTTTCCATCAATTTGGTCTATAGGGTTCTTAGTTCATGACAGAAAAAGTGAAGGGGAGAGAAAAATGAAAAAAAAAGAGGAGAAGAAGATGAACCTCGCTTCATGACAGAAAAGAGAATAGGTGATCTCCATAGCAAAGCTTCTCCTTCCTTCTCCCTAGCTTTCGTTCTCTCTCTCTCTATCTCTCTCTCACACACACACACACACACACACACACACACACACACACACACATCATTTCTGATCTCGGTTCGGTGTAGGGGAGATCGAAAAGAAGAAAACAAAGGAAAGGGAAAAAAATATCACTCTCTCGGTTTTTCGCTCTTTTGCTTTTTTATCTACTTCTGTCTCCCATTTTCTCTTATTATAGCACACTCTTTTACTTTTCCTAATGTATCTATCACAAAAAAAACAAGAAAGGGTAATGGGTTACACATGTAAAACTCCACCTATTCCACTAATCCTACTCTATAGGTCAAATTTCATAAAACAATCCTTCTTCAAAAGATTAATTCATTTGGGTCCTTATGAGCTTTGTAGAGAAATTCCTAATGCCTCCTAAAAGCCCACAATTATTTATTCTCTAAGTGTTATCTTTTTCACTAAAATAAAATTACCTCATAACCTAATATAGCTTTTCAAATAAGTCAAAATTTATTGTTGTAGAAATTCCTAATCTTTCCCAATAACCAAACTTATTTTATTTTTATTATTTCCTTTTATTTTCAATCTAAATTTAGTCCTCAATAGTTTCATTAAAAAAATAATTTAATTCCCCGAATTTAAAAAATATTGTGGATAACTAAAAAAAATCTCAAGTATTACATTATGTTTGTCCAGTATACCATCAGACTTATATTTTGTTCAAAATACCCATTTACACCCTACAACGTTCATGTGAGGGGAAGCAAGTACCAAAGACCATGTTGATTTTTTCTTTAAAGCATTGAAGTCATTTTTCATAGCATCATAGTACACAGGACTTTGAAGTGCTTTAGTAATAGAATTAGGTAAGTCATCAGCAACAACAGAGCTAGCAAAAATAGGATTTGGTTTGATGACACCGGCTTTGCTTTTGGTTACCATAGGGTGGTGGTTTATAACAATTTTTGGAATTACATAAGGTAAGGCATATCTTGTGGAAGAACTGAAAGAGGAATTTAAAGGAGAAATTGTGTTTGGAAGAGTATACCTGGCACTGGAGGATGAAAGAGTTTGTGGTGATTGAGGTGACTGCAGAAAGTTTGGATCAGTAAAATGTTTAGAGAAAAAAGAATTAGTGATTGAACCTTACTTGTTAGGAAGGGACAACTTTGCTGTAATAGGCGTTAGAAATGGTCCACTGGTTGGTCCTTGAATTGTGATGGGAAGTTGTGAAGAGTTTATTATGTTTGGGGTGCTATTGTTTGATTTAAGAAAGAATGAGTGAGGAAAGTCATGGTAATAAAAAATGACATGTCTAGTAATGTAAATTCTACCTTGAGGAGACATTGACACATAACCTTTTTGGTTGTCTCTATACCCTATAAATAGACATTTGATTGAGTAAAATTCCAATTTATGTGTATTATATGAAGTGAGACATGGATATGCAACACACCCAAAGAGGTGTAGAATTTTGTAATTTGAAAAAGAACTTGAAAAGGATTTGCAAGTTAAAGTGTGGGAGTCGGGAGTCTATTTATGAGGAAAGCAATAATATGAAAAGCTTCCCACCAAGAGGTCAATGGCATTTTTGCATGAGCAAGGATGGTTAGGCCCATTTCTACTATGTGTCTATGTTTTCTTTCTGACCTACCATTTTGCTCAGAGGTGTGTGCACATGTTAAATAATGGATGATGCCATTTTGTTTTAAAAATTTATTGAATGCTTGAAATTCACCTCCTGAGTCACTGTGAATAATCTTAATGGGTGTCTTAAATTGTTTTTCAGGAATAATTTTGAACTGGATCAAGATAGGGAGAGCATCATTTTTTTTGTTTAAGTTGGTAGATCTAATAATATCTGCTGAAATCATCTAAAAATAAAATATAGTATCTGTAACCTTTTTTGGAGTTAATGAGAGCTAGTCCTCAGAGATTAGTATGGATGATTTCAAGTGGTTTATTTGTTTAGGATTTAGATTTAGGAAATAAGAGCTTGTGTGATTTGCCTTGCTGACATGCTGAGTAGAAAGAAGGTTTTTCATTGCTAAATTTGTGATTACAGGAATTTAAAGCTTGAAATAAAACAGGATCAGAGGGACGACCAAGTATTGAATGCCATTCAGATAGAGAAGGATTGTTGTTGCTTTATTATGTGAACGGGGCTTGATGATCTTGAACAAAAGTAGGTGAGGTGAGTTGGTATAGACCATTCCTAAGAGTCCCTTACAGCAGTGTTTTCCCCAAGCTTTTATCCTTCACAGAAAGGGAAGATGCATCAAATTCAATCGCAATGTTATTATGAGAAGTAAGCTGAGAAGCACTCGGTAAATTTTTTGAAATGCATGGAGAGTAAATGATGTTTTTCAATTATAGAGAATTTTCATTGGAAGTTTGAACTGAGATTGAATCAATTTTTAGAATTGGTAGTTGATCCCTATTAGCAACAGTAAGTTTGGTTTTACCATCAGATTGTGTAGATTGTTGGAGAGCTTGAGAATTATTTGTAACATGATGGCTTGCTTCACTGTCCATATACCATTGCTGGTTAGTCATTGAATAAGGTATTGTCAGATATGCAGAGTAGTGATTTGCTGAGTTGTTGCTATTTCGGTTTTGTTGTTTCTTTGGTGTGGTTCCCATATGTGCTTGATCGTATCTATGGTAGCATATGGAAGCAGTATGTCCACGTTTTCTACAAACATGGCATATAGGTATGCTATTTTGGTTTCTCCCATATCTACTTCAATCTCTGCTTCCTCTGGGAAACCCTCTTTAGTTGCTCTTGTTTTATTTTCATCTAATGAATTAGTTTTTTATGCTTGAGCTAAGTTTGTAGAAGCTGAATTAATAGATAAACTTTGAAAATTGTGTATTTGCTCAAGTCTGTTTTCAAAGTTTAAAAGAGCTGTTTGAAACTAAATCCATGTTAATTCTTGTGTATGTCACACGCCTAGATTCGGGAACATGACCGGTACGGCAGTGAAATCCACACCACCACCATAAGCATGACGTCACATACTTTCAGCACACATTACTTTAGCAAATTAATAAAAATAAAACATTTCCATTTTATTATTAATGGAAGTAGATGCAAATAATTCTTTACCCTATCAGAACATTCACCATAGACCTAAGAGTCCTATTTACTACAGAGAAACTTGATAATTCGTATATACCCATAAACACCACCATCAACCCTGAAGTCAAGGCATGTTGTGGACTCAGAGACTCAGTTGCTACAACAGAATCTGCAAAAAGCACATATAAAGAGAGTGAGTACATTATTTAGTGAAGGAATGATATTGTCACATCCTCAACAGTGTCACCGATTCAACTTATCTCTAAATTAAAACATCGTCAAGGTCTTAGCTTTCTTACAATGAAACCATAAGGAAATAAAATATTCATATTTACACATAGTCCATCCACAAAATCCTAGGAGGCTTATGTGTCCACAGAGCTTCTTCTAGAGCTTACAAGATAATAGAATGCAAAGGAACCAACTGAAAAATACAAGAGGGTCGGTTTAAGATAACTCGCTATTCCCCTAAACAGTCTCTAGCGTCAGCCACAGATTCTGAGATATTGTAAAATAACAGGATGAGTAATGAAATACTCAGTGAATGGATAACATTATCAACCGAAAGTAAATTTAGCAATTAGTATCATAAAGATAACATCGAATTAAAACTCACATCAGTTACAAATGATATACGCAGTATAAATCATACAGTGCCAATACAAAATCTCGTACCAACCGGGTCGTATACGATACCAATGGATTGTTGCCCGCGGCCCCCTAGCCGCATCCACCCTTATCTCTCCATGAAAGGTATATCTCTACCCTTATAACTCATCTAACTTCTCCTGTGGGGTGCACCACCACGAAAAATATTGTAACAATGTTCTACCATAACGCAAGCATTCACACAACCTCAACATAATAACAGCAATATCAACATTAACTTTACATATTTTATAAGAATTATCATTTAATCAAACAAGAGGCTTGAAATCCATAATACCTTTAAATACAAGGAATACAAATCCTTGAAAATGAATACACAACATACCGTTTAAGTCCACCTTTTCAATTTTCTTTATGATACTTGATGACAATACTTTTGAAGAAATATTGATGAGATAAGGTTATCACACTCACATCGAATGTGGCCCTAACTACCTTTATTTTTACAGCTAAATTATGGGAGGTGTTAGGAAATAACTCTCAAAGATTTCCAAAAATGAAAATAAGATGAAAAATAAAGAATACATTAGAATTGGACCTTCTTGTAAGTAGAATAGATTATATAAGAAGTACTAAAGAATTCATCCCTACAAGATAATCATGCCAAAAAAACATATCAAGGTTACAAAATAGGAAAATTCTTTGCTATAATTTGACCTTTGATCACTTCTCTGAATATAACTCTCAAATAATAATGAATTTTCAAGTGAAACTTATACTATTAGAAACTAGACTCAAAGAGCTTTCTAACGATATCTTATTTACTAAAAATAGAGTCCGGATGAAAGAGTTATGAATATTTTAAAATTGATGCTACAGTAACAGTCAATTGTCAACGCAGCTACAGTGTCGTTGACTAAGTCAATGCTATAGTAACGTTGACCGAGTCAATGCTATAGTGACGTTGATCGAGTCAATGCTACAGTAACCGAGAAAATCTGAAAAAAAATTTTCGATGAACAATATTTTCTGGAAATTTTTTGGAAAATTTCCGGAATGAACAGTGACGTTCTTCGTGTTCTTCATCCAAAAATCCTAAAATCACATCTAAAACAACATTTCTTTTGATTTCTTCCATAGGTTTTGTTTCTTAATATCTAAGGAGTGTTTTGACACCGAAACCTTCAATTTTTACCAACAATCCAAGCTCAAATCTCAAATTTTCATCAAGAACACTAACTTTTTTAAATATCCGAATTCTATGAATTTCTCCTAATTTTCTGCAAATTTCTTGTTCCAATAACATCATAAACCACCTAGGAATGTTTTAGATTAACATCCACACTTAAATTCATCCATTAAAACTCAAAATCCTAATTCTCTTCCATAGGTCTGAAAATGGGAAAAAAGAGAAATAGAACAGATAAAATTTACCTCTTTTCCTCTAGAACTCCTGAGAATCGAAAGTATGGTTAGAAAATACAAGATCACAGGAAGAAAATTGGAGAAATGATTGGAGGAGATGGAAGAATGGTAGATGAAGAAGAAGATGGAGAGCCTCGGGGAGGAAAGAATGAAGAGAAAAAGATGTGTTTAATGATTGTATGTGTGAGCCCCACTAGTTTTTTTTGGATAAAATTGCTCATAGCCTCTCTAACTTATAAGATTTGTTCACTTAGGTTCTTGAGAATTTGTAAAAATTTCCTAAATAAAAAATTGAAATTTCTATTCTCAAATTTTCTTTACTAATTCAAAAAAAAATATTTTTCAATAAACTTCAAAATAAATTTTAAATATTCATAAAAATTATTGGGGCATTATAGATATAAACAAAACTTACCGTGTGCCTCAAACAAGGGACGGGATATCTATAAGCACACCCTCTTGCAATCCCAGTGTAGGATTATTACCATATTAGACCACATTCGAAGAAAACATAATGATAAAACCAGAATTTATGCCTGATACACATAAACAAAAAGTTTTGAAACTTATCCAAAGACAGTGTGTACACAATAGAGAGAGACTCATGAAATCAAACAATACTAAAAAGGCCACAGAGGCCAAATCATGACAAAGAGCCATCAAGGATAAGTCACATGAGAGAGACCACCGCAATCAATCCACAACAAGAGCCACCGAGGCTAATCCACAATAATAAGGCCATCAGGTCAATCCACAATAATAAGCCACCGGGGCTAATCCACAATAATAAGAGTTATTTAATAATTCGCTCGCTTTTCCCTCAAAAGGCAGCATCCCGAGCGTGGCATTCTTGAGGAGTATAGTTGCTTAGCCACATGGCGACTTGTCGTTAGACCGTTCCACTGATAACCCAATAATGCATCAATCCAGCATTATTGTAGGGCTCTTCCCTCAATGCATCCTCCCTAGCAATTGGGATCACCTATATCTATAATAATGATAATATCGTAGGGCTCTTCCCTCAATGCATCCTCTTTAGTAATTGGGGTCACATGTATCCACAATGATGATAATATCATATAGCTCTTCCCTCAATGCATCTTCTCTTGAAAATAAGGTCATTCGTGATCATAATGACAATAATATCGTAGGGTTTTCCCTTAATGCATCCCCTTTTACAATTGGAGTCACCCGTATTCACAATGACCACACAGGTCTCCAATTGAAAGTTATTATCACACATACAGTTATGTCATGTATATATAAATTCACTTCGTGCCATCTCAAAGAAAAAAAAATATAATGAGCATAACAGAGAATAATCACCTCACTGAAAATAAGAAATTTCATCTCATACAATGAAGACGTAATATTAAATACAATATAACAAGGAGTTGTTCACCCATATTATACAACCCATCATATGATGCTTAATAACAATGTAATATAATGGCATATATTCTATTCAAATCTCAAGGTAGCCAACGTCATTTCCATAATCGCTCTAGAATTTTTCCACATTGTACCACTTCTAGTAATTATGGCCTTCCATGGCATTACTAGAAAGTTTAACCAACCTAATGGCTACCATCAATAATATAGACGCACACATATCGTTTACTATCGTAAGGGGATCACTTGTACAAGCAAGGATAAAATTCATAGGTATAGATATTTAGAACCAAGAGCAATTTGTTAATTTATCACATCTACTTACAATAACAAGTTTCCTTTAAAAGTTTTCTGTCTATAGGTATTCCACAATTCAAGAATACAATTACTTTACAAGATAAAAATCCAACACATGAATTTAGTTGAAGTACTTCTATCTCAAGGAAAAGAGATATAATTATCATTCACAATAATTAATATTAATATATCCAACACTAAAGAATTTAAAATTCTATTCCATAGTATCACCATTGTGAGTTTTGTCACCTCAACAATTCAAGAAATGTATTTCCTAGATCCTTAGGATTATTCCTTTTTTTATAACTATGGAAATATGTAATTTCATTAACAAACAAATCTTTCACAAAATTCGAGTTATATGGGGTAGAAAGATTTCCTCACCTAAATTCCACACTAGCTATTGCATCCAAAAGATATGGGAGATGCATCAAAAGAGCCATCCCTATGAAGTAAACATATAAAAACACGTCAGGGTTACAAAATAGAGAAATTCCCTACAGTTAATCCCGACCTATCCTCACTCCATTAGTCATAACTCTTGAATGGTAAATAATTTTCAAAATAATCTTATACCATTAGAAAGTAGACTCAAAGAATTTTCTAATAATGTAAGATTTGCTAAAAATAGAGTCTAGATAAAAGAGTTATGACCCTTTGAAAAAAGTCCAAGAAAAGTATTATAACTAACCTCAGCATGGGTGGCGCCTAGGTGCTACAGCCTTCTTCTTCCTATTCTCTTCTATAGTGTGGTGCCTCGGGCACCACGACTTGAAACTCTCAATTTGGTCTCAGTTTTTGCTCAAAATTGATCAAATCTTCACCGTTTCTCACGATTTCTTTCATGGGGTCTCATTCTTAGTGTTCTATGATCAATTTGGCACAAAAACCCCAAGCTATAACCAAGAATGGATGCTTGAATTATGAATATTTAACTTAGAACCCTAACTTTCTTTTTATCCCTTATAGAACTTGAAATCCATTCTTAACCTTGCCACAATTATGAATTTATGGTTCCAAATTCATTAATAATCATCATAGAGGATTTTAAGAATTTAATCAAGTCTCAAATCCCATTAACAATTACAACTTTTACATCATTTCCCACAAATCTGAAAATGGAAGGAAAGATTGAGATGAGAGGAATATTCACCTTGTTTCTTTGCATCTCCGGTATGTTGGTTCACTAGAGCTCGTCCCCATGTCGGTGAAGAGTAGCTGGAAGCTTGGTTAGAGGAGAAAGTTTATGGTGCTGGGAATTGAGGAAGAGATCGTGAGGGAGTAGAGAGAAATGGGATGGAGAAAGTGATGATGAATATAAGATGGTATGTGGAGCCTACTTATTCTTCTTTCAATTTAGTCCTTCCTAAAGACAATTGACTAGCATTTTATAAGGTATTGAAATAACTTGACAATCATTAGAGCACCCAAATGCACTCCATAAAATGCTTATCATCATATCCCATTTCATTAAAATACTAAAATTTCTCATATGTTCACTTTAGTTCCTCTCTGACTTAATATCTCTCTACGTCTCTTAGTCTCGTGCTCATCCTCACCCTAAGGTTGCTCTATTGGTTCGTATGCCTTGCCATTTAAGTCTTTGTATTTTCCCTTTTAGAAAAATGAAAAAAAAAATCTGCACCCAAAATACTCCTTAGGAAGTTCCAATAAACTAATATCCGAAAATGACAGATATTACAGCTTACCTGGCAGTGTCATAACTACCGGAGTGTATTCAAAATCAAGACAAACTAAAACTTGAGAAAATAAATCAGAGAAAGGAAGTGGGCTCCCTGCAAGTCAAAGATTATTAGCAATCTGCTTCATCTTGTTTAAATAATCTTCAATTTTTGTTTTCCCTTTTCTTGTGCGCTAAAATTGTCCTTTGAACCAGAGAATTTTTGCTTTGTTTGCAACACCAACATACTCTTCAATGTTGTTCCACAATTCATGACTTTTTTTGCACTCTATGAATTGAACTGCAACATCAAGTGATAGTGAACTATACAGTCAGCCGAGCACTAACTAGTCTGTGTGCTACCATTCTTTGTATTATTGATTTGGTATGCCATATTTAAGATGTTCATGGTGAGGGTTAACACTATAAATGAATTTTTCCAGTTGTTTATCCTTTAACATGGGCTACAAGATTGAGGGGGTTGTTTGTTGACTAAGATAGTTTTTCCAAGGGAGTAGCTGAATTTGTGTTGGTGAATGATTGAGTGAAATCTGTATTGGCCATTAGGATTGAGGAGTTATGAGCTAAGGAGCTTTGATACCAAGTTAAATTCTATAAAATAGAGAATAATGAACACAGTGAGAATGATGATGAAGGCTACTCAGTTGCTTTATAGAGCAGCTCAAGGTATCTTAAATACAACAGTCTGTTATAGTAGAGTGTGAATGAGAGAGACGGTGTACAACAAAAAGGATACACTTGGCAAGTAATCCGTAAATGAAGGAAAACAAAATGTAAAGGAAGGATATACACAGTTTTGTGCTACAACCATTTTATACATGTGCTATTTGGTGTATTACTGTCAACAAAATAATGAATTTTTTAACGGTCAGTATATAATTTATTAATTAAAAATTTTAGATTATATTAATAGTTTAGCCTTAGAAAAATTTTCTCCTATTCAATCTCTAAAAAAATAATTAGCATTATACAACCTAATACTTTTAAATTTTAAAACTTATACACATTAATTCCTCTGTTATCAATTTATGTCAAAGGTAGCATTTAAGTTATAAAGCACTTTAATCTGATCGGTTATTCTTTTTTTGGAATGAATTTTCTTTCGTAGCTTAAATTATATTAACTCTAATTAAAATTTTATTACAGTCTTAATTGAAATTGTAAAACAATAATAGTGACATGGTCCCCAAATCCCTTACTTAGATAGCATCTTGTTGTCGATTGGTGATATCAAGTATTTTTATATGCAATTTCGTCCTTATCTTGTCCTTTTGTTGTATCTTAAATATTATGAACTCTCTAATTATATCATATTTTGGATTTATTGAGTGTAAATTAATTATAGAACTAATATATTTTAATTCCACATTTTTATGAGCTTAAATGATAAGACCTAATTTAATCCTTGCTTTTATTTTTCAAAATTAATTTAATTAGAGAGCATTTGCTTATGTGGATGATGACATGGAGGCTGACTGGATGTTGACCAACTTTGTTGAATGTGTGGGCCCTATTTTCTGCAAAGTAATCTGCTGTATACTATCCAAATTATTAACAAAAAGGGCAAGCACTTTTTTTACCAGAAAAAGAGTATTCTGTAGCACTATTTCCATGTATTTTTCTGCACCTCTTTGTTGCCATTTGCTGGCAAAAAATAGATGGAAAATGATAGCACAAGCATGCAAATTTGTCCTCCCTCTTTGGCTGAAGATTAAGAACACATTCAGACCCCATTTTTTATTGTTGAAGAGATATTCTTCCTCTATTTTCTCTGTATTTCGTAGGTCTTCCCACCCCTCTTTTTGTGTATTTTAGCCTCTATGAAAGGTTAAAGAGTGTTGTAATTAGTCCATGGAGAACTAGAATCTGTAACATGAATTCTTGGAGCTTAATCATATAAGTTTTCCTGTTGATATCTCTATTACATTTTTGTTCTTGCCTTTCATCTCTAGTTTATGTTTGTTTAAGTTCTCAGATCTATAAGAACATAATTACTGGTTTGAATGCTTAATTCTAAGATGCTCTCTTGTTATTACTGATTGGTGTAGCAAGTAGAATAGAAATGGCTTGCTTAGATGATTATCTAACTTGATTTTGGTTAGGGCTTCCATGACCAAATTATAGAATACAACTAGAATTAATTTAAAGATGAGAATGATGATAGTTGCAACTCTAGGGACTCTATGACTGATTGTATTTCTTTGTTTAGTGTAATTTCATTTCTGTTCTATTAGTGCTCTGTTCCGTTATAGTTTAGGATAAGTGTTCTGCTTTTAATTTTGTTTTATGTCTTAATTATGCTATCACCCCCTGTGGTAATTAGGCTGTAATTAGACAATTTAGAAGCAAGGCTCCTTAAGAAAACACGACTTGGGACGACCATTATACTACAAGTTTCCAAGAATTCAATTTTGGGTGACTCAGCAGTCGTAATGGCTCTAACCAATTGGCCATCACATGTTGCCCACACTTGATCAGACAATGTATGTCCACCCAATATGATACTTGGACAATAGAGAAGTTGCGCCCATGATGTTAATATGGTAGTGATCGTTTGAAGCTAAAAAAATTAATACAAAGCCCGAAAGAGTGATAAATAATAAAATACCAAGAGCAAAAACATGAGATGTACCAAATTTTGCTAGTAAAATGGATCAAAAGCATATTCTCGCACAGAAAATATTAGTGAACTTTCAAACATCTTCAACAACAAAGGATCATAAGAAAAAAGAGAAATAAATATCATTTTCAACTTGAAACTACGCACTACTTCTTCACAACACAAAACATGCTATAATTGTTCATATATCAATTAAAATATCCTTATTTCTATTATTTATATAATATAATAAGTGTACAAATATATATATATATATATATATGAACAGTTTAAAATAATAATTTTTAAGTTTTAAAAAAACATATAGTTACTCTTCAAAATTATATAATAACACTATGGAAAAAATAATTTAATCATTCACATTTTTTTAGATCTTAAGCTAATGATAAAAATAAAGTGTTTACTTTTAAAAAATGCCAGGCTAATTGATATACTAAATTATTTATAAAATATACTTTAGTAGTTTACTTTTACTAGGTGTAACTTTTCAAATTTTCTCAAATACATACTGGCAAAAAGAATTTTGATGATTCTAGTTACATATAAAATTGATGCATTGTTAAGAGTGATCAGCAGAGAAAAGAAGAAAATAAAAATGTTGGCCAAAAAAATGGAGAAAATAAAATTAATAGTATACTAATTTTTTTGGCCCAAAAAGAATTCCATTAAAGCCACACAAAAACAATACATTGTCCAAACGCAACACAACAAAACACAGAGCCTTAAAAAAACCAAAAAAAAAAAAAACAACAACAACAACCAGGAAACATCTAGATCTAAACTTCCACATCATCATCTTTCTCTAGCCAACACCAACCTTATCACCTGATAGCACTGCAGCTGGCTTCATCTTTCGCCAACACTAACCACCAAAAGGAGTGGGGGTTTAGAAACCCTAACAACTTATTTGGTTTGGAGTACAAAATAAAAATAGAAAGAAAAAAGAAATAGAAAATAAAAAATAAAAAATAAAAAAAAGTTGTTTGGTATACAGTGAAAAAGACTAGAAGAAAATTGTGTTATTATTTTTAAAAAAAATAGAAAAAATAAGTGAGTAAATTTACTATTTTACTCTTTGATATAATTTTTTTTATTTTACTACAAAAACCTCAAATTCCATAATAATTACTATAGATTTTGTTTTAATTTCACCATTTATCCAAAAAATTTTATATTTATTCACTTAGCTCCCTAGCTAAAAATTTTCTCTTGTTCTTTGCTTGATATAAACTTTTGTTTATTTCATCTATGTTTCTAGTTTGAGAATATATTTTATTCTTTGCTAAAAATAAACCTTATAAACTTTTCAATTTATTCATTTTAGTCCTTTTTCAATTCATACCTCTCTCTTGTGCATCTCTGCTTCTCTCTCTTTCTCTCTCTCTCTCTCTCTCTCTCTCTTTCTCTCTCTTACAGAAGCCTAGTTCGTTCACAAAGCCATCTTCAACCCAATGGCATATCCATGACCCTCGGTCAGGGGGCAAAATTTTTATTCGCTTTTGTAGATATGATGACAATTCTTCTAAATTAATTTCAATTTGTTGTTCATTTGATAGTAATTTGATCTTGAAAAATATTTCCATTACAAAAAAATCGTTCTTCTTCTAAATCCTAATTACATAATCAATCAATTAATTTAATAGAATTAGACCTACGTGCAAAAATCATAAATTTTAAACTTTTACTAAGATGTCCCTAATAATGAAATGATAAATTAACCATCATCAAGAAAAAATTTCATGAAATTGACTTCACAAATATGTTACTTATAATCCTAGTTACATAATCAATTAACCAATTTAATAGAATTAGACATATATACAAAAACTCTAAATTTCAAGCTTTTACAAAGATGTCTCTAATAATGAAATGAGAAATTAACCATCATCAAGAAAAATTTTTGTGACTCTGGGGAGTAGGGGTCTTGTGACTGTGAGCAGTAAAGAGAGACTGAGTCACTGAACGGTTTCAAAAAAAAATATTAAGGGGGTTCAAAAAAACAAGGAGGGGGAAAATTTTTTTAAAAAAATTTACATAAAAATTTGCAAATTTCGGGGGATGCAACTGAATTGTATGTGGCTCCGCCACTGCTTCAACCTAAACACTAGCCACTCCATCCACAAAGCTCGACGTCTCCATTCTGTTCTTCTGCATGACTTATAGGCGTCTTCTTCAGCACATTCCTCCAAGTGGTGACGGACACTCTCTTTCCTTTCTTCCCAACTCTGTCACCCTCTTTGTTTTTCTAACCACCCACAACTATGTAGATTCAAATAGTGATTTCCACCATGAATCATAGTTTTGCATTATAGCAAGTGAGGAAGGAGGTTACCTGAGAAGGCTTTCTCATGAGCGACTTCGATGACAGCAACCGGCAGTAGCACAAACACACCATGAAAGAGTCTCCTGGGGTACAACGGCAACCAAGTTGAAGGACCACCACAAACAACACACGTATGGCTTTTTCAAGTATTGTTCCCATAGTTATTCACAATAGTCAAGGACAAGGTGAATTCACAAGTTTTCCTTCGGCAAAGAGAAACATTCCATGGGCAAAAGAGAAGAAAATTCCATACGTTAAAAACGAAAAATAGAGTCATGATGGATAGGCTCATTTCTGTTCTGATGTCCCAACCAAACAATGGAAAAGCTACTATTCACAAGAAAACCGATCTGCTTTCCACCTCTCCTGGGGACAAACGTCATGTAAACCCTAAACCCAATTGGTGGCCAATTTCTTCCAGCGGCTCTCCCAACAAGTCTCCTAGAAATGAGACATCAAACTTCTAATGTCATCCACTATTAAGAAAAAAAAATGGCTTTGAGGCGTGATAAGTCACTTTCTTTAGAGAGTTTATGTCTGTGTATTGGGGAATCACATGCAAACCCTTTCAGGATACAACAAAGCCCTCTTGGAACCAAGTTCTCACCATAGAATTCTAATATGATATATATATAGAGTTTGAACAGTTATGTCTGTTCAATTTGAATAGATGTGTCTTTCTATTTCTAACAGTCATGTCTATTCTATTTTGAATAGTCATGTCTATTCAATTTTCAAAAGTCATGTCTTTTTTTATTTTGAATAGATGTGTCTATTTAATTTATATCTTATTAAATTTTAAAATAAGTTTAAAATTCAATTCCAAATAAAAGATACATCCTTTCAAATAAAGACATATCTCTTTAATTTAAAAGACACATCTTTCTTTTTAAATAAAAAGACATATCCTTTCAATTTAAAAGATACATCTTTTCAAATAAAAAATACACATTTTCAAATAAAAGGAACAACAATTAAATTCCTTTTTTTTAAAATATCATATTTTATCCAATACAAGACTTTTAATTCTACTCAATATTACAAACTATATAACAATCCCCCACTAGTTTGTAATATTTCTACATGATATCATACATAATAGAAAGTATCTTTACAGAGATTTGAACTTCCTAATAGTGTAACACTTTAAAGTTTTGACGAAGTTAGTGGTATCATAAGATTTGAACCATAACTCCATTTGCCAAAACCGAAAGTACAACACATATGACATCATTAACTTTGTGAAGACGTTCCGGTAATCTCGCTTTAGCACTTTTATGGCCATGAGCTAATCCTGGTTTCATGAATATTTACAAGATCAACCCTTTTAAATCTTGTTTGAAGCGGCACCACTTCAATATTCATATAGGTGGTATTGTTATTATGTCCTTGTTACTCCAGACATTTAACAATACCATTAAGACCTTTGTCATCCTCTCTTTGTAACAGTATGCACAACTCTTGACATAATATTATGTAGTACATTCTTGAACGAGGTCTCAATTTTAGAGTCTGTGCCTCAAACAACAATTAGTAACTTGTTATTACCCATTGAACTTTTATTGTTAGAGTGTATACTAACTCAAAGTTGGGTTCCCGTTACTAGTGCTTTATTTTAAGGGTTTTAACCCTATTCCAATACAAGTTTGTTGTACTATATCTCTGGGCAATGGTTTGGTCAATGGATCAGCCAAATTCTTATTTGACCTAATATAAACAATTGTCATTGTTCCATTGGTGACTAATTCCCTTATATAAGCATGTTTTAAGCTTATATGTCTTGATTTCCCATTGTAAATTTTGTTGTGAGCTATACACATAGTAGCTTCATTATCACAGAATACAGAAATGACTGGCATAGGTTGTGGCCATAACTTAATGTCTAACAACATGTTTCTCAGCCATTCTGCCTCTTTTCCAGCAACTGCCAATGCAATAAATTCAGATTCCACTGTGGAATGGGAAATACAAGTTTGCTTCTTAGATGCCCAACTTATGGCACCTCCACCTAAGGTGAATATCCAACCAGATGTAGATTTATTATCATTAACACTTGTGATCCAACTTGCATCAGAATAACCTTCTAATATAGTAGGAAAACCACTATAACAAACTCCCAAGTGCTTTGTTCTTTTCAAATACCCAAACACTCTAGAAATTGCTTTCCAATGTTCATTACTTGGATTACTTGTAAACCTTAAGAGTTTACAAACAGAAAATGCAATATCTGGCCTAGTGCTATGCATTGCATACATCATACTACCTATTGCACTTGCATATTCTAATTGTGCTATCATTCTCCTTGAATTTTTAGTCAATTTTATACTGGAATCATAAGGAGTATTAAACTCCTTTATTCCTAAATATTTGAATTTATCAAGCATCTTATCTATATAGTGTGACTGTAACAAAGTCACTCCTTTGTTATCTCTTTGAACTTTAATACCTAAAATAGTATCCACTTCATTCATATCTTTCGTTTTAAAGATTGAAGTCAAATACTTCTTAGTTTCAGAGATACTAAACATATTTGTTCCAAATATTAACATGTCATCAACATACAAACATATAATAATACCATATTCTACAAAAATACTTTTAATGCCCCTAGGTCCTAATTTAGTTCTTTGATGATCAGGAACCCTATAGTATGAAATACACCCCCACACTTTAAAATAATTTAAATTTGGTTTTCTATTATTCCAAAGTTCATAAGGTGATGTTTTCAAACTCTTTGAAGGCACTCTATTAAGTGTATAACATGCAGTTAAAAGTGCTTCACCCCATAAATTATGTGGCAAACGAGCATTCAATAACATAGCATTAACCATTTCTACCAAGGTTCTATTTTTTCTTTCTGCCAACCCATTTTGTTGTGGAGTATAAGGTGCACTACTTTGATGTATTAAACCATGCTCTTCACAGAATTTATTAAACTCAATAGGAAAATATTCTCCACCTCTATCACTACGAAGGATTTTTATTTTCCTATTCTTTTGATTTTCTACTATTGATTTATATTCTTTAAATTTTTTTTTTGAAAAGCTTCATCTTTGGTTCTTAGTAAATAGACAAATGTGAATCTAGAGAAATCATCGATAAATGTGATAAAATATCTTTTACCACCTCTTGTTATTTCTCCATTTAATTCACAAATATCTGAGTGCACCAAGTCTAATAAATCTGTATTTCTTTCAACTTTATGAAAAGATTTTTTAATCATTTTTTGCTTGTATACAAATTTCACATTTTCCATTATTTTTGAAATTGCAATTGATGTAACCATTTTTGGACATAAATTTCAAATAACCAAAATTTAGATGTCCTAATCTAGCATGCCATAAAGTATAGTCAGAGTCAACAATATAAACAGAATCAACATTTATTGCATTAGTACTAAGTTTGAACATGCCATCAGAATTATAACCCTTTTCTACAAATGTTCCACTCTTAGACACTATAACATTGTCAGACTCAATTACAATTTTGAAACCTTTCTTAGATAGCAAACTAGCAGACACTAAATTCTTTTGAATTTCTGGTACATGAAATACATTTAACAATGTCAATTTATGTCCAGATGTGAAGTTGATCTCTACAGATCCCTTTCCAAGCACTTCCGCAGTAACATGATTTCCCATAAGCACCTTTTCAGAATCTTTGACTTCTATGTAGGTCTTGCAGAAATCGCTATTGTTACAAACATGGATGGTTGCACCCGAATCAAGCCACCAGTCTTGGCTTTTCATTATTGCATTAGCCATGTTCACTTCGGTAATCATACCAATGTGAAGTGTAGACACCATGGCCACTATTTCCGATATTGTGCTTTCCACCAAGTTTGCTTTATCAGTCTTTTCATTCTTTCCATTATTGAAGTTAACTCCAGTCTTTCTATATTTACACTCACGAATAACATGGCCCTTTTTGCCACAATGGAAACAAATAATATCATTTTTCTTTTCCTTAAAGGATTTCTTATTTGCTTTTAAATTCTTGTTTCCCTTGTGAATATTCGTTTTATTGACAAGATTAACAGTAGAACTTGAAGCCATAATTAGTGCTTCTCTTGCACGAGTTTCATATTCAATTTGAATATGAGTAAGAAATTGTTCTAATGTTAATTTGTCAGTAGAGTGCAGAATTTTCTTTCCATAATTATTCCAAGAAGAAGGCAATTTAGAAAGAGTTGCACCAATTTGCAAAGCATATGGAATTTTGACTTCAACATCCCTTAGTTTTGAAACTAGGATTTGGAGTTCATGGATTTGATCCATGATTGGTTTAGTGTCAACCATTTTAAATTCAAAATATTGTAGGGCCAGAAATTTGTTAGTACCTCGTTTTTCTGTCTGGTAGACAGTTTCTAAAGCAGACCAAATTGCTTTTGGTGTCTTCAAGTTTGAGTACAGATCATATAAACAATCAGTCAGGGTATTCAGAATGTGTCCTCGACATATGAGTTCATCCTCTTCACGTTTCTTTCTTTCTGCTTTGAGTTGATCAGATTCTTCAGGATTAAGATCTGGCAGCACAAGCAGATGAAGGTCTAAAACATAGTGAATCTTGAGGGCAGTGAGCAAGAAAATCATTTTGTCTTTCCAACGAGTGAAATTAGTGCCATCAAAGCGATCCAGTTTGATGAATTCTTTTGGATTCTCCATAGAAGCGAATGACAGGAATATAAACTCTTTAAAATTGTTAGGAAAAAATAATGGCTTTGAGGCGTGATAAGTCACTTTCTTTAAAGAGTTTATGTCTGTGTATTGGGGAATCACAGGCAAACCCTTCTAAGATACAATAAAGCCCTCTTGGAACCAAGTTCTCACCATAGAATTCTAATATGATATATATATATATATATAGAGTTTGAACAGTTATGTCTGTTCAATTTGAATAGATATGTCTTTCTATTTCTAACAGTCATGTCTATTCTATTTTGAATAGTCATGTCTATTCAATTTTCAAAAGTCATGTCTTTTTTTATTTTGAATAGATGTGTCTATTTAATTTATGTCTTATTGAATTTTAAGATAAGTTTAAAATTCAATTTCAAATAAAAGATACATCCTTTCAAATAAAGACATATCTCTTTAATTTAAAAGACACATCTTTCTTTTTAAATAAAAAGACATATCCCTTCAATTTAAAAGAGACATCTCTTTAATTAAGAGACACTTCTTCTTAAATAAAAAACACATCTTTTAAATAAAAGACACATCTTTTCAATTTAAAAGATACATCTTTTCAAATAAAAAATATACATTTTCAAATAAAAAGAACAACAATTAAATTCCTTTTTTTTAAATATCATATTTTATCCAATACAAGACTTTTAATTCTACTCAATATTACAAACTATATAACATCCACTACCACCCAATACCTCTAATCCCTACCAACACTTACCTCCATTCACCTGATTAACCAAGTTTACAAAATCAGAGATGAGATCAAACCAATCCCAATTCCTCTTCATTATCAAGCAAAGAGCTCTCTTCACTACAAGGGCCTCCACCATAGAACTGCAATTCGTCTCAACCTTTTCACTCAAGCCATTCGCTAGCTTCCCCTTCCAATCTTTGTAAATTATGCCAATACTCGCCTGTTATACTCCATAATGAATGCACTATCCACATTGATCTTCTAACGTCCCTTAACTGACGGGTTCCACTTTCTCATTTCCACCCACTCCACCACTAAGTTATACTCATTCCATGCACTTTCTGCTAAGACCAAATTAAAGTTAAACTCAGGTTCACCTCCTTCCCTAAAAGCATCACTAGACATCTCCCATTCCATTAATACCAATAAACCCATGCTATCAGACTTTTCCCTTTGTTGTCCAATATCGATTCCATGCCAAACATCTCGTTTGCCTATTTCTCCACTCTCTTGAAGCCTTCTCTATCCACCATGACCGATAGAGGGTAACCATACCATGTTGCTCAAGCCCACTCACAAAAGAACATTACATGCTCAATGGTTTCAGCTTCAGAATTACATATTGGAATAAAAGGTGATTTACTGCATCTTTTATTGAACAAATTAGCTTTAGTAGCAATCACATTCGAACAGACCCTCCAAAGAAAGTGACATAATTTCGGTGGTACTTGCAAGGACCATATACTTGACCCTGAAGGCAAACAGGGAATATATGACAAACTCATATTCGTACTAGATTGCTTTGTACCACGCTCTGCTCTTCTGTGGCCTCTTTTAACAGAGTAAGCACCATTCTTAATTGCTCCTCATACTAAGTAACTTTTCTGCATTGCCAGTGGAAGATATTGGTATCTTAATAATTTCTACAACTTCTGCACTTGATACCCCCTCATGTACTTTTCCAAGATTTCACATGAAATTCACTATAAAATCTGAAACTTTCATATTTTGCAACTCACCATATAACGATCTATATATAATCTGTAATTCCAAAAGAGTGGGAATCCAAGGAGTCTCTTAAAATAAAATTTCAGATCCAGTACACACCTTCCAACAGATCTCCTCAGACTCCGCCTCTGAACTTATGGATTTGGACCAAATTTATATATGTATATGTATAACTTTCAGATGTTCCTTATTTCATATTTAATAAATTAATAATATATATTTATCTTAAGCTATATATATTTTAATTATAATTTGGTCATATACTTTAAATCATAATTTAAATATATTTTAAAATATTTCAAGAAATGAAAATATTATATATTAATTCAAATAAATATATAAAGATTTTATAATTATGGAGATAAAGTGCTTTTAAAAAAAATTGAGATAAGTGAAAATGTTTTTATCTTTCAGTAATACAAAAGTGAAACTGTTATATATTGGTGAAAAATAAGAAAATAAAGTATTACGTTTTAAAGTTTAAAAACTAAAATATAATTATATTGTAATTTAGAAGGGTTATATGCACTCTCTGTATATTATAACTTAATATTAATTGATTTGGTTTTTTTTAAAAAAATTACTTTTTATGTTTTTATTTTAAAAAATTAATTAAAAATATCTAAAAAATGTATAATTGTTCAGTGGATCATGGGGCCAGAAGATGTGACAAGATGAATTAAAAAGAAAAAAATAAAGAAAAAAATGGGTCATAGGGTTCTTTTCATCAGAGGAAATATTAATGACAAAAATTAAATTTAATATGCAATGATGGGAGCTAACTTTGGGATTAATTAATGGACCATGTCTTTCACTCTGTAACCAGCCAAGCAGCAAAAAAGTCATTTAGAATTTTTCTTTTCTTATATTATATTCGTGTCATATTATGAAGAGTCTTCCTATTGAAAAAGGCTTATGTCAAAAACGGGATATTGCAGCTGTTTGATCGTTGACCACTTCTTCCATTTTTTAACATACAGTGATACAGAATGATGTTTGTCACATTTGATGGGATATGCTTGTGATAGATCTTTTTTTTTTTTGAGAAAAGACTAATAATAAATATGTGTTAGTTAAAGATTATGATTAAAATATTAGATAGAAGTTTAAGGAAGGGAATTATTTTTGAAGACTTTTTATTTTTAAAAAGATAAAAGTACATTTTTCGTTCTAATTTGAGTTGAGTTTCAATTTCATTATTAACTTTTTTAATATCAAATTCATCCTGCATGTCTCACTATTAGAAAACCCAGAATTAGAGATGAAAAATTTCTTCTCTGATAGATCAGAAAAGGAAATAATTTAGTCTCTAAAAGAGATAATAAATTTCGTTTTGAAACTAGAGACGAAAATTATTCAGTCTCAAATTAGGGACGAAATTTTTCATCCCTAAATTCGTCAGGGATGGAATTTTTCGACCTTGGCTCCTATTAGACCAAATATACGCAGGAAGGGATATTGAATTGTGTATAAGGATAATCTCAATTTCTTTTTGATAAAATAATTTATCTTTCTTAGGAGGTTAAATGATAATAATATTCAATAGACAGAAGTGAGTAAGAGAGAATTTTACACAAGTCTAAAGAGATTCTGATCACATCTACTTGCATCCTACATCCTCCTCCCAATGCACACTAGTAAAGGGTATTTCCTATAAACTTTGAAGGTCTTGAACTTTACAAGAAAATTTCACAAGGAACAAGCTTCTTAAAGCTTTTACTTTCTAAATCTCTCACATACTAGAAATGCTTTCTCTAAGGAAGATAAATTACAACTTTTTACCAAAGGGTTAGCTCAACAACTTTTACAATCCTTTTAATGCAAATCAATAATCAACAAGATTAAAATCAATGAAAGAAACTCTTTCTCTTTAAGACACTTTACAGAACACTTAAGGCACAAGCTCACATAAAAGCACTCAAGAGTAAATTCAGTGAAGAGAGTAGGTGAAGAGATGAATGTAACAATAAATTTCTTCAATTCAGTAGTTAGCCTCTTCAGGAGCAGTAGAAGACTTTAAATAAAGGAGTCCAGGAACTAGCCATTGGGTTTCAACGTCTCTCTCTATAAATGCATGCAGACCTCCATTAATGTTTGTCTTAGCTTGGTCAGGGGAGGAACAGCTCGAAGAGAGAAGGAGAAGGAATTTTGTTATTAGGTGCTACTTCCCAAGAGCTGCCAAAAACTCTTTTTGTCTCTTGTCAACTGCCTTTTATTCTTAGAACTTGTACTTCTATCAGAAGGACTTTTCTATGTAAGGAGCAGCAAACAATATGCTATCAGGAGGATCTTTTTCTTGAACATAGTGCAAAAGAAAAAAAAAATTAAGCTTTATGAATAAATGTAAGTGGGCCAAAAGAATAAGAGTGGGCTTTAAGTGAATGTTTTTATCAGATGGCTCAAACAATATAATGGAAGGCATTATAAAAAATACATAAGTGAGCCTTAAATATATTTCATGATCATACTCTCGTATTAATGAATCACTAAAAGTTTTCCTATCTATTAGGAACCATTATGAATATTCCTTTTATGTTAAGGCTAGCAAATGCAGTTTTTAAGTATCTAGAATAGAGTACGCATGCTGTTTTGTTTCTGAAGATGGTGTTTCCATTGATTCAGAGAAAATTAGAGTTGTGAAGGAATGGCCAATCCCTAAATCTATCAAGGAGTTAAGCGGGAATTTTTTGGGCTTAGCAAGATACTATAGAAGATTCATCAGGCATTATGGTATGTTTGCCAAACCCTTCAGTGATTTACTCAAGCTTCTTTATTTCCATATATATGAAGAAGTGTACTATTTGAAAGAGCAAGTTCAGCTTTTGAAAAACTAAAGGTTGCTATGACTACAACATATGTGCTAACACTTCCCAAATTTAATAAGTCATTCATAAGTCAAACTAATGCTTCTCATTTCGGTTTGGGGGCCATACTTGTAATACACGTGATTTTTTTAAAAAAAAAAGGTTCAATTGGTATAGATGAATATGATATTGGCATATGAAAATTTCTTTTTTATGGATCATGGCATAATGCTATAATGGATTTATGTGTTTGGGTTTAAACCTTATGCATATGCGAGTCATGATGTTTTAAACATTGGAAAATAATCCATATAATACATATGGTAAGTGAGGGAATTTTGGTTGTGGTTGAACATTTAATGAGAGGGATCTAATTGAAAGGATCTTAATTTTTGGACCAAAGTTGTAATTTTTGAAAATGGGATGTTGAGTGAGTGGTTGAGGTGTTGGATGTGGTAATTGCTAAGTATGGGGAAAATTTGGAAAAAGGAAGTAACTTGATTGGGTTAGTTGAAGAAAATACCTATTTTTGCACTTAAGCCCTTCTTGGCTTTGTGAAGGAAATGACTAATAAGGGGCCAAGTTATAAATTTTGAAAAGTTGACTCTTCACACGTAAGCAAAATCTGAAATCCCTCACCCTCATTCTCATCCTTTTTCACGCATCTTTCCTCTCTTCTTTCCTCTCTTGTATCTTGAGCTCCAAACACCAAATCCTTACAAACTTAAGCTCCTTACATGGTTGTTGATGATTCTTTGGCTACCGGCAGCCGACTATCACTAAGAAAAGCTTCAAGAAATAAGGTGAGATCTTGATTTTCAAAAATCTCCTCTCATTTTCGGACCCTTGAACCTTAAGTGCAGAAAAATGGGTTTTGAAGATATTTGAGTAAGATCTTAGAGTACTTTTACTAGATTATGGTTTCCTAATATTCCTTCTCTCAATCCTAGTTGTTTTGGCTAACCAAATGGGTAAAGATTTTGAGATTCATGGTGGGTTATGTAGCTATGACAAATAAATTGATAATAAATAGGTTTTGAAGAAAACTTGGTTTAATTCTTGAGAATGGTCGTGAAAACATGTTGGTAAATGTGGTTTAGAGGTTTGAATGCTCATTTAGATGGCCAAAACATGGTAGAAATATTTGATATTGGTTTGGCAATGAAGGAAGATGGTTAGAGGTTGAAGAAGGCTTAAAAATCGTGTTTCTCACGTTTTGGATGTTGTCACAGGCTGCTATAGCAGTCACCGCTGGGTGTATCAGCGGTAGAGGATAGCAGAAAAGGGACCATGCTACAACCTCTATCACTGTAGCCATAGAAATTGTTACTGCAGTGATAGACCTGTCGCTGTAGCGACAAAATCTGTGCTACAACGATGGCTCCTACAGCAGAGGTCCTCCTTTCTGCAATTTGGCACTGCATCAGTGGAAACCTCCACTGCAACGGCCACCTGAAGTCCCTCTTGCATATTTTGGTCCTCTTTGACCTCTTTTCATACTAGAGTCATTAAAGGATGATTCTAAGTCGATAACTACAACAAATAACCAAGGCTTGAGGCAAATTGCATGGCAAAGAGTTAAGGTGAGTGTTCTATCTCACTCAAGCTGAGTTATTCATGCTTGATATTCTCTTCTCATATGTGTATAGTCATTTTCTTTTAAAGAACATTAAGAGTGTATATATGTTTTGAGAAATGTTATATATATTTTTCTGCATGGAGACTACCCATGTTGCTTGAAAACAAAAATTATGATTGTGCCAAGCATCTCATATTAATACTCCATGTGTAGGAGTTTAATCTTGTATGCGATGTAAAATTAGTGAATTGTGGAAGAGTCTAAGTGTAATTATAGAAGTGATATTTAGGCTACTTTGATAATGTGAATGGAAGGCATACTATACATTTATGTGTCATTAACTATTGTGTAATGTGGATGAATAACTTCTTATTGGATGGTATTTAACATTCCATCTTCATTGCGAGGGCTGAAAGTTTATTGTGTGCTCAAGGTAATGGCTTACCTTAATGATATTATGTTTAAATGTCTTAATTTTACTGGAATGTGGTTAGGTATAAATTTAATTCCTTGTTGGCGCATTGAATGAATGTGGTGCTATATTAACATGTGTTATAAACATAACACACCTTAAATTAAGAAATCTTCATGTTGGATATTGTGCTAGAAGCCTAGTTTACTCATTTGATAAGAATTGGAATAATGGTAGTAAGAAGGGCCAAGTAGTCCTTTCGCACTATGATTGTTGATTGAAGTAAGAGGAGCCTGTGTGGCCCTCTCTATTGTGAGTTGGAATAGGAACCTGTGTGGCCCTCTCTATAGGAAATGGAATAGGAGCCTGTGTGACCTTTTTTTATGGACTAGAATAGAAGCCTGTGTAGCCCTCTCTACTACAGTATGTGAGAATATAGTGAAAAGCTTGTGGCCTTCTCCACTATGATTCATGGGGTTATTAAAGGAAGACTGTGTGGCTATTTTATTTATACATTATGATGATGTGACTTTATACTATATTCCTTTATGTAGTTAATGGTATGATATTATTACTATTTAGATGGTGTTGTGTTGTAAATTTTACAATTAATGGATATTGGAATTTGTATTGTGAATGTTTACATATGTGTATCGGGATACTCTTGTGATATGTTGTGATGAATTGGAATTCCCTGGGACACACCTTGGTCTTATATGTGAAACAGGTCTATGGTGAAGGATAGGATTAATCAAGATCTTCTCGCTTCAAGTTATACACGGTTTGCCTTTCTTATTTATTTTGGTCCTCACTGAGTATTATATACTCATTCTTTCTCTCTTGTGTACGCTTGCAGGCTTTCAAGTATCCAGCAAGTCTACGTACGAGGAGTAGTAGAGCCTCCAAGTCCTTAACTTCCTTCTGGTGTCTGGTGGGTAAATGTTGTAGTAGTTATAGGTTGAGTCACTCTATAGTAGAATAAAACACCTAGGAATGTTGTGAGTGAATTGTGGGAATTAAACGATTGTTTATATATTCATATATATTTGTTTTATCTTTCATGGATCGGTCTCTAAAGTTCTTATGAAATGATTGTATTTATAATTGATTTGAGATGTTTGTTAAGGCTTACAGTAGGGGACTGTGTCGGTTATGTTCTCAAATTAGGGCGTGACAAAGTTAGTTTCAAAGGTTAGGAATTTGGTCTTCTATTTACTACAGAGCAAGGTAGTCTTGATAGGCCCTCCATTATTGTTGTGAACCGCGACACAACCATAGGTTGAGGTTCCATTGAAGGCCCTGGGGTGGTTAAGGATAACTCTCTTTTTCATGTCATACTCCTTAAGAAGGAATGTATAAGCTTTTCTACTTTAAGTTGTGTGCTCGAAGCCTAAGTAATGTCACCTTTAGTGGAACCCGGAGAGTTCTTAATCTTGGGTGTGCACATAAACCTTGAGTAAGTGTTTACTCGACTACCCGTTGTGCCAGTGCTTAGGCACCTTGAAGTAGGTTGGATACCCTATTCTTTCTATGACCTATATACATGATGCTTGCTATACTTGCCATATTTGTGTATATAGATGGAAACACTGTGAGGTAAGTGACACGATCAAATATATGTATATGTTGAGAAGATGCTATGAGTTTAGATTATGGTAATTGGGATGGTAACAAAATGTGAAGAAAGGTGTCATACATACTCCCTAATGAAAGGGTACTAATTTCCTTGAAATGTAAAACTTTATTTTGTGTAAATGATGTGGCTTTGATTGATTTGAATCCTTACTAATTTAAAATTGTGCCATGTGTGTAATGGAAAATATGGAAACTAAATACCTTCATATGAATAATTATGTGTGTGGTTGAGGAAGTGACCGAATAAGACCAAATCGATTGAGGACACTACCTAATGAATCTCAAATAAGCAATGTGGTTGTGGCATGATCCAAGAAGCCCATTGTGTCTGGTGAGGGTATCGCCTAGAGGTTTGAGTATATAAGTATATTGTACTCTGATATGAGTGTGTTGGCATTAGTGGAATGAATCTTCTGAATGATTTTCCTGAGATGATGTACCTAGATTGCTAGCTGGGTGGTAATTAATGAATGAATGCTAATTATGCTTATTGGATGAGAAATGGGATCACCTGACTTTTTTACTTTCTTTGTAAATTCCTTATTGTGAATAAAATTATGTTTATTACATTTGTTTGTGGTGGCATGAAGCATGTGTGCTATGTATTTCTATTTGAAAGCTTGATTAAGGGGGTATTGTTAAGGATCAGGTAAAAACTCTTGACAATGGTGGGTGAGTACCTATCCAATTGACCAGTAAGAAAATTCAATGCACATCATTTGTGGTTCATGTGTTACTTGCTAATTCTATTAGAATCTTGCATTTCTTAAATTGTGAGTGTGCGGGGATGTAGTACTCCTTGCTTTAACCTATACCCTGAGGGGGTAATTGGGTGATGAATCAAAATAGAAAAAGGAACTAGTAGTGAAGCTGCCTAATTGAATTACGCTAGGCTATATGAAGTTGCCTTGTTGCTTAAATTATGATTGAATATACCTTGTGTACTGGATGCATGGTCATCTTAAGAAAGGTGAAGAATATAACCTTCTTAGTGTTGGAAGTTCTTGTTGCTTTTCCATCATTTGATAAAGGTCTGGAATATCTCAAGTGGATGGAAACACTCTAGGACAACTTCTCAATGTATTGGGATTAAACCTTTAAATGTTGTAAAGTAAAGGACCAAACCCACATTTGGAAGTGTGTTATATATGTTATATTGATAAGTGAACTTGGGGATAACTAAATAGTGAGTTATGACGCAAGATAATTGGGTGTCGAAATTACAGGAGTTCCTTGTATTGGTGTAAGCTAAGTATGCTTCCAATGTATGAGGTGAGTTAAATCAACCTCTATGTTAAGAGCATACTTTTGTTGCATAGTGAAAGATGCTAGAACATCTCTACCAGATTACCAGAAGTTGCTACTCTTTCGATAGCTACATAGGGTTGAAAGTATCCCTTATGGATTAAAAATACCTTGGATAAACTCCCTGGTTTAAGCGGCTCAGGTCCTTTTAGGATGGATAGTTTTAAGGTAAACCCCTGGATAGGGGAACAAGCTGAACATGTCTCCTTGCGACGAGTATAATCTGTGGGCAAAATGGAATGGAAGTGCTTGCCACTCCAAGCTGAGGATGTACTGCTTATAGGGTATGTTGTGAAAGCATGGTAAGAGTGATAACTATAGGATTAAAGAATAGAAGGACAGATATCTTAGGGATGGGACTTTTGATGGATGAGTTTACTTTTAAAATAGGCTTAGGTGTAAAGCATGATAGAAGAGGATATGTCAGTAGGTAGGCATATGAACACCCAACCTATGGGTGACCTAGTGAGGTATCTCAAAAGAGGATGAAATGAGATGGTACAGTAAGACTATGTGTGAGCAATGGAAGTTTTAGGAAGAAAGATGTCATAGTAGATACGTCGATGCTAGCAAGTATGTATATGGGGAAGTTTTTCCCTCCACTTAATTCTCTTATTTATTAGAAGTTGTTTTCAGATACATGATATGTGAGGGATTAACTACAAGCGTGTATTAGCATATATACATCAAATTATCTATATAAATGTGCAGTGTAATAGTCATAAGTAAAAAGCACATAATTGCGGTTGGCAGGAAATGGTGTTGTTGTATACCCAAGACGATGTGCCTCGAATTGTTGGATTAGATTCATATGGGATTTAGGTTAACTCAAGATGTAACTTAAACTCTCACATCCTTCTACACTGGATGACATAAAATGTGTGGGAATTCCTTTATAGATGGCTTTGGAAGGATGACATTGCGGAAGTATTTGGTAAATGAACCCAAGTTGCTCAAATAAGGATAGGGATCTATATGGAGTATCTTTTGGTTAACCTTTTTAACTTCAAACTAACGATTTGCTCATGATTGGGCAATATTTGGGAATCAAGGATTCAAGGAAGACCTAAAAAGGAACCTTATGAGACCGATAGTGGCATTCACCATTTCTTTTTGGAATGATAATAGTTGTATTTCCTTAAATAAGGTTGTACTTACGGGTTGAACCATATGTAAGGTACTTGGTGAGGGGACTGTTGGCAAAAGGAGAGAACAGTGCATAATATTAATTATGTGATGGATTAAGCGAGATCGGTGAGGATAAGCATAACAAGATCGGCCTCCTAACCATGCTAGAAGGGCTGAAGGCCAGGTAGCCAGTGACCTGGAAGTCATTCTAGGAGAGTACCTCCTCATTACATGTTACGTCTTTTGACTCTAGTGGGTTCAACTAAATGAGGCTTTCTTGAATGTGGTTAGGTATAAATTTAATTCCTTGTTGGCGCATTGAATGAATGTGGTGCTATATTAACATGTGTTATAAACATAACACACCTTAAATTAAGAAATCTTCATGTTGGATATTGTGCTAGAAGCCTAGTTTACTCATTTGATAAGAATTGGAATAATGGTAGTAAGAAGGGCCAAGTAGTCCTTTCGCACTATGATTGTTGATTGAAGTAAGAGGAGCCTGTGTGGCCCTCTCTATTGTGAGTTGGAATAGGAACCTGTGTGGCCCTCTCTATAGGAAATGGAATAGGAGCCTGTGTGACCTTTTTTTATGGACTAGAATAGAAGCCTGTGTAGCCCTCTCTACTACAGTATGTGAGAATATAGTGAAAAGCTTGTGGCCTTCTCCACTATGATTCATGGGGTTATTAAAGGAAGACTGTGTGGCTATTTTATTTATACATTATGATGATGTGACTTTATACTATATTCCTTTATGTAGTTAATGGTATGATATTATTACTATTTAGATGGTGTTGTGTTGTAAATTTTACAATTAATGGATATTGGAATTTGTATTGTGAATGTTTACATATGTGTATCGGGATACTCTTGTGATATGTTGTGATGAATTGGAATTCCCTGGGACACACCTTGGTCTTATATGTGAAACAGGTCTATGGTGAAGGATAGGATTAATCAAGATCTTCTCGCTTCAAGTTATACACGGTTTGCCTTTCTTATTTATTTTGGTCCTCACTGAGTATTATATACTCATTCTTTCTCTCTTGTGTACGCTTGCAGGCTTTCAAGTATCCAGCAAGTCTACGTACGAGGAGTAGTAGAGCCTCCAAGTCCTTAACTTCCTTCTGGTGTCTGGTGGGTAAATGTTGTAGTAGTTATAGGTTGAGTCACTCTATAGTAGAATAAAACACCTAGGAATGTTGTGAGTGAATTGTGGGAATTAAACGATTGTTTATATATTCATATATATTTGTTTTATCTTTCATGGATCGGTCTCTAAAGTTCTTATGAAATGATTGTATTTATAATTGATTTGAGATGTTTGTTAAGGCTTACAGTAGGGGACTGTGTCGGTTATGTTCTCAAATTAGGGCGTGACAAAGTTAGTTTCAAAGGTTAGGAATTTGGTCTTCTATTTACTACAGAGCAAGGTAGTCTTGATAGGCCCTCCATTATTGTTGTGAACCGCGACACAACCATAGGTTGAGGTTCCATTGAAGGCCCTGGGGTGGTTAAGGATAACTCTCTTTTTCATGTCATACTCCTTAAGAAGGAATGTATAAGCTTTTCTACTTTAAGTTGTGTGCTCGAAGCCTAAGTAATGTCACCTTTAGTGGAACCCGGAGAGTTCTTAATCTTGGGTGTGCACATAAACCTTGAGTAAGTGTTTACTCGACTACCCGTTGTGCCAGTGCTTAGGCACCTTGAAGTAGGTTGGATACCCTATTCTTTCTATGACCTATATACATGATGCTTGCTATACTTGCCATATTTGTGTATATAGATGGAAACACTGTGAGGTAAGTGACACGATCAAATATATGTATATGTTGAGAAGATGCTATGAGTTTAGATTATGGTAATTGGGATGGTAACAAAATGTGAAGAAAGGTGTCATACATACTCCCTAATGAAAGGGTACTAATTTCCTTGAAATGTAAAACTTTATTTTGTGTAAATGATGTGGCTTTGATTGATTTGAATCCTTACTAATTTAAAATTGTGCCATGTGTGTAATGGAAAATATGGAAACTAAATACCTTCATATGAATAATTATGTGTGTGGTTGAGGAAGTGACCGAATAAGACCAAATCGATTGAGGACACTACCTAATGAATCTCAAATAAGCAATGTGGTTGTGGCATGATCCAAGAAGCCCATTGTGTCTGGTGAGGGTATCGCCTAGAGGTTTGAGTATATAAGTATATTGTACTCTGATATGAGTGTGTTGGCATTAGTGGAATGAATCTTCTGAATGATTTTCCTGAGATGATGTACCTAGATTGCTAGCTGGGTGGTAATTAATGAATGAATGCTAATTATGCTTATTGGATGAGAAATGGGATCACCTGACTTTTTTACTTTCTTTGTAAATTCCTTATTGTGAATAAAATTATGTTTATTACATTTGTTTGTGGTGGCATGAAGCATGTGTGCTATGTATTTCTATTTGAAAGCTTGATTAAGGGGGTATTGTTAAGGATCAGGTAAAAACTCTTGACAATGGTGGGTGAGTACCTATCCAATTGACCAGTAAGAAAATTCAATGCACATCATTTGTGGTTCATGTGTTACTTGCTAATTCTATTAGAATCTTGCATTTCTTAAATTGTGAGTGTGCGGGGATGTAGTACTCCTTGCTTTAACCTATACCCTGAGGGGGTAATTGGGTGATGAATCAAAATAGAAAAAGGAACTAGTAGTGAAGCTGCCTAATTGAATTACGCTAGGCTATATGAAGTTGCCTTGTTGCTTAAATTATGATTGAATATACCTTGTGTACTGGATGCATGGTCATCTTAAGAAAGGTGAAGAATATAACCTTCTTAGTGTTGGAAGTTCTTGTTGCTTTTCCATCATTTGATAAAGGTCTGGAATATCTCAAGTGGATGGAAACACTCTAGGACAACTTCTCAATGTATTGGGATTAAACCTTTAAATGTTGTAAAGTAAAGGACCAAACCCACATTTGGAAGTGTGTTATATATGTTATATTGATAAGTGAACTTGGGGATAACTAAATAGTGAGTTATGACGCAAGATAATTGGGTGTCGAAATTACAGGAGTTCCTTGTATTGGTGTAAGCTAAGTATGCTTCCAATGTATGAGGTGAGTTAAATCAACCTCTATGTTAAGAGCATACTTTTGTTGCATAGTGAAAGATGCTAGAACATCTCTACCAGATTACCAGAAGTTGCTACTCTTTCGATAGCTACATAGGGTTGAAAGTATCCCTTATGGATTAAAAATACCTTGGATAAACTCCCTGGTTTAAGCGGCTCAGGTCCTTTTAGGATGGATAGTTTTAAGGTAAACCCCTGGATAGGGGAACAAGCTGAACATGTCTCCTTGCGACGAGTATAATCTGTGGGCAAAATGGAATGGAAGTGCTTGCCACTCCAAGCTGAGGATGTACTGCTTATAGGGTATGTTGTGAAAGCATGGTAAGAGTGATAACTATAGGATTAAAGAATAGAAGGACAGATATCTTAGGGATGGGACTTTTGATGGATGAGTTTACTTTTAAAATAGGCTTAGGTGTAAAGCATGATAGAAGAGGATATGTCAGTAGGTAGGCATATGAACACCCAACCTATGGGTGACCTAGTGAGGTATCTCAAAAGAGGATGAAATGAGATGGTACAGTAAGACTATGTGTGAGCAATGGAAGTTTTAGGAAGAAAGATGTCATAGTAGATACGTCGATGCTAGCAAGTATGTATATGGGGAAGTTTTTCCCTCCACTTAATTCTCTTATTTATTAGAAGTTGTTTTCAGATACATGATATGTGAGGGATTAACTACAAGCGTGTATTAGCATATATACATCAAATTATCTATATAAATGTGCAGTGTAATAGTCATAAGTAAAAAGCACATAATTGCGGTTGGCAGGAAATGGTGTTGTTGTATACCCAAGACGATGTGCCTCGAATTGTTGGATTAGATTCATATGGGATTTAGGTTAACTCAAGATGTAACTTAAACTCTCACATCCTTCTACACTGGATGACATAAAATGTGTGGGAATTCCTTTATAGATGGCTTTGGAAGGATGACATTGCGGAAGTATTTGGTAAATGAACCCAAGTTGCTCAAATAAGGATAGGGATCTATATGGAGTATCTTTTGGTTAACCTTTTTAACTTCAAACTAACGATTTGCTCATGATTGGGCAATATTTGGGAATCAAGGATTCAAGGAAGACCTAAAAAGGAACCTTATGAGACCGATAGTGGCATTCACCATTTCTTTTTGGAATGATAATAGTTGTATTTCCTTAAATAAGGTTGTACTTACGGGTTGAACCATATGTAAGGTACTTGGTGAGGGGACTGTTGGCAAAAGGAGAGAACAGTGCATAATATTAATTATGTGATGGATTAAGCGAGATCGGTGAGGATAAGCATAACAAGATCGGCCTCCTAACCATGCTAGAAGGGCTGAAGGCCAGGTAGCCAGTGACCTGGAAGTCATTCTAGGAGAGTACCTCCTCATTACATGTTACGTCTTTTGACTCTAGTGGGTTCAACTAAATGAGGCTTTCTTGAATGTGGTTAGGTATAAATTTAATTCCTTGTTGGCGCATTGAATGAATGTGGTGCTATATTAACATGTGTTATAAACATAACACACCTTAAATTAAGAAATCTTCATGTTGGATATTGTGCTAGAAGCCTAGTTTACTCATTTGATAAGAATTGGAATAATGGTAGTAAGAAGGGCCAAGTAGTCCTTTCGCACTATGATTGTTGATTGAAGTAAGAGGAGCCTGTGTGGCCCTCTCTATTGTGAGTTGGAATAGGAACCTGTGTGGCCCTCTCTATAGGAAATGGAATAGGAGCCTGTGTGACCTTTTTTTATGGACTAGAATAGAAGCCTGTGTAGCCCTCTCTACTACAGTATGTGAGAATATAGTGAAAAGCTTGTGGCCTTCTCCACTATGATTCATGGGGTTATTAAAGGAAGACTGTGTGGCTATTTTATTTATACATTATGATGATGTGACTTTATACTATATTCCTTTATGTAGTTAATGGTATGATATTATTACTATTTAGATGGTGTTGTGTTGTAAATTTTACAATTAATGGATATTGGAATTTGTATTGTGAATGTTTACATATGTGTATCGGGATACTCTTGTGATATGTTGTGATGAATTGGAATTCCCTGGGACACACCTTGGTCTTATATGTGAAACAGGTCTATGGTGAAGGATAGGATTAATCAAGATCTTCTCGCTTCAAGTTATACACGGTTTGCCTTTCTTATTTATTTTGGTCCTCACTGAGTATTATATACTCATTCTTTCTCTCTTGTGTACGCTTGCAGGCTTTCAAGTATCCAGCAAGTCTACGTACGAGGAGTAGTAGAGCCTCCAAGTCCTTAACTTCCTTCTGGTGTCTGGTGGGTAAATGTTGTAGTAGTTATAGGTTGAGTCACTCTATAGTAGAATAAAACACCTAGGAATGTTGTGAGTGAATTGTGGGAATTAAACGATTGTTTATATATTCATATATATTTGTTTTATCTTTCATGGATCGGTCTCTAAAGTTCTTATGAAATGATTGTATTTATAATTGATTTGAGATGTTTGTTAAGGCTTACAGTAGGGGACTGTGTCGGTTATGTTCTCAAATTAGGGCGTGACAAAGTTAGTTTCAAAGGTTAGGAATTTGGTCTTCTATTTACTACAGAGCAAGGTAGTCTTGATAGGCCCTCCATTATTGTTGTGAACCGCGACACAACCATAGGTTGAGGTTCCATTGAAGGCCCTGGGGTGGTTAAGGATAACTCTCTTTTTCATGTCATACTCCTTAAGAAGGAATGTATAAGCTTTTCTACTTTAAGTTGTGTGCTCGAAGCCTAAGTAATGTCACCTTTAGTGGAACCCGGAGAGTTCTTAATCTTGGGTGTGCACATAAACCTTGAGTAAGTGTTTACTCGACTACCCGTTGTGCCAGTGCTTAGGCACCTTGAAGTAGGTTGGATACCCTATTCTTTCTATGACCTATATACATGATGCTTGCTATACTTGCCATATTTGTGTATATAGATGGAAACACTGTGAGGTAAGTGACACGATCAAATATATGTATATGTTGAGAAGATGCTATGAGTTTAGATTATGGTAATTGGGATGGTAACAAAATGTGAAGAAAGGTGTCATACATACTCCCTAATGAAAGGGTACTAATTTCCTTGAAATGTAAAACTTTATTTTGTGTAAATGATGTGGCTTTGATTGATTTGAATCCTTACTAATTTAAAATTGTGCCATGTGTGTAATGGAAAATATGGAAACTAAATACCTTCATATGAATAATTATGTGTGTGGTTGAGGAAGTGACCGAATAAGACCAAATCGATTGAGGACACTACCTAATGAATCTCAAATAAGCAATGTGGTTGTGGCATGATCCAAGAAGCCCATTGTGTCTGGTGAGGGTATCGCCTAGAGGTTTGAGTATATAAGTATATTGTACTCTGATATGAGTGTGTTGGCATTAGTGGAATGAATCTTCTGAATGATTTTCCTGAGATGATGTACCTAGATTGCTAGCTGGGTGGTAATTAATGAATGAATGCTAATTATGCTTATTGGATGAGAAATGGGATCACCTGACTTTTTTACTTTCTTTGTAAATTCCTTATTGTGAATAAAATTATGTTTATTACATTTGTTTGTGGTGGCATGAAGCATGTGTGCTATGTATTTCTATTTGAAAGCTTGATTAAGGGGGTATTGTTAAGGATCAGGTAAAAACTCTTGACAATGGTGGGTGAGTACCTATCCAATTGACCAGTAAGAAAATTCAATGCACATCATTTGTGGTTCATGTGTTACTTGCTAATTCTATTAGAATCTTGCATTTCTTAAATTGTGAGTGTGCGGGGATGTAGTACTCCTTGCTTTAACCTATACCCTGAGGGGGTAATTGGGTGATGAATCAAAATAGAAAAAGGAACTAGTAGTGAAGCTGCCTAATTGAATTACGCTAGGCTATATGAAGTTGCCTTGTTGCTTAAATTATGATTGAATATACCTTGTGTACTGGATGCATGGTCATCTTAAGAAAGGTGAAGAATATAACCTTCTTAGTGTTGGAAGTTCTTGTTGCTTTTCCATCATTTGATAAAGGTCTGGAATATCTCAAGTGGATGGAAACACTCTAGGACAACTTCTCAATGTATTGGGATTAAACCTTTAAATGTTGTAAAGTAAAGGACCAAACCCACATTTGGAAGTGTGTTATATATGTTATATTGATAAGTGAACTTGGGGATAACTAAATAGTGAGTTATGACGCAAGATAATTGGGTGTCGAAATTACAGGAGTTCCTTGTATTGGTGTAAGCTAAGTATGCTTCCAATGTATGAGGTGAGTTAAATCAACCTCTATGTTAAGAGCATACTTTTGTTGCATAGTGAAAGATGCTAGAACATCTCTACCAGATTACCAGAAGTTGCTACTCTTTCGATAGCTACATAGGGTTGAAAGTATCCCTTATGGATTAAAAATACCTTGGATAAACTCCCTGGTTTAAGCGGCTCAGGTCCTTTTAGGATGGATAGTTTTAAGGTAAACCCCTGGATAGGGGAACAAGCTGAACATGTCTCCTTGCGACGAGTATAATCTGTGGGCAAAATGGAATGGAAGTGCTTGCCACTCCAAGCTGAGGATGTACTGCTTATAGGGTATGTTGTGAAAGCATGGTAAGAGTGATAACTATAGGATTAAAGAATAGAAGGACAGATATCTTAGGGATGGGACTTTTGATGGATGAGTTTACTTTTAAAATAGGCTTAGGTGTAAAGCATGATAGAAGAGGATATGTCAGTAGGTAGGCATATGAACACCCAACCTATGGGTGACCTAGTGAGGTATCTCAAAAGAGGATGAAATGAGATGGTACAGTAAGACTATGTGTGAGCAATGGAAGTTTTAGGAAGAAAGATGTCATAGTAGATACGTCGATGCTAGCAAGTATGTATATGGGGAAGTTTTTCCCTCCACTTAATTCTCTTATTTATTAGAAGTTGTTTTCAGATACATGATATGTGAGGGATTAACTACAAGCGTGTATTAGCATATATACATCAAATTATCTATATAAATGTGCAGTGTAATAGTCATAAGTAAAAAGCACATAATTGCGGTTGGCAGGAAATGGTGTTGTTGTATACCCAAGACGATGTGCCTCGAATTGTTGGATTAGATTCATATGGGATTTAGGTTAACTCAAGATGTAACTTAAACTCTCACATCCTTCTACACTGGATGACATAAAATGTGTGGGAATTCCTTTATAGATGGCTTTGGAAGGATGACATTGCGGAAGTATTTGGTAAATGAACCCAAGTTGCTCAAATAAGGATAGGGATCTATATGGAGTATCTTTTGGTTAACCTTTTTAACTTCAAACTAACGATTTGCTCATGATTGGGCAATATTTGGGAATCAAGGATTCAAGGAAGACCTAAAAAGGAACCTTATGAGACCGATAGTGGCATTCACCATTTCTTTTTGGAATGATAATAGTTGTATTTCCTTAAATAAGGTTGTACTTACGGGTTGAACCATATGTAAGGTACTTGGTGAGGGGACTGTTGGCAAAAGGAGAGAACAGTGCATAATATTAATTATGTGATGGATTAAGCGAGATCGGTGAGGATAAGCATAACAAGATCGGCCTCCTAACCATGCTAGAAGGGCTGAAGGCCAGGTAGCCAGTGACCTGGAAGTCATTCTAGGAGAGTACCTCCTCATTACATGTTACGTCTTTTGACTCTAGTGGGTTCAACTAAATGAGGCTTTCTTGAAAAGAAATGTGATGGCTACCCTGGGTGAATAAGAGGGCTTGGGACTAAGAGAGTGTCACACCCCAAAAATTGGGCATGTGAGTTATACAAATAACACCTAGGGTATACTTACATGGTATCCCTTAGTATCCTTGAATATTCTTAATATCCACAATTATGCAAAACATAAATTTTTCATGAAAGATTTTTTACATACATATTTAGAAATGTTCATTTTTCATACATTACACAGTACGATAAAACTTTGCAAGCCTAGGTGATCTACTAGACTACAGAGCATTTCCTAATTCTCACCTAAACTTGGTTCCAAGAACCCACCAACCAAACAGTACAGTATAAGCCCGAGAGGTAAACAGCCTCCTTAACCACCATATCTAAAAATGACAACAACTGAGAGTATGAGTTTATTAAACTCAGTGAGTAAGCAACTATACATAAAAATATCATAAGCACAAACACCATAATGCTAATTTAGTCAATCAACTCAATACATTCAATGTATTAATAAGTATAATCACCAACGTGTTCAATCAGTTTTGAAAACAATTTTTCCTGTGAACTTACATTCTCACAACCACATTGAGTCTGAAATCATTGGTACTCAATAGGTTTATAATCTTTCATTTTTGAAAATCCTGTGAGCTTATATTCTCAAAACCATATTGAAACGAAATCATTGGTGGTCAATAGGTTTATGCTTCCCCCAATGTCCATCATTAGGAATGTTTATCTATAGATTTACTAATTGGTATATTTAGGACTATTGGGTGATCAATCCCTCACCTTATTCAGGTTGGTTGGGTAATCAATTCTTTAACTTATTTAGGTCATTAGGTGATCAATCCCTCACCTTATTCAGGTCTGTTGGGTGATCAATCCCTTACCTTATCTTGCATTATCAAACACTATCACAATCATTACATACAATCATATTCTCACAAATATGTTTCAATTTGTTTAAGAAACTATCACATAGGTTAATAGAAATAATTCTCAATGATATTGTGATTTTTCTCAACTTAAATATACACTGATAATCTTCTCAATTTCACAAATAACGCAAATGTGATTTATATTGTATTTTGACTAATTTAGTAGATTAATTTTGCAAGGTTATCCACTCACCTTAATGTTTGCTCAATTTTACCTTCAACCTTTCATGAAGATGCATAAGATGATGGAAGGTAATTCTCCTACTCCAATCTAGTCACAACATCCCAAAGGATGTGAAAGATGCATCAAAGAATCCATCCTTATAAGATAATTATGCAAAATCATGTCAAGGTCACAAAATAGGAAAATTTTCCTACTACAATTCTAATCTTTGATTCTTCTCTGAACATAACTCCTAAATGATAAATAATTTTCAAATAAAACTTATTTTATTTGATAATAGACTCAAAGGGCTTTTCAACGATATCTTATTTGTTAAAAACGGAGTCTGGATGAAAGAATTATTACCATTTTAAAACTGATACTACAGTAACGATTTGCTACAATAACAATTCGATACAGTAACCCAAATCTAGAAATTTTGCAAGTGCTATAGTACTACTAAAGTAATCCACAATTTTCCTCTTAGTTTTTCATGAATTTGAGGTCAAATTTTCACCAATTATCTTGATTTCTTTCATGGGCTTTATCCTTGATATTTAAAGAATCTTTTGAGACCAAAACCCCCCAATTTTAACCTACAAACAAAGTCTCAATCTTCAAATTTTCATCTTAAACCCTAATATCCAAAAATAGGAAAAAGTTTGAAAAAATTGGAATTCCTACCTCAATTCTTTGCTTACAAAACTTCCTAGACTTATATGGCTTCCTTCCTTGAGGTATTGATATAGATAGATGTGGAGAAGAGAACTTGGGAGTGCTTGGCCAAAAGAGAGTGAGAGAGCTATGGGAGAAGGAGAGAAAAAATGAATAAGAAGAAAGAATGATGAGTGTTTAAATGAGCGTATGCGTGGGCCCCACTAATTTTCCTTTCAATTTAGTTCCTTTGGTAAAATTAGGACCTTGCAAGGGAATTGAAAAAATTTAATCATAAATAAGGCACGCAAATACACTTCCATAAAATACATATTATCACATCCTACTTTTATTAAAATACAAAATCCTGTATTTATTCATTTTAGTCCCTCTTGTTGCCACAAAATCCACTATAGCCTCCAATCCATCATCCTTACTATACCAACCTCATAATTTCATCCTCATTTAATCCATTCTTCTTCTCAGGCCTCTATTAAGTCTTTTCTCAAGAGTAATCCATATTTTATTTTCTTTTCACTTTAGTCCTTGAATGTACTTCTTAGACTCACCACACATTTTTTTTAATGAAATCTTACCTGACCAGTGTAAGTCTTAGTCTTATTAAACTTTAGGGTCCTTCATTTTCCTAATTAAAACTCCAAAATTCGCGAAAAAATTTTCACTCTCACAAATATGTACTTTTAACTATACCGTAATCCCAGGGTATTACATTTTTCCCCCTTAACAAAATTCAGTCCCCTGAATTCAAAACTCAAACAAATGTGGATACTTTGCCCACATCTTATTCTCTACTTTAGAATTTTCACAATCAAGTACAAAATATAACGAGTCCTACATATTTTCATTTCTAAAGTTCCTTCAGTGAAAGAATCAGCTCAACAAAAGAAGATCTGAAAACTTAAATTTTATTTCTAGTACATAAGTTACAGACAACAAGTTTAACTTGATTTACAAAATAGATAATTTAATACATGAAGCTTAGATCAAACATCAGCTTCAGGAACAAACAAAAGAAAGGATAAATTAAGGATGAGTAGGCTTATGAGATGTAGAAGGTGCTCTGGGTCTAAAAGAGGAAAGTGCTTTAGACCTTAAGGAGGAAGCTAATCGTTGCTGCCCAAAAATGGTTTCTAAAGGAAGTGCTTGAGAAATTTGGCGAACAGCAAAATTCAACTCTTTCATACAATCTATACATCTTGTTTGTTGGTCACGAAAATTTTAAGTTGCAAACATGGAATGTCTATCAAGTCGATTAGCCAATTCCCTAAAATGACAGTTCATTAACTTCTCTTGTTCTGCAAAGAGACGATTTATTGGCCTCTCCTGGTCCTCAAAGTGGCGATTTATCAACCTCTCCAAGTCCTCCATCTTGTGTTTAATAAGCGCAAGGTCATTTTCTAAAGATGTTATTGTGTTAACATCCTCTAGCTCTACTATATCCCTTTTTCTTTTCTTAGCCTTTGATGACCTTTCCACGAGTCTCTTATCCTTATAGTTCTCCAAGCTATGATTTAGATCCAGCTCTACTTTGCCAGCCTCGAAGTTCAAATTCAAAGATTTATTACTAGCCATATTTTTTTTGAGTTACAAAGGTTATACAGAAGGAGAAGTTTGAAACTAGAAATCTTATAGGTAATGAACTCTTAGTGTTGTCAGCAATGAAATGGGGCAAACGATATTATAGGAAAAATCTAGGGCTACAGGAATATCTACGCTACACCCTAGAGATGGCCTATAGACCTCATACACCTCATTGTCAAAAATTTACCTTATGTGTGCTTATAAATAATACATATATGCTAATGCAGTCTATAAATGTCAGATTTTCCTTAAAATTTCGGCTAACTACTTCCTTAGTCTATGACTACCACTCAATATTGTCCTTTCTGGTTATCTTAAATTCCAAATCGTGTCTTTTCTCTTTGATCATTTATTACAATGAGCACAGACTAAATGTAGCTCTAAACAAGCTTTACAATTCATGTTATATGGTATGAGAAGCTCTCATGGTCAAACATCTAAAAAAATATATTCAAACAAAGTTAACTGCTACAAACGTACACATCAAGCAATATCAAAGTGCAAAGAAGTCTTTACCTTTCATTTATCCACATGAGCATATATGTGTGTATAAATATAGAGATGCATCATCATCTATATATTTTCATTTATTCAAGTTATTCTAAATTTCTGACTTCACATTCTCTATATGTATAATCATTACATATTATTCTTAATCATAGCCTTCACTCATTATGCATGAATATCATACACATCATATGTTCTTAGATGCATGCAATCACAGCTTGATTCAATCAATCATGTATATTATACTCTACTAAAGGCTCTCAGAGTAACACAGCAAAGTATAGAAATACAATTCAGTTCATCATAAAAGCAACCAAGGCAATCTTTAATGGCTACCTTATCAACTTCTTTGAATTTCAAAAAATGCCAAGAAGAAAAATGGGAAAACCAAGTACAAATCGACCGCAAATTCACCGAATATTGACTTATGAGGCTGCCAACATTAATGTATGCCACTATTAGTTTTCATGCATGATAGCTCGTTGTCATCCAGGTACACAAGACTCCGTAGGGTGGCAGTAAGGGTGTGACGAAGGGACATCTCTTAGCTAACTTCAAGTGCCATAATCACACTATAAAAACTATGTTAAAGCTCTCAGTATTTTACTTCGAAATTTAATCTCCTCAGAGTAAAGAGCTTTTAGCATTCCCTTTCTTTCTCTCTTTCTTACACAAGTTTCAAAATCTTGCAAACCATGGCCATAAGGGAGTTTATTGATTTCACAATTGAGGCCAAGGAAAAAGAGCTCTACTTAAACTTGAGTTTGGGCAAGGGTAAGGGCAAAAGACCTCTTGAGGGGTCTCAAGAGAAGCAGAAGGAGAAGAAGAAGAAGAAGAATAAGGAACTTGAGGAGATTAACATGGGTCATACCTTAGAAGACAAAATTACTCGTCTAGAGCAGGAGGTAAAGGATCAGAAGAAGATAATAAAGGACCTAGAGAAATTAGCTAAATGCCATGATGTGGCAATGACTTCAAGAATAGATACATCTATTGGTCCACCCAATACTTTTGCAATCAACAACAAAGAAGTGTTGATTGTATAACTGAGATCTACACCACCCTCCATGACATTGCTCTGTCTCTTGCTCCAAGGAATGGTCAAGGGGTGATTTTGTAATTAAACCATCTTAATCCGAGACTACCTCGCTTGTAGATTACTCACGCATGAGCAATAATTTTTTTTAAATAATGTAATCCTTCAACTTTTAATGCCAGTTGTTTCTTTTATAAGATGGTACTCTCAACAACAACAACAACAAAGCCATATCTCACTAAGTGGGGTCGGCTACATGGATTATATGATGTCATTGAGCTCTATCAATACCAACTCTTTAGGTATCTTATTTACTAGAAGATCCCGTTCAATAACTTCTCTAAGTGTCCTTCTTGGTCTTCCTTGACCTTTTTTTGCAGAGCTCCAAACCATCTGCTCAAATCTCCTTATTAGTGCTTCCAACGGTCTTCTTTAAATATGCCCAAACCACCTTAAACAGTTTTCAACCATTTTTTCTTAACAGGTGCCACTCCAACTCTACCTCGTATATGATTATTATGGATCATATCTCTTCTTGTATGACCATACATCCAACGCAACATCCTCATCTCCGTTACTCTAATTTTATATTCTTGTTGTCCTTTCAGCGCCCAACATTCACTCCCATATAAAATCACTGGTCTTATAGCAGTATGATAAAACTTTTCTTTGAGCTTATCAGGTACTTTTCGATCACAATAACTCCTGATGTCATTCTCCACTTCAACCACCCAACTTGTATCTTATGTGCCACATCTCCAATAATTTCACCTTCATCTTGTATAACTGATCCCAGGTACCTAAACTTTGACACTTGTGATACAACCTGATCTCTAATGTTAAACTTACAATGCATATATTCTGTCTTACTCTTGCTCAAACAAAAACTATTCGATTCCAAAGTAGCTCTCTGTCACGACCCGTTTTCTGGGCACATGACCGGCACAATGATGAATCTCTCATCACTGTAAGCCTTCCGATAAATATATCAAATTTTCTTATCTGAAAATCATAGAGATGATTTGCATGTAATCATAGATTATCAATTTAAAATACATTATTATACTGACATACAAGCCAAATATCGAACCCCTGAACTAGATGTCCTAGACGATTACAGAGCAACATAATCTATAACAGAAGAGAGGTCTACCCGACAACGGGAAGGTCCAAAGTGATCTACTCCTCTAGCAGATATTCTTCGATGGCAACCTGATCTGAACAAAAAGGTTGTACAAACAATGTGAGCTTTTAAACTCAATGAGCGAATCGGCCTCGCATTAATAAAATTCAAATACATTACCAGTCATGCAAGCATATCCAAAGGCTCATACTCAACCAATAGACAGAAGATAAAAATTTATCCAATTCAACAAACGTTACTAGTACTCGTCAATGGCAATATATCCCGGAGAGCGCACACAGGCCGGCTCACCAATTATGTATATTTCCGCCATGACGCACAACATCATCCTCTTACATACAAGATAAAAATTCATCCAATTCAACAAACGTTACTAGTACTCGTCAATGACAATATATCCCGGAGAGCGCACACAGGCCGGCTCACCAATTATGTATATTTTCGCCATGACGCACAACCTCATCCTCTTAGCTAGGGCGCCTCACGGATTTATCACCAATCCGGGCTATATCCCTACTGAGGGAATCGTTGTCTCCACACTCATTGGTCAAGACACCCTGTCAACCGGGTTTTCCGCCTTGCCGTGAGAGGGGGTACTGTCCCGCTCAATCACAATCAATAGCATTTCATATCATAATCAGAAGCTCAATATAATATTCATCCATATAACAGGTATAGTATATAACTATATTATGGATTTATAAACCACATATCAAGATAACAATTAATCCATTTTTGAAAACATTCAAACTTCACATCATCATAAGATACTTATTTCATTTTATCCATACTTATGGATTAATTATCTTATTTAGATTCGTCATTCTGAATCCAATTTCCCCCTATGAATCTTGGGAGTGTCCTACGACATACTTTTTATCACCAGTAATGCTAAAACTCTATTAAAACGGGGTCGTTTCACTCACCTGGATTCCGTACGAATATCGCTTCTCTAAGTCGTTACAGATAAGAGTACACAGATGAATTTCAGTATTCTGCTACGGAGATTTTCATGAAAGATTAGAGAAAACAAGTTAGGATTGTTTTCATACAGATACTGTTCATATATACGGTCACTATTCATATATACGGTCACTATTCATATGTACGGATAATATTCATACATACAGTCACTATTCATACGTATAAATATTATTTTTACGTATGGATACTATTCATATGTATGGTTACTATTCATACGTACGGATACTATTCATACCAGAAATAGAGAATACAATCTGTAAAAGAGTACACCAGGTAAGTTCCCAGGAAAGAATGGAGGGTCACACTGGACACACTTAAAAACCAGGTCTTTCCTTAGCCAGAACTTTCCTAGACATGTATTCTTCACAGTTTACATTCTATTTCGGTAATCAGAGAATCAAAATAACATATAAACAGCTAAGGACAGTTTTTCTGATGTGGAAGATCGGCCAAAACCGCAACCACAGAGCATACTTAAGAAATTAACTTCTAAAATTTGAAAGACATAGAAAGGGCATAGTATCCTTACCTAAGCTGAAAAGGAAAGGCCCAAAATCTCAGAGGCCTAGCTTTGGAGTAAGAGAAACTTAAGGAGAGAAGAAGAGAAGTTGAAGGTGTGAGTTTAGAAGTGAAATGGAAGGGCCTATTTATAGCAAAAGTCAAGGGTACTATTTGATACTATGCGCTAATAAAATATTCAATTTACTATTCATGAAAATGACATTTCTAATAATGCAGTTACTGTACACCTCACGTGTACGATGGAAAATTTTTCTGTTATTACTATTGAAAACTTAAAAGGGAAAAATATCCTTTTACCTTAAACCTTTAAGTTTCTTTTCAATTCAGTCCTTTTACTTTAGTCCCTGAGGGTATTTTCACACATAAAACGTCAGTTTCTCCTACGAACTTCTTTCTAGTTTTCTCTTATGACCAAACAACATCTAGTACTTGACATTTCGATTGTATAAATGAACAGTATCATATACGTAAATAGTATTATACTGGTGAATAGTACTGTATACTGAAATAGTAACAGTAGTTTGTAAACAAATATTTATATTTTATTTTTCTTGGGTATTACACTCTCTATAACTCAAGTTTAAAATTAATCTCTTCCCTTAACTCTGCTATGAGAACAACATCATCTGCAAAAAGTATGCATTTAAGGATTTCTTTTTAGATATGTTTCGTCAGAACATCTAAAATCAAGTCAAACTAATAAGGGCTCAAAGATGATCCTTGATATAGGCTAATCTTAATAGGGAAGTCTCTAGTCTCCCCTCCAGACGTTCTCACACTAATTATAGCCCACTCATACATATCTTTTATAGCTCTAATATACGTAACCCGTACACCTTTCTGTTCCAAGGCTTTCCACAATACCTCTCTAGGTATTCGATCATAAGTTTTTTTCAAATCAATAAATGCTATATGCAAGTCTTTTTGTTTACTCCGATACCTTTCCATCAACCTTCTTAGAAGATAAATAGCTTCTATAGTAGACCGCCTTGGCATAAATCTAAATTGATTTTCAGAAATACTCATTTTCATTCTTAACTTCTGTTCAATCACTCTTTCCTATAATTTTAGAGTGTGACTCATAATCTTAATCCCTCGGTAGTTTGTGCAGTTCTGGATGTCTCCTTTGTTTTTGTATATAGGCACTAAAGTGCTTCTTCTCTATTCCTTAGGTATTTTCTTGGACCTTAAAATCTCATTAAAGAGCTGAGTTAGCTAGATAGTACCCTCCTCCCCTAAACACTTCCAAACTTCAATAAAAATACCATCAGGACCAACAGCTTTACCATTATCCATTCTTCTAAGAGCTTCCTTGATCTCATCAACCTTAATCCTGCAATAATATGTCAAATTTTGTTCTCTCTCCAAGGTTGTTAAATCTTCCATATCACAAGTCGACCCTGCTCTGTCATTAAAGAGCTTGTGAAAGTAACCCTGCCATTTGTTTTTAATATCTCCATCTGTAACCAAAACTTTTCCTTCTTCATCCTTAACACATCTTACTTGATCCAAATCTCTAGATTTCCTCTCTCTAGTCTTCGCAATCTTGTAAATCTTTTGTTCCCCCTTTTTTTGTTCCTAAGTCCTTGTAAAACTCTTCAAATGCTTTAGATCGTGCTTCACTTACTGCTTTTTTAGTCTCCTTATTAAGCTTCCGATACCTTTCCCAATTTTTCGAGTTATTGCATAGATGGATAGCTTTAAAGCATTCTTTTTTATATTTGATCTTCTCTTGAACGGTCTCATTCCACCACCAAGATTCCTTATCTCTTTGTCCACTGATCCTCCCACATGATGTTAACATTTTCACATAACTCCCAAGACCCTTCCTCCAACAGTCCTCTCTTGAAACTCTGTTGATTCTCCCCCTTTAGTTGCCACCACTTGATCCTAAAGTTCATCACCTGTGATGGATTTGTTTCCGACCCTTAATAATCACGTCAAGGACCAAAACTCTATGTTGAGTTACCACGGGTTCCCCAGGAATAACTTTACAATTTTGACATATTTTTCTATCTGGATTCCTTACCAAAAAGAAGTCAATCTGTGACCTTGAAGCTCCACTCTTGTATGTGATTAAATGCTTCTTTCGCTTCTTGAAGCAGGTGTTGACTGTTAGCCCTAATGTATTATGCTATAAGTTTTGATGATGACAAATATGTGAGAATAATAGTATGATTTAATCTTCTTGGCCCAAATAAATGATTTAATCTTCTTGACTCAAATGTATGATTTAATCTTTCTTAGCCCAAATATATGATTTAGTCTTTTTGGTCTAAATGCATGATTTAATTTTCTTGGCCCAAATGTATGATTTAATCTTCTTGGCCCAAATGTATAATTTAATCTTTCTTAGCCCAAGTATATGATTTAGTCTTCTTAGTCCAAATGCTTGATTTAATCTTTCTTGGCCTAAATATATTTAATGCTTTATATATTTAAATATAGTAGTATAAATTGATTTTTGATAAAATTTATTGATTGTTGAAAAAGAATATTTTTGTTGAAAAAGAATATTTTTTGTTGTAGCACTTTTGAAAAAGAAATTTGATTGTTGAAGAAGTATGATAAAGTTTATTGGTTATATTGAAAAAGTATGATAAAGTTTATTAGTTATTGTAATATAATTTGAAAAAGAATGTCTTTTACTATAACACTTTTGAACAAGAAATTTAATGGTTTAAGCCGAACTAGTATAAATCTCGTTGTTTGATTTTCTCTTCCCTTGCTCTTTAATTATTTGTATGCTATTTACTTCCTTGCACTATATATTCATTCATCTCTTTAATTGTTTAAAACTCTATGTTTGATTAATTATACTCTATATTTATTCATCTTGTTTTTAAAACTTCTTAAACTTCCATCAAGTCCTAGCAATTTTTTTTTATAAACACAATTCATGACCCTCTTGGGTGCTAGCCATTTCTATCAATTGGTATCAAAGCTTGGGCTCTTGATCAAAGACTTAATCGTCTAAGAGTTGAAATATGGCTGGCTTTGGTGATTGTGTTTTACCTGAAGGAAGTTCCTTTACCAAACCCCCTAGTTTTAATGGAAACCATTACACTTATTGGAAGTCTAAGTTAAAAATGTTTTTCGATGCGGTAGACCTTGATCTTTGGGATGTTGTGGAAAAAGGTCCCTATACTCCTACTAAGGAGGTTGAAGGGAAAGTTATTCCAAAACCCAAAAGTGAATAGGATGATACCGAAAAGAAACTTGTCCATCTTAATGCCAAAGCAAAGATGATCATAGTTAGTGCTTTAAACTAAGATGAATATTTTAGAATTTCTAGCTGTGCAAATGCTAAAGAAATGTAGGATACTTTAGAAATTGCACATGAAGGAACCCTTGGAGTCAAAGAGTTAAAAATAAGTACTCTCACCAATGAATATGAAAATTTCAAAATGAAAAGTGATGAGAGTATTAATGAAATGCAATTAAGATTCACTCACATTACTAACCATTTGAAAAGCTCTTGGTGTTTCTTATTCAGAAAAATCACAAACCACCAAGATTCTAAGATGTCTTACCCCGGAGTGGGGGTAAAGAGGACTGCAATTATGGAAGTAAGAGGAGAGTCAATGAATTCCCTTATAGCCTTGTTTGGGAACCTCCAAAACTATGAGTCCAAAATAATAGAGATGAGGCAAGAGGAAGAAACCAAGAAAAAGAAGACTCTCTCCCTTAAATCATCTTCTTCCAAGAAAGTGGAATCAAAAGTGATGAGAGAGAAGAGGAACATGAAATCAATGATGAAGACATTAGTCTCTTGGTGAAAAAATTTAGTAAATTCCTAAAAAGGAAGAATACAAGAAGATGGAGAAGAGACCAAGACAACAATAAGGAAGGTCCCACTTGTTATGAATGCAAAAAGGTTGGACACATCAAATGGGATTGTCCACAATTCATCAAGAAGCAAGAAGGAAAGAAAAGTGTTGTCAAAGGAAAAAAGAAAGCATATGTTTCTTCTGTATGGGGAGAAAGTGAATCCGATAAAGAAGAAAATGAAGAAGCTAACCTTTGCCTTATGGCAAGAAAAGATGAAGAGGTAAACATTATTGAACCTTTACACTCTTTTGATGAATTACAATATGCTTTTGAAGAACTACACAATGAATCTTTAAAGCTTGCTAAAAAGCTAAGTTTTTTAAAGCAAAAAATTTCCTTACTTGAGGATAAAATTTCAAAATTGAAAGATGATCTTATTGCACTTAAGAAAGAAAGTCTTGTTTTTGAAGATCAAAATAAAATTGTGCAAGAAGAAAATGCAAGCTTAAAAGAATTGTTTGTCTCTCCCAAAAGAAAATTATCCTTGTTGTGAATGCATTGAATTAGAAAGGGAAAATAAGGATTTGAAAAATACCCTTGCAAAATTTACACTAGGAAGAGACAATCTGAACATATTGCTTGGAAAACAAAGAAGTGTATTTCACAAAGCCAGCTTGGGATATAAGCCCAAAACTAGTCAAAAATACTACAAGAATTTCTTTGTTCATGCAACTATGTCAAGTAGTCTATTCATTACTTGTTTTCATTGTGGTTTAAAAGGACATAACTCCTATTTTTGTTAGTATAGAAAGAATATTCCCTATGGAAATAAAATGAAATGGGTTCCTAAAGGAACATCTAACAAAGAAGGACCCAAACAAATTTGGGTACCTAAAAAGAAAACTTTATTTTGTGAGAAATGTGTGCCTCAAGACAAAGAGTGGAAAATGGCACTTAGATAGTGGTTGCTCAAAGCACATGACCGGCAACCAATCAAAATTTCTCTTTTTGACACCAAGAGAAGGCAAAGTGACATTTAGAGGAAATAACAAAGGTCTAATTGATAGAAATGGCTAGCACCCAAGTGTTAGCCCTAATGTATTATGCTATAAGTTTTGATGATGACAAATATGTGAGAATTATAGTATGATTTAATCTTCTTGGCCCAATGTATGATTTAATCTTTCTTAGCCCAAATAGTATGATTTAATTTTCTTGGCCCAAATGTATGATTTAATCTTATTGGCCCAAATACATGATTCAATTTTTCTTGGCTCAAATATATTTAATGCTTTATATATTTAAATATAGTAGTATAAATTGATTTTTGATAAAGTTTATTGGGTGTTTTAATATAATTTGAAAAAGAATATCTTTTACTGTATCACTTTTGAAAAAGAAATTTGATTGTTGAAAAAGTATGATAAAGTTTATTGGGTGTTGTAATATAATTTGAAAAAGAATATCTTTTACTGTAGCACTTTTGAAAAAGAAATTTGATTGTTGAAAAAATATGATAAAGTTTATTGGGTGTTGTAATATAATTTGAAAAAGAATATCTTTTACTGTAGCACTTTTGAAAAAGAATTTTGATTGTTGAAAAAGTATGATAAAGTTTATTGGTTGTTGTAATAAACTTTGAAAAAGAATACTTTTTACTGTAGCAAATTTGAAAAAGAATATTGATTGTTGAAAAAGATTGATAAAGTTTTTTGGTTGTTGTAGAAATGTTGAAAAATGATGATGAAGCTTACTGTAGCAATTTTGACTAAAGCAGTCACTGTAGCAGCAAGGTTTCACTATATAAAGAGGACTTCACAACACCATTTGCATCAAGCTTCAATTGTTCATTTCTCATATTATCTTGAGTTTCATTCTCTCTAAATTGCTAGAGAAATATTCTGAGCTTAATTTTTGCGTTATCTACACTTTGAGAGTGTCCACCATTATTTTCCTTAAGCCTTCAAATTTAGTTGCTCAAGGATTGGTTCCTTGAGTTAGTGTTTGAGAGAAAACACATTGTAAGGGGGAGAGACACCCTTGAGGAAGAAAAGATTTCTATGTTGTAGTGGCTTACAAGTGCCCAATTGCATAAACTTGTGGTCTATAGTGAAACACTCAAGAAGTTATCTTGAGGACTGGATGTATGCTTGGTTTAAGCCGAACCAGTATAAATCTCGCTGTTTGATTTTCTCTTCCCTTGCTCTTTAATTATTTATATGTTCTTTACTTTCTTGCATTTTATATTCATTCATCTCTTTAATTGTTTTTGATTAATTGTACTCTATATTTATTCATCTTAATCATACTTATTTTACTTTCATAAAAAGCTTGGCATTATTTTTAAAACTTCTTAAACTTTCATCAAGTCTTCGCAATTTTTTTAAAACCCAATTCACCCCCCCTCTTGGGTGCTAGCCATTTCTATCACCAAGAGGGGGGTGAATTGGGTTTTAAAAAAATTGCTAAGACTTGATGGAAGTTTAAGAAATTTTAAAAACAATGTCAAGCTTTTTATGAAAGTAAAATAAGTATGATCAAGATGAATAAATATGGAGTACAATTAATCAAAAACAATTAAAGTAATGAATGAATATAGAATGCAAGGAAGTAAAGAACATATAAATAATTAAAGAGTAAAGGAAGAAAAAATCAAACAGCGAGATTTATACTGGTTCGGCTTAAACCAAGCCTACATCCAGTCTTCAAGATAACTTCTTGAGTGTTTCACTATAAACCACAAGTTTATGCAATTGGGCACTTGTAAGCCACTACAACATAGATCTTTTCTTCCTCAAGGGTGTCTCTCCCCCTTACAATGTGTTTTCTCTCAAACACTAACTCAAGGAACCAATCCTTGAGCAACTAAATTTGAAGGCTTAAGAAAAATAATGGTAGACACTCTCAAAGTGTAGATAACACAGAAATTAAGCTCAGAATATTTCTCTAGTAATTTAGAGAGAATAGAACTCAAGATAATATGAGAAATGAACAATTGAAGCTTGATGCAAATGGTGTTGTGAAGTCCCCTTTATATAGTGAAACCTTATTGCTACAGTGACTGCTTTAGTCAGAATTGCTACAGTAAGCTTCATCATCATTTTTCAACTTCATCATTATTAGACTTTAGGGTCCTTCATTTTCCTAATCAAAACTCCTAAATTCGCAAAAAAAAATTTCACTCTCATGAATATGTATACTTTTAACTATAACGTAATGCCAGGGTATTATAGAGAGAGTTGAGATGGAAGGGAAAATATACAGTTGTATACCTCCTTTGTGCATTATTCAATGGGTATAGATGAATATGATATTGGCAGATGAAAAGTTCTTTTTATGGATCATGGCATGGTGCTATAATGGATTTGTGTGTTTGGGTTTAAACCTTATGCATATGCGAGTCATGATGTTTTAAACATTGGAAAATAATCCACATGATACGTATGGTATGTGAGGGGATTTTGGTTATGGTTGAACATTTAATGAGAGAGACCTAATTGAAAGGATCTTAATTTTTGGGGCAAAATTATAACTTTTGAAAATAGGATATTGAGTGAGTGGTTGGGGTGTTGGATATGGTAATTGCTAAGTATGGGGAAATTTTGGAAAAAGGAAGTAACTTGATTAGGTTAGTTGAAGGAAAGTGGCCCTCTCCATTATGATTCATGAGGTTATTAAAGGAAGATTGTGTGGCTCTCCTGTTTATACATTATGATGATGTGACTCTACTATATTCCTTTCTGTAGTTCATGGTCTAATGTTATTACTATCTAGATCGTGTTGTGTTGCAAATTTTACAATTGACAGAAATTGGAATTTGTATTGTGAATGTTTACATATGTGTATCAGGATACTTTTGTGATATGTTGTGATGAATTGGAATTCTTTGGGACACACCTTGGTCTTATGTGTGAAATAGGTCTATAGTGAAGGATATGATTAATCAAGATCTTATCCGTATAAGTCATACACGGTTTTCCTTTCTTATTCATTTTGGTCCTCACTAAGTATTATATACTCATTCTTTTTCTCTTGTGTACGCTTGCAGGATTTCGAGTATCCAGTGAGTCTCCATACGAGGAGTAGTGAAGCCTCCAAGTCCTCGACTCGCTTATGGTGTCAAGTGGGTAAATGTTGTAGTAATTATGAGTTGAGTTGCTCTGTAGTAGAATAGAACACTTAGGAATGTTGTATAAGTGAATGGTGGGAATTAAAGGAATGTTTATATATTCATATATATATATATATATATATATATTTGTTTTACCTTTCATGGATCAATCTTTGAAGTTCTTATGAAATGATTATATTTATAATTGATTTGAGATGGTTGTTAAGGCTTACAGTGGTGGACATTGTCCACTACTATACCAGTCATGTTCCCAAAGTGAGGTGTGACAATACTCACGCAAGAAGGTGATGCCTATCTATGAAAAAGAGCTTCTAAATGTAGTTGAGGCAACCACTAAATGACAACAATATGTAGCAAATAGCGACTTTATCATAAAACTTGACCAGCAAAGCCTTAAATACTTAATGGAGCAAAAGTTATCCACTCCCTTCCAAGTTCCAACTTTATTGGGTAGTCAAATTAACCAAGTATGACTTTGAAATAACATATAAAAAGGGGAAGGAAAGTATTGTTACAGAAAACCAGCAAAAAAAAAGTCATATATCATAATTAAGAAGTCATATACTTAATGTTGTGTTCTACTTTATTAAGAAGTCATATATCATAAAACCAACCAAAAAAAAAAGTCACAAAATTTAAATTTCAACTATTAACGTCTTTTCATGACAGTGCAAAAAAACAATTTTTCAATTTTTGGATTCTACCATATGACATTTGGAAAAAAAATTTAATAGTTACAGCAAAGATAATGTTGGAACTTTGAAGCAATTAAACCAAGCAGCCACCAAAAACCAAAAACAGGGGGGAAAAAAGCATGCACGAAGCCAGAAATGGAAAAAAAAAATTGATTTATCACTTTCGATAATGGAAACTTCTTACGGATTTGAGAACACCCAAGGCATCAACGGCTACCACAGGAAGATTATAGAGAGAGAGAGAGAGAAAGAAAGAAAAATGGAATTAGAAATTTCACCCATAAACCCCATTCACACAAAACACGGGAGGGAGAGAAGATAGAGAAAAAAAGAAAGAGTACCGGACAACACACTCATAACACACAACGGTGGTAGAAGTGGTGGTGATAGGATGACAGAGCTCTTGAAAGGCCAGGAGAAGACGCATTCGTACGTAAAGAATAAGGCAAATTCGGGGCTGGGTGTTAGGTTAACATAGGGGAAATGACATTGCTTTGGAATAGGGAAATTAGAGATGGAATTATGAGAGGTAAAATTTTGTCTCTAAAATGGAGACGATGTCATCTGGCAATTAGAAAATTAGGGATGGATTTGAAATGACATTATCCATCTCTAAAATTAAAATTCTAAGAAAATGTAATTTATTTAAAAACTAAGCATGAAAACCATGTCTTCCTTGATTTCTGTACCTGAGTATCAGATCATGGACGAAATTCAAAGATGAAAATATTGGAAATATTTTGTCCCTGATTTATGTCCCTTGATGCTAGATTCAGATTAGGGACGCAATTCAGAGACAGACTTTCAGAGACAGAAATGTTATGTCCCAAATTTTCGCCTCTGATTGTTGTTTTAGATCAGAGCCAAATTTCAACCACTTTTGGGATGGAATTTGAGACGAAACAAATTTCGTCTCTAATTTTTGTCTCTGATTCCAATTTTCTTGTAGTGTTTTTAATTTGTTTCAATTTCATTTTCTAGACTAACACTATCGACATAATAGACAAAAAAAAAACTTGACTCTTCTATGGGATACGTTACTGCCGTATCTCACTAATTACACACATGTTAGCCAACGTCATATACAACAATAAATTATCATTTTGTACATTAATTTGTCTTTTTCTCTCATTTCTCTCCTAATGTGAAATTAGACTATCAGTAAAAAGACAAAATTTAGGAGGTAAAATAGTTAGGAGGTAAAATAGTAATTTTATTAGTGTAAATGATATGGTTGTCATTTGTACAATTCGTGGGATACATTAGGGATTATATATCCCATTAAAGAGTTTACATTAATTTTTTCCATCCATTATGTTATTGATATTAGTTGAAAGGACAAAATTAAAATAAATTTGGAATATATAGGACAAAAATCGGCATAAAAAAATATTAAGAACTAAATTGAAATTTAATTCGAACTTAAGGAACAAAAAATATATTTCACCTTTTAAAAAAATTACTTAATCAATTTATGAACATCAAAATATATTCAAAAGAATTGATTATCAAATAAAACTAATTAAAAGAATGATATACTACTTTTGCATATGAAGAATATAAAAACTTAACTTGAATTATTTTAATTAATTGAGTTAACTCGTATTAGCAATGTCACATGTCATTAATTATTATCGACACTACGTATATATTACATATAAAAAGATAATACTAAATTTTTTTCTGTGTAAAAAAATCATATCATAAAGGCAAGATCAATAATAACTTTGGCATTTTTTTTTTGGAGATTTTACTAAGAGGTTTTTTCATCGGATGAAATAAAAAGTTTATGTTATCTAAATTTATTGAGCACAAAATATATAGAATTTTCCTAAATTAATATATCAAAAAATTAAACTTTATGGTTCCTAAAATTTAAACAATTGTTAACTCTACACCACTCAAATGTATCTTTTGGCAATTGATATTGTTGTCATATATATATATATATATATATATATGTATATATATATATATGTATATATATATATATTGATGGAAGAATAATAATACAAAGGTTCATATTTTAATATTTATGTAGAAAAATATGCATACGGATTTCAATGTTATTTAACAATTAAAAACCCAAACACTTACCGTTGTTTAAGGTTTTGAACAAGTAACAAAGAATCGAGGCACAAATTTGTCAAAATCAGTCTCAAAATTTTATGACATAAGTGATATGTGATTTAATGATTAAACCGTTAACAGTAATTAAATTATTGTTGAACCAATTAAATTGTACCGATTGAATCGGTTACTCTATTCTAAATAGATAGTCTAATGTCAAATAAATTAGATAAACTTCTAACGGCAAATTTAAAGTACAAAGTTTAAATTTTGACTATTATATAAGAGTCAAACATAATTTAAGAGCCGTTAAGTGCAGGAAAGTACAAGACAGTAATGTCAATGTTTCAATCTCTTGTTCCAGCTGAAAGCTGCGGATTTTTATTTTCTCTATTTTCTTTAAAAATAAAAAATTTATTTTTATAATTATGACAGCTCGTTTTAAATTATACAATTATAATAAAAAATTTAAATTACATTTAATATTTTTTTTCTTTGATCGTGAGCATTTAATTCAAAATAAACAATAATAATTAAGAAAATAAATTCTTCGTTTCTTCCCTTCAAAAAAAAAAAAGAAAGAATCCAAATCCAGTTAAACCACCTAAAACATTGTAAATACTATCAAAGCCCGTATTCCATTGCTATGATTTTGTGGTACTTCCGAGACAAATTAAGACAAAAAGATGTTTATATGTATAATACTACATATATAAAAGAAAATAAGACAAAAAGAAAATCTATGGACAATTCATTTTTGAACTCTTTTATTATTGAATTATTTTGAAATTAATATTTATAATAATACAAACACTTTTGCACAAATTAATGAGCAAATTATTGATTCTGTCCCTAAAAATTTACAATTTTTTCAACTTAACCCTTAAAAGATCAAGTGTCTCAATTTAGTACTTGACAGGTTATATTTGTCTTACAAAATTTATTGTTGATAGATCTCAAAAAGGAAACCAAATTAAAACAAATACACTTTTTTAATAATTAAATTGAAACGCTTGATTTTTCTTAAGATGACAACATAGGTGGGCTATTGAGCTGAGATTAGGAGGCGCCGCAGTCATGGACAGTTGAGGATGAAGAAGAAGACGATGATAAAGATGAAAGCCAATTCAAATGATTCTCGAACCTTTGAGACAGGAAGCCATTGAGTTCAAAATGTCGTTAAAAATCTGAGCTTTGATTTGCCCTCTTTTTGGAGAATTCCTCCTTTCAGGTGTACTCACAAAAGAAGTGCTCGGCATTTTCTTTGTATACACAAAAGAGAAGAAACAACTTATGAATGCAAGAAGGGAATTGAAACTTGAGATTTTAGATATGAAATTATGGTTTAAACTTTGAATGCTTTGATGGGAGAAGTGGGCGTTCAAGCGATATATATACAGGAAGGAGTTAAAGCATTATATACAGGAATGAGTCAAGGGATAAGAGGACCCACCAAAGTCGAAGACTTGAAGTACTGGTAACGGAAGTTTCCTTTATTTCAAAGTTGGGACCAATTCACCGACAAAGATAGCTGGCCTTGAAAACTATATGGAGTGTTCACACGCCAATTTTACGAGGTCAACTACTTCCAGACAATGATTTTAAAATCGATCTGAGTTGGTCTTTGATTATTGAGTCATTAATTTAACTATTAAGTTATTAGGTTTCTCTTTACAAATAAATTAAAAAATAAGTAAAATAAATAATTATTATTTTTATATACTTTATAACTTTCATATAAACGTGAATCCCTTAATTTTACGTATACATTAATAGATATAAATCACCATATAATCTTTACTATTGTTCATAATTCATATTTAAAATTTAAGATAAAAACCAAGTTAGATGAGAAGAAAATAGTAGAAGAAAAACCAACTAAAGCTAAGAAAGTAGAAGAAAGAATTAGAGGAAATGAGGAAGAAGCCAATCAAATAGCAAAAGTCCCACATCGGAAACACCACAAGATGACCCTCCCATAATTCCTTGTATATATGCTTCAGTTAGTGACCATTTCCTAACTGCAATAGTGGGCCAAATTGGCTGTGCACTTGGGCCTACAATTATTGTGCCTATTTGAGAGAGACCCAATTAGATCGATCAGGTTAATTTCTAGTCAGTCCAAAAGTATGACTTGGACCGATCCTGATAATAGGTTACTGGGTCCCAGATCAACCCGCCATGCCAATCAGGTCTCTAAGCAATGCTTCTAGATACTTTAAAACAATCATCATTAAGGTATTATGTATTCTAATTAAGGAAAATGACAAGTAGAAAGTTCTTGTAACCTTATTTTATGAACTTCCACAACAACATTAACCAACAAATATGTACATAGTTTAAGCAACCACTTCGTAGTCTAGTAGTAAAAGGTGTAGGTAATTTAGTAAGTGACTATAAACTAAAATTTTTGTTTCATCATATGCAAAATATTATGAGCACATTGAGCGGTTAAAATAAGTTGGCCCAACTCTAACCTTATTAAACCCTAATGTTATTAGGGTTGAGTTGGGCTAACCTGTTTTCATAAGGAACTGAAAAAATTCTTAGTCTATCCCTATCAGAGTCTCAAGCCAATATTTTCTTCTTCTTTTTTAATGACCATATTCAAGAGATAATTTTATATTATGTTCAATGTCAAAAGAATTAGAAGATATATATATATATATATATATATATATATATATATATATATATATATATATATATATATATATATATATTAGACATTTAACTTAATTAAATTTCGCTATATATCTAGAGAAACATAGAGAAATAGGAATATCAACCACTCTTCTAGATATCCTAATACATTTCCCCCTAAATATTTTAAATCCCAATAGATTATAGATGTATTTAATTCACCATCCATATCCAAATATAATGAATATTCCTCTGTTACATCAACATGGCTAAATTGTAATTTAGAAAAGAGTAAAATTGGAATTTTATTAACACTATTTGTCAATACAGGTTAAAAAATATTTTCAACCCCATCTTATACATTCTATTTTTTTTAATAAGAGGACAAGATTATGAGTGTTCATCAATTTGGTCATTTAGACCAACAGATTTGATCTAATTAGATGAGAATAAATTACATCAAATTAATCCGATCATTTTACAGAAAACTGAACCAATCCAATCCAACCATAATTGGTTTGCATTGGATTGAATGATCAGTTTTTTAAAGTGTTCAATTAAAAAAAAATTGAACATTATACCTTTTTTAATTTTATAAATCTCAACAATATAAAAAAAAGCATTTAAACAATATAAATCACATTTTTCCAACATCATAATATAGTACATAAAATGTTCATTCGAAGATATTTGATAAAAAATAATACATAAAATCGATCCAAGTCCAACAACATGACATAATTAATTGTATTCAATATAAATTCATCTTACCTTCGATGACGGAAACTTCTTCCGGAGTTAAGAACAACCAAGGCGTCAATGGCTACCACATGAATATTAGACAGAGAGAGAGAGGACTGGAACATTACACACACATAGAGAGAGAGAGAGACGGAATCAAAAAATTTCACCCATAAACCGCATTCACACAAAAGGCAAGAGGGAGAGAAGAGAGAGAGAGAGAGACCAGACGAGACACTCACGACAGACAACAGTTGCAAAAGTGGTGGCAATGGCATGACAGAGGTCTCAGAAGGCCAGAGAAGACACATTCGTACATAAAGAATGAGGCAAATTTGAGGCTAGGTTAGGTTAACAAAAGGGGAAACGACATTGTTTAGGAACAGGGAAATTAGAGACCAAATTCTCAGAGGGAAAACTTCGTCTCTAAAATGGAGACGTCATCATCCAGTAATTAGTAAATTAGGAACGAAAATTTGACACAGCCAAATTCTGCCTCTAAAATTAGATATGGATTTGAAAGTTGAAACGACAATATTCATCTCTAAATTTAAAATTCTAAGAAAAATGTAATTTATTTAAAAATTAAGAACTGAAGCCATTATGTCCCTGATTTCTATACCTTTGTATCATGTCAGGGATGGAATTTAGAGACAGACATTCAGAGTCGGAAATATTTCATCCCTGATTTCTGTCCTTGATGCTAGATTCAGATCAGGGATGGAATTCAAAGACAAAAATGTTTCCTCCCAGATTTCCATCTCTGATTGTAGTTTTAGATCAGAGACAGATTTCGACCACTTTTGAGACGAAATTTGAGACGAAACGAATTTAGTCTCTAATTTTCATCTCTGATTCCGATTTTTCTTGTAGTTTTTTAATTTGTTTCAATTTCATTTTCTAGACTAATGCTATCAACATAATAGCAACCAAAAAAGAAAAAAGCTTATGCGAACTCTTCTATGGAATACGCTATCACCAACGTGTCTCACTAATTAAACACGTTAGCCAACATCATATAAACGATAAAATTATCATTTTAACCATTAATTTTTGTCTTTCTCTTTCCCTTCTCTCCTAATGTGAAATCAGACTATCAGTAAAAAGACAAAATTTAAGATGTAAAATTGTAATTTTATTAGTGTAAATGATGTGGCTTTCATGTGTACAATTAGTGGGACATGTTAGTGGTTATGTGAGAAGCAGCTCCCCTCCTGGGAGCCGTTGGATATGTGGATCTAAGGACTCCTATTTATTCTTCTTTTTTCTTTCTTTTCTTTTTTTTTTAATTTTTTTTACAAGTATCAATTGATCCAATAATGATTGTAAGCATAAAAATAAATTGATAATTGTAATTTTTTAAAAAAGAAAAAAAAACGTTGGATGATTTGGAGCCGTTGAATCGCACAAGAGGTGAGTTGCTTCTGGTTATGTGTCCCATGAAAGAGTTTACGTTAATTTTTCCATCCATTATGTCATCAATATTAGTTGTCAAGATAAAATTAAAATAAATTTGGAATACATAGGACAAATCGGTACAAAAAAAATATTAAGAAGTAAATTGAAATTTAAGTTGAACATAAGAACAAAAAAATATACTTTCATCTTTTCAAAAAATTACTTAATTAATGTCAAAATATACTCAAAAGAATTGATTATCAAATAAGACTACTATTTAAAAGAATGATATACTACTCTTGCATATGAAAAATATAAAAAACTTAATTTGAATTATTTTAATTAATTGAGTTAACTCGTATTAGCAATGCACCATATCATTAATTGTTATCGACACTGCATATATATTACATATAAAAGGTAAAATGATACTTTATGTTTCTAACGTATACACTGAGTTTCATTTATGCCCATAACATTTTTTTAGCCCATTTATGTCCCACATATTTCAATTTTTGTCATATATACCATTTTTTTTGTAATTCCGTCTAATAAGTTAACGAATATGCTAACCTAATGCTAGCTTAGCAAACTTCTTCCTCCACATCACCTGCAACGTAGACTATAAGCCATAAAATGTCAAAACTGGCCTTTCTTTTCTTCTTCATAGTCTACCTCAAAATCCTCCCTTCTCTCATTACTCAACTCCATTTCAACTTCCATGTCCACTCCCTCCCTCAAACTCTCTCTTCAATCTCCTTCACGCCATTCTTAATGCTCCGTTGTTGTTGTCAATAGCGTTTTGAAAACACTAGACCCTTCGTTTTCCAGGAAGCAACACTCTGGCTCCTCATTTTCTGTTGCACTCCATGAAACCATACAACATCTCTACCACTGTCATCTTTACCTCCTCCATTGCAAACTTCTCCTTCTCCAAATTCACCACCTTCGCGCTAGAGCATTCAACATCCTTGGGAGCAACTCATTGAACCTCCTCTTCTTCGTTGGAGCTATGTTCTTCGTATTCTACAAGGTCTCAAAGTTACGATGTTGTTGAGAGATTGGTTGGAGTATCGGAGCATACACAGGTCTTACCAAATTATGGAATTTTTCTCAAGGGGCACCGACATTTTATGTTGCTGACAACAGCGGAGCCGCAGTCATGTTAGGTAACGGGGAGGGTGTCCTGACGACAAAGTAAGAGGCTGTTGATGGCATCCCTAGTGTGTTGAATTTACATATCTATAATATTTAGACACATCAGCTTTATTAGTTTAAGTCTTTAATTGTTGGACAAATTGTTTATTTTTTGTTATTTCTTTTGTAATTTGGGTCTTATATATTCTCACTTAATTCCTTTTTTGAGTGATAATGTGATATACAGAGTAATACTTCGACCCATTTTTCTGGCTATGTGTTCTTCTTCTTTTTGGCATAGTATCAAAGCCAGGTTCGATATTTTGATCCTGATTCAATTCTCTCTGATTTTTTTCTTTTTCTATTTGCCTATCTTTCTCCTTTGTGAATCTTTTCTATTTTTACTTCCTTTCTTCTTTATTGATGGCAAACACAACAAATAGTGGATCGCAAGGCAAGCAAGCTGGTTCTGTTGATGCGAGACTGTATTTGCTTGGGAACAACTAACCGGGGATCTCGATTGTTACTGCTCTGTTCACAAGAACCAATTATTTGACTTGGAGCACCTCAATCCAAATTTTGCTCAGGGCTAAAGAAAAATTAAGGTTCATTGATGGTTCAACTAAGAAACTAGCCTATGATAGTTCTGAATTACTAAGATGGCGCAAGGATTTTTGAAGGAATTGGCTGAATCTTTTGTTTACTGTTCTATTGCAAAAATCTTGTGGGAAGAGTTAAGAGAAAGATTTGATGAAGGAAATTGTGATATCCCAAATTTAATTACCTTAGAAAATGAGGCTAAATAAATAAATGAGCAAGAAAATAAGGATAAAATAGTTATTAAGAAATTTTTGAGAGATATAAATAGAATTTTATCCATTGAGTATGGACCTAATTGAATAAGAATAAAAAAATTTGAGGGTTTTTATTATTTTCAACCAAAAGAAAAAGTGTGAAAGTGACGTGTGTGAAGTGTGCGGAGGAGAAAATGAGGAAGGAAAAAAAAAAGAAAAAGAGGAAGGAGACATGTGGGTTGTTAATGAATAATTAATTAATATATATATGAATGTGTTGTGAGTCGGTGGGGTGGAAGAGAAGAAAGAGAAGAGAGGATAAGGGAAAGGAAGATGAAGAGACCAAGAAAAAAAAATAAAAGAAGGAAAAATAACAGAGAGAAAGTGATGTTTGATTTGAGGCGGGAATAGTGAAAGAAAAGGAAGAACGAAAGAAAAGGAGACATTGCTTTTCTTTCAATTATATATATATGTGTGGGTGTGTATGGTATGGGATGGAGAGAGAAGAGTAGAGAAAAGAAAGAGAGAGAGAGAGAGAGAGGAAGAGGCGAAAATTTGAAGAAGAGAGAGGACTAAGAAACAGAGCAAATAGGAGCAATGAAGTCTAAAAGGTTGAGAATCAGATCAGGTAGTTAGTTTTCCATAAAAGTATGATTATTTATGATTTATGATATCTGTGTTCATAATCAGTTTTTACAGAATTTTATTCTACATAGTGAACAAGAGAAATTTAATTGTTATTAGTGTGATGTTGTGCTTTTATGGCTGAAATGATCTCCTCATGTGTTTACATGTTTTTAAGAAAGTGACTAGCTACTGAGATATTTTATATCTCACTTTTAGAAAATTGATCATTTCAGGAAAAAGGGCAAAATGGAAGACTTGATGATATTAATGATGAGATTGAAGTGTAGAAATATATTTTGTAGTAGTTTATGATACAAAGATGTAAAGATAATAATAAATATTATGTAAATTATTTTTGTATGTATTCAAGCTCAGATATAATTAATGAGAATCTTGTAAATTTTCTGCAAGGTTACTATTCACATAAATAGTAAAATTCGTGAATAGTGAAATCTATTGAAAGAAAATTATTCAGAAAATTATCCAGTGAACCGATTTAGAGAAAAATTATTATTTTTAAAGGAAATAAAATGTCGGGGTGTTACAAAATGGTATCAGAGGAAAAGATCTTGCCATCTTATGGAAAGGAAAATATTTACATGTAATTGTTTGATTTGTTAGAAGTATTATTTTTATGATGTTTGTGTTTGAGTTGCTGTGAATGTTTGTTATGATTAAGTGGGATTTAGAAGAGTATTTGAGTAAAAAAAAAAAGTAAGTCATATAGAGAATTGATTAAATATGAATAAAGGCATACGAGGTATCTTTTGATGAATAAAGAAAATAATGGAGTCTTATTTGTAACGTATGCCTGGCCAGTATATTTTACATGTAAGAAATCATTATAGCCTAAATTCATAAAAAGAAAAGGTATGCCGAAGTTGAATTAGAATTTACTTTGAGTGTGACAATTTAGAAAAAAAAAATATTAGAGATATTTATCTCTATAAAATTAAGTATCTAGTGAAGTGTACATCGAATTATAGATAAAGCTTATATTTCCTATGATCATATGAATTATCCATGTGTTTGTTCTCTCTAAAAGTATTCTTGAAGATGGAATTCTACAAAAATGACATGGAATTTTTATTCCATGCCATATTAATGATTAGAAATGTTATTAGTATAAACATATCTATGTTTATGTAATAACTCTTAATTCTGTAGAAGAGTTTGAGTTAGAAGAAAGTATGTATGATTATGATGTATTATGAAACAAGTGAAGATATGTTTCATAATAGAAATTAAATTCTATAAGAAAATGAAATTAGAAAAAAAAAAAGAGATTGCCTTGGATGCTTTTGTGATGCATTTCCATTATCTTACACATTTTCAAGGATGATTCAAGGTAAAATTGAGCAAAAGTCAAGATAAGTGAATAACTTTGCTAAGCTAGTTTGATGTTATTAATTTATTTCATGGTAATTGTACTGTGATAAATTTTCACTTATTTATTGATGAGCAAAGATCTATGAGATTTAATACATGAGTTTGAAAGGGTTAGAGTCCCATACTACTCAGTGTATAACTATGAAAACCTATGCACAAAGAGTTTGAGGGTTAAATTCCCAGGTCACTCAGTGCAAGTATCTATGGCACAAATGCAAAGTGATTGAGGGTTTGATCACCCAAGAAATCATACGCAAATCTACGGTACAAATGCAAAGTGATTGAGGGTTTGATCACCCAAGAAATCATACCCAAATCAAACAAATATAATACTGCAGTTGTGTAAAATGAATGATAGATTGATTATGTTAATAAGTGTGATGTTTGTATTTGGAATATTTTCATGCACGTGGTTGCAATTTTTATATGTGTATATATGCATTAGTTTGAATTTTGGGGACAAAATTCATTTAAGGGGGGAAGAATGTGATATCCCAAATTTAATTACCTTAGAAAATGAGGCTAAATAAATAAATGAGCAAGAAAATAAGGATAAAATAGTTATTAAGAAATTTTTGAGAGATATAAATAGAATTTTATCCATTGAGTAGGGACCTAATTGAATAAGAATAAAAAAATTTGAGGGTTTTTATTATTTTCAACCAAAAGAAAAAGTGTGAAAGTGACGTGTGTGAAGTGTGCGGAGGAGAAAATGAGGAAGGAAAAAAAAAAAGAAAAGAAAAAGAGGAAGGAGACATGTGGGTTGTTAATGAATAATTAATTAATATATATATGAATGTGTTGTGAGTCGGTGGGGTGGAAGAGAAGAAAGAGAAGAGAGGATAAGGGAAAGGAAGATGAAGAGACCAAGAAAAAAAAATAAAAGAAGGAAAAATAACAGAGAGAAAGTGATGTTTGATTTGAGGCGGGAATAGTGAAAGAAAAGGAAGAACGAAAGAAAAGGAGACATTGCTTTTCTTTCAATTATATATATATGTGTGGGTGCGTGTGGTATGGGATGGAGAGAGAAGAGTAGAGAAAAGAGAGAGAGAGAGAGAGAGAGAGGAAGAGGCGAAAATTTGAAGAAGAGAGAGGACTAAGAAACAGAGCAAATAAGAGCAATGAAGTTTAAAAGGTTGAGAATCAGATCAGGTAGTTAGTTTTCCATAAAAGTATGATTATTTATGATTTATGATATCTGTGTTCATAATCAGTTTTTACAGAATTTTATTCTACATAGTGAACAAGAGAAATTTAATTGTTATTAGTGTGATGTTGTGCTTTTATGGCTGAAATGATCTCCTCATGTGTTTACATGTTTTTAAGAAAGTGACTAGCTACTGAGATATTTTATATCTCACTTTTAGAAAATTGATCATTTCAGGAAAAAGGGCAAAATGGAAGACTTGATGATATTAATGATGAGATTGAAGTGTAGAAATATATTTTGTAGTAGTTTATGATACAAAGATGTAAAGATAATAATAAATATTATGTAAATTATTTTTGTATGTATTCAAGCTCAGATATAATTAATGAGAATCTTGTAAATTTTCTGCAAGGTTACTATTCACATAAATAGTAAAATTCGTGAATAGTGAAATCTATTGAAAGAAAATTATTCAGAAAATTATCCAGTGAACCGATTTAGAGAAAAATTATTATTTTTAAAGGAAATAAAATGTCGGGGTGTTACAGAAATGGTCCTCAAGTATTCAAAATACAAAGGGACATTAATCTTATACAGCAAGATAATAGCAAACTCACCAACTACCTCAACAGATTAAAGAAAATGTGGGAAGACCTGAACAATTTGAGGCCTCCCACATTGACTATGATGGTTGCAAGTGTGATTTGACAAAAGATTACTGAAATTAATTCTTCAAATAAGACCATTCAATTCTTGATGGGTCTTAATGAAGGATTTGATTATGTAAAAAATCAAATCTTTATGCATGAGCCTTTGCCTAATGCAAATAAAGCATATGTTATGCTTAAAAACATGGAGTCGCAAAAGACAATCCACAAGCCTTTTGAAGAGGTTCTTGAACCAAGTGTAATGATGGCAAAGATACTAAACTATGGAAAATCCAATGAAGGACGTCATCAAACAAGAATTGGCTAAAATACTTCAAACCTCCTAAACTGTAAAGGAGACAACTATAAACTTACTTTACCTCTGATTTTGTAGGTATGGCAAGTACTTTTATTTCTGTAAAGGTCAACGAAGGATCCTGGATTATAGACTCACAAGCTTCTAATCATATCTGCATAGACAAAAATCTTTTTGATGATTTAATCACCTTCATCTTACCTATTACCATTCATTTGCCTAATGGTAGTACAAATAAAATAACTCAGATGGGTAATATTCATCTTAATAGTTTACATCTTTCTGAAGTTTTATTCTCACCCACTTTTAGCCACAATCTTTTATCTGTAAATATGTTAATTGCTACTAATGTTATTTCTTGTGTCTTCTATCCTCATTTCTGTATATTGTAGGACCAGAGGAATAAAAAAAATTCTTGCTATAGGAAGAGTTGTGGCTAACTTATACTATCTTCATTGTTTTTCTTTTTTTCTTAATGTACTCTATCTTTTCAATAATACTAAATTCCTTCAAAATTGAATGCTAATAGTTACAATAGGGTCCTATGTTCTTTTCAAATCAACAATAGTACATCTAATAAAAGTCTACATGCTTAGCATTTAAAACTTTACCATCCTAGTGATACTATTATGCATCATTTGCCTTTTCTGTCAAATTCTGAATCTTCTGATTATAAGTGTTATATATGTCTTATGGCTAAGCAAACTAGACATTCTTTTCCTAAAAGGATTATAAGTGTTATATATGTCTTATGGCTAAGCAAACTAGACATTCTTTTCCTAAAAGCATTATTCAATCTAAACAACCTTTTGAGCATGTACATATGGACATATGGGGTCCTTACCACACATCCTTACTTTTTGGTGCAAATTATTTTCTTACTTTGGTTGATGATTATACTAAAGCCATTTGGACTTACTTAATGACTTATAAGAGCTAAACAACTGGTATTCTTGTAAAATTTACTAAACTTCTAAAAATCAGTTCGATACCACTATTAAGGTAATCAAAAGTAACAATAGTTTTGAGTTTTTAAGCCATTCCTGTCAATCTTTTTTGTACTGATTTCAGAATTCAGCATCATAGAAGTTGTCCCTACACCCCACAACAAAATGGGGTGGTTGAATGAAAACATCGGCATCTCTTACAAGTAACTAGAAGTCTTCTTTTCCAATCAGGTTTGCCTAACCTTTTTTAGGGTAAAGCCCTTTTACATTCTACTTTTCTCATTGATAGACTTCATTACTTTCTTGGAAAACACCTTTCGAAATGCTATTTAAAAAATCTCCTGATTATAATGCTTTGGAAGTTTTGGATGTTTATGTTTTGGTACCAACACCCAACCTCACAAAGATAAATTGGCTCCCACAGCCCTCACTATTGTTTATCTTGGTTTTCAAATAGGAATAAAAGGATATAAACTTTATGATTTACATAAAAGAAAAATATTCATAAATAGGGATGTTATTTTTCATGAGTCTATTTTTCCTTTTACTAACTTTCATTTTGAAAATAGGCATCCTATTTCTCCTTCTTTGTCTCTTACTATACAAGATGATAGTTCAAAAGAAAATAGCTCAATAGATCATAGCATTAGTCTTATTCAAGAAGAAACAACTAACGTTGACTCAGGATCTGTTCTCCCCCCCAACTTCGGCGAAGCACACGAATTAAGACTAATCCATCATGGCTCTCTAATTTTGTTACCAACCATGTTTCAATTTCTAACCCATCAGATTTACAACCTTATGTATTTTCTAATGCTCATGTGAATTTTTTAAAGAATCTATCCAGTATCAAAGAACCCACAGTTACAAAATGGCAAGCCATTCTCCTCATTGGATTTAAGCTATGGAAGATGAATTAAAGGCTCTAGAATCCAACCAAACCTGGGAGCTTACTAATATGCCAAAAGGAAAAAAAAAATCCATAGGCTCAAGATGGGTCTATAAGGTTAAACTCAATGCCGATTGTACTATAGAATGTTTCAAAGCACGTGTTGTTGCAAAAGGATACAACCAATTGCATGGAATCAACTACAACGAGAGCTTCTCCCCTGTTGCCAAGATAGTAATCGTAAGAATGTTTTTTTTCACTGTTGCTCTACATAGATGGGCTCTTCATCAAGTAGATATTAACAATGCATTCCTCCATGGTTTTCTGGAGGAAGAAATTTATATAACCCCGCCTGATGGTTATTTTAAGGCAAAGTAAGACAAGTTTGTAGATTAAAGAGATCCCTATATGGCCTTAAACAAGCCTCATATCAGTGGAATGCTCAATTCAGAAAACACTTAAATGACTTTGGTTTTATACAATCAAAGGTTGACACCTACTTCTTTACTTACAATTCTGAAAAAAGGGGTTCTCTCTTCTTACTTGTATATGTGGATGATTTATTAATTTCAAGAAATTCTAAAAGTTTGATAACTGTTTTTAAGCAATTTTTACATAAAGCTTTTACTATCAAAGATCTTGGTTATGCCAAATTCTTTCTTGGTTTGGCAGTGACTAGGTCCACAGCAGGTATATATGTGAGTCAACAAAAATATATTAAAGATATTGTTATTGAGTTAGGTATGTTGCAGGCAAAGGCTGCTAAAACTTTCCTCACAATTTATAAAATTAATCAGCAAACTTTTATACCTCAACTTCACACGAACTGATACTATGTTTGTTGTACACCATTTGAGCCAGTTTATCCACAAACCAAGGAAGCTACATTGGCTAGCTGCTTTGCATATGGTCAGATATTTGAAATGTACTTCAACTATAGGATTGTTTTTTTCAAGTACTGCTTAAGTTAATTTGGAAGCATACTATGATGCGGATTGGGCAACATGTAAATGGACAAGGTGCTCTATTACAGGGTATTGTATTTTTCTTGGTTCTACTCCTATATCATGGAAATCAAAAAGAAACAAATGACAGTTTCAAAATCTTCTACGGAAGCTGAGTATAGGAGCATGGCATCCACCATTTGTAAACTCCAGTGGATTAGTTACTTGATGAAAGATTTTGGCCTGACAAAACAACAACCAATACCTCTTTTTTGTGACAGTCAGGCTGCTGTTCATATATCTGAAAATGATGTGTTTCATGAACGGACAAAACATCTCGAGATAAATTGTCACATTGTACAGGATAAATTTAAAGATGGATTTATTCAACCTCTTCACATATCCATTAAAGCACAGATTGCAGATTTATTGACTAAAGCAGTTGCTATTTCAGTTGCCTCCCATTTGTTCTCTAAGTTGAGATTAACTAGAGCTCTAACTTGAGGAGGGGATGTTGAATTTACATATCTATAATATTTAGACACATCAGCTTTCTTAGTTTAAATCTTTAACCATTGGACAAATCATTTATTTTTTGTTATTTCTTTTGTAATTTGGGTCTTATATATTCTCACTGTAATTCCTTTTCTAAGTAATAATGTGATATACAGAGTAATGCTTCGACCCATTTTTCTTGCTCTATGCTCTTTTTTTTGTTGGCAGCCATCTCTAATTCTTGTCTGGTTAAAATGGTACTCGTCGCAAGTGGCGAAGGAGAGAGAAGAGAGGAGGAGGTTGAGGTTGCTGTGGAATGTGGAGTTTGGTTTGTAGTTAATGGAATCAGTGCAAGCATAAGAATCGTAAATTGGTGCTAACTTTGTTTGACATATTAAGAAGATGAAGATGAAGAAAAGGAAAACAGAGTACTCGAAATTAGGCATTTTGATGATGGTGTTCCTTTGAGGTAGGGTGTGAAGGAGATTAAAGAAGAGTTTGAGGGGGGAAGTGGATATGGAGATTGAAGTGGAGTTGAGGAACGAGATAAGAGGATTTTGAGGTAGACTAAGAAGAAGAAGAGAAGGGGCAGTTTTGATATTTTATTACTTGTGGTCTACATGGTAGATGATGTGGAGGAAGAAGTTTGCTACGCCGGTGCTAGGTCAGCATTTTCGTTAACTTATCAGGTGAAGTTACAAAAAAATAGTATATATGACAAAAATTAAAATATGTTGAATATAAATGGGCTCAAAAAAAATTAAGGACATAAACAAAACTCAGTGTAAACATTAAGAACATAAAATACCCTTTTGTCCATATAAAAAGATAGTAGTAAAATTTTTTCTATGTAACAAAATCATATCATAAAAGCAAGATCAATAATACCTTTGCCATTTTTTTTTTGGAGATTTTACTAAGAGTGTTTTTCATCTAATGAAATAAAAAGTTTATCTTATTTAAATTTATTGAGCACAAAATATAGAACTCTTCCTAAATTAATATATCAAAAAATTAAACTTCATGGTTCCTAAAATTTAAACAATTGTCAACTCTACGCCACGCAAATGTGCCCTTTGGCAATTGATATTGTTGTCATATATATATATTGATGGAAGAATAATAATACGAAGGTTCAAATTTGTTATTATTAATTGCATTTCCTTAATATTTATATAGAATAATATTCTATCATTATGCATACGGATCTCGATGTTATTTAACAATTAAAAAACTCAAACTCTTGACCTTGTTAAGGTTTTGTACAAGTAACAAAGAACTGAGGCACGAATTTGTTAAAATCAGTCCCAAAATTTTATATCATGAGTGATTTATGATTTACTGATTAAATCGTTATTAAATTATTGTTGAATTTTACTCTAAATATATAGTCTAATATTACCATGATAAACTAGATAAATTTTTAATAGTAATTTTAAAATACAAAGTATAAATTTTGATTATAATATAAGACTCACATCATTTTAAGATCGGTGAAGTACAGGAAAGTACAAGACAGTAATATCAAGGTTAAAATGTACTTTACCCCCCTAAACTTTATTCTATGTGCAAAAAACTCCTTAAACTTTCAAACTCAACAAAAAAAACCCCATCAACTTTCGTTTTGTGCCAAAAACCCCTACAATTAGTTGACCGTTAATTAAATGTCACGTTATCAGTATACTAGACATCTCAAATGTCACGTCAGATATTTTTTACAATTCACTTGTCATGTCAATACTGCCAAATTGTCACTATCAACATTTGAGGTGTAAAAAATGTTTGATGTGACATTTGAGTTGTCTAATATACTAATGACGTAGCATTAGTTAACGGTTAATTAATAGTCAACTAACTAGAGGGGATTTTTGGCACAAAATAAAAGTTAATGGGGTTTTTTGTTGAGTTTAAAAGTTTAAGGAGGTTTTTTACACATAGAGTAAAGTGCATTTTAGCCTAATATCAATGATGCAGACTCGTGTTCCAGCTAAAAGCTGCGGATTTTGATTTTCTCTATTTTCTTTAAAAAGTAAAGAATTTATTTTTCTAATTATATTATATGATTATAATTAAAAAAATTAAATTACACGTATTTTTTTCCTTTGATCGTGAGCATCTAACTCAAAATAGACAACAAAAATTAAGAAAATAAATTCTTCGTTTCTTACTGAAAAAACTAAAAAGGAAAGAATCCAAATCTAGTTAAACCACCTAAAATATTATAAATACTATCAAAGCCCGTATTCCATTTCATGAGTTTGTAGTACTTCGGAGACAAAATAAGACAAAAAGTTGTTTATATGTATAATGCTACATGTATAAAAGAAAATAAGACAAAAAGAAAATCTATGAACAATTGATCATTTTTGAACTCTTTTATTATTGAACTAGTATTGTGACACGTGCGATGCACAGATTAGTACAAATGTCACAATTTTTATTTATCAAATAAATAAAAATAATTAAAAAAATATATAAAAGAATACATGTACAAAAATAATAAGAAATTTAAGCCGTATTAAGACACATATAAGATTATTCATTAGATATAAATATTTTGAAGATAGAATGTGAATAACATCAAATGAAAAGAAGAACAAAAAATAAGATATTATATAAATTAATTTAGATAAATATATTAATTAATGATGAAAATGAGTTGAAATAAAAATTATTAACCTAATAGGTCTGCTAGGATCAAAATCCTTGTCTTTCGTTGATTTTTTCTTCTTCTATTTCTTCAAATATACATTTGGATTAGCAACAATAATAATAACTATAGGTTTATTGAAATTTAAAACATAACTTACATACCCACAAAATCTTAAAACAACAAAAAGAAGATAATCAAGGGAAATATACATCACATCCTAACTTTAAAATTTAATACTTTAAATCCTAAATTAGACAGGAATAAAAAATCAGAAGACAAAAAACAGAAATATAGACAAACCAGAAACTCAGAAAACAACAACAAAGAACGAATACATAAACAAAAAAAAGTAGAAAAAAAAAAAGCAAAGAACAAAAGATAAACAGAAAATTAGAAATCACAATAGAATGAAGAATAATATGTAAATAGTACGTGAATTGTATAGACCAGAAAAAATAAATAAAAAGAAAACTAAGCTATGATACCAAATGATGTGAGAGAAACATCACTTTAAAGTTTGATGATAAATAACCATTGTTGTCATTCATCCATGTAAGGGAAGAAGAAGCAAAATCAAAGAGAAAAAAAAAATTGTGTGAGAGAAAGAGATATGCAAATATGATTGAGATATTCGAAAGAAATATATAAATATCTACATTAATTTTGAATTTTAAAATTTTAATTTTCAAAAATGAAACAGCCTCAAAATTGACCAATATCACTTTTTAAAAAACTTCTACATGAAGATAGGAGATTGGCCATTGATGATGGTGTAATAAAGAAGTCTAGCGAACTTATATAAAAAAATGAGTGATAATTCATTATTATAGTTTGATCTGATAGAGGTAATTTAAATTTTATTATAATTATTTAAGAAGATAAATAAATAATATAAACACTTGTAAATAAGTTTTTACATAGCAATTATATAATAATTAATTATTTGATTATTTGTATATAATAAATGCTAATTTACCAAATAACAACATATTATATTTCAATTGAAAAGTTTACCTAATTTATCAATTATATAGCAATTATAGCGATTACATACCAATTATATAGCAATTTACTCTAATTTTTTTAAAATTCATTTAATGTGATTATATAGTAATTATATCAATTATAAACCAATTATATAGCAATATACCCTAATTTTTTCAAATTTATTTAATGTAATGTGATTAATTTACCAAATTTATTAATTTACCTAATTTATTTATTTAAATTTATTCTATTATAATAATTTAATAACCTACCGACAATTAATGCCTTAAAGTGAAATTGTTTTAGTCTATTATATTGATTATTTTGATTTGAAATTAATATTTATTATAATGCAAACACATTTACACAAATTAATGAGTAAATTATTAATTTTATCCCTAGAAATTTACATTTTTTTTTCAATTTGGTCCATAAAAGATCAAATATTTTAATTTAGTCCTTGACAAATAGCATTTTTCTCACAAAATTTACTATTGTTAAATCTCAAAAAAAAATTAAATTGAAACAAATACAATTTTTTAATAACTAAATTAAAACGCTTGATTTTTCTCAAAATGACAAAGTAGGTGAGCTATTGAGTTGAGATTAGGAGGCGTCGCAATCATAGGTAGTTGAGGATAAAGAAGAAGAAGATGATGATAATGAAGGTTCACTGTTATTTGCAATGATTATTAATCCAAATGATTCTCGAGCCTTGGAGACACAAGAGGCCTTTGAATTCAAAATGTCGTTAAAAAATCTAAATTTTGATTTGCCATCTTTTTTAATGAATCTTCCTCTCAGACCTACTTACAGAAGAAGTGTTCAGCATTCTCTTTGTATATATAAAAGAGAAGAAACAACTTATGAATGCAAGAAGGGAATTGAAACTTGAGATTTTAGATATGAAATTATGGTTTAAACTTCGAATGTTTTAATGAGACAAGTGCGAGTTAAAGCGTTATATATCGGAATGAGTCAAAGTGATAGAAGTACAAGAAAGCAAGTTTCCTTCTTTATTTCAAAGTTGGGACCAATTCAACGACAGAGACGACTGGCCTTAGAATCTATATGGAGAGTGTTCACGCTAATTTTACTAGGTCAACTACTTCTAGATACTTCAAAACATTCATGATTAAGGTATTACGTGTTGTAATTAAGGAAAATGACAAGTAGAAAGTTCTTGTAACATTATTATGAACTTGCACAAAACGTTAACCAACAAATATCTACATAGTTTAAGCCAGTGAGTCATACTCTAGTAGTAAAAGGTGCAGGTAATTTAATAAGTGGTTATAAACTCAAATTTTTGCTTTGTCATATGCAAAATATTATGAGCTCATGAAGCAGTTAAAATAGGTTGGTCCAACTCTAATCTTATTATACCCTAACGTTATTAGGGTTGGGTTGGGCTAACCTAATTTAATAATGGACTGAAAAAATTCTAACTTGGCCCAATCTTATCAGAGTCTAAGGCCAATATTTTCTCTTTTTTTATGACTATATTCAAGAGATAATTTTATAATATATATATATATTAAACATTTAACTTAATTAAATTTCGCTATATATCTAGAGAAAGAGAAATTGCAACCACTCTCTTAGATATCCTAAAATACATAACTCCTTCAATATTTTAAATCCCAGTAGATGTATTTAATTCACCATCCATATCCAAATATTTTAATGACTCTTCCTCTATTACATGGCTAAATTGTAATTTGGAAAAGAGTAAAATTGGAATTTTACTAACACTAATTGTCAATGCAGGTTGAAATTTTTTTCAACCCAATCTTATATATATATATATATATATATATTAAAAGGACAAGCTTAGGGGTGTTCATTAATTAGTTTGGTCACTTAAACCGACTAACCTAATCTAATTGGATGTAAATAAATTTCATTCAATCAATTCGATTATTTTATAAAACCAAACCAATTTAATCTTGTCATAATGGGTTTGCATTGGATTAGATAGCCAGCTTTTTTTTTTTGAATGTTCAATTTTAAAAAAAATTGAACATTATACCTTTTTAAATTTTATAAATCTCAACAATATAAAAAAAGACATTTTCAACAATACAAACCACATTTTTCCAACATCATAATCTAATACATAAAATCTCCATTCGAGAATATCCGATAAAAAATAATAAAATACATAAAATCAATTCAAATCCAACATTATAATATAATTAATATTCAATCTTAAATTAATCTATGTAAAATCAGTCATCATCCACAAACCTATCAAAAAACGAAAAATAAATATTAAATGTATTTGTGTATATATAATATAAAATATTTATATAATATATACAATATATTAATATGTAATTGAATGGTCCATTTGGATATTATAGCTATCTAACAATTAATCCCATTAAATCGATTTTAGAAAAGAAATTTATTCAATCAATCAAATCATTTAATCATTTTTGATGAATTGTAATTGAATCAAATCAGATCGATGGGTTGAAATTGAGTCAGATTGGATTAAACACCACAGACAAGCTTATTAGTCGTTTAAGAAATGATACTTATGTTTAAAGGCATCTTTATTATTTGTTACAATAAAAAGTTAGAAGAACGTGATTCAACTCAGTTTCATAAATTAATTTTTGGCACGTTATTAAACATTCAAAATATTTAAATTTTGTGACATAACTTAATTTATTTTTAATTAAAAATAAAAATTTAATATTAAATCAGAACTAATTTAAGTATTAAATTTTGAATGAAAATCGTTTATTTATTAATATATGAATGCTAATATTTTAATAATAATGAATTTTTTAATATTGTAATAAATACTTCTGGCTCCAAAAGAAGCTCTATTATGATAATTCATTAATAGGATTGCAGTTAATCAGTTGTAACAATAAAGAATAATATCTTTTGATCCAACCTTACTTTAGTTCCAGAAGGTTGGATATCTCCTCGAAAGTTACAGCTGCAAACTGACAAACATAGTTTTCTTGTGCTTCGTGCAATTCGGATCGTATACCAACTTGTTAGGTCGATTTGGGTCGTTCGGTACATTTGATCCAATAGATACAAGTCGTCTTGCTTTTAGATAATTGGATTGAGCGTACATGGACAGTTTAGATAGGTCCAACAATCTCTTCAAGGTCCTTGCATCTCCAAATGTAAGCATCGGTGTGACAGAGAGCAGTAAATAGAATTTGGACCCTAACCTCCCTAGCCTACGAGCCACTTGAGCGTCTTTGGTCATTGATATTTGTAAGGCTCTCATACTACTATAGCTCTCAAATTAATGACTTCCTTTAAGTTGAATTCCGGTTGAATTCGATCAAATGATCTAAAATTAAAAAAAAAAAATTCTAAGAAACAAGGGAAATCTTCTAAAAAAAAAAAAGAGAAATTACTTTTACGGAGAAGAGGAGAAAAAAAAAGCGAGAAAAAGAAAGTGAAGGAGAAGATGGGTGAAGACTATCTTCACCCTAATTGCAGCTATTGCAAAGGAACCTAGTAGAGAGAGCGGCTTGTGTTAGAGGATAATTTATTACCACACCAGACATGTAACAATGGAAACAAGAGACAAAGGGGAGAAGAACTCCAAGTCCAGTAATGGGAGCTTAACCCAGTGAGTAGTTTTGGGTTTCAGTTTGGGCTGGCCCAATTATGTCTTAACTATTTTGGGTCATTTACTGTACATTTATCCAAGAATAGAAACAAAACAAAACTACAAAAAAAGTTATGCTTCTCTTGCTATAATGGTATAATTTTTAATGTTTTAAAAATCATACCAATCATTGAACTGTTAAATATACTAGTTCAAAGTTTATTGGTGAATATATATATATATATATATATTTTTTTTTATATTAAAAATGTATAATATAATAAATTAATAAATATTTCCATACTTAATTTTAGTAAACTTTATATTATATATGTGTGTGTAATTGCTCTTCTATTGTTTTTTTTCTCTTATTTAATTTTTGTGACAAAAATAATATTATTATAAAAAAATAATTAAGAAACAAAGAAAATATAACATAATAAAAAAGAATAAAATAAATTAAAAAAATAAAAGTTTGCTAACTCCCACATAGTGTGAGAATTCATTGCATTTTGTAATTAGTAAATTTTTTTCTTTTTCTTTTTTATTTTTACAAAATCGATTCAATTGATTTACTAGTTTTTACTGGTTTTTGACTAATTTTTCGATTGGTCGTTTTTTGAGTCAACCAGATCATAACAGTGGCTAGTTCCCAATCAAAGCAAATATATTATATATTTAGGAACCACTAAAATGTATCAAGAATCTAAGAAGAAATTGTTGGCGACTTAGACTATGTTTGGGAGTCCGGTAGGTAAATGTGGATAGGGCAAACTAGGTTTGATTAAACATGTTTAGAAAAAACCTAAGTTTAAATGAACATGTTTTATGTTTGAAAAATATTTAGATAAACGTAGTTTGGAATAAAGTATAATGTTTGAATGTTGATTTATAAACGTAGTTTTAGATGTGTAATTAACAAAAAGAACATGAATTTTATATTTTATTTTTTAATATACCATAATGTTTTGGATGTATACTCTGAATTTTATAGTTATAGTGTTAATAATAATTATAATTAAAGTGTTAATAAATTGTTAATTACAAATAAATTATTGACTAATTTTTTATTAATAATTAAATTTTAAACAAAATAAACTAAGTATTCATTATAATTAAGTTTTAACAAAATGAATTAATAATTTAAACAAAATAAACTTAAATTTGACTTCTAAATTTTTTTAACTTCTTACTTAACTAGTTTAAACTCATTATTCAATCACATAACAACACTCAAAATTTGGTAAACTCCTTTTAATCTTAATTAAAATCCCTATTTTAATAATTCTGTTCATTTTCAAATATTTTACTTCTAACCTACAACTTTTCATATTATTCACTTAGGTCCTTGGCTAATATTTTTTCTTTATCTTTCGCATGATCCCAGATTATATTTAGTTTCATCTAAGTCCCCAGTCCTAGAATATATTTTTCTCAAAAACTAAATCAACCCCTGTAAACTTTTTATTCATTTCATTTTAGTCCCTGTCATGCAAGTTACGTTCTTTTCTCATGCTTTTGAATTCCAAACCTGCCCAAAACTTCCTTAGATATTTTTAAGATATGTTTGATCATTTCCAGCCTAAATCAAGGCAAAACATGAATTAAAATGAATTTTTTCGAATTCCACAAATTTCTTTAATGAGTAATTACAAACTTTTATATTAGTCACCTAGGTCCCTCTTGCAATATTTTCCATTTTTCCTTTGCAAGATCTAAGTTCATACTTAGTTTCATCTAGGTCCATAGTCCTAGAATATACTTTTTTCTAAAATTAAAACAGCCCCTACGAACTTTTCATTTATTTCAGGCTAGTCCCTCCCATGAAAGTGGAGCTAGTTTGGATTGGATTTTCCTTCTAGCTTTTGCTCTATATTACTGGAACTCCTTCCTCTAATCTTGGGTAAGCTAATCGCACAACACACTCCTCAAAATACCAAGAAAATCGAGGTCTAGCTGCTCCTTTTTCCCTCTCGGCTTCTGCTCTGTTTTAGGTGTAGAAAACATAGTTGTTTTTGCTCTCAGTTCTGCACTATAGCTTGAGGGAGTTTCCAGTTTTTGCTGCAGGGATTTGGCTCACAACTTAATGATTCTTCTCAAATTGGTTTGGGCAGAAGAAGACTCGAAGACTTGGTTTACACTTCTTCACTTATTCTCTCAGTTTTTTACAGCAGAAAAATAAGATGGAAGGGTCGGTTTTACTGCAGGTGTAGAAATGAATATATGATAAATACTCCTTCATAACCATGTTGCGTTGTCCAGAAAAGCTCTGAAATGGCATTGTGAAGCTACCCATGCTACAGAGCAAGAAACTAGGTTAAAGCGTGAAGCTAGCTCCCAAATATCCTGGATTCCCAAAAACGTGGGTTGATTCAACAGTAAATTGGAGAATTTCAAATGCAATGCCGAAACAAACATGCACTTAGAATAATGGTAGACATTTCTAAGAAAGTAACTAAATGTCTAATATTGAGTGTAACCAAAAGATAAAAATAAAACAACAGAGACCTGTAATAATTATTTTAGCCCTAAAAATCCTTGCCAGGAAATGGAATGGTCTTCGAATGGATTTGTGGTAGGTTATCTAGAACCTCTTCATACATAATGCTATATGAGTAGTAGTAGATAGAATAACCAATCCATTCATCCCTACTCATCATATCTATTTATGGTCTGGACGAACCAAGACAGATTTATGTGAAGAAAATTATGAGATCACATAGTATACCTAGTAGTATCATCACAAATAGAGACCCTAAAATTGACCTCAACTGACAAAAAGTGCAACTCAACCTTTAGGAAACATGTTAAGATCATATGTGTTAAAGTTCAAAGGAAACATGACAATATGCATTGGCACAATAATATGATTTATTAAGAGGAACCAGGTAGACTAATTGGTGTTATAACCAAACAAATGTAACACAAAACCTTCCCTTTGGTTAAGTGATCTAGAAAGAATTATGCCAAGAGAAAACAACCTGGAAAATAAAAGGGAGCCTAAGCAAAAAATCACCTTGAACTACTAATTTAAAGTGAACCAACCTTTAAATAGTAAATAATTGACTGCTAGATAGCAAGCAGTCGACTTGCAAGCACAGAACTCAAGAAACATACTCAAACAGAGAGCAAGTAGTCAGTCATCAATTGAGATAGATATAAGGCAGAAAGTAACTGTCATTTTAAGCGGTGGAATGAACCAATTTATCTCTGGGCACATTGAAATAGAGGGAGAGAAACCTCAAGGGCAAGAAAAGTTATTTTTAACCTTAGCTCGGCCAGATTTTAAATAGGAGGGATGATAGAATTACGTAAGTATTAGTAAAACCAAGCAAAGAAAGGTAGAGCGCGAGGTGACAGATAAAGAGATGAGGATAGGACGATTTCTTAGCTAAGAAAACCAACGATGTTTTAAGCTAGGAAGATTAAATAGGTAAGTTAATTAGAAAGCTAGAATTCATCTCTGATTATACTTTTTTGAGGTTAGATATGATTTAAGTATACTTTACAAGAGAGAGCAGAGGAACCAGAGGAGGCTACTGTGGAGAGTGCAAGAAGAAGGGATAGAAACCAAAAAGGAAGGGAATTAACTGATTTAAAGATTTTTTCTATATCAAGGTAGCTAGCTTTATTCTCATAAGTAATTTCCTTGAAGAATTTGTGATGTAAATGTTTGTTCACGAAATGCATGGTATATATGAATATATTTGAATATAAGAAAGATAGTGGTGGTCGCCTACGAAAGTGCCAGCCCAGTATTTGCTCATTATTTATTAAACGATGATAATTTCTTTGAGAAGAAATGTAGTATTTATTTATGAAAGATATATTCCAAATTTTAAAAATAGACTAATTAATCCTTTAAAAAAAAATACATGCATGAACTACTTAATTTCTGGCTCATTATTTATTAATGCCCACCAGTATAGTATTTGCTCCAAGGACTAATGAGTAGTAAGTGCAAAAATTTCAAGGAACGAATCACGCTCTTTTGAGATTCAAAAACTAAATAGCGGTCCCTCTTGCAATATTTTCCATTTTTCCTTTGCAAGATCTAAGTTCATACTTAGTTTCATCTAGGTCCATAGTCCTAGAATATACTTTTTTCTAAAATTAAAACAGCCCCTACGAACTTTTCATTTATTTCAGGCTAGTCCCTCCCATGAAAGTGGAGCTAGTTTGGATTGGATTTTCCTTCTAGCTTTTGCTCTATATTACTGGAACTCCTTCCTCTAATCTTGGGTAAGCTAATCGCACAACACACTCCTCAAAATACCAAGAAAATCGAGGTCTAGCTGCTCCTTTTTCCCTCTCGGCTTCTGCTCTGTTTTAGGTGTAGAAAACATAGTTGTTTTTGCTCTCAGTTCTGCACTATAGCTTGAGGGAGTTTCCAGTTTTTGCTGCAGGGATTTGGCTCACAACTTAATGATTCTTCTCAAATTGGTTTGGGCAGAAGAAGACTCGAAGACTTGGTTTACACTTCTTCACTTATTCTCTCAGTTTTTTACAGCAGAAAAATAAGATGGAAGGGTCGGTTTTACTGCAGGTGTAGAAATGAATATATGATAAATACTCCTTCATAACCATGTTGCGTTGTCCAGAAAAGCTCTGAAATGGCATTGTGAAGCTACCCATGCTACAGAGCAAGAAACTAGGTTAAAGCGTGAAGCTAGCTCCCAAATATCCTGGATTCCCAAAAACGTGGGTTGATTCAACAGTAAATTGGAGAATTTCAAATGCAATGCCGAAACAAACATGCACTTAGAATAATGGTAGACATTTCTAAGAAAGTAACTAAATGTCTAATATTGAGTGTAACCAAAAGATAAAAATAAAACAACAGAGACCTGTAATAATTATTTTAGCCCTAAAAATCCTTGCCAGGAAATGGAATGGTCTTCGAATGGATTTGTGGTAGGTTATCTAGAACCTCTTCATACATAATGCTATATGAGTAGTAGTAGATAGAATAACCAATCCATTCATCCCTACTCATCATATCTATTTATGGTCTGGACGAACCAAGACAGATTTATGTGAAGAAAATTATGAGATCACATAGTATACCTAGTAGTATCATCACAAATAGAGACCCTAAAATTGACCTCAACTGACAAAAAGTGCAACTCAACCTTTAGGAAACATGTTAAGATCATATGTGTTAAAGTTCAAAGGAAACATGACAATATGCATTGGCACAATAATATGATTTATTAAGAGGAACCAGGTAGACTAATTGGTGTTATAACCAAACAAATGTAACACAAAACCTTCCCTTTGGTTAAGTGATCTAGAAAGAATTATGCCAAGAGAAAACAACCTGGAAAATAAAAGGGAGCCTAAGCAAAAAATCACCTTGAACTACTAATTTAAAGTGAACCAACCTTTAAATAGTAAATAATTGACTGCTAGATAGCAAGCAGTCGACTTGCAAGCACAGAACTCAAGAAACATACTCAAACAGAGAGCAAGTAGTCAGTCATCAATTGAGATAGATATAAGGCAGAAAGTAACTGTCATTTTAAGCGGTGGAATGAACCAATTTATCTCTGGGCACATTGAAATAGAGGGAGAGAAACCTCAAGGGCAAGAAAAGTTATTTTTAACCTTAGCTCGGCCAGATTTTAAATAGGAGGGATGATAGAATTACGTAAGTATTAGTAAAACCAAGCAAAGAAAGGTAGAGCGCGAGGTGACAGATAAAGAGATGAGGATAGGACGATTTCTTAGCTAAGAAAACCAACGATGTTTTAAGCTAGGAAGATTAAATAGGTAAGTTAATTAGAAAGCTAGAATTCATCTCTGATTATACTTTTTTGAGGTTAGATATGATTTAAGTATACTTTACAAGAGAGAGCAGAGGAACCAGAGGAGGCTACTGTGGAGAGTGCAAGAAGAAGGGATAGAAACCAAAAAGGAAGGGAATTAACTGATTTAAAGATTTTTTCTATATCAAGGTAGCTAGCTTTATTCTCATAAGTAATTTCCTTGAAGAATTTGTGATGTAAATGTTTGTTCACGAAATGCATGGTATATATGAATATATTTGAATATAAGAAAGATAGTGGTGGTCGCCTACGAAAGTGCCAGCCCAGTATTTGCTCATTATTTATTAAACGATGATAATTTCTTTGAGAAGAAATGTAGTATTTATTTATGAAAGATATATTCCAAATTTTAAAAATAGACTAATTAATCCTTTAAAAAAAAATACATGCATGAACTACTTAATTTCTGGCTCATTATTTATTAATGCCCACCAGTATAGTATTTGCTCCAAGGACTAATGAGTAGTAAGTGCAAAAATTTCAAGGAACGAATCACGCTCTTTTGAGATTCAAAAACTAAATAGCTAAAGTATATATCTTTTAAAGATTTAGTATGAGTATATTTAGAATTAAGGACCAGAAAGTTAAGTCGTATATTTTTCTTTTAGGGGCCAAAGGATAATTTTTTTCTCTTTCATTTGTACATCTTTTTTAAATTGATTGTTGCTATCTTCTTGTCCCTTGAGGATAGGTTAACGTTAAGCATTACAGTTCCAACGAGGTCTTTAGTTTCAACTCTCCCAGGAATGTGAATCTTAGTCTAGGAGACAATGTGATAAAGATGCGAGATGCAACGTATCTTCTGAGTCAACAATAAGGTAATGAAATATGTTCTTGGTTAAATTCTAATTTTAATCCCTATAGTTTTACCAAAATTATAAATAAGTCTTTATACTTTATTTTTATGTAAAATAGTTCTTATAATTTTTTTATTCATGTAAACTAATCTTTATCGTCAGTATAGTTAATTTTGTTATTAAAATAATACTACATAGCAAAATGATGTATGTATTTGTAAATATGTCAAAATGTCCAGTCAATTATTTTTGTCCAACTCAGCCACTACGTCAACAAAATTTTCATTTTGTCTTTAATTTCTAATTTCTTTGACCTAGCATCTACATAAGGTATTAAGAATAAAATAAGAATTTTGTTAAACATAACGATTGCGTTGTGTAAAAATTAATGATTAGGCATGCTAACATGATCACAAATGTACATATCATCTACCATATATGACTATTTTAATAATAAAATTAACTATACTGACGATAAAGACTAACTTATATGGATAAAAAAATTATAGAGATTATTTTATATAAATATAAAATATAAAGACCAATTTATAATTTTAGTAAAATTATAGGGATTAAAATTATAATTTAATCTATGTTATTTTCTGCTTCGTGCGCATTACATTACTAAATGCACTTGTTGATCTGTTAAATGCGATGAATATTGATGTGTATGTGTTTGCTTCATTAATTCCATGTTACTGACTACTTACGCATAACTTTTGCGCCCAGTTTTGTAAGACTGTCCAATACGAAGAAGCTCCTACTAAACAATTGTATTATGCCAAGAAGATAGTGACATTAATTAATCATAGGAAAAGGCACATCATGTGAATCTTGAATGGATCGAAGGTACTATATTTTCTTAACTTGTATATATCTTCATCATTACAAAGAATATCGCTTAGCATCCACTCTATCCAGATTCAATTAACCACAACCTTCTCTTTCTTTCTTTCTCTTAAGAACACTTTCTAAACATAACAGTTAATAATATAGAAAGCTCGATTTTCAAAGAGGCTACATTATTTTTTACCGTTTGATCTTTTGAAAAATATATGGAAAACTAATGTTATTTTGTTTAGGTGATTTAACATTTATTCTTATTAAGTGTTCTCTTTAAATAAAGTATCAAGTTCAAATTTTATAAATGAAAAAAATAAATATTAGAACAGATCACCTATTTGACTCAAAGATAAGTAAGTTGTTTATCTCTCTATGGGTCGTTAGATCTTAGATCTAACTATTTAGATTTTTTGTTTTCTTTAAAAAAATTATCAGTTAGAAGATAGACCATTGAACAAACAACTTACTTACTGTTTTCAACTTTATATCTACAAATATCAAACTAATTGAATCAATTGATGTAGGTTGTATGTAGGGCTTCTAACGCATATTTTCTTACATTTTTTAAATGATTTATTGATTAGGGCTCGATTTCTTGTAAAGTCAAAATCTATGAATTTACCCTAACATGCGAAACATGTCGTGGCCTCTTTTGCGTGTCCTTGGCTAAAGAGTGAAGAGGGCTTAAACTATAATACTTCGTTCCAGTATTTGAGAGTACTTGTGAAAGAAGCGAAAGATTCCACTGTCATTTTAACGTTTCTTTAACCTTATCATGTGATTTCTTCGAGACAATCTGATCCTCTTTGTCTCCCATAATGTTTATTTATTTAAAGAGCTGTTTCGTTATAGAAAATGCGAATCATCAACCACGCGAAACGGCCCGATTTGGAAAAGAATAATTTAAAAAAAAAAACATATGAATCATTTTCCCAACAGTGTCTGATTAAGATGTTCCTCGTGAATATTGTTCAACTTTTAAGCACACATGTGCATTCAAGCTTAGTTATAATTAATTCTGATATGGTTCTGCCTAATTGCTGCTCTGCCTATTTTTTAATTATAAACGTAGCATCTTAATCTCCTCGACATATTTATATGCCCACATTAACGTAGGACGAAACAACCTCAAATTAGCCTCTTTGTTTATTTGCTAGTGGGCATTATATTCGGTGGGCATGATCAACATTTAGAAAATATATATTGGTTTTTCACTTTTTCTTCGTTAATCATTGATGCTTTCCTTTAATTAATCTTGTGCTTGCCATTTTTTGGTGTGTTTATTATATGATTTTCTTCTCAGGAATCATATTAACCTTTTTATTTGTTTTTGGGGGGTCACAAGAGAGTCCCATATACATACATATAGTAAATTACACATTCAAGTTTCTCGCAGTCTCAATGACTGGGCCTAGCCCTGTTCTATTTTTCTGATCTTAGAAAAACAAAACGAAAAATAGACTTAGCAGTGAAATTGTCAACATTCCTCAAATTATTTAAAAGAAAGGAAAAAAAACTCATATATAAATATTTTCTTAAACTAAAAAATTAATAAGTGCTATCTTGCTATGTTACATGTTTGTACTTAAATTCCTTTTGCTTTATTTTTGTTAACATTTCACGTAAAACTTCACTTATACCTTAGTATAATCTTGTCAATTTGAAAACAACACATGAATAGTAAATTTTAAAAGCAAAAAAAAAAAGAGAGAATAAATCTAGCTGAATGGAAATCATGGTTGTCATTCAATCCGAATTTGACGACAAATATCATACTTATCTTAATTTAAATAATTAAATTTTATATTTAATAGTCTAAATATTAAGTAGTAGTTATGATAATTTTTTATTTTTTTAAAAAATATTAAAATCTAAACTGTTGAATATGAAATCTAATATCTAAATTAAGACAAACACTAGATCTCATAAGAATATATATTTTTAAAAAAAAAATGATAATAAAGTATTATTGTCATGCCAATAGAATTGTGTTGGAATGTAAAACGCCTATTAATTAATTCAAAATTGAACAAATAACAAACATATAAAAATAGAGCATTTATTAGGAGAAAATTTTAAGCGTAATTCTTATATTTTTGCTATTAATTTTTTTTTCAAATAAAAGATAGCAAGTGTATAAATAACTATATTTTTTTTACAACTTAGCATAGCATAATTATTAAATAATTTTTAAAAAATTATATTTTTAATGAATAATTTAATAAAAAATTATATAAAAAAATTACATAAAAAGGTAGTCCACTTATAATTAGTTTACAACTAAAAATAAATTATTAATTTTTGTAGTGATTAAGGATATAATTATTTTTACTTAAATCAAAAAAAATAAATTTGTAGTTGTTTTGTTAAACAATCATTCAATATCCGATCACCAAGTTACAGGTATTGATTAATTCATATTTGAGCTGTGTAATATTACAATAAGTGACAAAACTCTCTTTATCAAATTTTAACGTAGTTACATTTTTAAATACTTAAACTTAAAACCTCTAATTAAGTTAAAAAAATTATTTATTAATTGATATACGTTGTTACATTTTCAAATATTCAAACTCCATATTTTTAATTAAGCTAAGATAATCACTTATTAATAATATCTGTAATTGTTGTTTGTTTTTATGAGCATGTTAACATTGACGGCGGCAGCTTATACCGGCTCGCACGGCACACAAAAATGGAAGGTTGTAACAGGGAAAAGGGCATTTAGGTACTTTCACCATACTCGATTCTTTAATGCCAATAATTGTAGACAGGGATAGGGCTAAAGAAAGAAAGACACATATTTAATTTCAAAGATAACGTGAACATAAAATAATAATAATAATAGCAATAATAATGATAATAAAATAATGGGGAAAATGGAAACTTTGACGAAACGAGAGGATAATATGTGAAGTTGAAGCACTTTGTATGAATGGAGAAAGAACTTCCACGTCTCCCTATCCTCAAACCTCGTACATCTTACCTCTACTTCCATAATTAAATCGCTGCCTAATCCTGTAATCTTTTTTCTTTTTGCCCTTTTTTATTAAAAAAATAGTACTCTGTAAAATAATAATATTCTTGCTCGTTGAACATCAATCATGATTAGGGTTCGTGAATTTCATCTATGCTGTAATGTATGGTTGGCATTGAACACTTTGTACGTTTGGAATAAATTACATTAATTTTTTTAAAAAAATTAGTAGATTATATTTAATTTTTTATTATCAAATTGCCAAATTTGTTATCATCAAATTAAAAAAACAAAAGTATTTTTCATGTTTTTAAACTTTGAGCTATATTTTAATTATAAGTCTAAACTTTATTTTGTATCAATTATAACTCATATATTTTTAATTAATTTTGATTATGACTTGTTGTCCAAAATTTAATACTAAATACTGACATGACATTTAATCTTATATACATTAATATCAAATCATTTATTCTAGATATATTAAATATCATATGCTAACTTAAAATGAATAAAATATAGTGTAATTTTTTAAACTAAAAATATATTTTTGAAAATTACACTAAACGTAAATTTTAAACCCTAAACTCAAAAAATATCTTTAAAAATTATATTATATTTTGTTTATTTTAAGTTGGCATCTAATATCTAGTACATCTAAAATAAATAATTTGACATTAATGTGTATAAAATTAAATATCATGTCAATATTTATTTTTAAATTTTTAAACAACACAAGGCTTAAGGACATAATAAAAAATAATTAAAAACATATTATAATTGACAAAAAATAAAGTTTAAAGTTATAATTGAAATATAAGTTTTTTATTAAAATAAAATAAAAACAAATATAATTTTTAAAAAATTTAATCGTTCAAACAGGGACCAAATCAATTATTTATTCACTTTTAATATATTTTTTGCTAATAATATAATTTTTTACATAAAAATTTGAAATTTTATACTTATATATAAAAATAAAAATAATTAAGTAACCTTATTGTTTATATAAAGGGCATATTATAAGAAATTAATTTGATTGAAATAATACTGAAAATATCCAATACAGTTCAATTAAAGTTCAAAAAGAGTTAAATGTAATATATTATTTTATTTTAAACTAAATTGCATTTTTTTTAATAAAATAAACTGTTTTGTGAGAAGAACCTATGCTACGAGGAAGGACGGTGTCAGAGTGTCAGGCAGAGGGCCAGAAGGCATAACACAGACCTCACGTAAGTTAGGTTGCAGAATCATTTACTGCTTTTCACAGTCATTTGTCCTACATGATTTTGAGTTTTGCTTTCTAAGTATGTACAATGAACCTAGCTTTTCTTAGGGTTATTATATTTATCAAGTACACACTTTGGGTGAGAAATTTCAACGTAAGTAATTAAGTAGCACTTAACTTGATGGTAAAAACAAAGTATTCCGGTCCCCTTCCCCCAACCATCTAGCTCTTGATTTTTGGAGCCACATTATCTATTCTTGGACAAGCACTTCGGTGAGATCTCTGTTAGCCCAGTTCTCAAAGCTTCCAAAGACAACAAAACATTAAAGAAAAAAAACATTGTGTAACAAGTTAGGTTAAAAAACCTAAAAACAAGAGGTGGAAGAAAGTTATAACAAATTTGATTATAAAATAATAAAGATGGTCGGTGATCTGTTACAAAGATAATATTATAATTAATATTTAAAATAAAAAAAATTATCATTCTCATTATGTCAGATAAATATGAAAAAAAAATAATTAAATTATTTTTTAAAATTATTTTTACAACAATTTAAAATATTATTTTTAAAATACTCTAATTTTTTACAACACTCTTTGAAGTTACCATGAGTCAGCCAAGTTGTCATATTTTATTATTATGCTTAAAAAAATTGTTTTGTAATATGTAATTTAATGAACACAATAAATATTTATTTTTTATTTGTTCATAACTTCACTTTTTTTTTCCTCAGATCACATTTTAAAAATCTAAACCATATCTTGATGCATTAGTATTAGTGTATAAATTTGTAACAATATATTTAATTGACATCTAATTATGATAAGAAATAAAATCTGTACATTGGTGTATAAGATTTTTTTGATAAATTATATATAATATATGTATATATATATATATATATATATAAACCTCCTTTTTTGTATTTTGATAAATTTTTTATTAGTTTGATTTAATTTAAATTGACTCAGTCAGTTTGATTCAATTTTAAACATCTTTAATCCAAACCTTTTGTTAGCCAAGATCACACTCAGACCTATTGCGCCAAAATCGCGAGAACGCACTCACATACTGTCACGTCCCAAAATCTGAGCACGTGACCGGCACGGAAAGTGAATTTCATTTCACCTCCGTAAGCCTATCTTTCTCTTAATCATCATACAATTCTGTTTCATGCAACCAAACCGAATTCTCTATACATACTACAATCATTCACATTACATCACTAAATGAACCTACCCGATTACAGAGATTTCTAGATTTATACAACTTAGAATAAGACTTAACTATTATACCTTTATCCTGAACAAATGAAAAGGTAATCATGGACTAAGGATCCATAATTCCTTGTTCCGATATTTACCTTCAGCTGTCAACTCTGAAAAAAAATATCAATAAGAGGGGTATGAGCAAACCACGTGCCCAGTGAGTAGATAACACAACACTATGACAAAAAAATATCATACATCATAATGATAACATGCAGCAATCATACGTAAATCGATCATCATATGATATGATATTATTCGTAGTACTTCACGACAATATCCAAATAAATCAAATACATTTCAACATAATTCAAAAGTTCACAACAACAATCGGTGAAATCAATTTCACACAAATTTCCCGTACCAACCGGGTCGTCCAGAATACCTCTGGATCGTTGCCCGCGGCCCCTGCCGCATCCACCCTTATCGCTCCATTTATAATCTCCACCCTTATAACTTCACATAAATTTCTCCATGGGGTGCACCACCATGTCTTTCCTTTCCAGTCAAACACAATCACAATCATATATAAAAACATCCTCAATCATAATCTTGAGCCACATACACAACTCAGTCATTTACAATTCAAGCCACAACATAATCAATGTGGTTCCACCAACATAGCATGTATACAACATAACTCATAATATAGAACAATTATTCAACTCAGTTCACATACCATTCACAATCCATTATATAACCTCCATTCATGGGAAAATAAGAAAATATAATTATATACATTACCAGACACGTTCCACAATTGTTTATGCCTCATCGTTCCACATCATCCTCTTCAAACTTGGATATACAACATATTTCCACTATGATGCAAAAAGTCAATAACAGATATTTAATCATAGCAAGTATTAACCCACTCACCTGGATTTCACGCTCTCGGCACTCCCACTTTGCACCTTGACCATTCCTATTGTAACCAGACAAAAACCATCAGGGTTACGAAAGAGAGAAATTTCCTACCACTACTCTCGACCTTTACTCATATCTTAAGTCATAACTCCTAATCGGTAATGAATATCTAAATGAAACTTATACCATTGGAAACTAGACTCAAAGAGCTTTCCAACGATATAAAGTTTGCCCAAAACGGAGTCCGGATGAAGAAGTTATGGCCGATTGAAAATGAGCTAAGCTTTTCCGGCACACCTGGCGCCTGGGCGCTACCCATGCCCGGCGCCTAGGCGCCCCACGTGGCGCTTGGGCGCCATGCCTTTCTCTTCCCCACATGTCCTTGGAGCCTAGGCGCCACACATGGCGATTGGGCGTCACGATCGCGACCCTTCGCGACTTTCTCTCGGTTTTGGCCCGAATCTGGCCAAATCTTCACCGTTTTTCATGATTTCTTCCATAAGATCTCACCCTTAATGTCTAAGGAGCATTTAGACACCAAAATCACCAATTTTAATCGAGAAACGAAGCCAGAATCTCAATTTTTCCTCAAACACTCTTAAAACTAGAAAATAGGGAAAAGCTTAAAAAATAGAAATTTCTACCTCGATTCCTTGCTTTCCCTACGTTGCTTGGCTCCTAGAGGCTCGCCCCGTAGCCCGAGATCCGCCCTTCAAAGCCCGGTTGTAGAGTTGGAGTGTAGAGAGAGAAATTAGAGAGAAGGAAGAGAGAAAGAGAGGAGAGAAAGTGAAGAGAGAGAGAGGAAAGGAGAAAAATGAATAAAAAAATAGGTGAGGCCACCTATATACTCGCCCGGGGTGAAATTATCACTTGCTCTGCAATTGACCCTCAGTCAAGACTAGCAAAAGCAAATTCATAAAATCTCACCTCAGGTGTTTCTAAATCCTAGGTGCCCCACAGATTTCCTTATTTCACTTTAGTCCCTCTCAATGTCTCAAACTTCACTTTAACCTCAAATTCATCATCCTTTCGGTACCGGACTCATAATTCATTCCCATAAGCTCTATTCTTCTTCTCGGGTTCCTACTTGGTCATTTCTCAAAAGTCCTCTATACTTTCTTTTCTTTTCACTTTAGTACTTGAGAATCTGTAAAAATTTTCTCAATTAAAAATTAAAATTTTTATTCCCACATTTTCTTCAATAATTCAAAAAACAAATTTTCCACGTAATTAAATTTTTCACTAAACTTCAAATTAGACTTTAAATATTCATATAAATTTTTGGGATATTACAATTACCAATTGAAACAATGATACCAATTGAAGCTTGCGAACTATACATTGATGGTTGCATTGTTCATAACATGCCACTCCTGTTAGAAGCAACATCTTATATGCAGTAAGTGGAATTATTATTGCAGAACTCCTTTAATTTTAATTGCTCCTATAGATAATATTGCCTTATTACTGTGTAAGTCCCCAATATATATATATATAACATGTTACTGATTTTTGAAAGGAAACCTTTTTCATGTTACATGTTACAAATATGAGGATTGTAATGGATCTATAGAGTGCAATGAGCTGGAAAAGTGCTTTGAACTGCAAGTTTTAAAAGAGAAAAATTACTCCGCAATTACGTCCTACCTACAACACTCGAGTAATTACTCTGCAACTCATGGGTCTATGGTGCGATTGGGTCCGGGATTGCAAAGGGTTTGGGTGGTGCTGAGATTTTTGTTGAGATTAAAAATTACGGAGAATAAATTGCAAGTACTCTAAATTTAGAGAGTTCTATACATTTTAATCAAATTTAAGTGAAACGGGAAATCTGATTACACCGTGCAAAAAATTGAAAATTACCGCTAACTCACTAGATTTGCATCCGTTTAGCGAGAGGAAAACACACACAAATTGTGTGTGTAATGCCGTAAAAAAAGTCTATGATTAGCGGGCCAGACTCAAATTATTTATAAATAAATAGTTTTAGGTTGACCAATTTAAGTCTACAGATTAATCTTTTTTTTAATATTATTTAGTATAAATAATTTTATTTTTTTATATTTTTATATTTTATAATTTTATATTTAATAAATATAGTAAATTTAGATATAAAAATTTTTATAATTTTTTAAAAATAAATATAAAATTTTTAAATTTAAATATAATATAATTTTTTTGAGAGAAAATATAAAAAATTAAATTTAATAGTTATTTAAAAATATTAAAGACGTAATATTTTATATGTATAAATATTATTTTAATAAAACATATTAAATTTTTTATTACAAAATTTAAAACTATATTATTTTAATATTAAAAATAAAATAAAAAGTAGTCCACTAACATGTCCATTTAGACTCGCGGGCCAATACGAACGATCTTGATGTTCAAAATTTTAGCTCGTAACCAATCTGTTTTTCTCAAAATTTTGACACTACTATGTTTGTGTAATGTATCTTTTTTTTCGATTTTTAAGGCAAATAAAAAAATATCTTTCTTCATTTTTTTTGTCCTTTTCTCTTTATAATATATCATGCGAGTTAAATAGAATTTTGAACTGGATGACCAACAACGGCGCGTGAAGGATTTCCCATGTTCACAGTTCACACCAAGTTTGTCCTGATGTTCAAATTCATAATTCGATACTGTAATTTCTTTAGAAACTAATGTAATAATTTTTACTTTGAAAGTATTTTTGATCGCCAAACACACTCGATGCAATTCAAGAAGTTACTTATTATCAATTAACCACGCCTGCTTTCGTCAACTCCACTCTATTATTAGTGCCTTTTACAGCAAGAGGTGGGGCACACTTTCGAATAATCTTATTTTCAACTAGGCCAATATTATAATAATAATAAAACTTATTAAATGTTTGAATTTCCTAAAAGTCCAATTGTCAAAATAATCATCAGTTGATGATCTAATGAGAAATGTAAGAAATTTAACCAGAAGTTCAAATTCTTACTTTATTATGTTCTAAAAAAAATTAAGAAAATTTATTTTTTACTCCCTAAAAATATATTGGTGGCGATTTAATTATTAAAAGATAGATATTGATCATTTTAGTTTTTAAATTTTTAAATTATAACACAAAATGATTTATTTGTCAACTTTGCGATTATAGTCAATAGATCTATTGATTTGTATCACTATTTGTTGACATGATATTGACATAATAATTTAATATTATTGACATAACTAATCACTTTAGTTTATAATTTTTGAAATTATTACATAAAATGGTCTATCATTTCATTGTGTTCGGATTGGTTAGATGAGAAAGGCAGCGTGCTTAGCATATTTGGATCGTCCAATGTTCGAATAGGATAGTCAAGGCAAAATGAGTCTTGTTCTTGATTGTTGGATTTCTTAAATCTAATGGTGTCGATAAAGAGCTTTACTAACTTTTTTTTTTGTAACTCCTAAACCTTTAGCCAACCAGAAGCCACCATATGTCAGATAGATGAGTTCTTCTTGGCTATTATTATGTTTGGGCCCTCTTTTAAAAAAATTAGTTTCAATGAAGTCCCTTTTAAATTCTTGAATTGGACTTTGAATCACACAGAAGAATTTTCTTTTCCGATAGGTCCCTATAATTTTCACTTTTTATTTTTTGACTCATATTAAGCTCATTTCAATTAAATATTATTTTCAAAAATAATTTTCAACTTTTTCAGGTTTTTCAAATATACTTTTGTTTTAACATTTTAACCGTAAACATTGTATTTTGTTTTGATCATTTTTGGCTTTTAAGATATTTAATGTTCTTAAGAAGGAAAAATTAAGCTAAAAAAGAAAATCAAAAATAAAAATAATAATCAAAAATCAAAAATAAATAAAATTAAAATTAAAATTTTTTATTTTTGTCGGTTGAACCGTCATGTTAGCCGATTTTGTAGGTTCGATTCAACAAGTTTTTTATAAGTTTAAACACTCACTGATTTTAATTTCAAGCTCAAACAAATTAAAAACCTGACCGATTCACTGATTTTTCACTTAGATTGGTGAGCTTGGTCAATTTTTTGAGCCATGACTACAAGAGATACAATCGTAAGTTTTCAATTACACCACCCATGGATTCTTGAAAAACCTCATATTTCTACTGTTTTATCATTAAAATTTTCATTGAAATTAAGGAAAAAACTGTAACTTTCATTTTATTTATTTTTTATTTTTGGTTTTTTTAATTTATTATTATTTTTTTAATTTTTCCTTATTAAGAACATTAAATTTCTTAAAAGCCAAAAATGACCAAAACAAAATACAGCGTATACAGTTTAAATTTTAAAAAAATAAGCAGATTTGAAAAATGGGTTATTTTGAAAAATCTCAAAAAGTTGGAAATCATTTTTGAAAATAGTATTTAATTGAAATGAGCTTAATATGAGTTAAAAAAATAAAAAAGTGAAAATTACAGGGACCTATCTGAAAGAAAATTCTTTTGTGTGATTCAAGGTCTAATTCAAAGGATTCAAAAGGAAATACATTGAAACTAATTTTTTTAAAAGGACGGCCCAAACATAATAATAGTTAAGAAGGACTCATCTCTTTGACACATGTTGGCTCTGGTTGGCTGGTGGTTTAGGATTAAAAAAAAAAAAAGGAGTTAGTGAAGCTTTTTATCATAACTGTTAATTTTAAAAAATCTAACGGCCAAGAACAAAACCCCTTCTGCCCATCTTAACTGTCTGATCCGAACATCGGATAGTCCAAATCTACTAAGCACACTGCCTTTCTCACCCCACCGTGCAGCCAATCCAAACATCATTTCATTGGTGTGATTGAGGGAATGAATGAATAAATCTATGATAATTTTAAAATTTGAAGACTAAAATTATCTATAATAATCTTTTAAGAATTAAACTGTTACTAAGTTACACTTTTACAAATCAAAAAGTAAGTTTACTTAAAAAAGTATTCAATTGTCAACTGTTTTAAAATTTATTTATAATTATTAAAAATACATAAATTTAAATTGTAGAAAAACCAAAATAAGAAGCTATATACATATAAAAAACTTTCAGCGAATAATATCTTTGAAATCTAAAATTCACCAAATAAAGTAAGCTGACAAATATCCTCCAAGGTCCTGTTTGGGTAAACAGCTTATTTAAGTGCTTATAGAATAAGCGCTTATCATATAAGTGCTTATATATAAGCTATTTTTATAATTAAAGAATTTACGAGGGCAAACTTCACATAAGTTGTTTTCAATTTATTTTCATAAGCTATTCAGAGTAGCTTATGAAAATAAGCTAAAAACAGCTTATTTTCATGCCATAAGCTATTTCTATAAGCTCTTCCAAACGTGCACATAAGCGCTTATGCCATAAGATAAGCCAGATAAGCTCAAAATAAACTCTTCCAAACGAGCCCGGGAAAGTTTATGCCATGTGAACAGTGAGTGATTTAGCTTTCAGGCATGTTATTTGACATCACCAATTTTGACTAAGGAAGTCGAGGCATGGGACAAGCAATATGCTAGAAAAAGCGGAACACGTGGCATTCAGTAATTGGTTGGACCATAAATTCAATAGGAGAACCTTTATTATTTGCACAACTATATATGCGTACAGTATTATCAATTATGTATGATTTTTCAAATTCTTAGACTTTAATACCTTTTCTTTAATTACTTTTGCCATGCTGTATTTTAAATCAAGTTTAATTGATTGGTTTGACCCATTCATCTGTCCATCAAAGCCGTAATTGGAATTTGAAAGTTGTTGGCGTTTATGCTGATAATTTTGGAGAAGAGCTTTACTCTTTACCTAATAAGCTCAAAAGAATTTATCTTTATTGTAGACAAAATCACATTTTAACAAATGAAAAATAGAATTTAGACCAAACATAAATTTTATAGGTGAGTCTGAGATATTTGATGATTTAAAAATTATATCAAGAAAATTATAATTTTCTAAACACTAAATCAATAATGTACTATGAAATTAAACATTCAACAACTATGAAAAGCATGCTAACTGAAAACACGTTTACCAATTAGGGGTGTTTAAATTTAATCCAATACAATTTCAATTGAATCATCTAATTCGATTCAATTAAAATCAATTATATAATTAGATTAATTGCATGAAATTGCATGAGTTTTTTTTTTCAAAATCAATTGATGACTATAATAGTCATCCAATCTAAACCGACTATTTAGATCCTGTTTGGGTAAACAGCTTATTTAAGTGTTTATACAATAAGCGCTTATCATATAAGTGCTTATATGTAAACTATTTTTATAATTAAAGAATTTACGAGAACAAACTTCACATAAGCTGTTTTCAGCTTATTTTCATAAACTGAAAACAGCTTATTTTCATGTCATAAGCTATTTTTATAAATTCTTCCAAACGTGTACATAAGCGCTTATGCCATAAGATAAGTCAGATAAGTTCAAAATAAACTATTTCAAACGGGCCCTTAATTACATATTAATATATTATATATATTTAATATAACATATAAAATTTTACATTTCGTTTTTTGTTAGTTTTGTGGATAATGAGTGATTTTAGATAAACAATTTTATGGTTGAATATCGTTTATATTATAATGTTGGCCTTGAATTCATTGAATGTATTATATTATTTTTTATCTGACATCATTGAAGAGACATTTTATGTATTATATTATCATATTGAAAAAGTGTTATTTATATTGATGAAATTGTCTTTTTTTTTATCGTTGATGTTTATAAAATTAAAAAAGTATATCATTCAATTTAATAAAAAAATTAAATACTTAAAAAAATAATTATTTAATTCAATCTAAACTAATTATAAGATTTGATAAAATTTTTTTATTTAATTAAATCAAGTTAAGGTGATTAAACAAAACAAATCTAAATCGATTAACACCCCTATTTCCAATTATGATATCAACTAAAAGTTTAAGTAATTAATTATTATGGATATTTTTTTTTAACAAAAAGTATTTCATTCATGCATACAATAAATAATTAATAATTAGAAGGTAATATGTATATATATATATATATAAAGGCAAAATGTTGAGAAGAATCTTGTGGAAGTGGAAGTAAATATGATTATATGGAGGAAGAGTCTGCCTGACGTCAAATCATGCTGGTGGGGTTGGTTGAAACAGTGTAATTGCCCGAATTGGAAAACGAAGTTTACCAAAAAGGCTTTTTAAGGTATGGATGATTACCCTTGTGAGCATCTACTAATTGTGCCCCTAACAGCATCCAACCACATTTTGTCTCCCCTCTCTCTCTTCCTTCCTACGTATTATTTCGATAAAATTTATAAAGAAATCAATTTTTAAAGAGATTAAATTTTGTTATTATTAGATTAATATTAAATTCTTTTAAAATAAAATTTGTTTTACATAACTGTGAATGATGAAATTTGAATTATATTCTTTTGATTCATTTTGGAAACTCTCCAAATCTTCATATGGGTAATAATTTTTTAAAGTTCATTTTTTCATCACATTTGTGGACTGTACCACTCTAAGATTGTCCACAAGAGAAAAAAGATATTAGTGATTGATTATAAGCTTCTTAATCATTTTATCCAAAACGATAAATTTCTCATTTTAAATACAATGACTCAATTTGTTTGTCTAAAAAGAGTAAAGATCCAATCCAAATTTAATTTTAAAGCTGTAAAGAGCTCAACTTCTACGATATTCTTTCTTCTATATAAAATAGTCATGTAAATATATTCTTCATACACATATCAATATTGGTGATTTGGATCTCCTTATCTCCTCACACAAACAATAAAAATGGTTATATTTTTCATTTCTATCATTTATTTTAGATTGAATTGTTCTCATTAAAGAAAAAATAATTGATAACACCTGACTTTTTCCTTAAATAGATGGTCCATATTTAAGAAACATACCCAATGATAGAACCAAAAACTTTTCTTAGTGAAGGCAAAAACTTCTTATAAATATTTTTATTAATGAAAATTTTACATTAGTGGGAGCAACCTCTATATTAGTTATAAAAAATATCATATATATTAATTATAAACAAAATTTTTGTGAAAGCAATTACTTCCATATCAATGCATGTAGGTTCGTCCTTAAACATACCCTTATGCTAATGTTAAAACATGAAGGAACTTGAATTTCAACCCTAGTTGATTTAAACAATTTCACAATTATTTTTTAAAATAAAATATTAAGTTCAAATTTTACAAATAAAAATTAACAGGTCTATAAGTGTTTTTCATCTTTTTTTTAATCTGTTCAAATCAATCAAAACTTTGTAAGTTTCTGAATTATTGTGGTTACGTATTCTCCACCCAACTGGATAAAAAATTAATTTATTTCAAACCCACTGAGTGCAAAAAGTAAAATTCTCCCTGCATGGATATTTTTAAGAATTGAATATTTATCGATATTTTAAAGTTGAAATAATCGGTTATTATTGTCACCAGTGGTGGTGAGCATGTTTGCACTGCCACGTGTCGGTGTGCGCTTTCCCTCTGGGGGGTTCTGTAGTTATTCGATCCTGTGTGGAAGAAAGTTCAGGAAACAGTGGGTACCACCATGCTGCTTTTCACACATTATATATATTTATATTGTTTCGTGATTGGACAACACACCTCATTACTTTATTATATCTATTTTTGGTGTGAAAGGCCATGCTTGACCCTTCCACTTTACTTAGTACTATATAATTTTTCTCACCTAACACTAATCTCAATGATTCTACATGTCTAACTGTACTTGATATTATCTTTTTTTATTGTTTTGCCTCTTTTTATAGAACCAGATCCTTTCCCATGTCCGACCAGTTTTACACTTTTTACAATGCCCCTCACTCCACTTGTCATTTTAAAAATAGAATGAGTCTGTAAAAAGTTTAAATTATCAACAGCTCGACTGTTTTTTTAAAATTAATTTAATTTATATGTATAGTAATAAAAAATAATTTTTATAAATTTTAAATGATATAAAAATAAAAACACTTAATTTCTATAGAAGTTAAACTTTCTACAAATTTATTTATATATATATATATATTTGATTGAATTACATTTTTTTTAAAATTTATATTCAACTCTCATCTATTTTTATATTATATTATATTATGAGAATTAAATTTTACATTTTAAAAAAATAAAATTATAGTCTCATGTTAGAACTTAATATCAATTTAATTAGCTTTTATTATCATTTTAAAAAATATAATTTCATATTGTATAGAGAATTTTTTTGACAAAAAAATTAGAAGATAAATTTCTATATTATGTATCAAATTAATGTAATATATATATATATGTATTTTTGAAAAACATCATATGTAATTTAAGTAAACTTAAAAGTTAATATAATATACTCGTTTTTCTGGACTCTGGTAAAAAGTGTCAACATCATTCATTCTTTTTTATGTTAGATAGCTTGGTTTCTTATATATATATATATATATAACAGGAGTTCGGTCCTCTTAAAATAATTAGGCAAAGGCTAGCAGAAGTCAAAATCACAGTTGGGGCATTCTATATATAGTTTGAATTCTCATATGTTGGATCATCTTAGTATATATAAAATTTGGGGAAAAAATATAATCAAATACTTGAGAGAGTCCGAGAGAGATCGAAATCTTTTTACTATCCACATGACACGCACACACATACTGGTGACGTTGAGCTAATTAAGTCTGGAATATTTGATTAGTTACACCTAAAAACGCCATGCCCTGCCACAAAATTGCATGTTAATTAAGCTAAACCTAGATCATCAAAAGCAGGGCAAAATGTTTCATTGTTAAATTCCATTATCATATTTTTCCTTTTGTACACATGCGATATTTATTTTATAGTTTAATATATTCACTCAAAATCAACAGAAATATGTAATATTCGTTATTTATCTCATCGATAAGTAAAACGACAATTAATCGTATATTTGTTTCAAAAATATGAATTATTAATTTATAAAAAACAGTTCAGACCCAAGATATGAAAGAAAAAAAAAAGTGGTAAAAAAAACTTGATATTGCGTATTTCAATAATTGATGCGTGTTGCAGAAAAGAGAGGCAAATCTTGAAGCAATAAAATACGAGGAATGGTTGCAAAAAGTCAAAAGAAGTCAAAGGGGAGGATGATTTGGTGGTGCTTGGTTGGTAAGTAGTAACCTTTGTAACGAGGGAACTGATGGGGAAGAAACTTAAGTATATATATATTTTAATATTTTTGTTATTAGATTATTTAATAAAAATATTATAAATGTATGATTCTTTTATTAGATAGTATATAATTTTTAAAAAATAATTATATTTTTTATAAATTCAACATTATATAATTAATTTTTTAACAAAATTTTTATATATGAATTTGATAATAAAAATATAAAAAATTACATATAAATTTTGTTGTACTGATAATTGCTGATTGGATAACTCTCACCCCTATGAACCCTATAGGCCTATATTGCTCAATGACGCATAACGAGGGAACCAATTACCTAAATACTAATTACATTATTGCTAATGCAAATTATATATTTTTTCTTTTTCACAAATATTTGTTATTAAAGATGATCATATTAAAGACTTTGTCTGAATATTAAATATTAGCAACTTTCCTTGTGAGTATTCTACGAGGAAGGGGGAGAACCATATTATTGTAGTGATTTTTTGAGAGTTTGCAGCTTGCACTTTAGAAAAAGAAGAAGGGCACAAATTTCGATTGTAATATAATAAGTGGTTAAAATTAATTCAAATATTCATTTATTTTTTTAAACTTAAAAAAAAACAACTGTTAAAATTATTTTTTAATGTCTCATATCTCTTTGAACTTTTCTCTTTCTCCTCCAACAATTTTTAACCATTAATTTCTTATATATATATATATATATATATAATTTTTTTCCATCTTCTCCTCTCATTAATGGGGTTGCCTTTCTTGTGGGGACAATGAAACGAAGAAGACGTTGATTTTTGTTTTCCCTATTTTATTGTTTCAAAAATTTTCTTGTTTCTAAAGTTTTCCTTAAATGGCTCTGTTTTGGCCCTGCGGGTAGGAAAAATATTGTTAGAGCTCTATAATCTTGCGACATTTTCTTTTTTAATTTTTAATAATGATTTTTTGGGGTAAATTACAGTTTCTAAACTGTATACGTTTTTAATAATGATTGTTTGTTGTTAGTTGTCATAATTTACAAGTTTGGGTTCACTCCAGAAAAATTTCTCCTTCAACATTTCAACAGATACTAAAAATAATTTTGAAAAAAAAAATTTTGATTACTTTTTATTTTACATATCTAACAAATAAAAATTCCTCTATGACTCCATAGAAGAATTTTATGATCACTTATCCTCATTCATAGTTTACTTGCATAGAAGAAAAATGAATGTACGAGTGATGGATATATACAACTGATTATTATTTCTCTTATGGTACAAGTAAGTGTAACGTCAAACACTTGACTATCCATCCACTCTATAAATGTACTCGCGACAATGCTATTTTGAAGGAATCATTCCACAAGCTTTACCCATACAAAAATTGGCACGTAGCATCGCATCTTAACGTCTAATGATTTTCATAGATTATGGTGTCACATAAAAAGTAACTAGGTTACAATGAAATATTCTACCAATACAATAATGATAGATATCTTGGTTTAAAATAGTTTGGAGAGATAATATTTTATGAAAAAAAATAGATATTAGAAATAGAACTATAATTAAGGAAAAATTTATCTCTGATTATTTAGAAAATTATTCAGAGACAAAAATATTTTGTCTTTAATCTTAATATTATAAAAAATTTGAGACAAAAATTTTATCTAAAAATTAGAGATAGAAAATTATTTCGTTTCAAATATGGGACGAATTTTTTCGTCGTTAATTTTATCTCAAATTCACAAACATGCTTAAAAACTAGTAGATTGTTGAACTGGTCAAATTTGATTAACCCAAAATTTTTTAGCCACATTAAATTATACTAAATTAGAAAACACATCTATTTATTAATTTTTTTAAGATAAAAGTGTTCACTGAAGCAATCTATATAAGAAAATATGAGAGACAACATTATATATAAGAAACTGTGATAGGCTCATCTTTTGGTTTGACTAATGTAGAACTTATTAATCTAAGACAAAATTCGAGACAATTTTTTTGTTTCTCATTTCTATCTTTAATTAAAAACAAACCTGATTAATATATTATATACATAGTTTATTTCATCTCTAATTAAAAACAAACCTAAATAATACATTAGAGATGGAAATTAGAAACAAAATAAATTTTATCTCAAATTTTATTTTAAATTTTCAGACTAAATTTTAAGATGGATTTCTGATATTTCAGAGATGGAATAAATTTCATCTCTAATTTTACTTTTTCTGTTTTGAGAGTTTAAAATTTTTTTATTATTGGATGATTTTAATATTTATATTAAATAATTTTTATTATTTTATACATAAATTTCAAAATATCTAATAGTGATAAAAATTAAACCATTCAAGAGATTGAACTTTTTATAATTAATGGATAAATATCAACAAAGAATCACCCAAAAAAACTTGCAAGGTATTAGTGAGCAGGATGATAGTTTTCCAACATATGCTTTGAATATAATCTAATTTTTAAAGGAAAGGGTGTAAATGTAATTATAATTGAAGGCCAAGGATTGGTGAGGGCAAAGGGGTCGTCGAGTGATGGATGAGCTATGAGTGCAGAATGTAACTAACAATGAATATCAAAAACAGGGGGAAGGAAAGAATAATCACGTGTTACTCGTGTTGGGAAAAATGGCGTGAGAGTGCCAAGGACACTTTGGGAATTTCATAATTTCGGACCTAATGCAGTAGATTCCGTCGGTTTGCGCCTCCTTTCACTTTCTTATTTTTTTGCCAAAAAGTAAAAAAGAAATTATTGAGTGAAAAGAAAATAAATCTGTTGTGTTAATTTTAGAGTAAATAACTAATTTAATTCCTAAAATGTTATAATAATTTTGATTTAAACTTTAAAAGATGGAGTGTATTAATTTAATTTTAAAAATTATATTTATTTTAATTTAATATTTTTATTTGTTAAATAACTTTAAGTAATGAAAATTTTAAAATTTAATAATAGTAAATTTTACGATTTAATAATTAAAACGATTGAATTAAGACAAGTAATAACTAAATTAAGACACTTGAGCTTCGTTTGGATAAACAATTTATTTAACCGTTTATAGAAGAAAAATTTATGTAAAAATTTTTATACCATAAACTTTTTTTAAATTAAGTTATTTAATATTTAGATACATACTTAGAGAAACGCTTTTAAAATATAATTAAGAAATGAGGAAGATGAATGATTTGGTTTTCATGAAATTTTAAATTATGATTGGAGATATACTTATCTTATAAAAGTGCAAAACTACTTGTTGAATATGTAAATTTGAGTTTTCACACAAAGTTTTTACAAAAAGCTTAAAAAATTGATTTCATAAAATAAATTAAAAATAACTTGTTGAATATTTATAAATTACTTATTTAAATTTATTCAAATACTATTTTTTTACATTAAAATATTTATACTAATAAAAAACCCTAATAAATTAAAAATTATGTTATTCAAACGAGACGATCTTTCAAATACTAATTTAAAATAATTATAATTTTTAAAAATTAAATTAGTGATGTACTCTTAATTTTAAAACATTTTAACTTATTACTTTAATTTAAAAAATTATCGATATTAATTTAATATTAATATTTTTTTAGAAATTATATAAATTGCGTTACTTTCAATTTTATTAAAACTAAAATTATATCATAAAATCATTAAGTTAAGATTAAATTGATAATAATTTAACTTTTCTGTAATTAAACTAATGTTGAAAAAACTTATTCAAAGAAGAACCACACACACGGATATGTGTGTGTATATATATATATATATATATATGTATAAACTTTGCGTAGAGGCAGCAAATGCTCACCAGCTGTCATTAACAACGTGGAACATTATCGCTATATATTTTTTAAAACAAAAATATTTTAAATTTAACAAATTTCTCTCCGATGTAATAATGACTTTTCCTTTGCTCCCTCCCTTTCATAGTCATTAATTCTTAATCTTCCTTTATTGTAATTATCGTATGTAAAGTGAACCATCACTTTTTCCATACACCTAAACAAGGTTAGATTATATTCTCGTGGAGTTTAGTTAAACACAGTAAGCAATTAACTTAACAAACAAAATGTACAGAACAGATCCACACAGAAAGAGAAAGCTAGAAAAGTTAGAAGTGGCAGACGGCTGTTTCCGTCTATGAAACCGCGACTACGAAGGTCGAAGAAGAACGATTAGCAAATATCAACGACCGGTCACCCAACGAACCGGTTTCCTTCATGAGAGAGAAAATGTTTATATATTCCATCGTCTCTTAAAAATGGGGTCTGAAGTGTTGTTTCACACGTCCCATCTCTCTTCTTTTTCCTTTCCATTTGTGCTATGGCCCATAGTCGGCGATGCCTTCGCTTCCGACGCTCATTTCATCGCCGATGATGTGACTGATGTAACTTATGTGGCCTACGGTTCGGACCTTGTTCTCTGAGCTGCTACCTCCTTCTCGTAACTTATCCGGTCATCGGTAACTTATCCGGTGACTCAGAGTGATTGAAGGAGCTTGTGATTCTGTTTTTTTGCCTTTATTTTTGCTTAATGCATCAGAATTTTCGTTCTTGGAAGTTCTTTTCGTTTTGGCTTACATTACCTGTACTTGTGTTTTCGATCGATCGGATCGATTTTCGCCGTTGAATTTATCTCCTGGAAGAAAGTTATTGGTGTTGTTGAGGTGAATATAGTTGAATTTTTTTAACTAAGATTAAAGTGCCTAAAGAAAACAGAGGAATACAAGGTCTCAGTTCATTCGAAGATTCAGCGTCATGTTCGATCTTAATCTGAATGCGGATTCGACTGATTCGGCTCACAACGATGGCTCCGTCGTGTTCTTTGACAAGTTTTCGAAAGCTTCCGGGAATCAAAATGCGGAATCGGGGACCTCCAATTCCTCCGTCGTCAATGCCGACGGGTCCAGCAATGGAGGAGGAGATGAAGACTCGTGCTCTACACGCGGCGGGGACGTATTCACCTTTAATTTCGATATCCTTAAGGAGGAAGGTGTGAAAGACGTCGCAACCAAGGAGCTGTTTATGGTGAGTGGAACGAAAAGATCGGACGGCGAGTCCGGGAATAGGCAGGGTCAGTCTTCGTCGGTCCTTCCATCGAGGAAGAGCTGGATGGGTCTCTCATTCGATCATCAAGGTGAGAACGGAGAGATGAAGATGGTTCAGGTTCAGCAGCAATCTCAACAGCAAGTGAAGAAAAGCCGGAGGGGTCCAAGGTCTCGGAGCTCGCAGTACAGAGGGGTCACCTTCTACAGGAGGACTGGAAGATGGGAATCGCATATCTGGTTGGTAATTTTACATGAAATTATCCTTTCATATTAAGTTTTTCGTGCCTGCTCTTTATTTTGGTCACGTTTCTCCTTCGTGTCTGCTCTGTATGGATTTATGTTCGTGTAATTCCATGATTTGGTTAGTTTGGCTCATCTAACTTTCTGCAACTGAGACTATCCGATATGTGCTTGCAATTTGTATTTGGATTTTCGTACTACATGATTGAATTCATTCTGACCTGCTCTCTATTTTCTTTCTCTCTTGCTTCCTTATTATATGTTGTAGGGATTGCGGGAAACAAGTCTATTTGGGTACGACTTATGAATTCTCTTCCTGATTTAATTATATTCCATGTTTTACTATTTTTGGCATGTTTTGACGAAAATGGTATTGGACCTTGTAGGTGGATTTGATACCGCTCATGCCGCTGCTAGGTGAATTTTCCACGTATTTAATTTTCTTTGTCATAATTTAGCTTCAGAACCCGTCGTTCTTTATTGTTAAGAGTTTGATTGTTAAACTCCTCAATTGACTTGGAACTTTCCAATTTAGAGCCTATGACCGAGCTGCTATTAAGTTCAGGGGAGTTGATGCTGACATCAACTTCAATCTCAATGACTACGAGGAGGATCTTAAGCAGGTTCGACAAAGACACAAGCACTTGTATAATATGAATCTAGACAATACATTTAAATGGACTTTTCACTATTTTGGAAATGATGGATAGATGAAAAACCTCACCAAGGAGGAATTCGTGCATATACTTCGTCGCCAAAGTACTGGTTTCTCAAGGGGGAGTTCAAAATACCGAGGAGTAACGTTGCACAAATGTGGTCGGTGGGAAGCTCGAATGGGACAATTCCTTGGCAAAAAGTGAGGACCTATATCATATAATTTGAAGTAATGGTTTACTATGATTGTATATGATTAGGAATTTAGGATACTACAAATTTAACTACCTATTTGGCGTGCGATGATAATTGGTTTCAGTTTAGTTCTTATCTTTTGTTTTTTCACTTTTATGTGTTTGAAGATGCATTCCTAAGATGCCTGTTTCAAAGAAACGATTGGCAAAGGTGTTTTCATTATAGAGATTGCAATGCTTTCATGCAGGTATATATATCTTGGGCTATTCGACAGTGAAGTAGAAGCTGCAAGGTCCTAATGATACATGATTTACATTCTACCTGCACTGAATTTATTCTCATTAGGTCTCCATCCAACAATTTCTTTCCCTTTTGATTTTCTGGAACTTAGGGCTTATGATAAGGCAGCTATCAAATGCAACGGAAGGGAGGCAGTTACTAACTTTGAATCAAGATCATATGATGGAGAGATGAACCGTGATGCCATTACTGAAGGTAGTGAGTACTTCACAGCAAATACTTTCTACTAGTGTATTTTATTTTCTAGTCATATTCAGGATTAAAAAAAAAAAATGTTCCATATGTGACATGGGGTCTGCAATTGTTTTCACCAGGTGGTAGTCACAATCTTGATCTCAATTTGGGCATAGCAACCCCAGGGAGTGCTCCTGAAGAAAATAGGGGACATCCTCAGTTCCAGTCTTTCCCTTACAGCATCCATGCTGGAAGAAGTTCAAGGGTATTAGTTGAACTATACATAATTCATTTATATTATGATTTCTTGCACAATATATTCATTTACATAAGGCTTTTTCTTGATATGATAACTGGTGAAGGGGATTTTATCTAGAAGCAAGGGTTTTTTTTTTTTTTTAACTTTGTAGGTCCACATGTAGCTAATTGCAACCCCACCGCCCCCCCCCCCCCACCACAAAAAAAAAAAAAGTCTTTGATATTTGTGAAGCACTTGGTCTTTAGTGTTGCTTTAGAAATTCATGAGATTGAAGCTATTCCCGAGTTGTAATGATAAGGATGGGTTCTCTTTATTTGCAGATGGAGACCAACATTGATTCAGTAATTGGTGATCCATCTTTGAAAAGGCTGGTTGTAACTGAAGAGGGTCCTCCTGTATGGAATGGCATATATCCTAGTTTCTTTCCCAGTGAGGTGAATTTTATTTTCTAGTATTTGGTTTCACTATCAGAGTTGATTACTTATTTCTCAATAACTACCTTCACAATTATTTCCTCGCCAATGTCTTCCTTAGAACTATGATGCATGCTTGTTGAGCTGTTGGTTCAATTTATATTGTTGGGATGGTCAACAGAATTCTCTTAATTGTTTTTTCTATCTTTAGACCCGTTCTGGATATATGGGTTTTCTGCCCAGTGATATTGAATGTGTAATAATAAAATGAGATATTTTAAATGTGTGATAACAGTAGTGTGTGACTTTTTTTTTTTGGGATGATGAACATTTTTGCTGCCATAGTATTTTACAGGTCTGCTAACCCCATTAATGACTTGCTCAATCTTCTGATAAAATGATTTGTTCCAAATGCATAAATTTCTTGGAGTGGTCGGGTCATATTTAGACAAAAGGCTTAATTTACAGGTAGGCTAACCCCGGCAATGATTTGCTCCAAATGCATATAAAAATCTTCTTGGGGTGGCCGGATCATATGCTCTAATGACGTATAGATATACTCAGTCTAGGGTCTTCACTCTTCATATTAATACTTCAAATTTAGATTAGATATGATCTTAAATTCTATTGATCATTGACAGTAAACAATTCTGTGATGGCAACTTGTTATAAACCTATCTTTTTGTTGAACAAAATTGGCAGGAAAGGGCAGGGAGAATCGGCGTAGATCACTCACAAGGACTCCCTCACCGAGCTTGGCAATCACAAGGCCAGGTTACTGCTACCCCAGTACCAGCGTTCTCTAATGCAGCATCATCAGGATTCTCCATTTCAGCTACATTTCCATCGCCTACCATCTTTCCATCTGTTTCTGTAAACTCAATTCCCCACAGTATCTGTTTTGCTCCATCTGGCACAGCCGGCGGCAACACTGCTCAATGTCATTACCAGATGAAGTCCCTGCAGGCACCACCCTAGCCTCTCCCCCTTTTGTAATAGATGAATAGTAGTAGACCATCAAAACTGTGCCTTCAAAATTCTGTGTGTAATTCAGCTACTCATTCTGAGACTTCCGATTGTGATGGCCAACTATTGGCCAAACCATCATGCACTGTTTTGGACATATTTTCTTAGAAGAAAAAAAAAATTCTAAATTCCCAATGCACTAGTTCTCCTATCATAGCATGTTCTACATATTAGTTGTCTTTTTCTTTTCAAACATCCATATGGGCATCCGGGAAATTAGACACAGAATATCTCTGGTTCTGTGACGAGAATGACAACAAAAGAGTGATGCTATTTCTTCTGGCAGCCAGGAGTACCGTTCCAGGAAAATTCATAGGTACAATATGATACATCTTACATGTAGATGTGCATTATAGAATAGTGTGTGTCTTTGTTCTTAATTATTATGTGGGTGTACCCTGTTACGAGAGGAGGGAGAGGGGGAGAACCAAAAATATCAAAGACGGCGACAAGAAAAAGAAAGCTACGTAAGAAAAGTACACAAAGGTTTTTACTTTAATTTGCTAAAATGATGAATTACCCTGATTTCGTGTGAAAATTTTCTGATAAGTATAAGAAATTGAGATTATTGTATGACATAATAACATATAGGAAATAACTTATTTCTGGTCATTTATATTTTTGTTATGAGGTTATTTAATCAAAAAGATGCAAGTGTACATTTTTTCAATTAGAATAAAAATTATATTTTTTTTGACAATTCAACATTTTATGATTAATTCTTTTAAAAAAATTTATACATGTTCTATTTTTATTGAAAAACGTAATGTCATATGTAATACCCAAGAAAAATAAAATATAAATATTTGTTTACAAACTACTGTTACTATTTCAGTATACGGTACTATTCACCTGTATAATACTATTTACGTATACGATACTGTTCATTTATACAATTGAAATGTCAAGTACTAGATGTGGTTTGGTCATAAAAGAAAACTAGGAAGAAATTCGTAGGAGAAAATGACGTTTTATGGGTGAAAATACCCTCAGGGACTAAAGTGAAAGGACTGATTTGAAAAGAAACTTAAAGGTTTAAGGTGAAAGGATAGTTTTCCCTTTAAGTTTTCAATAGTAATAACATAAAAATTTTTCGATCGTAGGTGCACAGTAACTACATTATTAGAAATGTCATTTTCATAAATAGTAAATTGAATATTTTATTAACGCATAGTGTCAAATAGTACCCTTGACTTTTGCTATAAATAGGCCCTTCCATTTCACTTCTAAACTCACACCTTCAACTTCTCTTCTTCTCTCCTTAAGTTTCTCTTACTCCAAAGCTAGGCGTCTGAGATTTTGGGCCTTTCCTTTTCAGCTTAGGTATAGGTAAGGATAGTATGCCCTTTCTATGTCTTTCAAATTTTAGAAGTTAATTTCTTAAGTATGCTCTGTGGTTGCGGCCTTGGCTGATCTTCCACATCAGAAAAACTGTCCTTAGCTGTTTATATGTTATTTTGATTCTCTGATTACCGAAATAGAATGTAAACTGTGAAGAATACATGTCTAGGAAAGTTCTGGCTAAGGAAAGACCTGGTTTTTAAGTGTGTCCAGTGTGACCCTCCACTCTTTCCTGGGAACTTACCTGGTGTACTCTTTTACAGATTGTATTCTCTATTTCTGGTATGAATAGTGATCGTACGTATGAATAGTGACCGTACGTATGAATAGTGACAGTATAAATAGTAACCGTATATATGAACAGTAACCGTACATATGAACAGTATCTGTACGAAAACAATCCTGACGTATTTTCTCTAATCTTTCATGAAAATCTCCGTAGCAGAACACCGAAATTCACCTGAGAACTCTTGTCTGTAATGACTTAGAGAAGCGATGCTCGTACGGAATCCAGGTGAGTGAAACGACCCCGTTTTAATAGAGTTTTAGCATTACTGGTGATAAAAAGTATGTCGTAGGACACTCCCAAGATTCATAGGGGGAAATTGGATTCAGAATGACGAATCTAAATGAGATAATTAATCCATAAGTATGGATAAAATGAAATAAGTATCTTATGATGATGTGAAGTTTGAATGTTTTCAAAAATGGATTAATTGTTATCTTGATATGTGGTTTATAAATCCATAATATAGTTATATACTATACCTGTTATATGGATGAATATTATATTGAGCTTCTGATTATGATATGAAATGCTATTGATTGTGATTGAGCGGGACAGTACCCCCTCTCACGGCAAGGCGGAAAACCCGGTTGACAGGGTGTCTTGACCAATGAGTGTGGAGACAACGATTCCCTCAGTAGGGATATAGCCCGGATTGGTGATAAATCCGTGAGGCGCCCTAGCTAAGAGGATGAGGTTGTGCGTCATGGCGGAAATATACATAATTGGTGAGCCGGCCTGTGTGCGCTCTCCGGGATATATTGCCATTGACGAGTACTAGTAACGTTTGTTGAATTGGATGAATTTTTATCTTGTATGTAAGAGGATGATGTTGTGCGTCATGGCGGAAATATACATAATTGGTGAGTCGGCCTGTGTGCGCTCTCCGGGATATATTGCCATTGACGAGTACTAGTAACGTTTGTTGAATTGGATAAATTTTTATCTTCTGTCTATTGGTTGAGTATGAGCCTTTGGATATGCTTGCATGACTGGTAATGTATTTGAATTTTATTAATGCGAGGCCGATTCGCTCATTGAGTTTAAAAGCTCACATTGTTTGTACAACCTTTTTGTTCAGATCAGGTTGCCATCGAAGAATATCTGCTAGAGGAGTAGATCACTTTGTACCTTCCCGTTGTCGGGTAGACCTCTCTTCTGTTATAGATTATGTTGCTCTGTAATCGTCTAGGACATCTAGTTCAGGGGTTCGACATTTGGCTTGTATGTCAGTATAATAATGTATTTTAAATTGATAATCTATGATTTTCATATAAGAAAATTTGATATATTTATCGGAAGGCTTACAGTGATGAGAGATTCATCATTGTGCCGGTCATGTGCCCAGAAAACGGGTCGTGACATCATATAAGTTTTTACTAACGTCTAATGAGGTAGGAGTTTAGATGGATTAAAAAAAAAAATAGTGCCCAACTCCCTTAAACCAAAATATAGCTTATAAAAAACAATAATATCTATAATCACATTTGTTATTAATAACAAATTGAGACAATAATATTCTGATAATAATTCTATTTGCGAAAAAGTGAGTTAAGAAGAGAAAAGTTATAAAAAAAAATTATATTATATTTATAAAGGGATTTAAACAAAAGTTTAGTTAAAAATAATAGGCCGTGTGGATTCGACAAATATCTCCTACTTGGCTTTAAAAAACATTTAAACGTGTGGATAGGAAGAAGACAACCCGATTGGTCAGGCAGGGGACCATGGTAAATGAATATTGGTTGAAGGGTTGAAGGTGGAACAGCATTGTGTTTGCAACATTGTCATTCTTTTTTATTAAAATTATTTTATTCCAAAATTTATTTAATATTGATTGATATGATTCTAATTGAGTCAGATTATATAGGTGTAAAATTTTTTAATATTAATTTATTTTTATTTATAAAATTTGAACTCACATTTTTATTTAAAAAGATAAATATTAAATCAGTTAAATTAACTTTTATTGATTACAACTTTGTCTTTTAGTTCACAGAATAGGAAACCAAAAAGTGCTCTCTTTGAAGGAGACCACTAGCTCCCAACTCCAAAACTCATCATTGCTTATTTTAAATGAAAAAAGGTCTAAGCCATTGGTTAGGATTTTCCTGTTAAATACCCCATGTAGACTTTTTTTTTATTTAGAATTATTTTAAACACTTGTCATCAAGTGATTTTTTAAAACCCCCCACTCTTTGTTTTTATTCAGATTGATTTATCAGAATATGTAGCAAATCATAGGTGGATTTTTTTTTTTTTAAACTGGTTTGATCTCTGTCACTTAGATGTGCAATTACTATTAAAATTTTGGATAAAGAAAATTAATGAAGTTATATTGCACAAAATTGGAATATCATAATCTATGATTAATTTTAAAGTTAAAGAAAATAAATCACATAATTGCTTAAATTAAAAACAACTTTTTCTTTTTAAATTTCTCACACAAAGCAACATTCGTTGATTAATCATAGTAGTAATGACTACGTCAATTCTAAGACCGATAATAGTTCTTTTTTTAATAACATCAATTTAGGAGTGGTCCTGGCTTATGCAAAGCACACCTTTGAGTGGGAATACTTTTGGGAAACTTTCAAAAATAAATAAATAAGTAAAATAACATAGCTCTAAATCAAGAACTCTAAACTCCAATGATTTAAACCCTAAAATCCTAAAAAATAAACTCTAGATTCAAAAATCCTAGTATTAACTTCATGTTTCTTCCAAGATATTTTTGTCTTTAAATATTGAGTCAGCTAGTTTTATCATCTATAATAATTTGGACAGCCATCTTCATTAAATATAAAGGTTCTAAAAATCAAATTGATTATTGAATTGATAATAACACCGGTTCAAAATTCAATAATCAAATCATTTGACTAAACTTAATCTAAGGTTCAAATTTAGAAAATTTGACCCAAGTTTGACTGAGCTTATAGAAACTCACTGAAGTAAAATTAAGTTAAAAAAAAAGAGATATATATATATATATATATCGTGATTTCATTCAGCTGCTTTGCCACAGAAGCCATGCGTCAAAACTCTTGCCCATTGGGCAAAAAAAAAAAGTGTTACGTGCCACGTTAATTGATATACTTGAAAAGAAATATTAAAAGTAATAAAAAGGATTACATAGATTACTTAGTCAGAACTCTTAATCAAATCTTAGTCACACAGTTAAACTGTTAAAAAGGGAGAGTAGGTTGTTGCAAATGTCGGCCAATTTGACAAGATATAACAACTGCGAGCTACAAATAGCAGCACTAGTGAAACTCTTTTTTTTAACAACTATTTGGTGTCTGAATATCAAATTACGGGTGTTGACTAATCTGAATTTGAGTTGGGTAGGATTACAATGGACGACAAAACTTTTCCTATCAAACTTTAACATAATTGTATTTTTAGGGTCTCGAATTCAAAACTTTTAGTTAAGTTAGTACAGCCCTTACTAATTAACTTATGTACTTGGTGGTAATGAAGTGTCCAAAAACAAACTAGTAATTCCAATCTTGTGCTTTTATGAACCATGCTTTTCATATCCAAAAGTAATAAATCTCTGCTACAAACATTTTCATTAATCTCCAGCAGGGGAGGCATCTGGGTCAAGCAGGTTGCTTGTCCAATGTTAGCCGTTGGTTTCAAAATACCTAGGGACTGAAATGGAAGAAAATATTATAGAAAAGCTTCAATCTCTCATATTATCTTTTAGAAAGACCCAATCCCTCAACTCTCTGAGCTCCATTTTCTAACATTGTAGCAACATGCAGGTACATTCTCATCGTCCTGGGTTTCTTCTGATTTTACCACACAAGCCCACATCAAAGAACATGTCACTAGAAACGTTGATATGTATGGTGTCCCTAAACCATTGCTGCTAGTGCATCTGATCGAAACCCATTTCTTTAATTTCTCAATTTGGTGACAACTTAATACAAAAGTAGCCCTCAACTTGTCAGAGGAGACATTGTGGACGAGGCCTGCAAATTCCATGGATTGTGACGTCGAATCCTTCAACTTCTCCAAGTAAACAAGCTTAAGCCCTTTTGGGTCTTCAATAACGCCCCTGTTATGGCAGGGCAGAGCCAAATAGGGTTCAATGGAACTCAAGTCCCCTTTCGCCTTGCAAGCAGAGGTCCTTAATTTCATAAAATGGTGAAATGCTCTACCGTCTCCAACAGCATAGGTGAAAGTGACGCAAAGGCTAAATCCAGAGTTGGGCAGAATCGTGACTTGAATCACCATGAGAGGAAATCAATGCGTGTCATTTTCTAAGGTGCATGGTGAAGGCAACTCAAGAACGAAAGGGTGTAGAGCCATGACAGGTGTTGGAGAATCAGAGATGAGGCGTGTGAAATCGATAGTGAACTCAGCGACAGAGGGAGGACTACATAGCTTGCGAAGGGAAAGAAATATTGGGGAGAAAAGGAAATGCACAGGTGAACATGTGCTAAAATGATGAAGCTGTAGATGACAAATCTGACCATGAATGAAGCTCGTGAGGGACGATGATCCTGCATGGTGTTGCAATGGCGGAAAATGGAGCTCAGAGTTGAAGGATTGGGTCTTTCTAAAAGATAATATGAGAGATTGAGGCTTTTCTATAATATTTTCTTCCATTTGAGTTCCAGGTATCTTAAAATCAATATATATATATATATATATAGATTGTCAGCCGTTGGATTTTCAGATCCAACGACTGACATTAGGCAAGCAAGCAATCTGGATGCGCAAGGGAGGGCCCAAAGCCTAGCGTTGCCTCCCTCCAAGCCCCATTTCAGAAGCATACATAGATGTTTCACCTACATGCCATTGCAAGTGACGATTTCATTGTTTCTATTTTAAAAAATAAAACTAACCACAAGACAAAATCATACAATTCACACCACATTAATTGAATTATGAATTAGGTTAAATAATATTTTTTGTCTCTATAATTTCACAAAAATTGTAAATTGATTCAGATACTTTATTTTCATATAAAATTATCTTTATAGTTTCTCTATCATGTGAATTAGTTTCTATAATCGGTATAGTTAATTTTGTTGTTAAAATCATTAAAATGACAACTGATGTATATATTTGTGAACATGTTAGTATATTTAGTTATTAATTTTTACACAATTCATCCGCTATGTTAACAAATTAAAATTTTTATTTTATTTTTAATTCCCAATTTTCTTGACCTAACGTCTCTTTTTGTACTGTAATTGAACACATTCTTCGGTAAGTTTATTCCAATATGTTAAAATGAAACAGAATAGAGAGACAGTAGCTAAAGTTACCTTTTTGTGGAAAAATGAGATAGTAGTCGAAGAGATCTAGTAAGCAAAGAGAGACACTAGGTAGGGAAATTGGGAATTAAAAGTAAAATAAAAAAAAAATTTGTTGACATGACAATTTAATTATGTAAAAATTAATGATTGAGTATACTGATATATTCACAAATATACACTTAACAACAAAGTTAATCATACTAACGGCATGAACTAACTTATATGAATAGAAAAATTATATAGACAATTTTACATAAAAATAAAATATAAGAACTAATTTATAATTTTAATAAATTTATAGGGATCAAAATTATAATTTAACCTATAAATTATTTATATTATATGTTGATGTAAGCCCCCAATATATCATAACTCACTCATCCCCTCAACAACCTAAATGTCCTTACTAGAATGTTATATGGGTGTGATTATCTCGAAACGGTAAAATACATCTAATAAGACACTCAGCTGCATCAGAAACTGTCAACACATCCGTTAGTAAAAGCATTAATAATGAATTATTCCAGTCACCCTTCTTAGTATATCTACAATGGTAAATTTTATTTAAGTTTTTATTGTAAGTTTTACAGTGTCACATCAGCTTAAGCAACTCTCTACTACAGTGGTGAACCTCTTAAGAACCCATAAATGAGTCTCACAATCAACTCTCTACTACCTTAACATTTATTACTCTCCACTAACATTTATTGTAAATTGATTATTTTATTATTACTTTTTGTATAAGAACCGTTCTTATGCGTAACAGTCAACTTAACGAATTACAATAGGGAACCGAAATAAGAATCAATTCTTAAATTTAAGAACTACCACTACAGATGCTCTTATGATATTCTTGAGCATAGTTTTAAAAATCGACTCAGCTATTGATATGAGGCAATCGTCTGATTATCAGATTAATTATTGAATCAAGAGAATAAATAAATATAAATTAATAAATTATAAAGATAAAATTAAAAGTAATTTATTTTTAAATATTTGATTGTTATTTTTTATATTATATGAAATTATAAATTTATTTGCTAACATTTTTCAGATTTAATGATTTAAAATTATTTTACACCAAATAATAATATGATTTGCATAAGATAACATTTTATATTTTATAACAATAATGTCAGGAATTCTACTTCTCCCAATATCTATTTTGTTTTCACTCTTACACTATAGATTTAAGCAAAAAAAGAAAAAAGTAGAAAAAATATATCTATATATATATATATATATAAAGATCGTGGGTCAACCAAATTTTAATTGAATCATTTACAATCCGATCTAATTAAGTGACTAGAGTGAGTTAGTAGCCGGATTCTAGATGGATGCCGATCACAAAACAACGCTCAAGAGTACCGATCACGGAACAGCAAATGCAAAGGAGGAATGAATGAAACTACTATATGATAAAAAGCTAATAATCTGAATACAAACGAGCAGAAAAATGATTATCTATTACTTGGAAAAAGAAGAGGATGGGGAAGAAAACATATATTGCAATACCATAATCTATATCTACTAAAATACATCACAGGGACCTTTCCCATTTACATAGGGACAGTTTTAAACATAAATTGCAATCTCTACCAAGCACCGAACCGCTGCCAATATAATTTTTCTCATTGATAGAATTTAAAAGTGTCAAATTGGCCAGTGGCTCACACGCCAATCATTTTATTGCTGAGTATAGGCTCACCAATTTATACTCATATAGCGAGCGGGTTAAATGAGTAGAGCCCGCAAACTGTTTTTTTGTTTGTAATACAAATTTTAAATGATTTTTTACACTAAATATTATTTTATCTTATTTCATTAATTTTTACTTTTTAGATATAAAAAGCTTGTAACTTTTAAATGAATATATAAATTAGTAATTAATTTACATATAGTAATATTAAATAATATTATTAACAAAATTGAATTTTGTTAATAAAATTAAATGAATATAGTAATTTTATTAATAATTAAAGTTATTAGTAATTTTCTAAGCATTATAAAAATGATATTTTACAATTATTAAATGCATTAAAAGTAAATGAAATATTTTATTTAAAAATTTTAATTTAAATTCAATTTTTTTTTTAAAAAAAAAAGGACCACGAGCCACTAGGGATGAGCTTAGGCATGCTCATGTAGGCTTGTTTATTAAACGGGCTGGCCGGCTGTTTTTTTTTGTTGTTGATATTTCTAGTTAATTATGGATTCCAAGAAGCTTAATAGGTTAACTTATAATATTTAAGATGTATTAATTTTGACATGTATCATAAAATTATTTCATTAATTGCATGCTTCTTATTATCTTGTTTTATTTATTATTCATATATTTTTTTTGCTCATTTTATAATTATTTCATAATGAAAATTTCATATTATAATTGATACTTCAATTTTTTTTTTTAATTTCAACTTTTGGTTTAATGTTATTTGGTTGACAATGAATCAGTTGGTAATTAGTCATAAGTTGGTTGATATGATGGTTTGAGGATAAATATTTTTTTAAAAATTTTTAGCAACTTAATTTAGTTTTTAGAAACTTGATATTTTTGTAATTTATTGGACACTTTTTGACTAACTAATTAATATTACACGAAAATTTAAAAATCGAAACTATTAATGACTAACAATATTATATGGCATATTTAATAAGGTAAGTTTATCATGTAGGAAATTAATTTTAATAATTAATATGATGTTTAAGGTTTATTAAGCTTATTTTCTTGTTGCAATTAAAAAATCAAAATAAGATTCTGACCAATAAATTGGACATTCGACGTCTTATCCAAATCATTTTTTTTTCTTGTCAAAATGCACCTTATTTTGACTTTTTCTCCTTTTTTTTTCTTGGTTTAATCATATTATTTCAACTTAAAAATAATATGATTAAGTTTTGATAAGCTAATTTTTTTTGTTACAATTAAAAAGTTTAAATAATTAATTTTAATAACAAAGTACAAATAATTGATTCGGTATAGGTGTATAAAGCTAAACGACCAATCAAAACACATTTACTACAAGTCTTCAATAATTCATTTACTACAAGTCTTCAATAATTCTCTCTCTCTCTCTCTCTCTCTCTCTCTCTCTCTCTCTCTCTCTCTCTCTCTCTCTCTCTCTCTCTCTCTCTCTCTCTCTCTCTCTCTCTCTCTCTCTCTCTCTCTCTCTCTCTCTCTCTCTCTCTCTCTCTCTCTCTCTCTCTCTCTCTCATTCATTACCCTCAAAAACCTCTTTAACTTTCTCGATCTTTGCTCTTCAGACTATAATTTTAAGAACTATCCTAGTTATTGATTTGAGAAGTTTAAGTCACCACGTCATTAGTCCAATCGTTAAGTCACTGAGTCAATTATTAAATTAGGAGAATAAATAAATATATATATATATATATATATATATATATGTTCACAAATAAAATCATTAATAATTATAGAAATTTAATACAATACAGTAATATATAAAATATATTAGTAATTATTTTTACATAACTCTTATTAAGATAATAATTAATAAATAATTTACATTAATATATATAAATATTATTTAATGTATAATTACTAAATCTACTCTCCTCCTACTCTTTCCTTATAAAATTATGGTCTCTCTATTTCTTATTTCTCTAAACCTTTTCTTCTCAAATGTAATTTGACAGTCAAGTTATAGAAAAAAAAAAAAAAAGGATGTGGAAGCTAAACAAGTGTGCTTTATTTTCTATTTATATTTCCACAATTTTTGCAGACTTCTTTGAACTTTCTATGGTAACCTATGTGTATATTAGTTCCAACATTTGTTGGAAGCCAAGCTAAAATTAGAGGAGAAAAATACACTATAGGAAGGATCATAGGTAGCAATTTTGTGACAAAATTGGAATGGAAACCCATGAAACTAACCAAACAGAGGGAAAGAAAAAAAAAATTCAGTTGTTGATATTTTGGTGTGCATGAAGCATATTCAAAATTTGTTGCTAGTGGTATCTAGGAGTGTTCATAAGTTTGATTCAATTTGTTTTTGAGTCTTATTCAATTTTAATTTTTGGATAGTTTGGTTTCTAATAATTTGTGATTTATAATTTCAATGAAATATGTATAAATATAAAAGAGACCAAATTAATTATAAAATATATAAAAATAGTTTTGTTGACATAAAAATATATAAATATAATATAATTATATATATATATATATATATAAACTTGGTTCAGTTCTGTTTGGTTTCAACCAAACCGAATCGAACTGAACCAATTAAAATTTATATTTTAAAAATCGATTTGAATCTCTATTTTTCAATTTTGATCGATTGATTCGGTTTTGAACACCTCTGATGGGAGTTTCATTTATGCTTTACTAATTACAACACAACATGCATAATATTTCATTTTGATCCTCTACCCAGACCTACCACACAAGAATCATAGGCAATGCACAGTTTACAACAAAAGTTACAATCACCCATGCAACAACCAACATGGTCATACCCACATACATCAACACACCACAAACATGAATCGGTAAGCCACTAACATAGCCTACAAGAGACACGGGTAGGCTTGGTATGAGTTTTAAAGCATTGGTTGGGCCAAGTTTTTGAAGCATTTGTTGGCGGACTATTTGATAGGCTGAGTTTAGGTTTTAGGTTGTTTGATAGGCTGGGCTTCGTTGGATTTGGAGTAAGCATTTGTTGGCTGGCAATTTAATAAGCTAAGCTTAGGGTTTAGGCTGTTTGATAGGCTGGGCTTCGAGTAAGCATTTGTTGGCTGGCAATTTAATAAGCTAAGCTTAGGGTTTAGGCTGTTTGATAGGCTGGGCTTCATTGGATTTAGAGTGCCTGCTCTTCGAGTAAGAAGAGCAGGCTACTCTTCTTGTTGGCTATGTTTAAACAGTGGCCAACACTTGTAGCAACGGTAAAAACCGTTGCTACAAGTTTTAGCAACAGTTTAAAAACTATTGCTATAAGTTTTGTAAAAAATTGACCTGCAAGTGCTGGTGTTGTTTCGGGTTCATGATGGAATCAGAAGGATGCTGCAAGTGTTGTTTCATATTCACGATCACTCTGTTCCTCTGGCTAAGCCTGCGAACCAGCGAGCGTAAATGTTACATCGGCGCCTTTTATGTTCATGCTCTCAACAAAACCTTGAAATCCCCTTCTAACTCCACCATCATCGTCATGGTTGAATTCCCACGAGAACAAAGATAAAGGAGTTTTCTATGACATCAACCTCACTATCGAGATTTTTTTGGATCGGAATAGGACCTACCCGATTGAGAATTTCACCATTAACGAGTTCTATCAAGGGCACCAGAAGACTGCGAGGTAGTTGGGCTCCATCAATGCCCGTGGCGGATTACTTAATCGAACAGCAGTGGACAACAAAACGTATTATGGATTTTACGACTGCTGCAAAGTACAAGATCTTATTGTGGTTCACAAAACGGAACCCTTTATGGGGAGGGGCAAATGTGAAAATGATTGACTTGGCGTGAAGGCTTTAAGAAAATTGTTTAGACTTGGTAATTCCACTTCAATGATCGTTTCGGGCGCATCGAGGCTCAACCGAAGCTATTGTGCGCTTTTGGTATTGGGGCTCTTCGTCAATTTCTGCCTTACGGGTTTGCTAATTTAGCGTTCTCCTCTTTTTCAGTGTAGTATATTTTTTTGGGGCAAAAAACGTAGCCAATCAGCTTCTGACATGTTGCTGGTAGATTGGATTCCCTACTTTTCTGCGCAAGAGAAGAATTTACCTGTTAGTTTGGAAAAAAAAGATTTTACTTTAGTTTATATCTTTCTTGTGCTAATCTATTTTCTAGTTTGTTTCCCTACCCTTTTGTGCGAGTTTCAACTCATCTTACCTGGTTTCATATCCATCTGGCAACCTGACGATAAAATTAGTAATGCACCAATTGTTTTATTGTCATTATTGGATGTCAATTAGATATATTGTTACAAATTTATATATTAACACTAATTCATTAAAATATAATTTAAATTATTAATATGGTTTAAGGAAGAAAAAGTTAAGTTATAAAAAAAAATTAAAAAGTTATTTATTGTATTCATAAAATAACATATTACAAAAGTATTCTTCTAAGCATAATAATAAAAACTTCAAGAATTATACAAAAACTTTATAGTAATTTCTTTCTTCTAAAACTGCCCAAAATCGAATTAAACCTCTCAATAAAAACCGAATCAAACCGTCCAAAAAATTAAATCAAATAGGTCAATGTTTTCTCAAAATTGATTGGTTTAGCTTGGTTTTGGCTCAAAATCAAACCGTACAGAATTTTTGAACACACCTACATTGGCACTTGTGACTTATCTTAACAACCCAACTCAGCTCACTCCTGCAAATCCAGAAATTCAACAAGAAAAAGGAAAAAATGAGTGTCCATGTTCAGGAAGTGAACCAAAAAAGAACCATTTACTTTAATTTTTTTTTTGGGAGGGAGGAGGGATTATACATTTACACACATCTAGCAGGCAAAACCAATATGAACCGTAAACAATTAAAGCAGAAGAAATACAGATAACATGTTTTAAATTACCGGTTGCAGCTAGAAATCACACTTCTTGGGAGTTTCATCATTGGGTAGCCCGATAGTCCAGTCATGAGTCTGCCTCACCACTTTCAGCAAATGCAACAAAGTGCTTCAGTCCATTTCTATGTCGGATGCACTATGGCCAACCATACAAAACATCACATCCCAAATGTTCTGTTGTAAAGATTCCCAGAATTTTTCATCCTATATTTTGAATCCTCATATCCAGCATAAAACTTGTTTAGTCCAAGTCTTTCATTTCTCAGAAGCTCAGCCACACCCAGATCGTTTCCACTCTGCATCTCATTCCACCCATCCCATTGTCCATTTGACAAGACTGCATTTCTAGACTGCTGCTGCAGAGACAACTGAGGAAAAGGGACCAAATTATTAATTTGTGATTGATCTAACCTTGAAGAGAGTCCATAAGAATCATTAAGCTGAGAAAAATTATTCCCAAGTTCAGAAAATCTATAGTTCTGCTGTTGTGAGAGAGATCGTTGCATCAATAACTGAAGTGAGGCCTCATTTTCTAAGTAATTTAACTGTGGGGTGAAATTTGATCTCATGTCCAACCCTGGGCTGTTTAGTGCACCTTCAAGTCTTCCCTTACCAACAGCCAAGATAGCCGGATCATTAAATTCTATGTCCCCTACGCCAACTATATTTCCATTTGTAGGCATCTGATATGAATTTCTCAGCAAGGAAGATGACTCAAGGAAGGAATTTCCTGTCAAGTGGTTAACAACTACAATTAAAACTTACAATGATACACAAGTGAAGAAAGAAAAGAAACCACAACCAACCAGATATGGAGTCAAAAGCTTGCCCCATTCTCTCATGAGAAGAGAAACCTGGTGGTGGTGCCCTGCTTGGAACAGAAAATCCTGGTGGAGCAGTAATCTGAGTTCTTGAAACAGCTGTAAATCATCATAGCATGAAGGTAATCAATTGACTATTGACTGCTGAGAACAGTTGTAAATAAAAACAATGCAGCAATATATAATTTTGCAGGAATGCAAACAGGTAACCCCAAAAGTAGAACCTTAAGTATAAATTGACCTTTCAAATTTTCTAACTTGAGAAAGTGAGAGGAGGCCAGGTGATATAGTAACAGCTTTAGCAGCTGGTGAACTACCTTACCTCTGTGACATCTCGTTCACAACTAGTGATTCTCAACTCAACAAAAACCTAATTTATTAAAAGAGTTGCCTTTTTTTCCCCTTTCTTGGAATTTACTACTATGCATGACATACCAGAGCGTGACTACATAGTCAAGTACACAGCTTCCTGTCACAACTCCAGAAAAAAAAATAGATGACTGAGTTGCAGACAATACTTCCAATGACACCGACAAGAGTTCAAAAAATCAGAAAGCACAATATTCCAAACAAATAAAAGTATAAACTTGTGATTGAGTCCATTTATTACACGGATAAAAATTGAAAATAAAATGTCTAAATTTTAGGCATCTGTTGGTTTGAGTTAAAAAAAAATACAAACAAAACATTCAGTTAACAAAACATCATAACATCGTATTGAAGAAATTTTGTAAACATTTTACACAACACTAAAATCACCAAGAAGCTACCAATCATAAAAAATGCTGCCAGGAAAATTTATAGAAGCAAAATTTGGGCAGTAGGAGGGAGCTATCAATACTCACCAGAAAGCTTATTAGAAGACGAAACAAAGTGACCACTGCCTAAATTTTCAGATTCCTCAAAGTTATTGGTTGGGAACCCATTTTCAATACCCAACTTATTATTGGTTGGGAACCCATTTTCAATACCCAACTTATTTAGATAAAAGTCTCTTTCTGGAAAATCCTGGCTCAGTGAGGAGCTCTTTGTCAATTGCTGGCCAACACCGTAAGATGTGTGTACATCAAATGTTCGAGTTTTGGATTCCTCCTGCCTTGCAAAAGAGAATCTTGATTGGTTATTATTTTGCACTTTCCAAGAATTAGATTTTTTTAATGGAACACACTGCTCATTAGTGTTGTCACCCAACAATTTAGCCAAATTCTGTGGTGATGTAAGTGAGTCATCCCACGGATCAAAGTCCATTGACAATATATTTGAAATTATACTACTTTCACCCTTATCTATAGCAGCATCACTTCTAGCATTAGCTGCTTCTAAGGAAAATCTTTCATCGCATTGCTTGTTTCTTTCATCTTGAAACAAGAAAGAACCTTCAGTGGTGCTATTCAAACCATAGGAGCTGCCACTGACTAGTTTCTCAGGGTAACCATTACATAATATGCTAGATAGATGTAATAATGAATCTCCCCCAATTTTATGAGCTGCAGATTGAGAAGTGCAAGGTTCACCATGCTGCAGAAGATGAGGAATGGTATGATTAGAAGCATTAACAAAACTTGTTGATTTTGGCAAGTAAGAAGAACGAAAAACTTCTGGATCCTTGAGTCTTTGATTATCAAAAGATGTTATGTCATCTTCCACTTCAGTCATATCTGATACTAAATGAGCTTGTGAATCCAATTTCCAATCACACTGTTCCCTTGGAATACACACCTCATTATCTGATGTTGCAGCTTTGGTAGTTGCAGTTGTACTTAGTGCATCTTGAAATTTATCAAGATTATTCTGTGATCCTGAAGATTTTGTCATTATACAGTCAGACGTTAGGCTGTTATGTTTGTCTATACTATCATAGTGTTCCTTTTGGACTTCTCTATCAATGTTAACTGAGGACAGATCAGAGCACAAGTTCTCAATCTCTTCATCGGTAGCAGTAATTGCTTCCTCAGGACCAGACCTGCATAACTGCCTGGTGATGTCAGTGAAATCTGTTGTGTTTGCTATCGTAGAACTACCTCGATCACTGTCCATGGATAATAGTGTGGGAGGAACATTGGACGTAGCAGTCTTTTCACCTGCATTACAGAGATTGTCCATGCTCTTGTATTGTTTAACTGGATTTGACAACTCATTTTTTAGTGCAGGCAGCATAATATGACTCCCATCACTTGATGTAGGCCTCTTTGTCATGTCACCACGCAATGCAGAAGCCTGAATTGTGCCTGCAACAGCTGAAGAAAAGGCTAGGGTGCTACTGACTGTGTCAAGTTTTGGCTTGGATGGTCCATTTGGACATGATAGAACTCCAGCAGGGGGCTGACAAATTGTAGCCCGTGTACCCCTAACAAGCAAACAAAATTTCATGAGAGAAATTATACAACCTCAACCCTCAAAGCTAAATCAAGTAAAGACACATACCATGCAGCAGCAGCAGGAAGACCAACAGATCTCCCTGAACTTCCATTAGGAGGTGAACCTCTTAAAATGGTCGAAGAATTCTGCTCAATAATTAATTAACAAAGTCAGTGCCTCATGTTCAGCTGCTGAGTGTATAAATTATATACCCAGTCTGGGAAAAACATCAGAAAATGGACAAACAATTATGTAACAACAAGATGGTAAAAGACAAAACCTTAAAAAAAGACATTAAAGAAAAGATTACATAAAAAAATCTTACACTTGAAGCATTTTTTGCAATGGGCTTCCCTGAAGAATTGTTCATGTAATCATCCACAGGAGGTGGCAATACATTTCCTGAATGCCATTGTATATTGCTTGCAGCACCAGTACTTTGTTGAACTCGATTTCTTTAAAACCAAAAAACAAGTGAATAAGCCCTTATTTGAAATACACTACAGCCAGTTTAAGAAACATAGAGAGAAAAAACCAGCAACCAGAAAAGCACAAATTCTGCAAGCCCAGACCCAGAACACAATGTGGACTTTGAAAAAAAAAAAAAGACCTCCAACTAAATCCATTTATTTCACAACTAAATTTCAGAAATCTCCATTAACAGCAAAAATCAGAGTCTGAGAAATTGCCAATGCCAATGACAATGCAACTAGTAAAAGTACCTTATGAACAATTACAATACAAGAACCAAACATTTCCAACTCTAATAACTGCTTAACAAAAGAATCATTGACAGCAACCTATACAGTAAGTACCAACCTTAACCTTATCATCCAGATCTTCTATTTGTTTGAGGATGGAGTCCCTCAGGTTTCAAGTTCCAACCATTTATCCAGAGCTAGCAGTATTCTCTAAATACGTTTCAGAGAATAAAAACTATATGATCCCCACTTAGTTGTGTGCTATACAAATTTTATTTTTTAAAAAAGAAAAAAGGAAGACCAGCCTATGTGAATTAAACTCTAGCTAATCTGGCATGCTTACAAAAGTCAATACAGGGAATCATGTGCTATTTTTTCAGAAAGAAAAGATGAAAGTATAGAACTCAAAAAAGCTTGAATGACAGGGTCACAATCACCCATATTTTACAACAATAGATTTTATCTTGCCACCAAATTGTGTGAGGTAATATTCATTAAGATAAGAAAGTACCTAGTGTATGCTGAAATAATTTCATCTTTTGTGAAACTATCTTCTTGAGAGCCAATCTCATGCAGATATAGACAATCAGGATTGCTGCAAGGCTAGTCACAATGATATCTCCAATAAATAAAAGCATAATTGAGGTTAAATTCCAAAGAACTTGCTTGCATTAAATCCAGGCAAATAATTGTTCTTTCAATTTTGATTCTCTTTCCTTGCTTTCTTTGACTTCTTAGCATATAGAAGGGGATAATAGCCACAGCTTGAAAATTTAAATGGGATATTTTCCAAAACTGAAACTATAGGGTCATTTGTCAAAAGGTCATAGTTGAAGGGGTTAGTTAACTAAGGAACAATTTAATAATCAATATAACATATTAATTTTAATACCATGTTTCGGAGCCATGCATGACAATATTTCGTGGTTCCAAAACATGCCCTGCAAATGAACAAACAAATATCACATAGAAGTAATTAGCACGAGTTAGTGGCCAAACATCCCATGCATGAAAGGTAAATAAAAACAGATACCTTAAAGGTCTACCCTCCAAGACAAATCCATGTACACTTTGAATACAACGAATTGCCTCGTCTTCCTTTGAATAAGTTATATATCTGAAACATAACCTTCTATTAAGAATTGCACCATTACCATAATAGGAAAAGGGTTCCAAACAAGAAAACGTAGTAGGACAATTAGACAAATCTTTAATTATCTTATTCAACACAGTGACAACGAAACAGTCAAAGGTCTACTTCAAGTAGCAACTACTATGACAAGCTAACATTGTGGAGAAAACCATAATAGCATTAAGGAGAGAGCCTCTGCAAGCTTGATAAGAATATAGACATACACACTACATGTACTATTAGGAAATTGTTGAATAACACCAGCTGCTGTTCGAGACATAGACACTTTCAAGACCTTCCCATACTGACCAAAATACTCTCGCCGCTGGAGAAGCTGCATGAATGGTGATAAAAATAACAATTAACTATAGGAAAAAATATTAAAAGAAGGAAAAAGAAAACATCTAAATGAGACAGCAATGGTCAAGTACTCAGAGAAAAGAAAAAATTACATCTTCATCTGCCAGATTAAGAGGTAATCCAACTATGTAAACAAGGTTTCGCTGAATCACTCGCACACTACTGAGTTGCTTCCGACCTTCAGATGGCTTAGACTTTGCTTTCTGGTTCTTCATCTTTCTCTCCATATTAGTTTCAGCCACCAATCTATTGGGAAAAGACCATCAACAAAGAACCAGAAAGTTTACCAACTGACAGTTTTCTTTTGTTCTATCTCAAACATAGAGGAAAATCATAAACAAGTTTGAAGTTTCTAATATAGGTCACTGTTAGAATTATTTCTTAACAAATTTTCACGCAAATATATACAAAAATTGAGAAAAAAATTAAAAGAAATGTTTTGTAAAACATAACATATTTTAATCCCACAGAAATAAACTATTAACAGACTAACCTCTCACAATTAGCAGCCATCCCTACAATCTTTTCCTTGTCATAAGGTGCACGACATGCAGGGCATCGCCCCTCTGTGGCATCCTTCTCTGCCATATCTAATATGTGATGCCAACACCAAACACAAATCTGCACTCAAGGAGACATAAATAGAATACTAAGTCAACTACTTAACAGGAATTAATTACACACAAATTCACACCCATGGTTAAAAGGAAACTAAAGCAGGAGTAGGTTCATCACTTCAATTCCATAGTCAGCTCCAATTGTAATAAAATCAAGTAGTTCTAAATTCAAACGGTATTAACTTCTCCTTTTCTATTATCTGCATATATTGTCTGGAACAAACACTTGTTATCATTGACACATACCTCCCAGTAATTATCAGATAGAAAACACACATATCTCTCAAATACATGTTTATTTTCATAATATGAAGCACCTCTAATTCAAACTACCACTTCTAACTTCTAGAAAGATAACACGAAAAAATTTCGCAGGTGCTAAATAAAATGAACATACCACGAATTTCAGCTGATCAACAATGTATGATTAGCTTCTTTTAAAAAAAAAATGCAGAATAGAATGTTGCATGACTGCATAAAAATAGTACTACGAAATGGAACATGGAGGGTTTGAATTATATTACATATATTACAAAAATAGTATATAGTACATACTAAAAGATGAAGAGAAAGACATTTGAAATCCCAATATAAGGATATAGAGAACATATAATTGAACTGACAAGAAATTTGGGTCAATGTAGAAAAACACACTCTTTTCTTATCCAGGACCAGGAGGTGAGATAAAATCTCCAAAATCCAAATCATTACCTAACAAGGAAAAAAATTTAAAAAAAAAAAAAAAGAAGTAAACCTCATAACCACATTTGCATGGTTTCAACTGCTGATCTGTCAAATCCATCTCTTCTGCACAGAGAGGACAAGTTCTTTCTCCTTCGTCACTCATGATTGCCCTAAAGAAAAATTCAGTAAAGCACAAATCACAAACAATAAGCAAAAATATTCAAAAGAATTCTACTCTAAAAACCAAAAACTGCAATAACAGACAATTTAATAAGAAACAGCCTCAGTCGTGACCAAGAATGTGCAAGGTTTTATCATATTTGTAAATAATATACATAATGAAACTAAGCCTGAATTTTCTCCTAATGTGTTAAAAAATAAAAATAAAAGAGGATGACAAAGTGTAACTGACAACATCCAATGCCAACATCCAATGAACTCATCAGGTGTTTAACTGTTAATGATTTTGTTGTTTAGATTAGTTGTCTCAAAATATCAGGTGTCACAAAAGGCATCAATCCACGACAGTCTGATATATCATCCACCCCTTAATATAAGCTATGTAACAACTTAATAACAATGCTCACTGTCTCCTCACAGTCTATCACATTCACTTTTAGAGGCAATCAACAAAATAACAGGCCAAAAATGCATTGGACATTGTAACAAAAACAGAGCTTTAATTCATATTTCATATATCTATATTCAAATAGAGAAATGCTAATTGTACCATCATCTCTTACAATTATGACCTGCTGCCCTCACAACATCTATAAGGTTACCAACAAAGTTTTTTTTACAAATTACAATTTTGTTTCACATAGTCATCACTTTGGTTTAAAGAAGTTACTAGTATTGTACTAGGATTAGCTTGGATACATAAGTATATATAATTATTCGATCAATTTAGGCAGAACAAGATATTTTATTGTTTTTAACTGATTTAAATATTTCCCCCACGACTTTCAAACTACTAAACAAACCAAATGAGCTGATTTGGAAGAATTTTGCAGAAGGATTGCAGGATATGGCACTGCAACTAGCATTTCTCAATCCAAATAAAACCCAACTATTTTCCACCAAAAACGAAATTCAAAAATAAACTGCAGCGCATCGTCCAGAAACATCTCAGATCAACTAAACGATTAAGTAGAATATAAAACCAGCAAATGAAAATAAAGAATAATAAATTGGCAATCGATGACCTAATCACAAATGTTTCCGAGAACAAAATCAAAATCCTAAATGCAAAAATAACCGGAAGGAAAATATCGGTTGTCAATTTAACATTTAAAAACAAAATGAAACAAATTTACAACTGATAACAATCACCAATGGTGTCAACAACAGGCACAACTTACGAATCGATTAAGGATCTAGGAAAATCCGATTCGTTTGATAGATTAGGTTCTACGAGAACTCTGAGACACACAGGGGTGAGATCGAGAACCAGATGAAACTGTGAGGACGAGATTGTTTGAGAAGCGCACGATAACAAAGACGCAGAAGGAAAGCGAGAGACCGAGGGGTAAGGGGGGCAGAGAAAACCACAAGGAGTCTTTTGAAAGAGAGAGAAGAAGGCTTTGTTTGTTTGGATGGCTTTTTTGGCCGCTGCCCCTCTCTCTCTCTCTCTCTCTCTCTCTCTCTGTGAGAGTCGCTGTCGTCTAAGTATTATGGACCTCCGCTTAACGCCCTTTGATTTTAATTTAATTACTGCGACGTGCCCTTGTTGGCTTGCCTTTGGGCCCTCTTTCTCTTGATTCTAGCCGTTCCCCTTTCTGGGTTCTCTCCGGTACGTGCATCCTTGTTACACTTGGCTAGCCTTTCATCCCTTAGATCCGATATGTTTGATAAAGAAATCCCTTTTGTAAAGGTATCTTTACTCAATTGAATAAAAAATTAATTCTTTTTAAATTTATTAAGTTTAATGGATAAAATTCTTTTCACAATAACGTCTTCTTAAATTGAATTTTTCTTGTTTTGTATTTCTTCTAACGACAATTTAAATAATAATAATATTAATAAAATACTCATTTAGTCTTTAGAAAATTAAGATAATTTTTATTTAACTTTTAAAAGGTCAGGGATTTTAATTTTTTCTTAAAAATTATATTTATCTTAATTTTATTTTTTTGTTGAATCTTTATATTTATTACTGTTAAATATTAATCTTATTATTTTCAAAATGTTATTTTGACAAATAAAACAATAAAATTGAAACAAATATAATATTTTAAGAATTAAATTTATATTCAACCTTTTGATAACTAAATTAAAAAAAATTGTGATTTTTTACAGACATACTTTATCAAAAAATTGCCATATTGGATTATTTGACCTCCATCAATTATTTTTGGCAAAAAAAAAGTCCATCGAGTGCCAACTATTAAACTATTTTTGCTTATTAATCATGTACGTTCTTTTTTTGGGTAATTGAAATGGGCTAATAGCCCAAAACTACCTAGCTCCAAGTTGTGTGGGTAGTGCTGGCTAACCCAGTAAGCCCACCATCTAACGAAATACCACAACAACGTTGCAGGAGCATTAAACCCAAAAGTTAATTTGTGAGCTTTGAAAAATGTATAAAATTAAAATCTATCAAAATCACATATTTTTGTACGGGACGACGAGAAAGAGAAGAAAGGCGGTGAAAAGTTGCAATATTATTAATATAAGTATTTGGGTTACATCTAAAAAATTAACTCGTAAAGTTAAAGAGCCCTTTTTTTAAATCACAAGAAATGACATAAACATTAAAGCTGTGTTTAGTAATTAGTACGACATAAAATATTTTTGAAAGAAAGGAAAAAAAGAGATAAAACAAAAAAAGAAAAAAAAAATATTTCATACGACATAGAAAGGAATAAAGGAAAATAATTATTATTTAAATTTTTACCAAATAAAAATAAAAATATTATTATTTTATTTGGTATGAATTATTTAAAAAAAAATATGTGAAGTAATTTTATTAAATTATTTCTGAATTACCCCTAATTTTACTAAATTACTCCTAAATTAAAAGGTCTTGCAGTTAAAAAAAGAGGGTCATTACATTACTTAGTAGTTAGTACCCTCCAAAGCCAGATATAGAGTCCAATCATTCTGACTATTACAAGTTGATTATGCAACACACACGACTTATGATTTGTGAAGAGAAAGTGAAAAACATTTCAACTTTGGAACCAGACTCATGTAACTCTGTTGAGTAACCATATGAAAAATAAGAATAAATATAAAATTAAAGAAATTAAATGTTAGAGTAAAAATATGTATTTGGTGGTACTGGTTTAAGGTCTAAGTATTTTGATTTTCTTTAAAATAATTCTACGTCTCTTATAGGTTAATTTTGTTATTTTACCCAATGCAGGATACTCAGATGCATTATTTTCAAGATACAACATCTCAAAACTCGTCTATTTATTTATTATCTCTATATATAAAAAATAAAATAGACTCAATTTTTCTCACACCTTTTCTACCTAAAATATCATACAGTATGTGTATGTATATATATGTGTGTGTGTGTATCTTATCATCATCTCTATCATGTATTATATTCACGCTAACATACACCATATTACACACGACATCCACTTCTACATTTGACCATATATATAGTGCTGAAACCCATAGAGGCCGTTTGGTATGCTCGTGGAAGCGGGAAAGGAAAGCGTCTTTCCAATACTGTAGCATTTTTCCGTCGTTTAGTATGCCATACTGTATCAGTGAAAAATGGAAGTCGGATTTCACTCTTCTTTCAAAATTAACTTTTTGGTTTCCATCCACGATGCGATGGAAAACCGGTCATTGGAATGGAAAGTAAAATAAAATTCCTTATTTATCCATTCATTCAAATTTTAGTCGCGCGGCACTCGTCCCGCTTGACTCTGATATCGGAGACCATTAGACGCATCCGCCGGCTGGTCGGGAGATTACTAGGCGCTTGGTAGCCGCCCGACCGGCAACTGCCAGGCACCTAGCAGCCGATCGACCGGCTGCTATAAAGTGTAGCAGCCAGTCGACTGGCTGTTACAAAGCATGCCAACCGATCGATCGGCCCTACTGAGGGTGCTGAGGGTTTAAGGGCAAAATAGTAAATTAATTTTATATTTATTTTTTATTATCTTTAAAAAAATATAATAATCTTATTTTTTCCTTTCTTTTTCAATGCATATCAAACAAGTTTTTTTTCCTTTTCCTTCTCCTTTTTTCATTCTCTCTTCCTTTCCATTTTCCTATTTCTTTTTCATTCATACTCTTTCTTAGATACCAAACGGCCCCATAGGAAGTTACCATTGGCTACATAAAGGCATGTTTCCATCCATAAAGCAATTGATATATATCAAATGTACATAAAGTATTATAGCATTGAATATATTTAATTAGAAAACGTACACAATGAAAGATGTTTTAATATATATCAAATGCCTAGATTAAAGAAAATGGAAACAGAAGGGAGTCAATGGTGAGGAAGTTAAAACTTCTTTTATCTATTTAATTTTAATATTTTAATTAATATTTTATAATAATAACTCCAACATGATCTGATCCCAACTTTTGGGGATTTAGATTCCCTTCTCAGTTTGCTTTAACCCCACTCACTGTCCTGTCTCCACTTATAAGCACAACACAACATTTTCTCACCATCCAAACACCTATTTTCTCTCTTGGGTCAAAAAAAAAAAATAGTGTGCCCAAGGGTCAGAAATCACCTGGTATGCATCCACATATATAATTCCCATTTTCGGCAAGATTAAACAAGATTTCAGCAAAGTCTCAGTTAATGACTACAAGCAAGATTTCCACAAGGATTCTGCAAGATTAAACAAGATTTTAGCAAAGTCTTAGCTTTTAATGACTTCAACATCATTTCCACAAGATTAAACAAGATTTCAGCAAGCTTTCCCAAACCTTACCTTGAGTAGAATGCGAGGAGATCACTGTTGGGGATGTTGTCGCCTTCTATGCAGAGCTGCATCCAAATGCCTCCAATTAGGGCTTCAGCCGAAAGTAAGAACGAAAGGAGAAAATTGTCCACAAATTGCTTCAATTGAGGACAAACTTGTCCTCAACTCTCTAAAAATTGATTCAGTCGCCGGAAAACATGACCTTTCCATCCGCAACCTGAGGGAAGATGTTGTACGATTAATGAGGATGAAGGAAAAAGCACTTTTATGTCAGATGGAATGCAGCCTTCCTCTTTTGTTTTTTGTTTTTTATACCAAATACAAAAAAAGCGATTTGCAATTTGATTTTCCTTTTCCTTCAATAGAATTTCATCACACCAAACGCATCCTAAAGCAACAATTATCACTGTTGGAGAGTGGGAAGGGGGAATCAATATCGAGTTGGAACAACAAAGCAAGATGTGAGATAGAAGGAAAGTAAATCATATAGTGCTTGTTTAGGATAAATTAAAAATTGTATGATCGTAATTTATGTTTAAAAATTATTATTAAAAATAATTTTATTTAAATATTGGTTGTCATAATCACTTTTAGATGTTTGATTATCATAAAAGATATAGATTTTACATTACCTTGTTTTATTTACTCTTATTATAATCAACAATCCTACATTAAAAAAAATAATATAAGTAAAGGCAAAAATAAAAGATCATAATTAATATACAAAATGAAAATAACATAAAAAAGACTTAATTGTAAGAAAACTTAAAATTTAAAGTTCCAATCACAAATTAAAACAACAACAATTAAATGGAACACAAAGGGATCAAACTGCAAATCATGTAGGAACTAAAATGAAGAAAAACATTTTATCGGGTCAAAGTAAAATTCTTTGAATAAAAAGTGAGACTCAATAATGTAATTTTTCCAAGTCAAAAACTAAAATTTCTGTCAAAATAAAATCCTCCATTGTACCATGCGAATTATATTTTTATTCTAACTTTCAATTTCTTCTATTTTGTGTTTATTCTTATGTTTTAAGTTATTGCTCTAACAGCAATCACGACAAAAAAGGAGATATATGTTTTTGTCTTAACCTTTCAACAAAGAAAAGTCCTTTTCTGCTCTGATTGTAGAATTTGACAGGTTAGGGAAGGATTCCTTTGCCATTCTCTTGAACCAAGGACCAATTTTGAATTCTCCTTAGTGATGATCTGCTGATATTGGTTCTTGACATTGTGATTAGTGGCTAAATTAGGAGGGGTAAGACAAAATATGGCTAAATTAGAAGAATTAAAACTAGCACCATGTTCTCTATAGGTGCATATAGGTGTGACGCGGTTAGTTTTACGCATAATTTTAACTGAATAAAATTAAGTTATTGATGGACGGTTTGGTTTAATCAATCTAAACCAAATTTACTGCCCGATGATTTAGTTTGATCAGTTCAATCAATCTTTAAATATGATAAATATACTTGCAAATAATATTTTCTTGTAAAATTTCATGTTTCTAAAAGAATGCATCTTTTTGTTTTGGGCGTATAAATATTTTGAAAAAGAGTTAAACGTAAAAAAGACATCAAAAGGTAGATGAGCATGAATTATTTTAAAATTATTTGAATAATGAGTATTATACTTGACATTTTTTATTTATTTTTAAAGAAAACGTTAAAATATAAAATTTAATTATGATAATCCTAATTATATTTTTAAATAATAAAGAAGTAATGTCAAGTCAAATAATTTCTCATTGATCTCTTATATGCAATTTAGTGTTTTTTTATATTGTACTTTATATTTATTTTATTTATCTACTAGTAAATTAATTTGCAACTAGTGAGGAAAAAATACTTTAAAAACTCTATATAATGATGTAGAGGTATGACAAATTTTGTAGATATTATTATAATTTTAACATAGGTTAAATTACTAAAATTTTTAATTTGAATTCAAACAAAATTAACAATATTAATCTAATATAGGAGAAATATATATATATGTAAAATTATATATATATAATATTATTATTGCTGTTGGTTTCGGTTGGTTTGATTAAAAATACCTTCTAATCAATAACCGAACTAAAGCAGTCAATTTGATAAATTTGAAAGCCAAAGCAAATTGACTTGTTTCTATTTTGTTTGATTTTTTATTAGTTTAGTTTGTTCTATTTGGTCTGGTATGATTTTGTATATCATAATATTCTCATTAAAGGCGACTTTATCCTCTACCCAATTGAAGTTGGATTGATTAATTAACTCAGCCATTTTTTACATAATAGAGCTCGTTGCCATGGGTTGCCACCATAATTTGTCATCGAAAATTTTTACTTTTGAACAATGCTAATTGCCCATCTCAAATTTTCAAGTACCAAGTCTTTAAAATCTCCTATATATATGTATATATATATATATATATATACACTCTTCCATATAGAAGAACTTTGTGATGATTGCCATTGACTCATCAAGGATTGAGGTCTTTTGATTACAATCCACATCAATGCCCAAGTAACAACCCAAATTGTTCTTAATGGAACTCCAGTGATTTTAGCCATAATATTTCTAAACTTAAAAGGAGTTTTGGGGCTAAAAACTAGGAAGGATTTATGTTTATTAATTTATCGACCTACCCAAGATCCATATATGTTGATGATAAAGAATAATGCAGCACAAGCTTCTGGATCATCCTTGAAGAAGAAAATTGACTCATCAGCATACAATGTGTGAGAAATAGAAACATATCATCATGTTTCATTTATATAATATAGTTTTATACCAATATGTATTATTTATGAACTTACCAGTTGTGTTATATCTAAAGAATTATGATGTATTTGTAGAATTGTTATAATTTTAGTTGTTATATAATTTATTTTAAATTTAAGTGAATGAGAGAACTCATTTTTAATTCTATCACAGCTTTTCAAAATAACTTTTCCAATTGTATAATGTTGTGATTAAGACCCCTCATTAAAAAAATTAATGAATCTTTTTAAATGTTAATATGTAAGAATATGGGAAAAAAAACTAAAAAAGAAAACATGTATCCGAGTTTTTTGGGCCGGGCCTGTCCTGAATAAATCGTTCTCATGTTCACATTTTAAAATATATATAGAAATATATTTTACTTCTAATGTTATTAGAATACATGAAAATAATTAATGATTTAATTTCTAAAAAAAATTTCTAAAAAATCTCAGCACTTAGTTGATTTCAATTTCTCCTGTTTACAAAATTCTATCATTTCTTCAGTTTAGAATGAAATTATTTACATTAATGTGATTTTGGATACATGCATATGTATAAACGGTGAGTGAACACATTTAATGTAAAATTTTATAATGGTGATTTAATCCTCAGTAGAAATAGTCTTATCATGACATGTATTCGGTTAACGTACTAATTTTATTTAGGTAAATTACGATTTATTATTTGTAATTTGATTCGAGTACTATGATCTGACAAATTTAAGTTTTATAATATATATTTTATTATTGTTAGTTACAGTCTCCCATTAAAAAAAAAAGTCTTTCATTTCTATATCTTTGAGAATATTATCCATCGGCATTGGTAAAAAGAAAACTTATGTTTAATTTGTATACCTCTATCATTAAATTATCTAATATGAATACTAAGAATATATTATTTTTAGAAATAACAGTTTGAATTTTGTGTTGCATAATTGGTTTCTTTATAAAATCTTTTATATGTCAATTTCTTTAAAATTATCTAATAGTAAAAATATAAAAAATTATACATAAATCTAGTCTTATTAATAATAAGTTCATGATACTAAAAAATTATTATTTTAGACAAATTTTATATGTAAAATATTATATTGACAAAAATTGTTTTGAGTCACTTAACCTGATCGCAAGGGTTTGCCTTAGACACATTTGGACACCCTTGATTTATAGAACATAGTGAAAGAAATGGTTGGATCCCAAGAGGGGGGGTGAATTGGGTTTTATAAAAATTTTCACAAAACTTAATTGGAAGTTAAAATGATTTTCTGAAATTGGACAATGTTAAAGATAATAATTTAATTCAGAAAATCAAAGTGTTATCAAGATGAATAATTTTATAGTACAAGGAATTAAGGAGAAAATATAAATCTACACACGTTAATTAATACTTGAAGTAGAAATCAAATATAAACGCAAAGCATTAATTAATTAACTTCAAATGTAAATAGAGTAGGGATAGAGAAAGCAAACTCAGAGATTTATACTGGTTCGGCTAATCTCAAGCCTACATCCAGTCCTCAAGAGACCACTTGAGTATTTCCACTATAATTGCAAGTTTAATTCAGGTACTTGCAAACCACTACAACATAGATCTTTTTTTTTCTTCAAGGGTGTCTATCCCCCTTACAACGTGTTTTCTCTCAAACACTAACTCAAGGAACCAATCCTTGAGCAACTAAATTTAAAGGCTTAAGGAAAATAATGGTGGACACTCTCAAAGTGTAGATAACGCAGAAATTAAGCTCAGAATTTTTCTCTAACAATTTAGAGAGAATGGAACTCAAGATAATATGAGAAATGAACAATTGAAGCTTGATTTAAATGGTGTTGTGAAGTCCCCTTTATATAGTGAAACCTTGCTGCTACAGTGACTGTTTTAGTCAAAATTGCTACAGTAAGCTTCATCATCATTTTTCAACCTTTCTACAACAACCAAAAAACTTTATCAATCTTTGTCAACAATCAATATTCTTTTTCAAATTTGCTACAGTAAAAAGTATTCTTTTTCAAAGTTTATTACAACAACCAATAAACTTTATCATACTTTTTCAACAATCAAAATTCTTTTTCAAAAGTGCTACAGTAAAAGATATTCTTTTTCAAATTATATTACAACACCTAATAAACTTTATCATACTTTTTTCAACAATCAAATTTCTTTTTCAAAAGTGCTACAGTAAAAGATATTCTTTTTCAAATTATATTACAACACCCAATAAACTTTATCATACTTTTTCAACAATCAAATTTCTTTTTCAAAAGTGCTACAGTAAAAGATATTCTTTTTCAAATTATATTACAACACCCAATAAACTTTATTATACTTTTTCAACAATCAAATTTCTTTTTCAAAAGTGCTACAGTAAAAGATATTCTTTTTCAAATTATATTACAACACCCAATAAACTTTATTATACTTTTTCAACAATCAAATTTCTTTTTCAAAAGTGCTACAGTAAAAAGCATTCTTTTTCAAATTATATTAAAACACCCAATAAACTTTATCAAAAATCAATTTATACTACTATATTTAAATATATAAAGCATTAAATATATTTGGGCCAAGAAAGATTGAATCATGTATTTGGATTAAGAAGATTAAATCATACATTTGGGCCAAGAAGATTAACTCATTCATTTGGGCCAAGAAGACTAAATCATTCATTTGGGCCAAGAAAATTAAATCATACTATTTGGGCTAAGAAAGATTAAATCATACATTGGGCCAAGAAGATTAAATCATTCCCACATATTTGTCATCATCAAAACTTATAGCATAATACATTATGGCTAACAATCTCCCCCTTTTTGATGATGACAAATCACCTAAGAAAAATATGTTACAATGTAATAATCATTATACAATATACACATATTTTTCTTTCCATATTCTTCTCCCCCTATTTGACATCAACAAAAAGGTATAAGGAAGGCAATATATAAAGGCTAAAGCGTATTCCTTCTTTAAGCAAGAATATCATATGACGTCATGGGGTAAAATTTCATCAAAACTTATCATTGATATGCCAAAAATATATAGTTAAGGAAAACATTGCATATCATATAAAGTGAGCTTAAAGATATAGAGGATTTAAGTATAGATTAGGCTCCCCCTCAACCAATGCATATTAAACAAATGTAATTTTCAAGAAGTATTCATATATGTATCTTGAGGATGAGCACCTGCAAAAATTTTGACAACCACTCCGATGCTTAAGTTAGTAATGTAAATCAAAGATTAAAAGCAAAATTAATTGCTTACGGTCGCATGCATCAAGCATTATCATAATGCAAGGAAATCATTGCCTTCCATTTGTCCACAAAAGTATTATATGTAAGTATGTGTAACTATGAAGATGTATTATCCTCTACACATTTCATTTTATTTAAATTTTTTTTTTGACTTCTCATTTTCTATGAGTGCATGTGGAATCATGACATATTATTCTTAGCCATAGCCTTCGCTCATGATGCATGAATAGCATACACAACATATGTTCTTAGATACATGTAATCATAGCATGATGCAATCAATCATGTATATTATACTGAAAGCTCTCAAGAACAACACAACAAAGCAGAGAAATACGGTTCTGTTTATCACCATTTTATTAATCCTTAAATTTTTAATCAAAACAAATTAAATCAGCCGCAAATCCACCGAAAATTGACTTTCGTGGTTTTGCCATTAATGCGACGCGTTGTTGGTGTGTATGCGTACCCTAGAGTTCTGGCTTTCAGCTTGCAAAATCCGTAGAATGAGCGTGTAGGGGTGCGGCGAAAAGATATCTTCGTTGGCTCTAAGTCATAATTTTATCTCTATAAAGACTGTCCCAGAGCTCTCAATTACCACACCACAAAGAGTATTCATCTCTGAGCCTACAACTTCCTGACATTCCTCTCTCTTCATACTCCTACAAAAATTTTTAAAAATTTCAAACCATGGCAGCAAGAAAGTTCATTGATCTCACAGTAGAGGCCAGGGAGGAAGAGCTCGACTTAAACTTGAGTCTAGGCAGGGACAAGGGTAAAAGGCCTTTGGAGGGATCTCAGGAGAATCGAAAGAAGAAGATGAAGATCGAAGAAGCTGAAGAGATTAGTACAGGCCATACGTCAGAAGATAAAATTGCTTGTCTGGAGCAGGAGGTGAAGAAACTCAAGAAGATGATAGAGGACCAGGAGAAGTTAGCTAAACGCAACAATGCGGCACTGACTTCAAGAATAGATAGGTTCTTCTATTGGTCTACCCAATGCTTCTGCAATCAACAACAAAGAAGTGTTGATTGTATGAATGGGATTTACACTACTCTCCGTGACATTGCTCAGTCTCTTGCTCCAAGGAATGGCCGAGGGGTGATGATACAATACGGGCCTCCTAATCCAAGACCACCTCGCCTGTAGATTGCTCATGCATGAGCAAACCTTCCTTTTTTTTTTTTGCAATGTACTCCTTCAGTTTATTTTTTTAATGCAAGTGGTTTCTTTTATTGGACGATACAAAAAAAATAATAATAAAGAAAGATAAAAGAAATCAGCTACACAAATTTAGCACAGTATATATATATTGAAAAATATATATCCATTTTAAAGATGGAAAGAATTTTCTGGCATGGACATATATATCATTTCAAAGCAAAAGCAAGTTACATACTTATCAAGATAAAACATATTATAACCTGAGTATGTAGTACAATAATTGAGGTAATATAGATTAATAAGATATAATCAGATATAAACTATAATTCATAAACAATCGTTCATAAGCTATAACTTATACAAAGGATATGACATGCATAATGCTCAAACCATGATGTATTGAATATTTAAAAAATAATTTAAGTATTTAGCATATTTTTATATGCAATGATATTATCAAATATGTAAGATTTCGTAAAATAGTATATCATTGCTATGAAAATATGTCAATGATAACAATTTGCTAGTATAGCTAATTAAGATCAAAGAGTATCATTCAATTAAATAATAAAGTAGTAGCGGATAGAGATACTCATCAATTTTGGCAAACTCTTGTTACTTCTTGAAGTCCCTCCTTAAAATGTTGATATCTTTATTTTCTTCATTGCCCTTCTTTTGATCCTCTCCTTTTGCAATTTTAATGGTTTTCATTGATTGATTATTTGCAAGATCCTCTTTACTTAGCGTCTAGTGTTGGCATATGGCGTTAGGCGTTGGTTCACAAATTGACATATATAAGTCTTGCTGGTCAACCACTGATGAGCTAGCTGGTCGACCAACCAACTGCAAGACACTTTTAATGGAGTACTTTGATTCTCAAATTAGTGATGTTCAAATAAATCTTCAACCATCAGGAGAAACAATACATTATGTTCAAAGTATGCCATGCTTCCATAAAATGCATTTGTGTGAGGATTTTTGATTTTATTGAAAATATTTAAATAAGATTACAATAAAGATAAACATTACAAGTAAGAGTAATCTTATTGATGTGAAACCAAGGGAAATATGCATGTAATGAAAGCAAGTTGTCGTGATGCGATAAATAAGAAAGTTCAAGCTAAATTTAGAAGAAAGATTTTAGCTCAAAGCAAAAATCATATCCTTAGGCCGCACACCTAAGAATCATTTTTAGAAATAGCATGCATGAATATCAAAGATAGATGAAAGGCATGCTAGAAAACAAACATAAGCATTTGATACAGTAAACATATCAATCAAATTTCTTACAATACATTCCAGCTTATATGTTTACTTGTCCATTGCCTCCTTTTGATGCAAGAGAGTGGAGTTTGAATGATGTAGCCATTGAAAAGTCATTTCCGCTCCTTGCTTCGAGGCAAATCTGTAAATTAATCCTTTGTCTTTGGTACCCAAATTTCTTTGGGTCCGCCTGGGTCATGAGTTCCTTTTTTAACCCATTTCATTTTAACTCCATGAACAAGATTTTTCTTATAAAAGCATGAGTAAGATTTGTGTCCTTTTAGTCCACAATAAAAACAAGTGCAAGTTGGACTATTTGACATCTTTACAGAAACAAAGAAGTTTTTAGAATGCTTTTGGTTTGATTTCTTTTTAGAAACAAGACCAACTTTGTTAAACATTCTTCTTTGTTTCAAAACTGAGGTATTTAAAATTTCTCTACCTTGAGAAAATTTTGCAAGTGTGTTTTTAAGATTATTATTTTCCTTTTTCAAAGAATCACACTTGGTACAAAAGCAATTTTTGTTGGTAGAGATATTTGCTTTTAAAATCAAATTCTCTTCTTGCAAAGTTTTGTTTTGATTTTCAAAAACAAAATTCTCTTCCTTGGAAATAGAAAATTCGTTTTTCAATGTTTCCAACTCATTTTCAAGAGAAGAGTTTTTCTGTTTTGAAACATTTAGTTTCTTTGCAAGTATTAGAGATTCTTTATGTAAATCATCAAAGGCATCTTGTAATTCTTCAAAAGAGTAGTCAAATGAATTTACCTCATCTTTATTTCTGGCCACAAGACAAGTGTTGGCTTCTTCATTTGTGTTCTCCTCATCAGAATTGCTATTTCCCCAAATGGAAGATAGGTAAGCTTTCTTTGATGATTCAACTTTTGGTTGTGGTTTCTCTTTTTCTCCTTTTTCTTTTTCTTCTATCTCCTTGGTGATTTGAGATTTTTCTGTAAGTTCAACACCAAGAGCTTGCAATTGATTAAGCACAAGTTGTATCTCATTAATGGTTTTACAATTGTTCATTTGAGCAATTTCAAGTTCATTAATGAAATTTCTATACCTTAATTCCTCAACAATAAGATCTTCCTCATGTGCAACTTCAAGAATTTCCCACATTTCTTTTGCAGTTGCACAGTTGGAGATTTTGAAAAATTCATCTTGACTCAATGCACAAGAAATAATCAATTTTGCCTTAGCATTGAGTTGCATTAAACTTCTTTCAGTATCATTCCATTCACTCTTGGGTTTTAGAATGCATTTTCCTTGTTCTTCCTTGACAGGCATATAAAAACCATTTTCTATAACTTCCCAGAGTTTATGGTCTACTGAAATTAAAAACATTTTCATTTCATACTTCCAATATTGAAAATGATTAGCATCAAAAACTGGAGGTTCTGTGAAAGAATAATTTTCAGACATAAACCAATCACTAAATCCAACCATGTTTACTCTTAGACGGTTAAGTCTCAAATCAAGAGCCCAAGCTCTGATACCAATTGAAAGAAATGGTTGGATCCCAAGAGGGGGGGTGAATTGGGTTTTATAAAAATTTTCACAAAACTTAATTGGAAGTTAAAATGATTTTCTGAAATTGGACAATGTTAAAGATAATAATTTAATTCAGAAAATCAAAGTGTTATTAAGATGAATAATTTTATAGTGCAAGGAATTAAGGAGAAAATATAAATCTACACACGTTAATTAATACTTGAAGTAGAAATCAAATATAAACGCAAAGCATTAATTAATTAACTTCAAATGTAAATAGAGTAGGGATAGAGAAAGCAAACTCAGAGATTTATACTGGTTCGGCTAATCTCAAGCCTACATCCAGTCCTCAAGAGACCACTTGAGTATTTCCACTATAATTGCAAGTTTAATTCAGGTACTTGCAAACCACTACAACATAGATCTTTTTTTTTCCTCAAGGGTGTCTATCCCCCTTACAACGTGTTTTCTCTCAAACACTAACTCAAGGAACCAATCCTTGAGCAACTAAATTTAAAGGCTTAAGGAAAATAATGGTGGACACTCTCAAAGTGTAGATGTAACACCCCGACATTTTATTTCCTTTAAAAATAATAATTTTTCTCTAAATCGGTTCACTGGATAATTTTCTGAATAATTTTCTTTCAATAGATTTCACTATTCACGAATTTTACTATTCATGTGAATAGTAACCTTGCAGAAAATTTACAAGATTCTCATTAATTATATCTGAGCTTGAATACATACAAAAATAATTTACATAATATTTATTATTATCTTTACATATTTGAATCATAAACTACCATAAAATATATTTCCACACTTCAAGATCATCATTAATATCATCAAGCCTTCCATTTTGCCCTTTTTCCTGAAATGATCAATTTTCTAAAAGTGAGATATAAAATATCTCAGTAGCTAGTCACTTTCTTAAAAACATGTAAACACATGAGGAGATCATTTCAGCCATAAAAGCACAACATCACACTAATAACAATTAAATTTCTCTTGTTCACTATGTAGAATAAAATTCTGTAAAAACTGATTATGAACACAGATATCATAAATCATAAATAATCATACTTTTATGGAAAACTAACTACCTGATCTGATTCTCAACCTCTTAAACTTCCTTGCTCCTATTTGCTCTGTTTCTTAGTCCTCTCTCTTCTTCAAATTTTCGCCTCTTCCTCTCTCTCTCTCTCTCTCTCTTTTCTCTACTCTTCTCTCTCCATCCCATACCACAATGCACCCACACATATATATATAATTGAAAGAAAAGCAATGTCTCCTTTTCTTTCGTTCTTCCTTTTCTTTCACTATTCCCGCCTCAAATCAAACATCACTTTCTCTCTTTTATTTTTCCTTCTTTTATTTTTTTTTTTCTTGGTCTCTTCATCTTCCTTTCCCTTATCCTCTCTTCTCTTTCTTCTCTTCCACCCCACCGACTCACAACACATTCATATATATATTAATTAATTATTCATTAACAACCCACATGTCTCCTTCCTCTTTTTTTTTCTTTTCTTTCTTTTCTTTCTCACCGCACACCTCACACACATCACTATCTCATTTTTTTCTTTTGGCTAAAACTAATAAAAGACCTCAAATCTTTTTATTCTTATTCAATTAGGTCCCTACTCAATGGATAAAATTCTATTTATATCTCTCAAAAATTTCTTAATAACTATTTTATCCTTATTTTCTTGCTCATTTATTTATTTAGCCTCATTTTCTAAGGTAATTAAATTTGGGATATCACATTCTTCCCCCCTTAAATGAATTTTGTCCCCAAAATTCAAACTAATGCATATATACACATATAAAAATTGCAACCACAACGTGCATGAAAATATTCCAAATACAAACATCACACTTATTAACATAATCAATCTATCATTCATTTTACACAACTGCAGTATTATATTTGTTTGATTTGCGTATGATTTCTTGGGTGATCAAACCCTCAATCACTTTGCATTTGTACCGTAGATTTGCGTATGACTTCTTGGGTGATCAAACCCTCAATCACTTTGCATTTGTACTATAGATTTGCGTATGATTTCTTGGGTGATCAAACCCTCAATCACTTTGCATTTGTACTATAGATTTGCGTATGATTTCTTGGGTGATCAAATTTAGTATGGGACTCTAACCCTTTCAAACTCATGTATTAGATTCCGTAGATCTTTTCAAATTTTCATAGTCATACACTGAGTAGTATGAGACTCTAACCCTTTCAAACTCATGTATTAGATTCCGTAGATCTTTTCAAATTTTCATAGTCATACACTGAGTAGTATGAGACTCTAACCCTTTCAAACTCATGTATTAAATCTTATAGATTTTTGCTCATCAATAAACAAGTGAAAATTTATCACAGTACCAAATTTATACATACTCTTATTCCTTTGAATTTCTAAAAATATACCAATCATCATATACTGTCATCTGAAAGATTAATTGCTTAATATCCAAATAATATTATAAATGAGACTTATACTGTACTTTGACTAATAACATCAAACTAGCTTAGCAATGTTATTCACTTACCTTGACTTTTGCTCAATTTTACCTTGAATCATCCTTGAAAATGTGTAAGATAATGGAAATGCATCACAAAAGCATCCAAGGCAATCTCTTTTTTTTTTTTTTCTAATTTCATTTTCTTATAGAATTTAATTTCTATTATGAAACATATCTTCACTTGTTTCATAATACATCATAATCATACATACTTTCTTCTAACTCAAACTCTTCTACAGAATTAAGAGTTATTACATAAACATAGATATGTTTATACTAATAACATTTCTAATTATTAATATGGCATGGAATAAAAATTCCATGTCATTTTTGTAGAATTCCATCTTCAAGAATACTTTTAGAGAGAACAAACACATGGATAATTCATATGATCATAGGAAATATAAGCTTTATCTATAATTCAATGTACACTTCACTAGATACTTAATTTTATAGAGATAAATATCTCTAATATTTTTTTTTCTAAATTGTCACACTCAAAGTAAATTCTAATTCAACTTCGGCATACCTTTTCTTTTTATGAATTTAGGCTATAATGATTTCTTACATGTAAAATATACTGGCCAGGCATACGTTACAAATAAGACTCCATTATTTTCTTTATTCATCAAAAGATACCTCGTATGTCTTTATTCATATTTAATCAATTCTCTATATGACTTACTTTTTTTTTTACTCAAATACTCTTCTAAATCTCACTTAATCATAACAAACATTCACAGCAACTCAAACACAAACATCATAAAAATAATACTTTTAACAAATCAAACAATTACATGTAAATATTTTCCTTTCCATAAGATGGCAAGATCTTTTCCTCTGATACCATTTTGTAATACCCCGACATTTTATTTCCTTTAAAAATAATAATTTTTCTCTAAATCGGTTCACTGGATAATTTTCTGAATAATTTTCTTTCAATAGATTTCACTATTCACGAATTTTACTATTCATGTAAATAGTAACCTTGCAGAAAATTTACAAGATTCTCATTAATTATATCTGAGCTTGAATACATACAAAAATAATTTACATAATATTTATTATTATCTTTACATATTTGAATCATAAACTACCATAAAATATATTTCCACACTTCAAGATCATCATTAATATCATCAAGCCTTCCATTTTGCCCTTTTTCCTGAAATGATCAATTTTCTAAAAGTGAGATATAAAATATCTCAGTAGCTAGTCACTTTCTTAAAAACATGTAAACACATGAGGAGATCATTTCAGCCATAAAAGCACAACATCACACTAATAACAATTAAATTTCTCTTGTTCACTATGTAGAATAAAATTCTGTAAAAACTGATTATGAACACAGATATCATAAATCATAAATAATCATACTTTTATGGAAAACTAACTACCTAATCTGATTCTCAACCTCTTAAACTTCCTTGCTCCTATTTGCTCTGTTTCTTAGTCCTCTCTCTTCTTCAAATTTTCGCCTCTTCCTCTCTCTCTCTCTCTCTTTTCTCTACTCTTCTCTCTCCATCCCATACCACAACGCACCCACACATATATATATAATTGAAAGAAAAGCAATGTCTCCTTTTCTTTCGTTCTTCCTTTTCTTTCACTATTCCCGCCTCAAATCAAACATCACTTTCTCTCTTTTATTTTTCCTTCTTTTATTTTTTTTTTCTTGGTCTCTTCATCTTCCTTTCCCTTATCCTCTCTTCTCTTTCTTCTCTTCCACCCCACCGACTCACAACACATTCATATATATATTAATTAATTATTCATTAACAACCCACATGTCTCCTTCCTCTTTTTTTTTTCTTTTCTTTCTTTTCTTTCTCACCGCACACCTCACACACATCACTATCTCATTTTTTTCTTCTGGCTAAAACTAATAAAAGACCTCAAATCTTTTTATTCTTATTCAATTAGGTCCCTACTCAATGGATAAAATTCTATTTATATCTCTCAAAAATTTCTTAATAACTATTTTATCCTTATTTTCTTGCTCATTTATTTATTTAGCCTCATTTTCTAAGGTAATTAAATTTGGGATATCATAGTAGATAACGCAGAAATTAAGCTCAGAATTTTTCTCTAACAATTTAGAGAGAATGGAACTCAAGATAATATGAGAAATGAACAATTGAAGCTTGATTTAAATGGTGTTGTGAAGTCCCCTTTATATAGTGAAACTTTGCTGCTACAGTGACTGTTTTAGTCAAAATTGCTACAGTAAGCTTCATCATCATTTTTCAACCTTTCTACAACAACCAAAAAACTTTATCAATCTTTTTCAACAATCAATATTCTTTTTCAAATTTGCTACAGTAAAAAGTATTCTTTTTCAAAGTTTATTACAACAACTAATAAATTTTATCATACTTTTTCAACAATCAAAATTTTTTTTCAAAAGTGCTACAGTAAAAGATATTCTTTTTCAAATTATATTACAACACCCAATAAACTTTATCATACTTTTTCAACAATCAAATTTCTTTTTCAAAAGTGCTACAGTAAAAGATATTCTTTTTCAAATTATATTACAACACCCAATAAACTTTATTATACTTTTTCAACAATCAAATTTCTTTTTCAAAAGTGCTACAGTAAAAGATATTCTTTTTCAAATTATATTACAACACCCAATAAACTTTATTATACTTTTTCAACAATCAAATTTCTTTTTCAAAAGTGCTACAGTAAAAAGCATTCTTTTTCAAATTATATTAAAACACCCAATAAACTTTATCAAAAATCAATTTATACTACTATATTTAAATATATAAAGCATTAAATATATTTGGGCCAAGAAAGATTGAATCATGTATTTGGATCAAGAAGATTAAATCATACATTTGGGCCAAGAAGATTAACTCATTCATTTGGGCCAAGAAGACTAAATCATTCATTTGGGCCAAGAAAATTAAATCATACTATTTGGGCTAAGAAAGATTAAATCATACATTGGGCCAAGAAGATTAAATCATTCCCACATATTTGTCATCATCAAAACTTATAGCATAATACATTATGGCTAACACATAGCTTGAACACCTTTGAAACGAATAAGATCTTTTACATTTGTACAAAATAAGATGATGTTGTTTCAACTACACAGTCAATCTTTAATATTGATAATTAAGAATTAAACTACAGTTAAAAAAATTCAAAAATGACCAAAATGGTCTATAAAATTTATCTAAATTTTTAGAACAATATTCTTTTATTTCGTATAAAAATAAGAGAGAATCTTAAACAACGTTACATGACACGTACAAGGTGCTAACGCAGCAACTATCCATGGCTACAATCCCCAACTAATGCAAATACGTATTATAAGTTATCACTCAATTAACTTGACATTAAATTGATCATTAACTTTAGCATTAGATCATTTGTACACTCTAGGGTGTGTTTGTTTGCACATTAAAGCCGCTGCACCTACGTTTATTGTGGGACCAATCGCGGTTTGTAGGAAGGGGGGATGTTTGGGAGAATTGGTAGTCCAACCACGTTGAGTGTCAACCGGAGTTGAGAGGTCTGTAACGCGGTTGGCTCTGCAGTAAAGATTTTTGGCTTTTCAGCCAGAGGCAACGTGATTGACGTATTTTTTGGCATATGTTACCCCCAAGTGGAAGGGTGGGAGGAAGGGAGGAGTAATGGAAGGAGAGAGATGGCAGAAGGATTGTGAAGAAGAAGGGAAAAAGGAAAAAGAAACATAGGAGGAAGGCAGGGGAGGAAGAGGACAATGTCTGAGGAGGAAGAAGGGGAAAAAGAAAAAAGAAAACCAAAGAAGGGGAAGGAGAAAAAAAGGCAAAAAAGAAGAAAAAAAAATGTAGTTTAGGGTGAAAAAATGATATTTATTTCAAGAAAAATTAGAATAGTTAAATAAGATTTATTTCAGTAAGTTGAAAATAAAAAAAATAGTTTCACACCTCATATATATCACGCACAGGGGGAAAAATCATCCGATATGCACTTTATTGGCTCTAATTTGTGCTAACTCATGTGCATGAGAGGCTACCTATTCCCTAATCCTTTATGAGCTCAATATCACATTTACACTTATAAAACTTCATCCCTCTGTTAATTTAAACAATGTGGAACTTCTTAAGTATAGAATGTTTGTTTTTAATTTATTTGTCTTATCTCTTTAATGAGAAGCTTGTTTTCATTAAATTATTATAAACTTATTTTTATTAATTTTAATTGAGATAAAATTAATTTAATAGAGAAGACAAAAATTGTATTGAAACTTAGTTAGAGATAAAGTTAATTTAATAGAAAAGAAAAATATTTTGAAATTTAATTAGAGATCTTTAATTATTGTGAGTAATTAGTAAATTACAAAATAAAAACATGAAATAATTCATTAGTGATTATTCTGTAATATTAGACAAATAAACCAAAAAAATTAAGTTTCATTTTAAATAAATGACAATAAATAATAATGTTACATAAAAAAATTAAATAAAAAATTTATGCCATTTTTGGTAATTACACATTTTAAATCACGTTTGCACACTAACATCCAAACATCATATTCCTGCACCAAATTACGTTTGTCTGATCCAAACCACGTTTGTGCAAATGTCTCCCAAACATAAATCACGTTCATTCAAACCTAATTTTTTCCAACCACATTTAATTAAACATAATTTTTTCTAATCACATTTAACCCACCAAACTTCCAAACACACACTTAGCCACCTCACTAAAACCATCAAGAAACAATAACTCAATCCACCCTAACTCAAATGCTGAGAATGTTGTGCCAAACTCGTCCCCACAAATGACGATTAAGTAATAATTAAATAAATCAAAAAATTATTATATAACATATTTTAAATCACAAATGAATAATTATCTTTCTGATAATAGTAAATTATTTTTATAATTTTGTCTTTATTTGCAAAATTTAACTTTTTAGTTTTACGGTGTTCTTAATTAATGTTAAAGGTTTACATGAAAATATTTTTTTCCATTGCGATATTACTCTTAAAATAATTAAACTATTCATACTAAAGCTTTGATTTCTCTTCCTTGTTTTCTCTTTTTTTTTAATTAATTTGATATTTAACTAGAAGACCAATAGAATGTTTGGATAGGTGAAAATTTGACAGAATGTAATGTGAAAAAAATAATCTTTAATGTTTATTTTAAGTTTTAATTTTGTCCTTAATATATATATCATTTTTGTACTAATTTCATCTCACATATTTCATTTTGGTTTTAATTTTGTTCCTAGGGTTAATATCATTAACAAAGTTGACAAAAAATATAGACGTGACTTCTAAAAGTGACATATAGACTCTTTCAAATGACATGTAGACTTTTCTATGTGACACATTAAACATTTAAATATTAATTTTGGGTGAACAAAAAATAATAAAAATATCACTCTTAGTCAAATATTTGAGACAAAATTAATATTAAAATCAATTAATATGATATGTTGATAGTAAATGTGTTACATGAAAAAAAATTCATATCAACATTTTCATCTACTACATTAATGTTGTTAATCTTGGGGACAAAAAAGAAACATGTGAGAAGAAAATTGGCACAAAAAAAAGTTAAAAAAGAAATTAAAACTTGAGGTAAACATTTGGAACCAAAAAAAAATATTTTTGCCTAATGTGAAAAAATAGAAAACCAAAATTTCCTCCTTCTTTACAATTTTTTTTTCAATGAATAGAATGGAAAATAGCGTAAACTCTTTCTATCCTTCTTCATCCATAACAATAATTTTTTGTTTAAACTTATGTTTCCTATTAAGTTCTTTAATAAAAATATAGTATATGTAAAAAAATTGGTTAAAAGAATTCATACAATTATAAATTGTAAAATAATATAATTTTTAAATATTATATACTTATTGTATTTTAATGTAAATGCTTGATAATATAAGTATAAAAAATTATATATAAATTTCTCATTCCACTCGCTCCCAAATTTGGGGGGCAATGAGAAGAAACCAAAATTTTAATTATCTATATAATAGACTAAAATAATTCTACTCTAAAGCATTAATTGCATGGATGTCATTAAATAACATATAATAAAATTAATAAATTAAAATAAAAATTAAATAAATAAATTCTTTCTTATTGATGATACTATATTAAATTTATTCTAAGCAACCCTTTTGAGATGTGTTGTAGGGCTCTCCTTTAAATTCTATAAATATTATAATATATTAAAAGTAAATTAATGTGATTAATTCTATAATGCATTCAAATGAATTTGAAAAATTTGCATTTAAACGAATTCAAATTATCCTTTTTAAAACTATGAAATGTCGTAAATTTAATTAATAATTAAATAATTGCAATATATTAAATGCAAATTGGTGTGATTGATTCTATAATTGCATTCAAATGAATTTGAAAAATTTGCATTCAAATGAATTCAAATCATCCCTTTTAAAATTATGAATCATTGTAAAATTTGAGTGTTTGGAGCTCGATCTAAAGCTGGACGAATTTTGTGTTTGAAGAGTTTATATCAGTTGTCTTTGTGCTGATCTGAAGCTTGATCTCAAGCTAATACAATGCGTTTCAAACTTCAATAATAACCAAATGTGGAGTGCCATTCGTTGAACTGAGAAGCAGTATTAGAGAAATGATTAGATAGCTCCCGTATCAACTTTAGAGTGGATTTCTTGTCACCGACTACAGAGATCTAAAGCTATTTGGTAAGTATTAAATATACATCTCCAACAAGCATACTCAGATATTGTTAAATTAGCATTTGTAAAATTATTTATTAAAATTATTTTAATACACAGAATTAAGAGCAATCACGCAATATATCACCCACGAGTATGCTGAAAAAGGGACCCAACTGATAAGCAAGAGTCCAAGAAGATGGCGATTATAGGGGAAAGGTAAACTCCTCGGATCCAATATTTTTTTTTTCCTTTTTAATTAGTTTGTTCTTTGATTTAATATAGTTTTTTTGTTTGAATCCACTTCACATCTTGGAGTCAATCAATTTTATAGTATTCTTTATTTTTTATTTTGTCTCTAATGTTGTAGGGCCCCAATATTCAAACTAGATTTCTGAAGGATGGTAATCCTATTAAATTGAAACAATGTCAGGAAATAACCATATCAACTTACTATAGTATAAAGGGATATGAGAATAGCTACAAAAAGTTTGTTGAGGATGTGAAGCCTGGTAGTGTAATATTGTGCTCAGATAAAATTATCTCATTTATGGTATTATCATGTGACAAAAAACTAGGTTTGATTTAATATCGCTATGAGAACTTTATAGTTCTTGACGAGAGAGAAAATGTTAATTTTCTTGGAGTGATAGTGGATCTCCCTACATTGATAGAGAAAGACAAGAATGATATCTTGAAATGGGGAATTTTCAACAAAATTGACATGATTGTTCTTTTTTTTTTGCTCGAAAAGGTTTAGACTTGGTGGAAGTTTAGAAAGTACTGGGATAGTATGCAAAAAATATTCATCTCATGTCAAAGGTATAGTCTTTCTCCATAACATAACGTGGCCGTTTTTTATCATAAATTTTTATTAAATTTATAATTTATATTTGTATAAATAATCAAAATTTATATTAGAATATTGACGTTTTAAAAAATATATTTCATGACTCATAACTTTCATAAGTTTTATAAGTTTCACAAATTTATAAATTATAGTATTATTATCAGAATATATTATATGGATTCCAATATATTTAATATATTATGTAAGTTATTGTTAAAGTAAATAGAAAAATGTATTTTTATCATAATATATTATCATAATCATTAATTAGTGTAATTAGTGAAATTAATAATTAGTGAATTTCATTATTTTATTTGATTTGAATGAATAAATTAGGTAAATAAATAAATTTGATAAATTAATGACATCACATAAGATTAATTATTTGATTTGAATTGATTGAAAAGATTTGAATTGAAATTCAAAAATATATTATCGGACACTATATGTTTGCTATTTAGTTTTTCATAGATATCCTTCATTAGAAACAATCTTATTCAATGTATTATCAGACACTATATGTATATATATTTCCTAGTAATGATTTAAATTTGAATTCATCACTTTGTAAAGAATTAACTCCTTCAATTACACTAAATCCTTGTTGGTAATATATATGTTTGTATTAAGATAATAATTAACAAATTTTAATTATAAATTACGTAGAAAATAGTTAAAATAAGTGCAAAATATAAACTTTCTTTTAAATGCACATTATCCTTTCATTTTATGTAGATTTCTAGGAGGTTCGTTGCATTAACTAACATGTTTGGTTCAAAAAATAATAATGATGGAATGAGTGAAAGAATTAAAAAAGTGAAAATTTGTTCATAAAACCTTCCTTAAAATACTATTTTTTTTTTGAAATTTTAGTAAAATATCTCAATTTTATTTTCATTCTCTTTTTCTTTTTATATACCAAACAAACATTAAATTCTTTAGCAACAGAACGTTGAATCATGGCCCAGCAGAACCAAAAAAAAAAGTTTAAAGCCACTTGTGATCAAACCGTTAAGAATTTGAATTAAAATTTTCTCAATTTGGGAGAGATAGAAAGTAGAAACATAGTGCTGACTACCAGTGAGCTGCTGCCTCAATCAAATTCGTTGAGAACATTGATTTTTACTTGATCACTGACACAGTCAGTATCTAATCCAAGCATTAATACTTACCAACCCCTGTTTATCTTCTCAAGAAGGAAAACAGATGAAACAAGCATTCTATACATTAATCTTCAACATCAGTAAATAACAATTGACTATAAGCCATTTCAAAAATCAAAAGCAACATAATGACCAAATTTTAAGAGATATGTTACTAATCTATTTTGTAAGGGTCATCTGATAAACATAATTTCCTGATAATGCATACACTTATCCATAACTATTCTAATAGGTTCTTAATGGTCACCTCATCGTAAAACGATCATAGTTAATTATATTAAAGTCATCAATCACGCAACTGATGCCTAATATATCAAGTATCAAAGTACAAGAAAATTAATTAACTTCTATTGTGCTTTTTGATTCCCTTGAGAGTGCCAACTAAACAGGAGAGTACAAATGTTGGCCACAAGAATAAAGAAAAGAGGCCAAATACCACAAAACCAGAACAACAAATAGACTGAAAAGAGGAAAGTGAGGCAAAGAGGAGAAGGGAAGGGGACACACAGGAACAACTGTTTCTGCAATAACAGCACAACTTTCTCATAGACCCCTGTCACATTCAAACAGTAAATAAGAAACATAGAAAGATAAGTAGAAACATACTAATTAAATGTAAAAATCACAGGGTAGGAAAACTATCATAAAATGGGCATCAAAAGGGAACAGGACATGCACAAAAGTGAATGCCTCGGTATGATAGGCATTAAACTTAACCAAGAAATAATAACTCAGCAGAGCCCCATGAGAATTTCCAAGACGATAACACCAAATTAAAGCCATAGCAGAAATTACTAGTTGTCCATGAGTATGCATTTTAATTATGATTAAAAAAAAGAGGCAAAGAACTAAATCTTTACACATCAATCCTTCCATTTTCAAATGTCTCCGTCACAAAATTCAAAACATAATTTTACCAACACTTCGAAACATTCCCCAATATGAGGTATCTTATCCATGAAGTGCCAGGTTTTTCATGTGATTACCAGTACTTCCAAAATCAGGATTAACTGGTTCACATAGCAACAAATACAAAATTTTCATAGGGCCATTTCCGGAGGCAAAACTAGTTCTCAAAGAAGCCTGAGACTCATATGGGTATTATCAATATTTATTATTAGGGGAATATATTGCATTGCAAATGAGATAGCATCATGACTTAAAATCTTTTAAACCCCCAGAGGAAATATTATTAAATTGAACTAAAGTCATACATTTAAGGATTTTTCTTTTCTTTTTTTTAAACAAAGGCAATGTAGGAGTCAAAGTGCATATTATTGCCACAATGTTATTTCTAAGTGAGGAAAATTGGTATATGATATAGGCCAATTACCTGACTTTCTTGAGCAGAATGGCCTTAAGTTTGCGAGCAAGGTCCTGTGATCGGATTTTCTGCTCCAAGTTCTTCCGGGCCAAAACCCTCTTCTCAGAGTTCTTGATATGGTGTCTCTGCACCTGCTTTATCATCCGCTCCATCCCACTTGATTGCATCTTACGCTGCATGAGTGTCAATGCCCTTTCCAAGTCCCCATTTTCAACCTTTACTCGTATGCCTCTGCATTGCTGAAGCCAATGCAGTTGATGATACCCATCATTCAGTGGTTCAACAGTCCTAAGTGCCCGTCTAAAGAGGCTTGATACATGCCGTGCAACTGAGTTCATATTCAGGGGAGATGCACGCATTCACTATACTACCTTTTTATTATCAAGAACTGGTTAAAAGAACCAGGACACGTCAATTTTCAACACAGACATAGATTGTTGGGATACAGCAAGATAGAAAGGAATAACAGAAAATATGCCCTTGTGAAATGAAAAGAGAAGAACCTTGAAGAACATAAAAACCTAAAACTTGTTTAATTGGACTATTCCATTCATAAAACTTGACAGAATATTAACCAGAGGGGCTTTTGTACCAAGTTGTGAAGAATTATTTGAATTGAATCAATTTTATGTTATTTGTATCTTGCATTAATTGAACCAAATATTAAACATGTTGCAAGACTCATATAAATATATATATACATATATCGAAGTGCTGAATCTGTAAATACCGAAAGAACTGGAGAGAGACATTTCATGGTGGAAATGATTAGGAATCTTCTGGTCAGCAGGGCCCTCATTGCAAAAATAATTTTATCATACTTATACTATATGAGTCATTGAGTTGGTTTTATATTTCAATTTTCACTGGAAGAATTAGCACTATCAAATAAAATAAGACTTTGTCAATGTAATGGACAATAGACTCAATTAAAATATTAAAAATATTTGCCAAAGTAATTCACTTGAAACTGAGGATGACTGAAGAATGCTTTCAAGTTCCAACTATCAACTCATCATTCATTCATTTGCTAGATTTCTATACATACACGAACATGATTTCAGATTTCACTAATTTTCTGTCTTCTCAATGTGAAGCTCAATAACACATTACAGGGACACAACACAACACATAAATGAATTAGGAACATAGTGTGAAGACTAAAACTTCCCCAAATAGAATCAAGACAAAGTCTAAGACCAAAAAAATAGGGACATAGTCAAGAGTTCTGAGAAAACCAAACACAACAAATTAACAATAATTTAAGGCTTTCATCCATTTTGATTGGCACCAAGCAAAAAAAAAAAAAAAAGTTACCTAAAAGCTTCCATCCATCCACCATTCAGAAATCAACATTTGTTTTGTGGTTTACCAGTTTTGATTTATTAGGCATGACAATTTATCGGGAATTAAGGAATGGCAATTGGCAAAGACGACGTTCCCTCTTGTACAAAAGACATTTTATTGAATCCTGTATTTCCATGAACCATTTATAATTACTGTTTTGCACTCTAAAACATGAGACTGAAGATAGGTTCAGTGCTAATGCTGATACAGTAAGCTGTACGCATGGAGTAAACTGCCCAGAAAAATTCGGTTCCGTACATAAAGATAGGTTTTGTTAACATAATCATTATTGCTTTACTCGTAAGCTGACTCCATATTCCAGAGTTCAGTTCTGGTATTTAGAAGCATATTTCCTTAATATTTTCACTTTGTTTAACAACTCTTATAAAACTAAACAACAGACACTAAGCACTAAGTGTTTCGATCTGAAATGCACGAGGCACGAAATTTCCATGAACCAAATGCCCACCAAAAACATAATATTCATTAATAAATCAACTGCCCAAATCAATCATGGCAATCAGCAGTCAGCAGCGCACCACAACCAGTGCAAAGTTACAACAGACCAAAAAAAACAAACAAACAAACAGAGAGACGCCATACCGATTACCAGACCAGTGAGTGAAACCGAGTCTGAACTCTGAAAGTGAGAGCGAAAGCGAGAGAGGGATTAGGGTAGAAGAACTGACCAAGAGAAAGGGGTGGAGTGCAAGAAGCAGAACTCAACTTACCGAATCTAAAAGTAAGAAGAGAGCTCAGCGAGAACGAGAGGCGAGGGACAATTCCAAACAATTAGGCCAGAACCAGATGTGCAGTGCGCTCCAGCGAGAAGGTTGCGATTTGTGAAGCTGAGAGGGGTTCTGAAATTCTGAATTATATTTCGGTAAATTGAATTCTGAATTTCAGACTGAGTTCTATTGGGTTGGGTATTATCGCTTTTTGCGATGGGTTTTAACGCCTATTGCATTTTGAACTTTTGATTCCTTTTGACTTATTTAATTTTTATTTCTGTTTGGATCCCAAGATGGCCCGTTTAGGCTGAGGTTTATACAGGCTAATATTTATAAATCCAAACTGGCCCTAAATTAAAACGGGCATGGATTGACCTATGCGTCCAGGCTTGTTTTGATAATATTACTGTAAGAAAACAAATCATATGATTACAATCTTGATAACATTGATAATATATATAAACTATAAAGAATTAGATGATTGATCACTATCAGTCATTCAAAGGCAAAAAAAAATTAAAATAATAGGTCTACAATAAAGAAATAGAGAGAGAGAGAGAAATCAAAGCTTATTTTCAATTTGTAAGTGACAAATTGCCATACTCTATTTACTATTTTTCACAAATATCTTTCTTTTATGCTCGTTTAAAAATTAGGCGTTGAGTGTAATTAAATCAAACATTAAGAGAGGTTAGTGTAAATATCTTTTTTATGGTTATAAAAAAGTTAAATTCCAATTTTTTTATGGAATATAAATTAATCAGGTGGAGATCAAGGCTTAAGCTAATCTTCTTGTCCACCCACCCAAACCAAAGGCAGCAAGACATGGGGACGGGGTACAAAAGTTATGTAGAAGTTTATCTAATTGCTTCATGTGATAGCTCAACATAATTTCGCAAGAAGGAAAATAGCAACATCCACATATGACAATTTAAACAACTAAAACATAAAAAAGGTTAACGGAGGGGAGGGGAAAGAAGGAAAATACCAACATCCACATATGACAATTTAAACAACTAAAACATAAAAGAGGTTGACGGAGGGGAAGGGAGGGGAGGGATTTTAATGGAGGGGAAGGGAGGGGAGGGGAGGGGAGGAAAGAAAAAATAAAATTTTTTTGTTTGGTTTAGTTTGAGGGGAGGAGAGGCGAGGGAAAATAATTTTTTTTTTGTTTGGTTTGCAAGGAGAGGGAAGATAAAATAAAATAAAATGACTATTATAACCCTTTGATTATATGACCAACAAAACAAAACAAATTTGTTATCACTTATATTCAAATAAGTTAGTTCATTTGTCACGGTGAAATAATATAACATTTTAACAGTTTCAATTTAATTTATCTAAAAAGTATCTCAAATATATAATGTGTTTTAAAAATCATATAATATTTTAATTTTATTATTACCGTAATAAGAAAAAAAGCTAAATAATTTTATTGTTAGAAGAAACAAAAAAATAATTAAGTATAATTTAACTAACTGATTAAAATTCTATTTTGGTCTCTCACATATATCCTTTTTTTAATAGATTTTTATTCTCAATTTGGTCCCTTACAGATTGATATGTTATCAATTCAGTCTCTCAAAAAAATTATATTCTCAATTTGGTCCATCATAAATTAATATGTTATTAGTTTAGTCCTTCACTTATTTTCATTCTTAGTTTTTTCCCTAATAAATTGATATATTATCAATTTAGTTCTTGTTTTGCTGGCCATAACTTTTGATGAAGGGACTAAATGATAATATATAAATTTGTGAGGGACCAATTTGAAAATAAAAATATGTGAGGAACTAAATTAATAACATATCAACACATTGAGAATGAAAATCTACGAGGGACTAAATTGATAATATATTAACCTATAAAGGACCAAATTGATAATAAAAATTTGTAAGTGACTAACTTGAGAAAAAAGACATCTATGAAGGACCAAAATGATATTTCGGTCCTTATTAATTTACTCAGTTTATTATTATTAGGATTTTTTTGTTATCCTTTATTATTTAGTTATACATATAATGTATTATTTACATATAATAATAATAATAATAATAATAATAATAATAATAATAATAATAATAATTTTTATATAGTCAAAATATGTTAGTAATATATTATTCAAGAAGCAAAATAAAAAAAGTTAGAAGGTAATCTTAGTATTAAACAAAATTATTAAGGACACTTATGTCTTTTATATTATTACAATTTTCCTTCCCTCCAAATCCCTGCACTTTCGGAGGGGAAGAAAATAAGAGGAGAGGAGGGATTTTTCACTTACATTTTCTCTCCCCTCCCTTCTAACTATCAAAACAAACAAAGCCAAATTAAAAAAAATCCCTCCCCTCCCATCTATTTCCTTCCAACCAAATAATACGTAAGAGAGAAGATATGAAAGAGCATATGATAACAATATCTAGAAAAACCCCAGATTTAGGTCGCCCATACATATCCAGACTACAGCACCTTTAATTTTACTTCTTAGCTAGGTTTATTCTCACTCTGACCCACTAAAATATTTAGGTCGCCCATACATACCAAGGCCTTATTATCTTCTAGCCTTAAATCTTTCATTTCCCTCTAAAAGGAAGCTCTATCCTTCATAGATAAAAGAAATTAAACTATCAAACTCATGCAACAGCACAAGTTTTGACATGAATAACATTCTTTGAAGCCAGCAACACTTCCACTTTAAAATCATCAGACCACCATAAAGCTAAACCACTAGATAAACCAATCAGATCAACATAAAAGAAATCTTTCGACTTAATGGCTATTCCTGGCCAGCCACCATGCCCATCCGTAATGGTAATTTATTCTCTTTCATTAACTTCTGTCTTTTTTTTCTTTTTTTCATCCATTAGAACTTGGATCAGAGTCATAATAGAATGGAGAGAATGGAGAGTCAGAGGGTCAGATGAGAAGGTCGTACCTGAGATGGCGATGACGAGAATGGAGAGTCAGAGACAGCGACAGAGGTAGAGATTGGAGAGTTAGAGACGCTGAGGGCACTAAGAATAAGAGTCAGAGACAGCGAGGGCACCAAGAAGGACATACGGAGGCACGACGGGAGAACGAAAGCAAGACGGCTAAGGGGCGAGGAACCAAACAGTGATAGGAGGAGGACGAAGACATGACTCGAGAGAGAATAGTCAGCAGCAGAATACGAGAGAGGAGCGATTTGGGATTTGAAAATTGGGAATTAGGTTAGATTTAGGTTTTCTTTCTTTCTTTCTTGTTTTAATTAAAATTATTTTAATTTTAACTACAAAATAACTAAATTATCCCTAATATATATAATTAATATATATTTTAAGGGTATTTTAGTAATTTTAGTAAAATTATTAAAATATCCTTCAAGGATTGGGATCCTACAGAGCGGAGAGTGTGATCTCTGTCCCTAAATTACTTTTGGAGGAACTATTTTCCTCAGTCCCAATCATTGCGAGAAAAAATTCTCGTCGATAAGGGCTCTGAATGTCGTGATTCTCAAATCCAGGGTCTCGATGTCATCCCTAACCCATTGTGGTCTTACTCAAATTAAATTTGAATTAGTCGATGCAAGTGTAGTGTTTAAGCACCATATGATTATTTACCAAATATTATATTTATATATATATATATATATAGAGAGACAGAGAGAGAGAGAGAGAAAATTTTTGTCATCTATCATAATCTTACTTGATTCGAATCCAAATTAATCGACACAAATATAATATTCAAACACCAAAAAACTAGAGAATTATGTCGTGTAAAGAGTAAGTATATTGATAGAATACTCTGTTTTAAATTCCAATTATGAATTGGTTTTTGTGTAACAAAAAGAAATCATGTGCTTCTCTTCATTTGATTTTCTTAACCAAAAATCAATGCAACAGTGGCAAAATCACCAAATTCAAAGCAGACAATAGAGTTACAAAACACACATGACTAAGCTCAAATTCAAACCCACATTTTGCAACTTTAAACCAAAACAACAAAATTCATAAGCAATTCAGTTGATTCAAATCAAAAGAAAAACACATGCAGTGAAGCGTACCATCGAATCATAAATCATTTTTCAGCCAAGAACCTCACAACTTGAAACAACATAAAGTTAAAAACATATTAATGCGATCTAGATTAACCTAAGCCCTTTAATCAAAATTCTAAGTCAAATAATTCACCTGAGAAAGCATAGTAGAAGCATATCTCATGAATTTTTTTTTCTTAAATTCATTAAAGGAATTTTTTTAAAAAAAAAGGAGGTCCCAACAAATTATATCACAAACCCATAGTTCAAAACAAGAAAACGAAAAACAACGCTAGGGATAAGTGATTACCCCAAACAAGCAACGCTTAACAGGAATTGGGCCAGAACATATGGCAACGGCAATAAGTAAGAAAATTGGGAGGCTGAGCTGAGAGCACATTGGAGATTACTTAGGAGAGATTTAGGAGACTATGTTTTCTCCGCTAAAATTTTTAATATTATATATATATATATATATATATATATATATTAATTAAACCATTTTAATTATTAATATTATATATGCATGCAAACAATATTTTTGGAACTGGCCCGGTCATTAACTCGGGCTGACTTTCGGGTCACTGGATCACTGGTTCAACTGTCGGGTTACTGGGTCAATTATTAAACCGGATAAATAAATTAAAAAATATATACATATATATATATATATATATATATATATATATATATATATATACAAATAAATTAAAAAACAAGTAAAATAAATAATTTATATACAAATTTCAAACTTCAAAGTCATAAACATGCATAATAATTCAAAAATAAGGTCATAAATATTCATAATTATTTATAAAATCATAAATAATATCATCCAAACATAATAATATGACTAATATGCAGAATATCAATTTTTCTCAAGAATGTATATTTGAATTTCTCAGTCATATTCAATTACTTAAATCATGAAAATTTTGTTATGAAAATTATGTTAAAAAAAACTTTTATATTTGTCGACTTGGTCTAGTTTTATTTTTCTAAAAATAATTTTAAGTTAATTTTGTTGTACCTATCTGAACATATAAGAATATGTTAGTCACAAAATTGATTGGGTTAGTTTCACAAATTAATGGATTGTTTAAAAAAAAAAAGATAATAAAATAATTTTTTTTTAAAAAAGGAAAGATCTGGGTCACCGGGTCGAGCAAGACCCTACCGGTCGACCGAGTCTTGGTTGGGTCGACCGGGTTTTGGCCGATTCGATTGTGACCGGACCAAAACTCATGACCTGGACCGGTCCCGACCTTAGGTCACCGAGTCCCGAGTCAACCCACCGAGCTGGTCTGAGTCTCAAAACAATGTATGCAAAGGTATTAAATAATATGAATAGGGATAGGGATCACACGAGGTAGAGAGTATAATTCTCACCCTTGTTGAATTATATTTTTTAAGGGGGTTAATCCATTATCTCTATTCTTGCAAAAAAAAAAACCTCCTAAGTATAGGGCCTCGAATGAGATAGGCTATATTTGACAAAATTAGCTTATAAGCTAACTCATAACTTATAAGCTAATTTTTAGCATATAACTTATAACTGATAGCTGATAGCTTATAAACTAACTTATTGAATTAGAAGTATTTAGTAAAAGTAACTATTAAAATAGTTGACAAATGTAAAATGATATAAAATGATATATATTTTTTAATCTCAAAATAATATAAATAAATATATCATTTTTGTTTTTAATTAAATTAATTTAAATTATTCTATATATATAATTTATTAAAAATATATATTTATATATTTTATTATATTTTATATATGAATAATATATTTTACATATATAATATATTTATACATATTAATATATTTTATTATATATAATAAAATATATTTACATTTTTTATTATATTTATATTATATATATATATATATATATATATATATATATATATATATATATATATATATTTATATATAAGGATATAATAGATATTTTTATGGAATAACAAAAGTAAAAAAAAATACATAAACTATAAGCTACTCAAAGTAAATTATTAAAATAAATTATAAGTTACTAAAATAGGCTAATTTTTAATGAGCTTATAAACTAGTCAAACAAACTATAAGCTAGTCAAATAAATTATAAATTCGTTGAGCCGAATAGAGCCTTAGTCATTGTAAAATTAGAGATGTTTTGCCTTCCTTATTTGTGTAAGAAGTCACTGATCCACATTGGATCAAAATAAAATTCCATTGAAAATTATGAGCAAACTTATCCTTCATGGCGTAATTTAACCTTCAAACGGACAAAAAAAAAAAACTTATTCTTCGTAGCAGGCTCAGTAAAAAAGAAGGTATTAAACTTGCTAATGATTCTAGACCTCGAGCAGCAATTAAGAATGAACAGTATCAAATGTATCCCAAAAGATGGAGGACTTTATGGCAAGGATTGCGAATGCAAGATTAGCAACAAAAGGCATAATCAAACAAATCACAGTGTAAGAAGCAAACAAACCACACCTACATCAAAATGCTTCAAACTAAAAGCCTCCCTAATTCCTCTTGCGCGATAAAGGAATAAAATGGATCCGCTTGCTGTTCTGCAGTAACACTAAAGGTTCAAAATGCGTCTATTTGGGATTATTTACGTTAAATGAATAAAATGATTGGGTTTATTTGCTTCAAGTGTTAATGGGAGGAGAAAATTTGTAAAATTAGGATTCAAAATGGATAAATTTGGAGTTATTTATATCTCACATGTTCAACAAAGGAGGAAAGTAATAAAATTAGGGCTCAAAATAGATAAATTTGAGGTTATTTATATTAAAAATAAGATTTATGTATTAATCTAATTCTGTGTTTAAAAAAGGAGGAAATTTGAAAATTTGAAGTTCAAAATAGACAAATTGGAAGCTATTTACATTAAGTAAAATGAAGATTTTCAAAAATTATAGTGAGAAACAGATATATTGGGATTTTTTTTTCTCACATGTTAAATATTTAACGGAAGCAAATTACAAGGCTCCCAACATGATAACGGAGTAACCCACCAGCCACTTGATTGTATCATTTTTTAAATCATACAATACCAAATTGAAAACCATGCATTTGTCATATTTTAATTGGAAAACCATACATATGTTTGTATTTGCTACTAGGTTCTGTGATAATGACATAACAAATATATTCTAGGACAAGTGTATATTTCTTAAATAATTAGAATATAATAAATACATATATGCTCTTTGATAATTTAAATATATTTGTTTACACTCCTTAGGACATAACAAATATATTATATGATAAATATATAATTTTTTAATTAAAATACGATAAATTTATGTCTTTAAAAATTAATTGTATATTTTTTTAGATTCAATATTGCATGGTTGGTCCCTTAAAAAATTTTTTATTTTTGGTGAAAAAACTGATAATAAAAATACAAAGAATTACATATAAATATTGCCCTCCTCTCTCTCTCTCTCTCTCTCTCTCTCTCTCTCTCTCTCTCTCTCTCTCTCTCTCTCTCTCTCTCTCTATATATATATATATATATATTTGAGGGGGACCACCTTCACCTTTTTTTTTGTCTTAAATTATATGTATACAATCCTGGGCTGTCAATTTCTTTTTTCTTATACATATTTTAAAAATATAGATAATTTATTTTTAAAAAAGATAAATTACACTATCTTGTCCCAAGATTTAGTTAGCTTACACTTACTATTTTTCTAATTTCAAATTCTATATTTATATCTCTTATCATTTTCATGTATGTCGCAAAAATGTTTTCTAATTTATTTGCTGGCAAATTAATTAATTTTTACACATTAAAAAGTATAGTTTTATTTTTAATATGATAATTAAAAAGTTAAATTAATGTTAGCATCTATATAAAACCTTGGTTTTATTTTTAACTTGAGAATAAAAATTGTTAAGTAATTTTATAATTAAAAAGAATATATGTGACGTAAAAAAATTACAATGACAAAAGTTAAATCAAAGAAGAGTTGAATGTAATGTCTAAAATTAAATGGACCTTAACTGTAATTTTTTAACCAAAATTTGACTAATAATGGTGTAATTTATTCAATATAAATGTAAATAGGTGTACTTGACTTTGGATATTTCTTAGATTATTTATAAATAGTCTATTACTTAATATGACTCAGCAATCCATAATTAGTTTTTTTTTTAAATTATAAACATTCTATTTGTTAAAAAAAACTTGAAAACTGTGAGACATATGAGGGGTGTAGCTTAAAAAAAAGTGACATATCAGATAAACTTCAACAGGAATGAATGATAAACAGCCTTAATCTTAGCTGCAGTGGACAATATTATTTATATTGAAGAATTGTGAATCGGTTATAGCTCATATGTACAGATGGCAAAGGATCCATCAAATACGGAATTTGTTAGCAAATACTTTACAGAAAGAATCATATAACAGAGATACAAATCTTAACCAATTTACACATAGGTATAGTGCGTCAATAGTGAGCTATTGCGCCTCTGTTATCATAATGGTCTTGTGCTAGAGTATTGGGCTTGCTGTGATGGACTTGTTGTGAGCTTAACATCCCCCCTCAAACTTGAGTGGGAGAAGGATTGGACACCAAGTTTGTCTTGAAGGTATTTGAACTGACTATGGGACAGAGGCTTGGTGAAACAGTCAGCAGTTTGATCAAGCGTAGGAACATAGTGAACTTCTAATTCTTTTGCAAGAAGTTTGTCACAGATGAAGTGTATGTCTAGTTCAATGTGTTTACTCCTAGAATGAAGAACTAGGTTTGTAGCAAGAGCTTGTGCACTGATGCTACCACACAAGAGGATGGCAGCAAAGGTAATAGGGAAGCCAAGTTCTTGCAGTAAAGATTGAACCCAGAGTAATTTTGTTGCTAAATTTGCTAGAGCCCGGAAGAACGGGACATGGTTTGTTGTTTCCTAGAGGACCATGAGATTAATGCATTCCCAAAAAATGTGCAGTATCCCTCTGTAGACTTTCTATCATTGCTTGAGCCAGCCCAGTCTGCATTCGAAAAACCTTGCAACTAGAGCACTGGGCTAGATGAAATAAATATACCAAAGTCTTCAGTACCTTTCTGTAATATCCCAAGAATTTATATGAATATTTAAAGCCTATTTTGAAGTTTAGTGAAAAATTTAATTACGTGAAAAATTTTCTTTTTGAATTAGTGAAGAAAATGTGAGAATAGAAATTTTTATTTTTAATTTAGGAAATTTTTACAAATTCTCAAGGACTAAAGTGAAAAGAAAAGAAAGTATAGAGGACTTTTGAAAAATGACCAAGTAGGAACCCGAGAAGAAAAATAGAGCTTATGGGAATGAATTATGAGTCTGGTACCGAAAAGATGATGGATTCGAGGTTAAAGTGGAGTTTGAGACATCGAGAGGGATTAAAGTGAACAAATCTTATAAGCTAAGGTGGCTATGAGCGATTTTATCGAAAAAGAAATTGGTGGGGCCCACGCGTATACACTTCTCCTTATTCTTTTCTTTTTCTCATTCTCCCTCCCGTAGCTTCACTTTCTCTCTCTCTCGATTATGCTTGCAAAGGAATTTCTTCATCAATCATTCATGCAATTTTTGCTTTGGGAAGGAAGCTATGAAAGTTAGGATGATTGGTAAGTTGATGTTCTTCTTCTTCTTCCTCTTATTACAAGATCAAATCCTTGGTTATTATTTTTGCAAAATTTTTGTAGAATATTTTAATGGATGAATTTAAGTGTGGATGTTAATCTAAAACATTCCTAGGTGGTTTATGATGTTATTAGAACAAGAAATTTGGAGAAAACTATGAGAAATTCGTAGAATTTGAATATTTGAAAAAGTTAGTGTTCTTGATGAAAATTTGAGATTTGAGCTTGGATTGTTGGTAGAAATTGGGGGTTTTGGTGTTAAAACACTCCTTAGACATTAAGGATGAAAACCCATGGAAGAAATCAAAAGAAATGTTGTTTTAGATATGATTTTTGGATTTTTGGATGAAGAACACGAAGAACATCGAAAATTTTCCCCAGAATTACTGTTCACCGAGAAAATTTTTCCAGATTTTCTCGTTACTGTAGCGTTGACTCGGTCAACGTTACTGTAGCTGCGTTGACCGTTGACCGTTACTGTAGCATCAGTTTTTTTTTTTAATATCGTTGAAAAGCTCTTTGAGTCTAGTTTCCAATGGTATAAGTTTCATCTGGATATTCATTACCAGTTAGGAGTTATGATTTGAGAAGTGGATGAAGGTCGAGAGTTGTGGTAGGAAATTTCTCTATTTCGTAACCCTGATGGTTTTTATCTGGTTACAATAGGAATGGTCAAGTGCAAGGTGGGAGTGCTGAGAGCATGAAATCCAGGTGAGTGGGTTAATACTTGCTATGATTAAATATCTTTGTTATTGACTTTTTGCATTATAGTGAAAATATGTTGAATATCCAAATTTGAAGAGAATGATGTGGGATGATGAGACAAACAATTGTGGAACGTGCCAGGTGATGTATATAATTATATTTTCTTATTTTCTCATGAATGAGGTTATATGATGGATTGTGAATGGCATGTGAACTGAGTTGAAATGTATCATACTCTGATTGTTGAGTTCAATCATATGCGGATAGTTGAAGTATGTTATTGTTGAATAATTGTTCTATATTATGGGTTATGTTATATACATGCTATGTTGCTGGAACCACATTGATTATGTTGTGGCTTGAATTGTAAATGACTGAGTTGTGTATGTGGCTCAAGATTATGATTGAGGATATTTTTATATGTGATTGTGATTGTGTTTGACTGGAAAGGAAAGGCATGGTGGTGCACCCCATGGAGAAATCTATGTGAAGCTATAAGGGTGGAGAATATAAATGGAGCGATAAGGGTGGATGCGGCGGGGGCCGCGGGCAACGATCCAGAGGTATTCTGGACGACCCGGTTGGTACGGGAATTGTGTGTGAAATTGATTTCATCGATTGCTGTTGTGAATTTTGAATTTTGTTGAAATGCATTTGATTCACTTGGATATTGTTGTGAAGTATTATGAATAATATTATATCATATGATGATCGATCTACGTATGATTGCTGCATGTTATCATTATGATGCATGATTTTTATTTTGTCATAGTATTGTGTTATCTACTCACTGGGCACGTGGTTTGCTCATACCCCTCTTATTGATATTTTTTTTCAGAGTTGACAGCTGAAGGTAAATATCGGAACAAGGAATTATGGATCCTTAGTCCATAATTACCTTTTCATTTGTTCAGGATAAAGGTATAATAGTTAAGTTTTATTCTAAGTTGTATAAATCTAGAAATCTCTGTAATCGGGTAGGTTCATTCAGTGATGTAATGTGAGTAATTGTAGTATGTATACAGAACTCGTTTTGGTTGCATGAAAAAGAATTGTATGATTTTTTTTAAGAGAAAGATAGGCTTACGGAGGTGAAATGAAATTCACTTTCCGTGCCAGTCACGTGCTCAAATTTTGGGACGTGACATTTTCAAGTATCGAAATAAGCGCTTGATAGCTTGCTAGTGAATGAGACATAAACTGTGCAAGAATTGGCTTAGTTTGTTGACAGCAAATGAGATGTCTGGTTTGGTGTTGATGAGATATCGCAGAGCACCCAAGGCACTTCGGTACATGGATGGATTAGAGAGAGCTTCAGAATCAGTTTTATACAGATTTGTGCCTAGTGCAAACCGTGTAGGACAAGTTGTACATTGCTGCATATCAAATTTGTCTAGTAGCTCAGTGATATATTGCTCTTGGTTCAAGAAGAAGCCAGTTGAAGTCCTTCGAACTTGGATGCCGAAGAAGTAATGGAGTATGCCTAGATCTTTGACAGAGAAATTCTTATGAAGATTGGCAATAAAATTCTTGAGATGTTCAATATTGTTGGAAGTAACCCAACACATCATCCATATAAATTAGGATGTACAAAATTTTGTCATTTGTCTGAAGAAAATAATGAAGGATCAGCCTTACTGTGTTGAAATCCCCAACTCAGTAATGTTACTTTGAGTTTATCAAACCAGGCCCTTAGAGCCTGTTTAAGGCCATAAAGTGCTTTATTTAGCTGGCAAACATGTGAAGGAAATTTGGAATCAACAAAACCAATTGGCTGAGTCATGTAGACCTTCTCTTGCAAAATACCATTCAAGAAGGCATTGTCAAAGTCCAATTAGTGTACAGGCCATTGGAGAGATGCAGCAATAGTCAGGATGATCCTTATAGTTGCATGTTTTGTAACAGGACTAAAGGTTTTAAAGTAGTCCACACAGGGGGGTTTGAGTAAACCCTTGAGCCATTAAACAGACTTTATACCTCTAAGTTGAACCATTAGAGTTATGTTTAATTTTGAAGATCCATTTTGAACCAACAATACTCAGAGAGAGAAAGTGGCACCAAATTTCAAGTCTTGTTTTTCTTTAAAGCATTAAATTCATCCTACATAGCTTTTTTCCAGGTAGGATCTTGTAAAGCTTGGGTTACACTAGATGAAATAGTTGTTGGTAATGACAATTTAGTGGAACCAATGAAAGGTGTTTTGGGTTTGGAAATGCCTTTTTTGCTTCTTGTCTCCATAGGGTGAGTGGAGATGGCATAAGGTAAGGCTTGTATTGGTTGATCACAGCTATTGGCAGTGGTTAAGTTTTGAAAATTAAAATAAGGATTTATGCAATATCTAGTGGAACTACCAAAATCAGAATTAGGAGAAGTGGAATTAGAATCAGTAGAGTAATGAGAAAAATTATCAAAAGAGTTGTTTGGACTTGGTATTGACCTGGTCAATGGAGAATTCATGGATGTTGGCACTTCTTTAGGGGAGAAAATGCTTGCTCCAGTAGGTGAAGGCAATGAAATTGTGCTGCTAGAAATTTCAATTGATGGAGAAGTTTGTTAATCATGCTGCAGTTCAGAAAAAAGTGATTTATATGGAAATTCTGAATCATGGAAAACCACGTGTCTAGAGATATATAGTCTTCCTTCTGGTGAGAGACACTTAAATCCTTTATGTGAGGGGCTATATCTTAGAAACACATATTTGGTTGAGTGATACTGTAACTTGTTGTGATTAAGGGAGTAAGGCACGGGTGAGCAGAGCACCCAAAAGGGTAGCGATTATTATAATATGGTTTTTTATTAAAAAGAGTTTCAAAGGGGGTTTTATTGGCCAAGACTGGTGTAGGTAGTCTATTTATGAGATAACATACTGTTTGAAAAGCCTCCAATCAAAAGGTAATAGGAAGTTGTGCTTGTGCAAGTAAGATTAGGCCCATTTTTGTAACATGCCTATGTTTTCTTTCAGCCCTACCATTTTGGGATGATGTATAAAGGCAAGTAAAGATATGTGAGATGCCATTGTTAGTGACATATTTTGCAAAAGCTTTAAATTCCCTCCTGAGTCACTGTGTACAATTTTTATTGATGATTCTAGTTGTTTTTCCATCATATTTTTGAATTGGATAAAGGTAGGTAATGCTTCACTTTTTTGTTTTAAAGGATAAAGCCAAAAGAATCTACTGAAGTCATCAACAAAAATGATGTAATATCTATATCCATTTTGAGATTGAATAGGGTTGGTCCCTAAATATCTGTGTGTATTATTTGCAAAGGTTTCAAAGCTTTGGATGTTGAAAGTTGGAAAGGAAGTTTGTGGTTCTTTCCCATTTGACAGGCTAAACAACAGATCATATTTATTTTATTGATGGAAATTTGAGGTTTACAACTTTTAATAACTTAAAATAAGACTTGAGAAGATGGGTGTCCTAAGGACCTATGAAAATTCAGTATATCAAATTGCTGTTTCTCAGTAAAGAAAACTTGTGCAGCAGAGTTTAAAGCTATTGGAAAAAACTGGTAAAGTCCTTCTTTAATTCTCCCTTGAAGAAGTGTCTTCCTTGAGCTCTTGTCCTTCACAAAGAAACATTCCTAGCTAAGTTCTACAAAGACATTATTCTGTGCTGTGAGTTGAGAAAATACTGATTAATTTTTTTTAATCTTGGGTGTATATAAAATATTTTTAAGCACAAGAGGCTAAGAAGAGAGTTCAAGTTTAGTGGTTCTAGTACAAGAAATTGGAACAGATTATCCATTACCAACAACTAGGTTAGTATTACCATTATTATTGTCAATCTGTTATAGCATGTTGGAATTATTTGTAACGTGGTGTGAAGCACCACTGTTGAGGTACCAACTCGGATCGTTGGTGTAATATCCGTAAAAATTTTTTTTTTCAGTATATGATACTATTTACCTATACAACACTATTCACGTATATAGAACTGTTCACGAATATGGTCATCATGAATGAGTGCTAATTTTGATTTGGAATAATTCAATAGAGAAAATGATCTATCTGTCTATTTAATTTCCCATATACTTATATGAATCTTGTTATCTTGTATGTGTATGTTGATGAAAATACAGATTTTCACAATATTGTATAAATTGTGGGATGTGGCAATGATCCCACGGGTAAGATGTGGATTGGGCATAAGAGGAAACTAGAAAGAAATTGGTAAAAAAATGACGTTTTATATAAGAAAATCTCCCTTATGGACTAAATGGAAAGGAAACTTAAATAGTAAATTGATTATACTGATAGATGAGACCGATAAGTAAAACTGGTAGATAAGACTTATAAGTGAAATGGTAAGTGAGACTAGTAAGTGAGACTGGTAAGTGAAACCGGTAGATGGAATAGTATAGGAGAACAGTAGATGAAATAATATAGAAGAACGGTAAATAGAATAGTATAGAAGAACGGTAGATGGAATAATATCAAATAGTACCTTTGATTTCCCTATAAATAAGTCATTCTATTTCACTTCTAAACTTACACCTTCAGTTTCTCTTCTTTCCTCTCCTCAAACTTCTCTTACCCCGGCACTAGGTCTCTGAGATTTTAAGCATTTTTTTTTCAGCTTAGATCCAAGGTGAGAATACTATACTATTTCTTATAATTATACAAGTTAAATTCTTCAGTATATTTTGTGGTTGTGGCTTTAACTGATCCTCCACACAAGAAAAGAACTTTTCCTAGTACGAATAGTGATCATATATATTTATACCGTATTTATGAATAGTATTCATATGTATGGATAGTAACCATACATATGAATAGTATCTGTACGTATAAATAGTAATCATATATATGAATAGTATTCGTACATGTAAATATTAATCATATGTATTTTTGAATATTACAAGAGTCGAAGGAAAAGGAGAGAACAGAGCATCCCAATGGAGATGCATGTTTAGCTTTGAGCCTTCAATGAGATTTTGGACATCCTTTGATTGATATAAGATGTAGAAATCTAGCTCGGACCCGAGGTGAGGGATCTAGCTATACCTTGTATGATTTTACTTTCTAGGATTGTACTTTCTAAAGTTTTGTAAAATAATATCATGTGATAAGGTGATTATGTATTTGACACACATGATGTAAGGTACCACATGCATATAATTTGAGCTTGCAAACTATATGTGGATGAAGGAATATAGAACTTTATACTATACCTGAATTTTGAAAATTTGAGCTCAGTTGAAGGGTTGATCTAGCCTTGTTTGATTTATTTTTAAAAATTTGTTTGTTAGAAGATATAATAAATTAAGGAATAAATATATTTTCTATATATTTGGATAGAGCTTGCAAAGGAAATCATGTGAATGATTGATGATTATGAATGACATGGATTTATTAAAGTTCATGATGTGCATATGAATGCTCTTGATTGTGCAATTGATTGTATTTGAAAGAAACAGAGATTTCGAACACTTTTGCGTCCTTTGAGGACAGGGGTGAAATAAGGTTGAATTGCTTGACGTCCTTTTAAGGGCTTGACACAAGATATTCAATGTATATAATTATACACATGGAATAGTTGAGGGATTAATCCCTCCAAGATACTAATGCGTGTAATGGTACACATGGAATGGTTGAGGACTTGATTTCCCAAGATTCCAATGCATGTAATGGTTGTAGACATGAATATATCTTTAAGCAAAAATATTACCTACGGGCAGAACACGCCTTCGGGCGGGATGACATCTACAAGTGGGATAACGCTTTCGGGTGAGGTGCATGTGATTATTTATGAACTTTCTTATGATGAATTCCTCTTGACTTACATTTATGTCATGAATTATTAATGTTGTGAGTTTTTCACATGTTCATACATGATTATATGTACTTTTGGCATGCATAATTGATTATATGTGCGGTAAGGCTATTTTATGGTGAGTCAAGTGGATAAGACTCACCCACTCATAGTTTCAGGTAAAGAAGGCTTTTTAACTTCGAGGATGAACGTGTCGATGATGCCTCCCCTTTGTTCGGGGTACGGTAACAGACTTAATTATGTTGTTTTAGTAATTTTAGAAAGCTCTGTAATCGGGTAGGTCATGTATTGTTGTATAAGATGGTTAAATTTGAAAACATGTAATTTAATTGTATGAAATCTTATTTATACTTTCTCATATAATTATGAGAAGAGAAAACATTCTCTTGTTTTACTTCTTTATTGTGTAATTTAAAACAATTATATTTTAAAGGAATAATTGGATTAAGGAAAGAGTAATAGGTTAAATGGAAAGTTAGGCTTGCGGTGGTGTGAGTTTAGACATCGTCCGCGCTAGTCACAGGCCTAGATTTAGGGCGTGACAGTTGGTTATTTCTGGACTTGCAAAGTAGGCACTGGCATTATATGGGGAACCAGTTGTGGGAGCTTTGGTTTGATTGGGAACACTTCCCATATAATTAAGGTATGATCTGTAGTAGCACACAGAGGCCAGGTGGCCTATTTTCCCACATATTTGGCACACAAGTCTTCCATTGGAGTTTCTCCCTCAGCCTCGGTTTTTGCCACCACAATTTGAGTTTCAACCTCTCCAATTGTTCTTGTTGCTGTTATTTTTGGAGTCAAAAGTGTTGTTAGCAGATCTTTGGTAATTATTTGAGGCAGTAAAAATTGATAGTAAGAGAATTTAAATTAAGGTTTTGGAAACTTTGAATCTGCTCCAGGCGAATCTCACATGTTAAGAGAGATGTTTGAAACTCTACCCATGATAAATATGGTTTTTCAAGCAACTGAACCACTATTTGTAATACCCATGAAAAATAAAATATAAATGCGTGTTTTCAAACTACTGTTACTATTTCAGTATACAGTACTATTTACCCGTGTAATACTATTTACGTATATGGTACTGTTCATTTATACAATCAAAATGTCAAATACTAGATGTGGTTTGATCATAAGAGAAAACTAGAAAGAAGTTTGTAGGAGAAAATGACGTTTTATGTGTAAAAATACGCTCAGGGACTAAATTGAAAAGATTGAATTGAAAAGAAACTTAAAGGTTTAAGGTGAAAGGATAGTTTTCCTTTTAAGTTTCCAATAGTAATAATAGAAAAATTTTCTATCGTACGCGTAAGGTGCACAAAAACTGCATTATTAGAAATGTCATTTTCATGAATAGTAAATTAAATATTTTATTAGCACATAGTGTCAAATAGTACCCTTGACTTTTGCTATAAATAGGCCATTCCATTTCTGTCACATCCCAAAAATTGAGCATGTGAAAAGATACTACTCATTTGATATAATTCTCAAACATACGTTATATACATATATTCTGTAAGGTTTTACATTCAACCTTAATCATTCATTCCACACTACAGAATAATATTCATCTGATAAGCAAATATAGACATACATAGTCTGATATTTCTATCTCATCGCAAGCCTAGGAGACCTATAGAAAATACAGAGCTTTTCTAATATCCACATTAATAAGTACTGGTGTCCCACCAGACAGAAATAGAGAATAAACCCAAGGGGCTTCTAATCTTCAAACGGATACTCTTGTTCTTTATTTTCTGTATCTGAAAAAAATAATCATAGGGAGTGTGAGTTTATTTAAAAACTCAGTAAGTAAATAACTGTACTATATAAAATATCAAAAGTACAAATACCACATTTACTCATATAATTAATTATCTTATACATCGAGTAGTATGGGACTCTAACCCTTTCAAACTCATGAATAAGATTTCATAGATATACACCGAGTAGTATGGGACTCTAACCCTTTCAAACTCGTGAATAAGATCTCATAGGTATACGCCGAGTAGTATGGGACTTTAACCCTTTCAACTCGTGTATAGGTTTCATAGATATGCACTGAGTAGTATGGGACTTTAACCCTTTCAAACTCGTGTATAAGATTTCTTAGACATACACCGAGTAGTATGGGACTTTAACCCTTTCACACTCGTGTATTAGATCCCGTAGATCTTTACTCATTAATAAGATAGTGAGAATTCATCACATAGTACAATTGTCATAAAATAAATAATTTCTACATACTCTTACTTCTACTGATCATCATATACTCCCATATGAAAAATTAATTGCTTATTATCCAAATAATATTGTAAATGAGATTTATATTGTACTTTGACTAGTAATATCAAATTGGCTGAGCAAGGTTATTCACTCACCTTGATTTTTGTCCAAGTTTACCTTGTTCCACACTAGAATTTGTGTAGGAAAATTTCCTAGTAAAATATATTACAAGGAATCATAAGAAAGGAAACAAAATCACGAAAATACGTAAAATTTTCTGACTGCTACAGTAACGGGTTGCTACAGTACGGTTTGCTACAGTGTCGGTCGCTACAGTGTCGGTCGCTACAGTAACGGTTCGCTACAGTGCCGGGTCGCTACAGTAATGTTGACTGCTACAGTACCGTTGACTGCCGACACTACAGTAACTGCTACAGTAACTCGAAGAAAATTTTCCAGATTTTTTTCCCGAAATTTCTGGTCGCTACAGTAACTCGAAGAAAAATTTCAGATTTTCAGTTGCTACAGTACTTCGAATTTTGCAGAAAATCTTTCAAAAAAATTCATCCTTTCCTTTCTTTTGATTCAAAACCAGAATCTCAACTCTTTTAACCGATTATAACTCAAATATAACTTCTAAAACAACTGAGATTCATGAATTATCATCAAAATCTTCAAGAACAAAACCTCCTCTGATCTTGTATATAAACTGAAATTTAAGGAAAATAATCGGATTAAAGCTTACCTTTGATCCTTACAAAGCTTTTGAACCGAACAAATAATCAGAAATTCTGAAGATCAAGGAAATGATTTGAGAAGAAAATGAAGAACTGAGAGAGAAATCTTTTCTGCTTCCTTCGGCTGAGTGAAAAAGTGAGGGTTACTATTGAAACTTTATATTAAATATTTCTAATGGGTTATTCAATAACCCATGGGTATCCATAACCCAACATCCAAACCCATCCAGTCAATTTACAATAAATGGATTAATTGACCATTCTGAAACCACTTTTCCATGAATTTCACCATTCTTAGAATATATCCCTCATTGTGCAAATATTTAGTCCAGTCATTTAACTCAATTTTCATAAATAATATTCAAAGAGAACAATTAAATATGAAAATTAAAAATGACCAAAATCAATAACTAAAGTAACGTTGTAGAATTCTAAAATACTCTTAAGCGAATTATATTCTGAAATTAACGGGTATTACATTCTACCCCCCTTAAAAGAATTCGGTCCTCCGAATTAAAATCGTACCTCAAGTTTCAAATAAATGTGGATAGTTTTTCCACATCTCATCTTCTGCCTCCCACGTAGCTTCCTCGCGAGAATGATTTCTCCAAAGAACCTTGACAGTAGGAATTTCTTTGGTACGCAATTTCTTGACTTTTCTATCAAGGATAGCTACTGGTACCTCTTCGTAGGTGAGAGTTTCATCAAAATGAACTTCTTGGGGTTGAATGACATGAGAAGGATCAGGAAGATACTTCCGTAGCATGGACACATGAAATATTGGATGAACTCCCTCTAGGTTGGAAGGTAGGTCTAGGCGATATGCCACATTACCCACTCTGTCTACAACCTCATGTGGGCCAACATACCTCGGACTAAGCTTGCCTTTCTTCCCGAATCTCATTACTCCTTTCATAGGTGAGATTCGTAAGAAAACCATATCACTTATTGCAAATTCAAGGTCACGTCGTCGGTTGTCCGCATAAGACTTCTGTCTACTCTGAGCAGTTAACAACTTCTCTCTGATCAGTTTAACTTTATTTATATCTTCCTGTATCATCTCAGGTCCAAATATTTTGGTTTCACCAAGTTCAAACCAACCTATAGGAGATCGACACCGTCTCCCATACAAAGCCTCAAAAGGTGCCATCTGAATACTGGCTTGGTAACTGTTATTATAAGCAAATTCAATAAGAGACAAATGATCTTCCCAACTTCCACTGAAATCCATCACACAAGCTCTTAGCATATCTTCTAAAGTCTGAATTGTCCTTTCGGACTGTCCATCAGTCTGAGGATGGAATGCTGTGCTAAGATTCACTTTGGTACCCAAAGCCTCTTGAAAGACTTTCCAGAACCGAGAAGTAAACTGAGGTCCTCGGTCTAATATAATGGATATTGGTACACCATGAAGTTTCACTATTTCTTTAACATAAAGTCGAGCAAGTTTTGCTACACTGAAAGTGGTATGAACAGGAAGAAAATGTGCTGACTTAGTAAGTCGATCCACTATGACCCATATTGAGTCATTTCCTTTTGTTGACCGAGGTAAACCTACTACAAAATTCATAGTGATCCTTTCCCACTTCCACTCGGGAATATCTAGTTTTTGCATCAAACCAGGTGGTAATCGATGTTCAGCTTTAACTTACTGACAAGTCAAACATCGAGCTACAAAGTCAGTCACGTCTCGCTTCATGCCCTCCCACCAGTAAACTTGTTTCAAGTCCTGATACATTTTCACAGCACCAGGATGTACAACGTAGGGCGAACCATGAGCTTCCATTAAGATTTCATGTTTCAAAGATTCAATGTTGGGGACACAGAGTCTCCCATTAAACCATAAGACTCCTTCTTCATCTACCAAGAAACTTGGTGCTAGACCTTGCCTTGCCTTATCTCTGATTTTGACCATATCAATGTCATTTTCTAAATTTACTTTTACTTTTTCAACAAGAGATGATCTAACTGTTAAATGAGCCAGAAATGTACCTGACTCAGTGATCTCGAAGAATACTCCATCAGCTTCCAATTCTTGTAGTTCATGTATTAGAGACCTCCTTATAGTGGCAATGTGAGCTAAACTTCCCATAGACTTTCGACTTAGAGCATCAGCCACTATATTTGCTTTACCTGGATGGTAAAGGATGGTACAATCATAATCTTTCAGAAGTTCCATCCACCTTCGTTGCCTTAGATTGAGATCTCTCTGCTCAAAAATGTACTTAAGGCTTTTGTGATCTGTAAAAATTTTACAAGTTTCCCCATACAAGTAATGTCTCCATATCTTTAGGGCAAACACTACAGCTGCCATTTCCAAATCATGAGTGGGGTAATTCAATTCATGCTTTTTAAGCTGACGTGAGTCATAAGCTATGACTTTACCATGTTGCATTAACACACACCCTAAGCCTATCTTTGAGGCATCACAGAATACAGAGTAACCCCCTGGTCCTGATGATAGAATTAAGACTGGTGCAGAAGTTAAACACTCTTTCAATTGGGTGAAACTTTGTTCACATGAATCATCCCAAATGTATTTAATATTCTTTCGGGTTAACTTATTTAATGGAAGAGCCGTCTTAGAGAAATCTTTGACAAAGCGACGGTAATACCCTGCTAAGCCAAGAAAACTACGTACTTCAGACACAGTTGTTGGTCTAGGCCATTGTTTTACTGCTTCAATTTTACTTGGATCTACATGAATACCTTCTTGGGAAATAACATGTCCCAAAAATGTTACATGACTCATCCAGAATTCACATTTTGAGAGCTTTGCGTACAACTGATGCTCTCTCAAAGTCTGAAGCACTATTCTCAAATGTTCAGTATGTTCTTCATGACTCTTTGAATACACCAAAATATCATCAATAAATACAATTACAAACTTATCAAGGAATGATTTGAACACTCTGTTCATTAAATCCATAAATGCTGCTGGTGCATTTGTCAACCCAAAAGACATCACAAGAAACTCATAATGTCCATACCGTGTACGAAAAGCAGTCTTAGGTATATCATCACTCTTAATTCGTAATTGATGATATCCAGACCTTAGATCAATCTTTGAGAAGTATTTTGCTCCTTGAAGCTGATCAAACAAATCATCTATCCTTGGTAAAGGATACTTATTCTTCACTGTGACTTTATTCAGCTGACGATAATCTATACATAATCTCATAGAACCATCTTTCTTTTTCACAAAAAGAACAGGAGCACCCCAAGGTGAAAAACTTGGGCGAATGAACCCTTGGTTCAACAAATCTTCCAATTGTTCTTTGAGTTCTTTTAGCTCAACAGGAGCCATACGATAAGGTGGAATAGAAATTGGTCGTGTGTCTAGGACCAAATCAATACTGAACTCAATATCTCTTTCTGGCGGTAATCCAGGTAAATCTTCTGGGAACACATCTGGGAATTCATTAACCACATGAATGTCTTCTAACTTCTGTTCTTTCTTTTCTAAATCTTTGATAAAAGCTAGAAATCCCTGACATCCCTTTCGCAACATACGCTGGGCACTTAACATAGATATCATGTTGCAAGGTACATCACCTCGATCTCCTTGAAACACAAAATTACTCCTCCCCGGCATATTAAAGGAAATAACTTTGTCACGACAATTTATAGTAGCATGACAAGAAGATAACCAATCCATCCCTAAAATCACATCAAAATCTAACATATTGAGAACCATAAGATCTATCTCAGTTTTCATGCCTCCAACGATTATTTTACAAGAACGATAACATGTTTTAACCATCAAAGTCTCTCTCATCGGTGTGGAAACCAAGAATGGTTCTTTAAGAATAATCGAATCAAATGCAAATCTCTTGGCAAATAGGGGCGACACATATGAGTGAGTAGAACCGGGGTCAAACAAAATACGTGCAGCAAAAGTATTAACAGATAATATACCTGTAACTACAGCATTGGATGTTTGAGCATCCTGTCGGGTTAGAGCATATACTCTTGCATTTCCTCTGCCAGCAGCTTGTTTTCCACGGTCACCTTGGCCTCTTCCAGAACCTCTTCCCATACTACCCCTGTTGAAGAGGTTGGTGTTTGAGTAACAGATTGTGGTCGAGGTGGCAAAGTAGACCCTTGACCTGGTCTTGTCATGAACTGAGGGCACTCCCTTATAAAATGTCCTTTTTGTCCACAGTTAAAACAACCTGTACCAACAGTGTTTAACCTGCATTCTCCGAAGTGAAACTTTCCACATTCAGGACACTGAGGTTTCTTCCTTCTAGCTTGAGTACCTCCTCTACTAGAAGAACTAAAACCACCCCTGCTCTCTGAACGAGGCTTAGCCACACTGGCTGTAGAATAAAATGACTTAGTAGGAGTGGCTGGAGCATGTTGTGATGCAGTAAAGGGTTTCAAAGTCCCTGAATCTTCCCTTTGATCAAAAGATCTCCTATATCTAGCTTTCTTCTTTTGTCGATATTCTTCTTTATTCTTTGACTTCCTTTCCATAACCAATCTGTAAAACTCTGTCCACATAACTGGCGGTGCGCCTTGAATTCTAGCTTTCTTCCAGTTCCTCCACCATTTACCAGCCTTACCTTTTAACTGAAAGGAAGTGAATTCTACCTTTTGAGTAGGAGAACACCCTATAGCATCACAGATTGCTTCACAATCTTCAAGGAAACATTGTGGGTCCTCTTTGGGATCTTCCCCTGAAAAAGTAGGAGGCCTCATTTTCTGGAATTCAGACATTCTTACCTCCCTTACGTTATCTCCTCCAGCTAACTGAGCTGGTGGTACAATTTTAGCTTCAACAATAAGAGGATCCACTGGCAGGTTAGCTTGTGCAGCTCGACCTCTCATTTCAGCCTCAAATCGGTCAAATCGTTCATTCATCAAATTAATCACATGTGCAATAGTTGCATTGCCAACGTGAGCATCAGGTTCGACTCTCCTTGCTTGCTCACTAGTTGCACCCTCAGTACTTTGAGCATGTAAACTATCACCACGGTTAGGATCATCTTGCACATGTGCTGGTGGATTTATGGCCCTCCTTGGACCCATATGCTCATTATTATTAAAAGATCCTTCTGACATTGTACTGTCACAGATCTACACACATAACAAACAATTTTCAGACATAAACAAAATATCACTTACTAGCCCCACTGAGAAGTTATCCATAAAATGACGTTATACTCTACAAGGTCTTTTATGGAACCTAATCCTATGGTCATGCCGCGGCTCATGACAATAGGGAAGGGCCCACAAAGATCACTTTGCTCTGTACTCTATAGGGGACCTATAAAACCTTTCCTCTGATACCAAATTTGTCACATCCCAAAAATTGAGCATGTGAAAAGATACTACTCATTTGATATAATTCTCAAACATACGTTATATACATATATTCTGTAAGGTTTTACATTCAACCTTAATCATTCATTCCACACTACAGAATAATATTCATCTGATAAGCAAATATAGACATACATAGTCTGATATTTCTATCTCATCGCAAGCCTAGGAGACCTATAGAAAATACAGAGCTTTTCTAATATCCACATTAATAAGTACTGGTGTCCCACCAGACAAAAATAGAGAATAAACCCAAGGGGCTTCTAATCTTCAAACGGATACTCTTGTTCTTTATTTTCTGTATCTGAAAAAAATAATCATAGGGAGTGTGAGTTTATTTAAAAACTCAGTAAGTAAATAACTGTACTATATAAAATATCAAAAGTACAAATACCACATTTACTCATATAATTAATTATCTTATACATCGAGTAGTATGGGACTCTAACCCTTTCAAACTCATGAATAAGATTTCATAGATATACACCGAGTAGTATGGGACTCTAACCCTTTCAAACTCGTGAATAAGATCTCATAGGTATACGCCGAGTAGTATGGGAATTTAACCCTTTCAACTCGTGTATAGGTTTCATAGATATGCACTGAGTAGTATGGGACTTTAACCCTTTCAAACTCGTGTATAAGATTTCTTAGACATACACCGAGTAGTATGGGACTTTAACCCTTTCACACTCGTGTATTAGATCCCGTAGATCTTTACTCATTAATAAGATAGTGAGAATTCATCACATAGTACAATTGTCATAAAATAAATAATTTCTACATACTCTTATTTCTACTGATCATCATATACTCCCATATGAAAAATTAATTGCTTATTATCCAAATAATATTGTAAATGAGATTTATATTGTACTTTGACTAGTAATATCAAATTGGCTGAGCAAGGTTATTCACTCACCTTGATTTTTGTCCAAGTTTACCTTGTTCCACACTAGAATTTGTGTAGGAAAATTTCCTAGTAAAATATATTACAAGGAATCATAAGAAAGGAAACAAAATCACGAAAATACGTAAAATTTTCTGACTGCTACAGTAACGGGTTGCTACAGTACGGTTTGCTACAGTAACGGTTTGCTACAGTGTCGGTCGCTACAGTAACGGTTCGCTACAGTGCCGGGTCGCTACAGTAATGTTGACTGCTACAGTACCGTTGACTGCCGACACTACAGTAACTGCTACAGTACTCGAAGAAAATTTTCCAGATTTTTTTCCCGAAATTTCTGGTCGCTACAGTAACTCGAAGAAAAATTTCAGATTTTCAGTTGCTACAGTACTTCGAATTTTGCAGAAAATCTTTCAAAAAAATTCATCCTTTCCTTTCTTTTGATTCAAAACCAGAATCTCAACTCTTTTAACCGATTATAACTCAAATATAACTTCTAAAACAACTGAGATTCATGAATTATCATCAAAATCTTCAAGAACAAAACCTCCTCTGATCTTGTATATAAACTGAAATTTAAGGAAAATAATCGGATTAAAGCTTACCTTTGATCTTTACAAAGCTTTTGAACCGAACAAATAATCAGAAATTCTGAAGATCAAGGAAATGATTTGAGAAGAAAATGAAGAACTGAGAGAGAAATCTTTTCTGCTTCCTTCGGCTGAGTGAAAAAGTGAGGGTTACTATTGAAACTTTATATTAAATATTTCTAATGGGTTATTCAATAACCCATGGGTATCCATAACCCAACATCCAAACCCATCCAGTCAATTTACAATAAATGGATTAATTGACCATTCTGAAACCACTTTTCCATGAATTTCACCATTCTTAGAATATATCCCTCATTGTGCAAATATTTAGTCCAGTCATTTAACTCAATTTTCATAAATAATATTCAAAGAGAACAATTAAATATGAAAATTAAAAATGACCAAAATCAATAACTAAAGTAACGTTGTAGAATTCTAAAATACTCTTAAGCGAATTATATTCTGAAATTAACGGGTATTACAATTTCACTTCTAAACTCACACCTTCAAACTTCTCTTCTTCTCTCCTTAAGTTTCTCTTGCTCCGACGCTAGGCCTCTGAGATTTTGGGCTTTTCTTTTCTGCTTAGGTAAGGATACTATGCCCTTTCTATGTCTTTCAAATTTTAGAAGTTATTTTCTTAAGTATGCTCTGTGGTTGCGGTTTTGGCCGATCTTCCACATCAGAAAAACTGTCGTTAGCTGTTTATATGTTATTTTGATTCTCTGATTACCGAAATAGAATGTAAACTGTGAAAAATACATATCTAGGAAAGTTCTGGCTAAAGAAAGACCTGATTTTTAAGTGTGTCCAGTGTGACCCTCCACTCTTTCCTGGGAACTTACCTAGTGTACTCTTTTACAGATTGTATTCTGTATTTCTGGTATAAATAGTACTAGTACGTATGAACAGTATCTGTACGAAAACAATCTTAACGTATTTTCTATAATCTTTTATGAAAATCTGTGTAGCGGAACACTGAAATTCACCTGCGTACTCTTGTCCGTAACAATTTAGAGAAGTGATACTCGTACGGAATTCAAGTGAGTGAAACGACCCCGTTTTAATAGAGTTTTAGCATTACTGGTGATAAAAAGTATGTCGTAGGACACTCCCAAGATTCATAGGGGGAAATTGAATTCAGAATGACGAATATAATGAGATAATTAATTCAGAAGTATGGATAAGACGAAGCAAGTATCTCATGATGATGTGAAATTTGAATCATATAGTTATATACTATACCTGTTATATGGATGAGTATTATATTGTGCTTCTGATTATGTTATGAACTGTTGTACTATTGATTGTGATTGAGCGGTACAGTGCCCCTTCTCACGGCAAGGCGGAAAACCCGGTTTAAAGGGTGTCTTGACCAATGAGTGTGGAGACAACGATTCCCTCAGTAGGGATATAGCCCGGATTGGTGATAAATCCGTAAGGCGCCCTAGCTAAGAGGATGAGGTTATGCGTCATGGCGGAAATATACAGAATTGGTGAGCTGGCCTGTGTGCGCTCTCCGGGATATATTGCCATTGATGAGTACTAGTAACGTTTGTTGAATTGGATGAATTTTTGTCTTCTTGTATGTAATTTCTAACTATGTCTATTGGTTGAGCTTGAGCCTTTGGATATGCTTGCATGACTGGTGATGTATTTGAATTTTATTAACGCGAGACCGATTTGCTCACTGAGTTTAAAAAGCTCACACTCTCTGTACAAACTTTTTGTTCAGATCAGGTTGCCGCCGAAGAACATCCGCTAGAGGAGTAGATCACGTTATACCTTCCCGCTGTCGGGTAGGCCCTTCTTTTGTTATACAGTATGTTGCTCTGTAACCGTTTAGGACATCTAGGTCAGGGGTTTGGTATTTGGCTTGTATTTTAGTATGATAATGTATTTTGTATTGATGATCTATTATTTTTAATTAAGAAAATCTGATGTATTTTCTTTGTATTTATTAAGGAATGATATTTTGAGAATATAGAGATAATGACTAATAATTTTACTTGTGGGAAGAATTTATCGAAAGGCTTACAGTGATGGGATATTCATCATTGTGCCGGTCATGTGCCTAGAAAATAGGTCGTGACAAAACACTATTGGTGTATATTCATTATCAAGACCATTTAAAATTGGGTGAAAAGATCAAGTTGGGAGAATGCATAACCAACAAGCTATAAATTATCAGCTAGATTTTTCATTTTGTTAAGGTACTCTTGCATCTTCAAAGAGTCTTTTTCTTGTTCTATGGATCTCACCTTTATACCACATTACCTTTGATTTTGTGTTAGCTTTAGCAAGGTCTTGAATCTAAGTCCACAATTGTTTGCTGTTGCTGCAATCTATTAGCTAGGTGGCCATATCAGTGGTTAATGAACTATAGAGCCATCCCAGTAGAATTTGATCCAAAACTTGCCATTCTTCGTATTTTTCACTAAGCTTTAGACCATCCTTAGTTTGGATAAACTTCTCAGGATAGGGTTTAGAACCATCAATGAACCCTTTTAACTTGTTCCCTTTGATGATGGGAAGGATCATGGCTTTCTACAGGAGAAAATTAATCCTATCTAGCTTGACAGGAGCAAAGAGGTTCAGTGAAGTGTTTGAATTTGGGGTGCGTAAAGGCTGCATTACAGAGGTGGCTAAAGTGGGTATAGGAGAGGAGCTGGTGGAGGAAAGTGATGAATTGGTAGCCATAAGAAGCGTTTAGCAAAGAGCTTTGATACCAAGATAAACTTCAACATGAATGAATGATAAGCAGCCTTAATCTTAGCTGCAGTGGACAATATTATTTATATTGAAGAATTGTGAATCGATTACAACTCATATGTACAGATGGCAAAGGATCCATCAAATACGAAATTCGTTAGCAAATACTTTATAGAAAGAATCATATAGCAGAGATACAAATCTTAACCAATTTACCCATAGGTGTAGTGCGTCAGTAGTGAGCTATTGTGCCTCTGTTATCATAGTGGTCTTGTGCTGGAGTATTGGGCTTGTTGTGATGGACTTCTGCTGCTGTGATGGGCTTATTGTGAGCTTAACAATATCATCCTTAAAATATTTTTTGGAATAAAGAAAGAAGTGGTACGAATTGCATATTTTAACAAATAATTTTGGAAATAGGATGTTTTGAAAAATAGTTTATGGAGTTGGGATGTTTTGGTAAAAAATTCATGAGTACCAGTATAGAAATAGAAATGAATGAAATTCCTTTAATTCAAAATGTATGCCAAGTAATGCATATTAATTAATTTTTATGAATATTAAATCTTGTTCCAAACAAAATTTTTTTGTTAAATTTCATCAAAATAATTTTATTAAATAATATTTTTGATTAAATCATTTAATACCTTGAAAATTGGCTCTCATGGATATTTTTGTTATTTGGAAATAAAACATTAAGGGTAGAAATTTTTGGATGTATATCAAGGGTTCAGATTGTCAGCTTAGAATTATGTATGCTTAATTTTTTAGTAATAATTTTTACTATTGTTAAAACTTTTAGCAACTATTTAATTGTTGCTAAAAATTTTTAGCAACAGTAAAAATTATTGCTATTGCTCAAGCAAACCCAACCATATATCGAGGCCTCTCCATGCGGTAGTTGAACTTTACTGCCTATCTGCTTCACGTGACTGTGTTTATTTTTTTTGATAACTTCACGTGACTGTTTACGCTATGAAGTGTGGACCAATCGGAATTGCGTAAGGGAGGAAGGTCCAAGGGCGTGTGCCTCTGTGGGTGACATTAGTTTTGCCGAAAAAAGGAATCTTCTGAAGCCGAGCGTGTTCACACTGTGGATGTGAAACAAACTTTTGGGTACTCGGAAAGTTCCAAGCCGTTTTAGTGTTGAATTACGTATATGGCCTTCACTCTCCTACGCTCGTTGTTACTTAAGCTGAAAGAAAATATATATTAAATCATTGCAAAGAAAATGTGTATTCAAATATATATTTTAATTGCACAAGTCAAAATTATTAAAAGAATAAAGTTTAAAAATAGTTATATTTGGAAAATATGCTCGCCAAAGATATAATTGCAAAGCCTAAAATAAAAGAGTATAATATATATAAAGGCGAAAATTTTATTATTTAATAAATTTAATTGGAGAAGAGACAGCAAAATTTGCCTCCCAAAACTCGTGGGGAAGGAGAACCGATTTTTTTTTTAAAAATAAAAAGGACAAAAATATTCTAACTGAAAATTAATAATTACCACAATTGCATCCATTTTTTCTTCCACACAATATTCTGTATAAAACTTAATCTGATTTGACAACAAACAACACTTTCTAAAAGGGTTTATCAAACATAATCTGCTTTTTTTTTCACCCTATTTTTTATAAAACTTAATTAACAAAATTTAAAACAAAGATTCTTAACAGTTTTAAAAAGAACTTTAATATGGGAACACGTGGAAAAACAGTGAAGAATATTAATACAATATACGGTTTCATCTTCCCCCAATCCCCGGGTCGAATGAGAATAAAATAAAAACGTTGTAAAAATCAATTTTTTTTAAATTCAATTATTTAGTGCATGCCATAATCGATGAGCATTGGCTCAATAGCCTCCACTATTTGACTAATTATTGGAGAGCTATGGAATTACATTTTCACATTTGAATCTATAAATTGGATATGTAATAAAAAAGAAAAACTAGAATTACGTGTAATTTTTTATATTTTTATTATTAAGTTCTTAAAAAATAAGTAATGTGTAAATTTTTTTTAAAAAGAATCAATTATATAATGATAAGTTACAAAAAATATATAATTATTTTTAAAAATTATACATTTATTGTACCATAATTAGAGATTATACACTTGTATTTTAAATAGAAAATTTGATAATAATAAAAATTAATGTATATAACTTTTTGCAAAAGAAAAATCCTGACTGGATATGAGATTTTATTGTTTACTTCTTACATAATATCCAAAATCACTTTACTCCTTTGGTATTGAAGAATCCACCATCCGTAGTAAAAAATCAATAGGTAATTATTTGACTTAAATATCCTGAATTTCTAGCCACAACATAATCCTTGTTACTATTTTTTGTAAATAGGGCATTGACGTCTAAGTTGATCATATTTTCACATTTCAGAGCGGATATTTTTGTCATTTGCTACTCCAAGTAAATGACCGAATGGTCCACCAAACTTTGCTAATGGTCTGTCACCACAAAATCTGATCTCGTTTGCTCCGTTAATCTTGACCTTCGCATCCTTTAATTCAATTCCCACTTCGTTCCCATACGCTTTTCTCTCTCTTTAGTCTCATCTCTGACGTAAGGGGCCTCTCCATCCTAGCCGTCGACTCAAGTTTCAAAATCAGTGATAACCACTGGATCTGAGACATCCAACGGCTCGTAATAATCTACTAGAACTTTCGCAGATTCGCAGCTCCTATATCTTCCTCTCACATTTTGCCAGTCGTGGCTTGTGCTCTGCTCGTGCCACTCTCGTTCTAGGGTTGTGCTATCGATTTTCTTGTCTTAACGTCTCTCTAAGATTTCAAGGTCAGTGAGCCTTCCATTATTCTATCTTCACCGATATCTTTGAGATTTCATTTCATTTGTGGCTCAAATCGTCTTTCTAGTACTATTTCTTTGTCAAGTTGTAGATCCGCAGGTCGATCGGGTTTATGGATCTAGGGAGTGTGATTTATGTTACTGGTCTTTGGTTTTGGTTTCTGCAGAATTTTAGCCATGGGCAAGTCATACCCAACGGTGAGTCCTGATTACCAGAAGGCCGTGGAGAAGGCCAAGAAGAAGCTCAGAGGTCTGATCGCCGAGAAGAACTGTGCTCCGATCATGCTCCGTTTAGCGTATGTTTCTGCTCTTCATCTAATATCGAGATTATAAACACAGATTCACGATCTTCTCTATTTACCTGATTGTGCAGTAGTAGATTGCTGATAGTTTGTGAAGTGACTTATGGTTACTCCATTCTGTAGGTGGCACTCAGCTGGGACCTATGACGTGAAGACGAAGACCGGTGGTCCCTTTGGAACCATCAAGCACCCGGCTGAACTTGCACACGGGGCTAACAATGGGCTTGATATTGCTGTTAGGTTGTTGGAGCCCATCAAGGCGCAGTTCCCCATCTTGACTTATGCTGATTTCTACCAGGTAAGAAATTATTGGGTAATTTTGTGTTTAGATTGTTGATTTTTTTTTCCTCGTTTACACTTGCTTATATTTTATGATAACGCAGTTGGCTGGGGTAGTTGCTGTTGAGGTCACCGGTGGGCCTGAAATTCCTTTCCACCCGGGAAGAGAGGTATGACGCGTTTGTTTTTGTCGTCCCTATATATATATATATATATATATATATATATATATATATATATATATATATATATTTGCAGACTTTCTCAGATTTCTCTTTATCCGTTCTCGCTTACATTTGTTACTTTTTTCTTAATTTTTAAATTTATTTAATTTTATAACAAATTTTCTTTTCCCATGCAATGACAGCGTTTTCTGATAATTTAGTTGGTATAGTTACATTTATTTTTTAAATTTTAAAACATTTTCTTCACAGGCAATGACAGCGTGTTCTGATAATTTAGTTGGTACATTATTTAAAATCAACTTTATTCTGAATAAGAATATCCAATATTTTTGAATATGCTCTTAATTCTCGCGAGTGATTTTCACTCCTTCCTTTAGAAGCGTATAGGGGTTGGTTCTTGGACTAGCCTGCTCGTCTAAGATGTAGATTCGGTTTTTAATCAAATGATTGCTATAGGTGTATTCTCATATATAGTCATAATCATATTGATGATCAGTATTTGTCTGTTAAATGTTTTACAATACTAATTTAGTTTCGTATGTGCTTAGTTTGGTGGCTAATGGTGGTCCTTTTCTCTTGATAGGACAAGCCTGAGCCGCCTCCCGAGGGCCGCTTGCCTGATGCAACAAAGGGTAAGTATTCTGGACTTGCAAAAGGTAGAGAATCGCTTCAGTAAATGACTGGTGCTTAATTCTTGATTGCTGTAGGTACTGACCATTTGAGGGATGTGTTTGGCCATCATATGGGGCTTAGCGATCAAGATATTGTTGCTCTTTCTGGTGGTCACACACTTGTACGTCCATATTCTAACTCTGCTATTATAATAATTGTTGATTTAGAAACAAGTGTGAATTTGAGTGAATGTATTTCACTTAAGTTGTACTTTTCCTACTGCTCTGATCTCATTCTCCACTTGCTTTCCCCTTTTTTTTTTTTCCCTGGTCAGGGAAGGTGCCACAAGGAGCGTTCTGGATTTGAGGGTGCCTGGACTTCCAACCCTCTCATTTTTGACAACACATACTTCACGTCAGTATTTTTTTAGTCGTTGCATTGTCCATTGCTTTTTTCACTATTGTTAGTTGTTAATAATGTCTTTTAATTGCAGGGAACTCTTGAGTGGTGAGAAAGAAGGCCTCCTGCAGCTGCCATCTGACAAGGCACTCTTGAGTGACCCAGTATTCCGCCCTCTTGTCGAGAAATATGCAGCGGTATATGGGTCATATTCTAAATAGCATGGATTAGATGGTCCGTGCAATTAAGCATTTTATCATTAAGTTACTCATACTCGCTGGCTTATACTGTATTTCAGGATGAGGATGCGTTCTTTGCTGATTATGCTGAGGCACATCTAAAACTCTCTGAACTTGGGTTAGTCTCATCTTGATCATATAGTCTCATCTTGATCATATCTCGTTAACAATGCTACTCTGGATTTTCCAAGATTGGAAGAGCTTAAGATTGTTTTAGGACTACTTAGTCCAACATGAGGACTTACCCTAGAGCATTATTGTAAAAATAAGCGTTGATTGGACATGCCTGCACGATTATGTTGAAATTTTGGAAAATAGGGAGGGGGGAAAAAAAAAAGATGTTCCCATTTAGTATATTAACATCAATACATCATATCTTAAACACTTACAATATGAAATGAAGAGAAAGATGTTGAAATTTCGGAAAAGAGGGTGGGTGGGGAAAGAAAGATGTTCCAATTTAATATATTAGGGTTTATAAAAAAAAATGAAAAGAAAGATCTTCCAATTTAATATATTAACATATCTTGAACATCAAGAGTATAATTGTAAATTAATATAAACATTTTTATGTTCTTACTTTGCAGGTTTGCTGAGGCTTAAGCACCTGGACTAGAGAGCTGTCTGCTGTCATGGTTGCACATGTGTCTGTCATAATTTCTCATTTCTTAGTCAAGGTTTTGATAAAATTGTGGGTCATCTTCCTTTTGAGACACGTATTTTGTGGTTCACTTTGACATGGTAGTTTTCTGTGGCGTTCATTTTGTGATATATGATATATCTGTGGATGTATTTTGCCATGGAGTTTAAAAATGATGGATTAAAGTGAACCTACTTTCAATAATGACCGAGGGTGTTTTTATTATTCTGGTAAACAAGAAAAATATATTATAAATCTGTTTGTGCTTATTATAAGCATCATATATTCAGTTGTAAAACTTGCAAAAAAAAATAATATTCAAAAAAAATTTTTAAGGTCCTGAAATATATATATATATATTTTAAAAAATTTAGTTCTGAAGATTTAGGTGTCGTGGTTTAATATTCTCGAGTAAAATTTTATAATTTAGGATTTAGTGTTTTATGGATGGAGATTAGACTTTTGAAGTTTAGGAACGGCTAAGATTTTAGGGTTTCGAATATAAGAGTTAAAATTTAATTCTGTTCCGGTGTTCTAGGGACAATCATGTCACATTCATAAATTAATGATAATGCATTTGTTGTGGTTCATTGAAAAAGTATTGAATCCCATGAATATAAGAGTTAAAATTTAATTCTGTTCCGGTGTTCTAGGGACAATCATGTCACATTCATAAATTAATGATAATGCATTTGTTGTGGTTCATTGAAAAAGTATTGAATCCCATGAATATAAGAGTTAAAATTTAATTCTGTTCCGGTGTTCTAGGGACAATCATGTCACATTCATAAATTAATGATAATTGCATTTGTTGTGGTTCATTGAAAAAGTATTGAATCCCATTTACGTGATACAAGGTTCTGTGATTGGTATTTTAAAAGAGTAAACAATTTTATTTTTAGATAATTTTATTTCATCGATAACATTTTTAGAATTCAATGTCTGATGAAATTACCTTGTTAATTTAGTTTTTCAAAAAAGTATATTGAATTTGATCTTTTATAGAGAAATTTCATTAGCAACGTTTTTCTTAAATTGTTATTAGCGTATGTTTGTGGGCCCAGCACCGTATCTTTCAAAACAAAATGAGAATCAATGGAAGTCCCGGAGACAGATAGAGACAACAAAATGAGATTAAGTTTTTGGAGCATATCGGTTAAGGTTTTTTTTTTAAAATAGTCAAAAAGTCTTAAACAAATCATATTAAAAAAGATTAGATAGTTTGTATTGGCCAAATATAATGCGGGTTCTATAGGAAAAATGAAATAGAAAATGAAAAAAAAAATTTAAAAAATATTTTTAAGTCTATCAAGAGATTTAAAGAAAAACTATACATTAATTTATTAGCCAAAAGAGGTAAATTAAAGTATATTGTTGGAACTTGTGAAGTGAAGGAACTAATACTACTTGAAAAAAAAATTACTTTGCAGGCGGAAGAAAATCACCACCTGAGAAATATTTATTTTGAGAGAACTATAAGAGAATGAAAGAAGGGTAGTGCCTAACTTTCTCTTGATAGTCGCCACCGTGAGAGAATCCAATGCTTCTTCTTTGCTAGAGAGAAAGAAAGGACTGAGAAAGAAAGAACACAGGGCTGTTACCTACACTATGACACGTAGTAACATTTAAGATTTTAGGGTTTCAAATTCAAGATTTAAAATTTAATTCTGTTCTGGTGTTCAAAGGACAATCATGTCGCCTTCATATATAAATGATAATTGCCTTTGTCGTAGTTGGTTGAAAAAGTATTAAATCCTTTACCCAAAAAAAAAAGTGTTAAATCCCATCTACTTGACACGAGCTTGTGTACTGGTATTTTAAAAGAGTGAACAATTTTATTTTTAGAAAAAAAAATTCATCCATAACATTTTTTTTATTCAATTTCTGATGAAACTACCTTGTTAATTTAGTTTTTCAAAAAAGCATATTTAATTTGATCTTTTATAGAGAAATTTCATTAGCAACGTTTTTCTTGAACTGTTATTAGCGTATGTCTGTGGGTTGGGGCACCATATCTTTCAAAACAAAATGAGAATCAATGTTAGCCCCGGGGACAAATAGAGACAAAACAAAATGAGATTAGATTTTTGAAGCATAGGAACGGTTAAGGTTTTTTTTTTTTTAATTTCAATAATTGCCAAAAGGTCCTAAACAAATTATATTAACAAAGATTCGAAAGTCTGGAATGGTCAAATGTAACACGGGCTCTCGAAAGAAAAATTAAGATAGAAAATGAAAAAAATAAAAAACTTTCAAAGAACATTTTAAGTCTATCAAGAGATTTAAAAAAAAAGATATACATAAACTTATTAACTAAATGAGGCAAATCAAAGTGTATCACTGGAACTTGTGAAGTTGTTTTATTTGTCTTTTCTCGGATAATATTGATGAGTATTTGTATATAATGAATTTTGTTTACTCCAAAATCATTCTTAATCTCGAAGTTCTCATAAAAAATTGAAAGTCAAATAATACATTCAAAAGAAATAATAAAAAAAAGAGGATATGAAATCACTATTTGAGAGAGAAACTACTCAAAGAAGACGAAAGAAAATTAACACCCAATAAATATTTACTCAGAGAGAACTATAGGAAAATGAAAGAGAGGTAGTGACTAGTCTTTTCTTGGTCGCCACTACAAGAAAACTCATTGCTTCTTCTTTGATAGAGAGAGAGAGAGAGGAGAGTTGCCGACACAAAAGAAAGAACAAAGGGTTGTTACCTACACCATATCGCATAGTATAGTAACTGTAAAGATTTTAGGGTTTCAAATTTAAGATTTAAAATTTAATTCTGTTCTGGTGTTCTAAGAACAATCATGTCGCCTTCGTATATAAATAATAATTGCATTTGTTGTAGTTGGTTGAAAAAGTATTAAATCTTTTACCCAAAAAAAAAGTATAAAATCCCATCTACTTGACACGAACTTGTGTACTGGTATTTTAGAAGAGTGAACAATTTTATTTTGAGAAAAAAAAAATTTCATCGATAACATATTCTTTATTCAATTTCTGATGAAATTACCTTCTTAATTTAATTTTTGATGAAAGTATATTTATTTAATTTGACCTTTTATAGAGAAATTTCATTAGCAACGTTTTTCTTAAATTGTTATTAGCGTGTCAATTGCGAGATGGTATGTTTGTGGGTTGTTACACGCACAATGTCTTTCGCCAATTGGATTTTCAAAATTGACCTTTTCAAATCAAAATGAGAATCAATATTAGCCCCAGAGACAGATAGAGACAAATACAAACTCATAATGCTCTCTGCGATCCTCATGCCTTTATTATATCACAATGACTGTCATTGAATTATCTCTATGATTTATCTACCAAATAAAATTTTGACGAGTGTTGACGTAGCAAGTGCGTGAATTGCTTTCAATAGGAAAGAAGAGGCTTGGAAGACTTTTCTCCACGGATCCGGATTTGCCGCTGATGAAAATCGTTGCTGGTGCTGCTTTTCACTTTCAGCAACGGTTTTTACTGTTGCTGAAAGTTTTGGCAACAAAAAACTGCTGCCATAACTTTTAGTAACGATAAAAACCGTTGCTAAAAGTAAAAAGCAGCCAAATGATCGGCAACAAATCCTGATCCTTTTCTCCACGTCTAATTTCTCTATGTTACCATCAGCAGGGAAATTATAGTGAGAGGAAGTGGCTGGAAATTAGTCCAGGGCTTTTACTCCTTAAGGGCGAAAGAAACTTTTATTGACATCTTCAACGTCTTTTCTTCCTCTTGTGCCATGCCAGACTATTTTGGCACATAACGAAGTGAATTTAAATCTAAGATCACTTATAATATTAATCATAATCTTCATTAGAACATTATCTAGTAGTTTGTATTATGTTAAAATTTATAATATGGTGTTAGATAAAAATGGAATTGGTTGACAAATTTACACTTGTATCAGGTATTAATATTCATATAGCCCTTTTAAATTTTCGTAAATTGAAAATTCATTCAATTCATAAATATCCTTAAACTAAAATGATATTTATAATGACAACAATTACGGCGCGACTCATGATTGTGATGTAACTTGTAAGGTTAAATATGTTCTGAATTTCCCATAATATTTAGCATATAATTTTATGTTATATTTGTGGTTTTTCAGTTGACATCTAATAAGAACGTAGATTCAGTGTTACACATTAGTTGAATATTTAATTTCGAGTTCTTAATCTAATTTATTAAGATGAAATATATTTGTCTTAGATATAACCAATGGTAGTGCACCAAAAACATGTCAAGCTTTTGCAATATAATAAGAAAGAGTGAAATGCCCAATTTATTTATAAATATTGCTTAACTTAAATGTAGAGGGTACTATAATTGAAAATGATCGAGCTAATATTATTGTATAATCAACCTTCTTTATAAGAACTTAAATATATAGGTTTAAATATGAAGTCACGTGATTTAGCAGTAAGGGATATAGATAATTTAGTATATGGCTATAAATTCAAATTCTTACTCTATTATGTAAGTTTGAAAATGAGTTCAAGTTTAATGAAACAGAAATTATAATTGAATCAAACTTGATTGTAATTGAGTAGTTTATGAATAAATATTATAAAAATAATATATAATTATATGTACGTATAAAAATTAAACTAATTTATATTATGTATGAATGTGTCTGTATATAAATTTTTTTATATATTATAATTTATTTTTGTGTAGGTTTTTTAATCAATTATCTATACTATTATATGTGGTTTTGAGTTTCTTTTTTGTTATTGGTTTTCAAAATTATATATTAATGTATGAATAAAATCAATAGAAATATAATATAAGAAAGATTGGTTAAAATGCATATTAGAATATGGAAAGTAGTGGGATATTAAATATATTTTCATTTTTTAATTATTTTAAAATATAAAAAATATTCCAATTTATTTTTATTTAAGAAAGATTCAAAAATAATTTAAAAATGACATTGACTTTAGTAAACAATTCTTCAATACCTGTGGAGCTGTTTGCCAGCTCAAACAGTCAAGTATTAAATGCTTAAATTCAACTTTTTTTTTTGGTTGATTCAACTTGTTTTTTAAGCAAACTAACTAAAAATTGGTTCAATTGGCTTTGAACAGGTGGAATTAGTCAAATGGTTGGAATTTTTTTTGGTCACTTTACTTTTTTTTTGATTACTTTACTTTTTTTATTTTATAATTAGGTATTGAAGAAATTGAAGACCAACCAATTATAAAGTCAATTGATAAGTAATGACTGATAAATGTTTTTTTTTATTAGTTGGTTTATTGTTGTTGTGACTTGTAGATATTTATTTGAATATATTATCTTGTCAAAACACTTTTTGTGTAATTGAATATTAAATATTATTTTTAATTAATTTTACATTTATATATATATATATATATATATATATATATATAAATTATGATATGTTGATATGTAATTATATAGTTATTTCATTATTTTTATGTATATATTTTATTTTTTTTATTTTTTTAGTGAGTGGCTTTAAAAATGCCTAGCCCTCCCTTAGATTTAGGGCAAGCTATTTTTTCCCAACATATGAATTTTTCTTGTGTCACTCGAGTGACCTCAAAAAAAAGTGTCTTGAGATCTTATCTATTTTAGAGAAAACATCTTTTGGGAGAAGGAAAGCTTTTATAATATGGCCAGAAAAGCTTGAAATGGTAGAGTTTATTAGCTGACATCTTCTAGCTTTGGAAAGTAGATTTGATTTCCAACCTAAAATTTTTTTATTAATTTTATCAAGAACAGAGTTGAAGTCAGATTTTTTATAACTTGGTTTAAGGGAGTAACCAAGGTACAAACCAAGATTACTAGAGATTTTTATGCTCAGGGAGTTTTCAATTTGATTTTTTCTATCTTGGCTAACTATTTTGGAAGTTCAAAATTTTAATTTAGAAAGGTTTAAATTAAGACCACTAAGAGAGGAGAAGCTAGAGATGACATTGCTTATAGCTTGGAGACTTTTGTGATTTGCTTTGGCAAAAAACAAAATGTCATCTGCAAAGAGGAGGTGGGAGATTTGGAGTAGTTTGTTTTTAAAAGAGAAAAGGGTCTAAACTTTCGAGTAAATTTCATTGTTTATGAGGTGGGTAATCAGATCCATGCTAAGAATGAAAAGGTAGGGAACATAGGATCTCCTTGCCTTATTCCTTTAGTAGGGGTGAAAGACTGTCCTTTTTTTTTTTTCCATTTATAATGGGAGTGTAGATAACATTTTTTAGGCAAGACATGATAAGTTTCTTAGTGGTACTAGGAAAGTTGTAATTTACTAGCATTTTTTCAATGAAGTCCCAAGAGATGGAATCAAAGGCTTCTTTAATATCAATTTTTATTATCATTCATCTATTTTTTATTTTAAAAAGGTTCATGGAGTTCATTGTCTCTTGGGTAGCATTGGTTAACAGGTCGGACGGGCTGATCCATTTATAAACGGTTCTGAATTTGTAAGATCAAGACTGTCTGTGGTTAGACTGCGGGTAAATGATTCAGCCCGCGGTCTTGACTTTTTTTTTTTTAATGTTATTATCATCCAAAAATAGAGGATGAACCATAACCAGTCAACAAAATCAGAACTAGAGTCGCAAGAGGAAGTCAGAGGAGGAAAGGAAAATAGATAGGACTTGCACATAGAAGAAGAATGTCGACTGGGTTGCGAGATAGTGAGAGTAAGAAGAAGACTGATCTCAATTCTCAGATATATGAAAGATACAACTTGTTCTTTAAACTTTGTGGTTAGCCTTGGTTTTGGTAATTAAAAAAAAATAGTAGAGGGAGGTGAGACCACGAGAGCACTGCGCATAGCCATAGGCGAGGCAAGGCCGCGACTGTTAGTGTTACTTAGATGATACTATTAGAGAGATCATCAATATTATTATTATTAAACAAAAGGGTTTGTTTTAATGTTTTGGGAGTTAGGGGGAGGAGGAGAAGGGTTACTTTGAAAAATGAGTCACTGATGAGTGATGAGGGATTAGGTGGGTGGTGTGTTGTTGTGGGAAAAAGAGCAAAAAGTTGAGGACACCATCCAATGTCACCGTGGCTCACCAGTCTCTCTCTCTCTCTCTCTCTCTCTCTCTCTCTCTCTCTCTCTCTCTCTCTCTCTCTCTCTCTCTCTCTCTCTCTCTCTCTCTCTCTCTCTCTCTCTCTCTCTCTCTCTCTCTCTCTCTCTCTCTCTCTCTCTCTCTCTCTCTCTCTCTCTCTCTCTCTCGTAGTCCCATAAGAACAAGAATAGCACTATAGGGTTAGTTTAAAAAAATGAATAATTAAAAAAAAAAGGTCAGCTTATGGGCTGGCTCGTTTAAACCGCGTTTCTAAATGGGTTGGACTGTTTAGGCTCATTTTAAAGTAAGTTTATACTGTTTAACTTAAGACAGCCCATTTAAAGGTGGTCCCGATTTAGCCCACGGGCCACGTTTTCTCTAGTATTGCTCTTGGGCAGTAAAAAAAAAAAAGTCAGAACAATGTCTAGCTATAAGGTAAGCTCTTTAGAAAGGGGAGATGAGAGTGGGAAGTAGTGGTTTAATTTTGTTCACTAAAGTCTTTGAGAGAATTTATAAAAGGTATTGCAGTGACCTAAATGCCTAAAGTAACTTGTAGTATGAGCGTTTTCTATTTTTGCGATAAGGCAAAGAAGGGTAGTTCCCCGATCAAAAGAGATGAAATTGTTAATGAAACTTTGCTGAATTGCATGGGTAAGTTGGCCATTTTTTTTTGATAAAAGATGGCATGCAACCCATCTTCTCCAGGGGTTTTAAGGGGGTCAATATTGAAGAAAGCAGCTCTAATTTCATTTCCATCAGAAGTGCAGGTAAGTCTAATGTGATGAGAGTTATCAATAGAAGGAAGAGGGAGGTTTGGAAAGGGGTGTTGAAGAGGAAGAAGGGTCAGTGGAGTATGTGTTTTTAAGAAAGTTACAAATCTGAAGTTCTATTCATTTTCTAAGTCCAGGTGTTATCTGTTTTTAGAAGGCTGCAGATTTTATTTCTTCTCCTTCTATTAGTAGTTACAGCATGAAAGAAGGCTGTATTTCTATCACCAAGAGTTAGCCATTGGGTCCTAGATTTTATATGCCAAATGGATTCTTCGAAGTCAAGAAGGGAGGTGAGGTGGGTTTGGAGATTTTTTTTCGAGAGTTAGAAGTTGATTGTCTCTGTTATAATTGAGTTATTTTTGAATTCTTCCAAGCCTTTTTTTGGTTCTTTTAATTTCCTAATTAATATTACCAAAATTTTCTTTGTTCCATGAGATTAGGTCTTTTTTAAATTCTGAAATTGTTTTGATTAAGTCATGAGAATTTCTAGACCAAGCCTTTTCTGTCACACTGGTAAAGGAGTGGCGGTGAAGCCAAAAGCGCCCAAATCTGAAGGGTTTATCTCTTATTATGTAGTGTGGGTTGGTTTGTAGCTGTAAACTCGTAATGCTCTTTGCGATCCTCATGTCTTTATTACATCACAATACAAGTCGACTATCATTGAATTATCTCTTGTAAGTGAAAATGAAATACCAAATAAAATTTTGTCGAGTGTTGACGTAGCAAGTACGTGAATTGCTTTCAATAGGAAAGAAGAGGCTTGGAAGACTTTTCTCCTCACTGCTAATATCTCTACGTTACCATCAATATGGAAATTATAGGGAGGGCTAGTGGCTAGAATTAGTCCAGGCCCCGGGGCTTTTACTCCTCAACAATAAAAGAAACTTATATTGACATCTTCAACGTCTTTTCTTCCTCTTATGCCATGCCAGATTATTTTGGCACATAACGAAGTGAATTTAAATCTAATTCACCTATAATATTAATCATACTCTTCATTAGGCCATTGTCTAATGGCTTGTATTATGTTAAATTTTATAATATGGTGTTAGATAAAAATGGAGTTGGTTGACAAATTTTCACTTTTATCAGGTATTAATATTCATATAGCCCTTTTAATTTTTCATAAATTGAAAATTCATTCAATTCATAAATATCCTTAAACTAAAATGATATTTATAATGATCGCGACTCATATGATTGTGTTGTAACTTGTAAGGTTGAATATGTTCTGAATTTACCATTATATTTAACATATAATTTTATGTTATATTTGTGGATTTTCAATTGATGTCTAACAAGAATGTAGATTCAGTGTTACACATTAGTTGAATATTTAATTTCGAGTTTTCCTTACATTCTTAATCTAGTTTATTAAGATGGAATATATATGTCTTAGATATAATCAATGGTAGTGCACAAAAATACATGTCAATCTTGTGCAATATAATAAGAAATAGTGAAATGCCCAATTTATTTATAAATATTGCCTAACTTAAATGTAGAGGGTACTAGAATTGTAAATGAGTCAATTCGAGAGCTAAATTTATAGTATAATCAACCTTCTTTGTAAGAACTTAAATATATAGGTTTAAATATGAAGTCACGTGATTTAGTGGCGAGGGTTATAGATAATTTAGTAAACTCTATTATGTAAACTAAAAAAAATTGAAAAGACTTGAAAATTAGTTCATGTTCTAATGAAACAGAAATTATAATTGAATCAAACTTGATTGTAATTGAGTAGTTTATAAATAAATATTATTAAAATAATATATAATTATATATAAGTATAAAAATTAAACTAATTTATATTATGTATGTATGTGTCTGTATATAAATTCTATTATATATTATAATTTATTGTTGTGTAGGTTTTTTTTAATCAATTATCTATACTATTATATGTGGTTTTGAGTTTCTTTTTTGTTATTGGTTTTCAAAATTATAAACTAATATATGAATAAAATCAATAGAAATATAATATAAGAAAGATTGGTTAAAATGTATATAAGAATATGGAAAGTAGTGAGATATTAAATATATTTTCATTTTTTAATTATTTTAAAATATAAAATATTCTAGTTTATTTTTATTTAAGAAAATTCAAAAATAAATTAAAAATAACATTGACTTTAGTAAAGAACACTTCAAATTCCAATTGAGCTGTTTGCCAGCACAAACAGTCAAGTATTAAATGCTTAAATTCAATTTTTTTTTTGTTGAAAAGTCAACTTTTTTTTTAAGAAAACTTAAATATTGATAAAAAATTATTTACTTACAAATAAATCAAACCTAATTAAATTTTTATCGAACAAAATCTCAATAATTCACTAATGTCTTAATTCATTCACCCCCTTAGTTGTACGTTGATTCTTTTGATTTGATTCGATTTAACTTGTGTTTAAATACAATATACGGTTCGAAAGAGCGAATTTAAAAAAAAGAAAAGAAAGAGAGAAAGAAAGAAAGAAGGGTCGATAGAAAAAGCAAAAAAGCAAATAAAAAATATAACAAATTTGGACCGTGGATGAGAGGCGGCTACAATCTGAGCCCTTCGATTCCTTCCCCCGCGCGTTTTCGCATCTACCCCCAATTCAACCTTGGGACGACGAAACATGCACAAGCACAACACAACTAAACTCGTCTGATATATAATATTCGTAAAACCTTTGCTTGCTTATTCAACAGAGATTGTCTTCTTCCTACTTCAAATATTTCTAGAGAGAGAAATTACAGCTACAAAGTCTTTGAGAGAGAAACCTTTCTTCTGCAATTTGTGAGTAAGGCGGGTAGGGGGATGGCTAACGTTATTCCGAACACAGTCGCCGATTTTCCAGCTGTTCCGATGCACGGAGGAAAGTTCATTCAGTACAATATATTCGGAAACTTCTTCGAAGTCACGGCCAAGTATCGCCCTCCGATCATGCCTATTGGTCGCGGCGCCTACGGAATCGTCTGGTACTCCTTCGTTTTTGTTCTCGATATAATTGAGTTAATAATGGTTAATTTGTAAGGTAGTATTGATTTAATTGTAATTTTCATTTTGAAATTATATGAATAATTGGTTGTTGCGATTTTGAAGCTCGCTTTTGAATACCGGAACTAACGAGATGGTAGCTATTAAGAAGATAGCGAACACTTTTGACAATTACTTGGACGCTAAGCGTACGCTCCGTGAGATTAAGCTTCTTCGGCATTTGGATCATGAAAATGTGGGTTTATTTCCTTTACGAAGTGAATTTAAAACTGACATAGTAACAATTTATTGTTCGGACTTGGGACTTGTTTCACCTGCTCTGATTCGTAAGATATTAGTTCTTTGTTTTTCTTCTTCTATAATCGATTAAAATTTCAGAACAAAGTTTTAGTAAGGTTGCACCCGCACATGGATGTCTCTGAAATACATGTGGTGACAAACTGACAATGCTTGACCAGCATTTATTGGAATTTTAATTCAGAGTCAAGTCATCTCCCACAGTTGACAATGCTTGACCTTCACTTTCTAATTTGAGGTCACAAATTTATGCTTTTGAAAATTTACTTCCTCTATGTGAGAAATTAGTTGAATACGTTAAACTTGACCCATTTTTGGCCTTTATAAGGTTTACAAAAGTTATGTGAGTTTTCTTTCGTTTGTTTTTGGCTTGGAAATGAATATGTGCATGTGAAACAGGTAATTGCTTTAAGAGATGTGATTCCTCCGCCATTGCGTAGAGAGTTTACTGATGTCTACATAGCCACGGAACTCATGGATACTGATCTTCACCACATCATTCGCTCTAATCATAATCTTTCAGAGGAGCACTGCCAGGTGAGTGCTTTCATTTATTTATTTTACTGTAAGCATTATAATAGCAATTTTCATAATATTCTATCAACAACACTGAAACTAATATTTTTCCGACATTTGGATGCCTTTTCAGTACTTCTTGTATCAGATTCTTCGCGGACTGAAGTATATACATTCTGCAAATATTATCCATAGAGATTTGAAACCAAGCAATTTGTTGCTGAACGAAAACTGCGATTTGAAGATATGTGATTTTGGGCTTGCGCGTGCTACTTTAGAAAATGATTTAATGACAGAATATGTCGTCACAAGATGGTATAGGGCTCCTGAACTATTGTTGAACGCCTCAGACTACACATCTGCAATAGATGTGTGGTCTGTGGGTTGCATCTTTATGGAACTTATGAATAAAAAACCTCTGTTTCCGGGCAGAGATCATGTGCATCAGATGTGCCTATTGACAGAGGTGGGATATGAAAAATAAGCCCATTGATGTAGAACTAAAAATGCATATAATGTAAACCTAAGCTGCTTATATAATTCGATAATCAATATAGATATCTCAATTTATTTAATACATTAGATATAATCATGACTGTACTCGAAGTAATTCTACTGTTCTTACTTATCTGTAGCTTCTTGGCACACCAACTGAAGCTGACCTTGGACTAATTAAAAATGAGGATGTGAGAAGATATATCCGACAACTTCCACAATATCCTCGTCAACCATTAGCTAAGGTGTTCCCTCATGTCCATCCCTCAGCCATGGATCTCATTGATAGAATGTTAACGATTGACCCTACTAGAAGAATTACAGGTAATTTTTTCATTCCTTATATTATAGGTCATTTATTCTGGTGTTCTAGATTAAACATTATGTAGGCCGTATCTGAAATTTGAATTCTCATGGTAACTGCATTAGAATGGGAATATAGAGCGAACATAAATGTTTGGCAGTTGAGATAATATTTCTTCTCTGAAATACTTTTTCTTTTATTCATAATTAGCTATTATGCATCTTACTTGTAGAGCACTTGCAAATGATGTACAATTTATGACTAGTATCGGTCTGCATGATATAATGATGAGCAAAAAGTTTTTGACAAGGTGAGTATGGATAGTCCTTTGTATCTGAAAGAAGGTAACTAAAGTAAATAAAACTTCCACACACACATACACACAAACACATATGTACTCTGATCGGACTTATTGAACTTATTATGCCTCTATTTTAAATGATACGGGTAAAAGGACCTGGTAGCTCCATTCTCTTCAATTAATAGAAGAAACTGTTGGAAGGAGGAGGAGGAAGTGTTTAGTGGAAGAGAGAATTTCTCTTAGAACTCAATTGGATTGTATCGTTTTGCATCATCCAAACAAAAGTACTTAGGGATATAGGGATATTTATAGGCATAGTAAGTGAGTCTTAATTAATACCACACTACCTAGATTTTTCAAGCACTACAATATTCTAGATAGTTAATATATAAATATCCACCTAGAAACTCTAAAGACATATCTAGAAATTCAAAATATCCATATAGAGATTCAAAGAGACTTACATAAAAATTCAGGAGATATCTAGAAAATTCAAGAGATACCTAAAAAATTATAAGTTAAAATATTTATTTATTTTCAACAAAAACAGGGGAGTGGCTTAACAATAATCTTTTTAAGTAAGCACCCAAAACATAGAAGTCTTAAAAAGTAAAGACAAACGAATGTGAGCCTCATTCTCTTTTCAGAGGGCAATTTTTTGGATTTAAACAAAATAATGGTATATTTGGTTTGAGTATTTTTTATTTTCATTTTTACTTAAAAGAGAAAATAGATTTAGAAATGTGTTTGGTTGAGTTTAATAAAAATATTTTTTTGAAAATATTTCTTAAAATAGGCCCAAATTTGAAAACACTAAAAAGATGTTTTCAATATTTCAGGAAATGTATTTCAGAAAATGAAGACTGAAAATGAAATTAAAAAATATTTTCACAAGCTAATCAATAGTACTAGGCAAAAAGTCCGTAGACTGCGTGCCTGTCCATGACCGCCCGTAAATGGGCGATCTTGGACAAAGTAAATTAGACCCGCTTAAAAACGAGCCTAAATGGTTAAGACCATTTAAGTCTGCGGGTTAAACGGTCTAGACTGCCAGCTGGCCCGCGGTCTTTTTTTTTTTTTTTTTTTTAATTTTATAAAAAATATATTATTTAGTATAAATAATTCTATTTTATCATATTTTTATATTTTATAACCTTATATTCAATAAATATAGTAATTTTAGATATAAAAACTCTTGTAATTTTTTGAAAATAAATATAAAATTTTTAAAATTAAGTATAATATAGTTAATTTTGAAAGAAAATATGAAAAATTAAAGTGATTAATTATTTGAAAGTATTAAAAAAGTAATGTTTTACATGTATAAATATTATTTTAATAAAAAATGATTGAATTTTTTACTTAAAAAATTAAAAACTATATTATATTTTTTTAAAAAAAATAGGGTAGACCGCGGTCAGACCGTTTAAGCCCGTGGTCTTATGTGGGCTGTCTTGATCTTCTTATATGAAAACTGTTTATAAACGGGCCCGTGACCGACTCGTTTAAGTTAAGACCGTAATAGACCAGCTCGTGACCGATTCGGACCGCCCGTTTACCACCACTACTAATCAGACCCTAAGTTTTTGTCAGTTGCTAACAAGTTACCATAGCTTACATGTGAGGCTCTAACATCTTCATTAACGATACTACCTTCTTGCCAGGAACTTATTGGGGTCTGGAACTTAAATGTTCAAATGCATATATCTATACGATAAACATGTATTACATGTTGAAACCGAGAAGGTTTTTTGGTTTAAGATTGTTTCAGGCCAGTTCCCAGATGGCTTTGTTCAGCGTCGTCAGATAGGATTAAATTTTTCTTTGCTTATAAACATGCACAGGAAATTGCTGATTGTACCTTATGTTTGAAAATCTTGTTTTAGTATGGCCCTAATGAAATGTTTGTCCACCTGCAACTGCGAAGAGTAGAATCACTGAATAGTGAAGAGTAGTAATTGAGAAGCTATATAAGGAATGAATGTGAAAAATTTTCATTTTACTTTGCTTAATTAATGGCAGTTGAAGAGGCATTAGCACATCCATACCTTGCAAATTTACATGATGTCACTGATGAACCAATCTGCCCCGAGGTATTCTCATTTGATTTTGAGCAACAACTCTTGGAAGAAGAACAAATTAAAGATATGATCTACAAGGAGGCATTGGCACTCAATCCAGAGTATGCGTGAAGCAAAAAGCACAAGGTATTTGAAATTCAACGAAAGCAACAGGTTTTTCAAATTTTTCATGGCACAATAGTGAAATATTTGCAGGAAGGAAAGAATCAAGTTGAGTGACAACCTATTAGTTAGATAATGTATCCAAGAAAGGGGTTGAATTGGACATTTGGCTGTCTAAAAAATTTTTGTAATTTTTGTAATAAAAAATCTCTTATAAAAACGAAAGCCTGAAAATATGTTGATGTATTTTGAAGACTCTTGAATAACTCTTTTAAATTAGAGCAGAAAGATTTTTGGTTTATCTCTGAGTAATTAGAATATATTGAGACATAATTCTATTAGTCTAAAAAACTAGTTGAGCTTGAAAACTTAGTAAAGATTGAAACTCGGGAAAACATGTTTCTGAAAGAAAATTAAAGACAGAGAAAACAAGATACCACGATATATAGTGGTTCGGGTATCTCTTAAAAAGAAGTCCTCTATATCTATTCCTCAAGCACACCACAAGAAAATTTTATAAAAAGGAAAATCATTAGTAATACAAACAACAACTTCAACCACTGTAGATTAGCACCTTACTTTTAAGCTAGTATCTCGCCAAATTTATACAATATCCTAACAAATATATCCTGATCAACCTACTCCAGTCTTTTACAACTCTCTATACCCAAAAGGACCAGCCTTACAGGCTTTTACACCAAATAAAACCCCTAAGTTTTTCCCAAGATACCTAGAAACTTAATCCTTAGGTTTTTCTCAAAGCTAACTAGAAAATTACACAACTAGTCCCTTCATCAGGACCTTCTAATCATAGAATCATGAAGATATTTCATAGCTCATTAAGAGTCGTAGAAAGAAAACTCTGTTAAACACAAGAAGGGAGGTTGAATTGTGTGTGTAAATAAACTTAACTTCTTTTTGTTAAAAAAATAGTCTATCTTCCTTAAGATATTAAATGATAATATTGTTTAATAGACATGAGTGAGTAAGAGAAAGATTTACACGAGTTTAAAGAGGTTCGGATCACATCCACTTGGATCATATGTCCTCCTCTCAATATACACAAGTAAAGGGGATTTCTTACAAATTGAAGGTTATGAACTTTACAAGAAAACCTTACTAGGAACAAGTTTTCTAAAATTTTTACTTCCTAAAGCTCTCACAGACCAGAAATGCTTTCTTTAATGGAGACAAATTCAACCTTTAACTAAAAGATTAGCTCAACAGTTTTTACAACTTTCTTAAAGCAAATAAAAAATCAAGAAGATTAAAATCAATTAAAGAATCTTTTTCTCTCTAAGATAATACTCAGAACAATTAAAGCATAAGCTCACACAGAGCTCTCAAGAGCAAATACAGAGAAGATAATAGGTGAAGAGATGAATGTAACAATAAATTTCTTCAATATGTTCATTAGCATCTTTAGGAGTAACATCAGGCTTTAAATAGAGCACTATAGAAACTAGTCGTTGGTCTCAACGTCTCTCTCCATAAATGATTGTAGAACTCTATTAATGCTTGTGTCACGACCTAAAACCTGAGCGTGTGACTGGCACGAAAGGTGAATTTCATTTTACCTCCGTAAGTTTATCTTTCTCTTAAGTACCGTACCATTCTTTTAAATACAATTAATTTAAATTACATAATTTAAGAATTAAAATAAAAGAATTATTCCTCTTTTCAAAAAAGATAAGAAAATACGGCTAAATCGAGTTCTCCATACACACTACAGTCATTCACATTACATTACTGAAAGAACCTACCCGATTACAGAGATTTTCTAAATTTATACAACTTAAAATAAGACCTAAGCATTATACCTTTACCCTGAACAAATGAAATGATAATCATAGGCTAAGGATCCATAACTCCTTGTACAGATATTTATTTTTAACTGTCAACTCTGAAAAAAATGTTAATAAGAGGGGTATGAGCAAACCACGTGCCCAGTGAGCGGACAACACAACACTATGACAAAAAAATATATATATCATGCATCATAATGATAACATGCAGCAATCATACGTAATCAATTATAACATAATATAATATAATTCATAATAATTCATAACAATTTTCAAGTAAATCAAATACATTTCAACATAATTCAAATAATTTACAACAGCAAACAGTGAAATCAATTTCACACATTTCCTGTACCAACTGGGTCATCTAGGGTACCTCTGGATCGTTGCCCGCGGCCTCTCCGCATTCACCCTTATCGCTCCATTTATATTCTCCACTCATATGATTTTACGTAGATTTTTCCATGGGGTGTACCACCATGCTTTTCCATTCATTCCGATTACATACACAATCACAATCATAAACAACTCATAATCATTTACAAGTCTCATCACAACATAACTCATATCACTTTCCATACTTAATCACAAATTCATCAACATGTATACAATCATTTACTATTCATAGAATTCATTTTTTAAATCCCGTCTCAAACATAGAAGCTCATTTGTATTTACCAGTCATCACAATGATATTCGTGTCTCATTCACGCAACATTCATATAATGATGTTTATGTATAGATATATCCATACTAATCTATTCGAGAACACAATTCTTCAATCGTAGAAAGTGTGCATAAATGTAACTTACGCAAGTGAATCTCAAATCATAATGAATATCAATATATAAGTTAACCATCACTGCCTTCACATTAAAATACACTACATGCTCTCACTATGATGCCAAGAACTTTAAAGAAAAGATTTAGTCATACAAAGTATAAATCCCACTCACCTGAATTTCACGCTCTCGGCACTCCCACCTTGCGCCTCAACCATTCATATTGTAACCAGGTAAAAACCATCAGGGTTATAAAATAGAGAAATTTCTCAAATCATAACTCCTAACTACTAATGAATATCCAAATGAAACTTATACCATTGGAAACTAGACTCAAAGAGCTTTTCAACGATATAAATTTCACCCAAAACAGAGTCCGGATGAAAGAGTTATGAACATTTTAAAACTGATGCTACAGTAACGGTCAACGCAGTTACAGTGTCGTTGACTAAGTCAATGCTATAGTAACGTTGACCGAGTCAATACTACAGTAATGTTGACCGAGTCAATGCTACAGTAACCGAGAAAATTTAAAAAAATTTCTCGATAAACAGTATTTTCTGAAAATTTTCTGAAAAATTTTCAGAATGAACAATGACGTTTTTCGTGTTCTTCATCCAAAAATCCTAAAATCATATCTAAAACAATATTTCTTTTGATTTCTTCCATGAGTTTTCATCCTTAATGTCTAAGGAGTGTTTTGACACTAAAACCCCCAATTTTTACCAACAATCCAAGCTCTAATACAAATTTTCATCAAGAACCCTAACTTTTTTTTAATTTCTAAATTCTATGAATTTCTCCTAATTTTCTTCAAATTTCTTGTTCCAATAATATCATAAACTACCCAAGAATGTTTTAGATTAACACCCATACTTAAATTCATCCATAGAAACATTCTACAAAAATTTTCTAAATTGCTAACCAAGGATTTGGTCTTGTAAGAAGAGGAGGAAGAAGAAGAACATCAACTTACCAATCCTCCTAACTTTCATGGCTTCCTTCCCCAAGCAAAAATGACATGAATGGTTGATGAAGAAGTTCCCTTGGGATGCATAGCCGAAAGAGAGTGAGAAAGCTACGAGAGAATGAGAGAAAGAAAAGAATAAGAGAGAAAAAAAATAAGTGTTTAAGTATGTACGTGTGGGCCCCACTAATTTTTTGGGAAAAATTGCTCATAGCCACTCTAACTTTAAAATTTGTTTACTTAGGTTCTTGAGAATTTGTAAAAATTTCCTAAATTAAAAATTGAAATTTCTATTCTCAAATTTTCTTCACTAATTCAAAAAGCACATTTTTCACGTAATTAAATTTTTCAATAAACTTTAAAATAAATTTTAAATATTCATAAAAATTATTGGAGTATTACAGCTTGTCTTAGCTTGGTCAGGGAAAGGATAGCTCGAAGTGGGAAGGAGAAGACATCTTGAAATTAGATGCAACTTCCAAGTAATTGCCAAAAACCTATTCTGTCTCATGACAGTTGACATCATGCCTCCTGATAACTTTCTCTTTAAAAGATGCAGAAAGGACAAGGAATTAAATGCTTGTCAGGAAAAAAAAAACTTTTCTTAAAGATTGTACAAGTATAATAAAACTAAAATATTAATCAAAGTGGAAATAAATCAAGTATAAAAATAAACTTTTAAGATAAAACAAGATGGTCCAATTCATAAAAAAAGACATTATCAAAAATTAAGTGGGCCTTAAATATATTTTTTAAATGAGCTCAAAGTTTATTTAACTCAACCCACTTAGAGCAAGAAACTATAATGCCCGCATTTTTTTTTAACTTGTATGGCAATTGTATAATTTTTATGTGTTGCACATAATATATGTTATATCAGTGACTAAGTTTAAAAAAACGAAGTTAGTAAGTAGGGCTAATAACAAGGTTAGTGGCGGTTTTGAAAACAACCGTTGTTAAGTTTTTGAACTTAGCAGTGGTTTCAACAAAGCCGCTGTCAACATAACGTTGGTTTATAGTAAATTGCCATTGTGTCATTAAATGCTAGACATTTATGCTACAACCATCGCAAACTCTGGCGTTTTATTAATCCACCACAAAATGACATGAGCAAGATACTAGCTCTCCTGAGAGCTTCTTTTTTATTTCGACCAACAACAGTCATCTTCATTAATGGTTCTCTGTATTTTCGGCTCCCATTAAATGTTCTCCATCTCTCTTTTGAGCCTCCTAGGTCATAAATATGGTAGGAGATGTGTTATATAGTTGCTTTACTCAAAACTCAAAAGGAGCATAAGGTGAGTGCTTTTATCCATTGCCTTTGAGCCTTTTGTCTTCCTGTCTTTTTGAAAATAACAAATTGTCAATACTTTTTGAAAAAATTTATGAAAAAATTGGTCTCTGTCCACCCCAAAATTTTTTCGGGAGATGTGCCTTAAATTTTTTTAAAAAAAAACAGTACTTGAAACGATATACATGAAACACTAAAAAAGTCAACTTTTACAGAAGTTAAACTCTCTATAATCTTTTTCATATTTTTTTTTGACACATGCTGTACTTTTTCCTAGAATTGTGCTACCTTTTGTGCATATTACCCAACCTTGTCAAGGGGCAAAAAGAATGATTCAAAAGTATTTAAACATGATGCATATATGGGCCAAGCGGAATATTGTTTTCAAACAAGGCCAGAGAGCTTTGATAAAAAGATTGGCCAAACACACTAGAAGTTTTCATAATTTACCATGTTTTGAAGTTCGAAAGACACGACTTGAAAGCCCAAAATTTCGAAACAATCTTTTAATATGTTTTCAGTAACCTAGAAGATTTAACATATAAGCCCAACTATTTAAGTTATAAAAGCCCATATTTCTGAAATGAATATTTCAAAAATGATTAACCTAATCAAAATAAAAAAAAATTCTTGCACACGGTCGCTCAATCTCGTTGCTGATCAAACTTCGTTGGTAATCCTATTCTGTCACTGGTGTGCAAATACTGCTTTTGCATTAATGAGTGCCTCGTTGTAAAATACCTTGTTGAATTTAATCCCCAGTAAATTGTTTACCAATTTTTCTTGGTTTTTATTTTTCTTTATCTATTGGGCAATTCCTTGTTATTTGGTTAGCTTAGTGTTTATTTGGCTTAAATTTTGTGACCGTAACTTTTTCCCACCATATTCAGCTTTTCAGCCTCTTCTGCTATGTACTCTGCAGAATGGATTAAAATTAAGTGAGAAAACCTCTCAAAGCACCAGCTCCTATTTATGAGTTCTAAAAATATACAATTATTTTAAAAACATCATATATTTATTATGTTTTGATTAAATAATTTCATATAAAAATTTAAAAGTTACACTAAAGCACTATCTTTTGAAAAATAGATTAAAATAAAGTCACTAGATAGTGATTTAATAGTTAAGAGCAAGAATAATTTAACAAATAATCATAGATTTAAACCTTAGCTTCGACATATGTCAAAAAAAATATATATATTAAAATATATTTTATATATCACAACGTAAATGTCACATCCCAAAACTTACATGTGATATAAACATAAAATACCTAGCGTGTACCTCCGTAGTACCCCATAATCTCTGTGAACATTCTTAATATCCATAATTATGTGAATTATAAATATTCCAAGAAAGATATTTTGTACACATATTCAAAAAATGTTCAACCTTCAAACACTATACAGTACTATACAACCTCCCAAGCCTAGGTGACCTACTAGATTACAGAGCGTTTCCTAATCCTTACCAATTGTTTACCAGACAAAAGTGGAGTATATCCTTAAAGGCTATAAATTCTTCTCCTCAACCACTGTATCTGAAAAGATAATCATAGAGAGTGTGAGTTTATTATAACTCAGTGAGTAAACAACTGTACATGAAAATATCATAAGCACAAACACCACATTTACTAATACAATCAATCTATCATTTATTGTAAATAATTATAGTATTACACTTGTCTGAATTTGCGTATGATTTCTTGGGTGATCAATCCCTCAATCACTTTGCATTATATGCCATAGATACTTGCACTGAGTGACTTGGGAATTTAACCCTCAAACTCTTGGTGCATAAGTTTTCACAGTTATACATTGAGTGGTATGAGACTTTAACCCTTTCAAACTCGTGCATAGGTCTTCACATTTATACACCGAGTAGTATGAGACTCTAACCCTTTCAAACTCGTGCATAGGTTTTCACATTTATACACCGAGTAGTATGAGACTCTAACCCTTTCAAACTCGTGTATTAGAACTCGTAGATCTTTTACTCATCAATAAAATAGTGACAATTTATCACAATATAATTACTATGAAATAAATGAATTTACACATACTTTTATTCCCTTGAATGTCTATCATCAATCATAACAATCATCATATATTATCAACAGCGAGATTGATTATTTCTCACTTCAATAATGTTATAAACAAGACTTGTATTGTACTTTATCTAATAAGATCACATTAGTTTAGTAAGGTTATTCACTTACAAAATGTTCCAATTTATTCAAGGAACAATCACATCTAGTTCTTTAGTCAACTAGAGAAATCAATTCTCACAGGTAATAAAATACCTTCCAATGATATTGTACTTTTTCTCAACCTGAACACACACTGATAATCTTCTCAATTTCACAAATAACGCAAATGAGATTTATATTGTGCTTTGACTAATTTATTAAATTAATTTTGCAAGGTTGCCTACTCACCTGGATTCCACGCTCTCAGCGCTCCCACCTTGCGCCCCAAACATCCTTATTGTAACCAGGTAAAAACCATTAGGGTTACAAAATAGAGAAATTTCCTATCACTACTCTCGACCTTTACTCACATCTTAAGTCATAACTCCTAACCGGTAATGAATTTCTAAATGACATTTATACCATTGGAAACTAGACTCAAAGAGCTTTCCAACGATATAAAGTTTGCCCAAAACGGAGTTCGGATGAAGAAGTTATGACTGATTGAAAATAAGCTAAGACTTTTTAGCATACCTGGCGCCTGGGCGCCAGGATCGCGACATTTCGCGATTCCTCTCGGTTTTGGCTCAGATCCGGCCAAATCTTCACCGTTTTCCATGATTTCTTCCATAGGATCTCACCCTTAATGTCTAAGGAGCATTTAGACACCAAAAACACCAATTTTAATCAAGAAACGAAGCCGCAATCTCGATTTTTACCCCAAACTTTCTGAAAACTATAAAATAGGGAAAAGCTTGAGAAATAGAAATTTTTACCTCAATTCCTTGCTTTCCCTACGTTGCTTGGCTCCTAGAGGCTCGCCCCGTAGCCCAAGATCCACCCTCCAAGCCCGGTTGTGGAGTTGGAGTGTAGAGAGAGAAAGTGAAGAGAGAGAGAGGAAAGGAGAAAATGAAAAAAAATTAGGTGAGGCCGCATATTTACTCGCCCGGAGTGAAATTATCACTTGCTCTTCAGTTGACCCTCAGTCAAGACTAGTAAAAGCAAATTCATAAAATCTCACCTCGGGTGATTCTAAATTCTAATTGCCCCACAATTTTCTTATTTCACTTTAGTCCCTCTCAGAGTCTCAAACTCCACTTTAATCTCGAATCAATCATCCTTTTGGTACCGGACTCATAATTCATTCCTATAAGCTCTATTCTTCTTCTCAGGTTCCTACTTGGTCATTTTTCAAAAGTACTCCATACTTTCTTTTCTTTTTATTTTAGTCCTTGAGAATTTGTAAAATGTCCCAAATTAAAATTTTTGAAATTTCTATTTCTAAATTTCCTTCACTAATTCAAAAAGAACATTTGTCATGTAATTAAATTTTTCAATAAACTTCAAATAGACTTTAAATATTTATAAAAATTCTTGAGATATTACAGTAAATGACAAAATGTAACATCTTAAATGGGAATTGTACTGCCGGTAATACTTTTTCTTCACGAGGATATCTTTTGTCAATCAAAGTGGGAATCTAAGCAAATTTCCAGCATTGGAGGAGCAGCAATGATTTTGGCAAGCAATTTGCCCTTGTTTGAATTCCAGCTTTCCATTATATAGAGTTGAATGAAGATTGTGGCTTCCTTTAAAAGGCCACAAATAATGAGGACGAATTGACTGTTTGTCTTCAAACATAAAAAAATTGTTTATGTTTTTTTAATAAATTGTTGGATCTAAAATTTAATAATTTAAATTTTAATATTTTTAAAAAATTACTTAAAATTTAAATTGTTAGATATCACATCTAATAATTTATAAAAAAAATAAACAAGTTGCTTATGTTTAAAGATTGACATTCTACGTGCGAAGATAATGCTAAGTTATCATCCTTTGACTTAAAATTTGCATCTATCTTACGTCCATTGTGCACAATGATGATGCTTGCCGCATATCACCCCACGCCCTATTGAAATAATTTAGTGTTTGACTTTATTGAAAAGATAAATTTTTTTACTATTAAATTACTTTAAAATATGTGTGATAATTTTATAAATCTTAAAATGATTCAAGTATTAAAAAAAAAACTTAACCTTCTTAAAAAACGAGACTTGAAGACAGCTATCCATTTATTCAACCGAATATAATAAGATAAATTATAATAATCGCTTTTGAATTTGATAAGACTTGAAGACAGCCATCCATTTATTTATTTATTTATTTTTTGCGAAAGCCATCCATTTATTCAAACGAATATAATAAGATAAATTATAATAATCGTATTTGAATTTGGAGAATCATATTTATTTTTTTTTAATTTTAAATATTACATTCTATTTTTTAATTTTTTATCATCAAAGTTAATATTTTATATAATATGTATTCTTTCTAATGACAAAATTACTTAATATTTTTTATTTTTATATTAAAAATAAAACTACAATTTTATATTAGTTGTTAAAAATTAATTTAATTGGTTTTACTGTTATCTTAAAAATAAAATTATAGTCTTTTATTGCATAGAAGTTTAGTTTAGTTATTTTTTTTTTGGTAAGAACTACCAAGTATCATAAATTACTTTAGTTCGAATCAAGGCAAACTACAAATACATAAAAAAATTTTAGCATTCATCTTTTCTATTCAATGAGACTCAAGACATTATTTAAGAAAAATAAGTGCTAAAATTACTTAAACCAATCAACTTTGATTTAGTTGATATACAAAAAATAAACCAGAGAAAATGTTTCTCTAACATATATTAAAATGTCAAAAGAAAGGGGTGCATAATTAATATTCAAAACTATAGAAGAGTATTAAATGTAATTTAACCAAAATTCAAAGGAAGTTAATGTAATTTACTCTAAAAACCGACACTTGGCACTTCTTACTTCAACATGAGTCTATCATTAATCATTTATATCCGAACAAAATAAAGTGCCTATAAATACACCAACATAGTTTATGAACGAGTAGAGCTAGTTGCAGGTCAAATTAAGAATTAATGGATGTCACAATCTCATCTCAAGAAGAAAACCCAAATTTCGAGTCGTCAGAGCAAACACGGCGGATGGATAACTTTTCCCTTCACAATTTCTCTCTCTCTCTCTCTCTCTCTCTCTCTCTCTCTCTCTCTCTCTCTCTCTCTCTCTCTCTCTCTCTCTCTCTCTCTCTCTCTCTCTCTCTCTCTCTCTCTCTCTCTCTCTCTCTCTCTCTCTCTCTCTCTCTCTCTGAGTTGGGTGTATGTGTGTGTATATATGTGTTCAGAGAATCGAAACTATTAGTATTTAAAAAATCGGAACGAATCAGTCGGTTAAATTGAAAAACCGATGGATTGGTTGGGGAACCGGTCTCAAATCAATAAAACTGGTTGGTTCAACTAATTTAATTTTTTTAAATTTTAATAAATTTAAGTTGTTAAGAAAATATTTAAAATTGATATAAATATATATATTTGCTTAAAATATTTTAATATTATATATTATATATTTTAATATATATATCAAACATACATTAATTATATATTTTAAATATTATTGATTTGACCACAAATTAACTATTAACCTTTGAATTAGTACTTATATCGGTTCAACAACTAATCTGATTTTTTCAATTTATACATATATATATATATATATATATATATATATATATATATATATATATATATATATATATATATATATATATATGGCCGCTGGGGATCGTCGTTCTGTTGACTAACCTAAAACTAATAATTCTGGGTTTTAATCTAAAAAGCAGAAGAATTCTATAACATGTATTCTATGGAGAACTCAGAGCTTTCTATGGCGTCTCTAAATTCTACAAACATGCGTTGTTGAACAACATAGATTCTAGATATGGAAGAAATAACAAAATATTCAAATTCTACTACAAGCATTAAATCAGTAAAGGGTATTGGAATAAAATGAGTAAAAGAAATTCTCATATTAATTTCAATAAGAAATTACAAGAGAGTTTTGAACTTACAATATTGAACAAGCAGCTAAATTCTATGCAGAAAACGCTTATAGAGAGTTTTGAAACAAGTGTTTTTTCTCTATTTTTCGTATTCTGCCTAAACTAATGAACTACTTCGCCTTTTATAGAAATAAGAAGGCGGATTTGAACAAGTGTTAAGTCCGTGGATTTCAGAGGCTCTGGAGTCCGCGGATTTGAAAACTTTGAAATCCGAAAAGTTGAGACGCGTGGGCGGCTTCTTTTCAGAAAGTTGAACACGGGCAGTCTTCTTTTTCAAAAGTAATTTTGTCGTTTTGTGCCGACGGTTGCTTTTGCTAAAGTGTGTCTGCCACTTTTGATCGTGCTGAGAGAGACGGGGAAGCAGAATAATTGAGCTGGCAGGAGCTTTGGATTCTTCTGCCGACGGCTTAACTCAACCATAGTCAGTCATGACTAAGGTGGGTAAAGTCGATGTTGTAGCAGTCATCTTCGTTCTGAAACTGGCTGCTATCTTCTGTATTGAGATCTTCAAAGGGAGTTTTTTCTCCAGCTTTCTCTGAGAGTTGTTGAACAAGACGGTCAAATTCTTCTTCCGTCTGGGCTTTTGCAAGTTCTGCCATTATCTGAGATTTTGATGTCAGAAATGGAGATTGTTGTTGAACAGCTTGAGGATAGTTCATAAGCTGGGGATTCTGTTTTAGCCATTTTCCCACAGCTTTTTTGTTGAGCAGGTTGACATTGTATGTTGTCCACCATTTGATATTGAACGTGCGGCTAAGATATAGAGGATAACCGCAGTTGAGTCGGTCTTTGAACTCGAAATCCCAAGACATAATCCAGGGAGTTCCAAATGTTGAGAAAAATTTTAAAAGCATTTGTCCAGCATGAAAACTGGTTTGAGCAGAAAAAATTGAAAAAGATTCCTTTGCATAAGCAGGAAGGAAATCAGTATTTGGACCATAAAAATGAAACCAGTCGGAAAACCAAGCAGGAAATTCTTGGATTCCTTTATTGAACCATATGAACCAGGAGTGGGAGAAGGGACGAATCAGCAGTGTATTGTACCAGGCCATTTTATAATCCCAGTAATTAAATCCTGGTGGCTGGAATTGTCTTGAAAAATTCTTTAAAGAAAAAGGATGCTGATTCCATTGAGAAAGAGTTAATACTTTATTAATTTTGATTTTCGAATACTGGATTCGATGAGGAAAAAGAGGATCATACTCGTGAGTGAGTGTGATCGAGTTTGTATCAACTAAAATAAATTCATAAAATATTCTTGTTTTTTGTAATTCAGAAGAAAAGTATTTTCCTTCTTGAAAATATTTTTGAGCTACTTCCCGTGGTGTAAGACCAGGGTTTGTTTTGATCCATTCGGGTTCAATGGGACAGATCGGTGAATACACCGGTTTTGAAATATATTTATCCGAAAGAGATCTCTTAAGCGGTGTTGCTTGAGAGAGTTGTACCATAGAGGAAGAAGGGTGAACAGGTATTATGGCCTGTTGTGGTGGAGGTGAAGAGAGGGCTTGATCATATGTGAGAGGAAGAAAACGGTTGGAAGAAGAGGGAGAAGAAGGAGTTTGAGGTCGAGGACCTTTAATTTGTGGTCGAATACCACCGCCGGAAGGGCTATTGAACGATGAGGGAGTCACCAGTAAAGGTGACGTTGTTTGAACCAGTGGGGTTCTTTGAACATTTAGAGCAGGATCCAGTGGGGATCCATACTGTTCCTTCTTTACTTCTTTTCCTTTGTTTTTGCTCATCCTGCTGTTTTTCCCTGCAAGAATTCTCGAGTAAGAAAGTCAGGAAGGGTGTTCTCTTTCCCTTTTATATGCTGAATTTCAAAATCAAAGCAAGAAAGTAATGCTTGCCATCTGGCAAAAACATGTTTTGAAACCAAATTTTGAACATCTTTTTCTAAAACAGATTTGGCGGATTTGCAATCCGTTTTGAGCAAAAAAGTTTTGTTGAAAACTTCTTTTTGAAATTTTTTGACAATTAAAACAATAGATAAAATTTCTCTTTTTATTGTGGAGTATTTTTGTTGGGCTTCTGTCCATACTCCTGAATTGAACCTAACTATTTGTTCTTTCGAACTTCCTATGGGCCTTTGTTTAAGGACTCCTCCATATCCTTCTTTTGATGCATCAGTTTCGATGATCATAAAGGCTTCTGGATCTGCTATTCCTAGGCATGGGAGTTTTTTAACTCTAGCCTTAAGGGTTTTGACAGCGTCCGTCATGGACTGATCCCAAGGTGGGGATTTCTTTCTAAGTCTAGAGTAAAGAGGTTTACAAATTACTCTAAGATCTTGAACAAAATCTGAGACATAATTAAGACAACCTAAAAATCTTTGAAGTTGATTTTTGTCAGTTATCTCGTCTGGAAATTTATCAGCAAATTCTATAGATCGGCTAATTGGTTTTATCATACCCTGATGGATATCATAACCTAAAAACCTAATCTTTGTTTTGAACAGTTTCATTTTTTTAGCTGAAACAACTAAACCATTTTCTTTAACAATTTTATGAAATTGATCAAGGTGCCTAAAGTGTTGTTCTATGTTATTAGAGAACACTAAGACATCATCTATGTAAACTATTGAAAATTGAGAAAATTTATTAAAGATAGAGTTCATCACATTCTGAAATTCAGAAGGTGCGTTCTTAAGTCCAAAGGGCATTACGTTCCATTCATAATGTCCAAAGGGGACAACAAAAGCTGTTTTGTACCTATCTTTTTCTTCAATTTGAATTTGATAAAAGCCCGATTTCATATCGAACTTGGAAAATAAAGATGCTTTTTGAACACGACCGATTAAGTCACTCCTATCAGGTATAGGATACCTAATCCATCTAAGGACCTTATTGAGTGGTTTGTAATTAATGACCATACGAGGGGTTCCTCGCTCTATTTCTGCCTGATTTTGAACATAGAAGGCTGAACAGCTCCAAGGAGACTTACTGGGCCTAATCAGCTTCTTACTTAACAGATCTTGGATTTCCTTTTTACAGTATTCCAAGGTTTCTTTATTCATTTGAATGGGCCTAGCCTTAGTTGGGATTTTATCTTCACTAAAACTGGGCTCATAAGGGAGCGAGACTGTGTGTCTCTTTCTGTTCCAGAAAGCGTTGGGCTTGTCAGAACAGATTTTTGAGAAATTAAATTTAAATAATTTTCTTTTGGTTCTGAGCTAGTTTCTCCTAACTCGTTTTGATCAGTGGAATTATTGGAATTCCTAGTTTCTTTATTAGCCATTAAGCTTAAAATGTCTAAGGATAAGTCGTTATCCTTTTGTTTGAGCAATTGAATTTCTTCTTTAATAAATTTAATTTCTTCCTGGAGTTCTTTAACAGAAACTCGTTCCGAAGTGGAAGTGTTTTGAAATCTATTAATTATTTCTTGAACATTGTAAGGTTTAACTAAGGGTTTTGGTTTAGGTTCGTCCAAGTCCATTAGTTCCTTGATTTTGAGCAGATATTCTTTCCTAATTTCTTCATCAGTAATCTTGTCTAAGATTTCTAACAAAGTTTGTACTTTATCTCTATTAATTACATTAATTAATTTTGAACAACTACCTAAATTTTTTGAACATTCCTGACAGGTGCAAATACCTGTATCTGATTGACTTTCGTCATCAGGTGTTGAACTAGAAGATGAATTAATTGGACCATTGCAGAGATTCGACTCTACAAGACTTAACATAGAATCTTCGAAAGACAGTGCATGTCGATCTTGAAGAAGAATTAAGACGGGATGATTTATGCCTAACCTGTGCATAGGTTTAACAGCTACTTGGATTAATCCTATGTGGATAAATCCGAAGTTCTCTCGCCTGTGTTGATCTAATTGATTCTTATCTAACAGATTAATTGTGCCTTGACACTTTCCCAAAGGAATCGTGCCTTCTATAGTTCTTACTATGTCTTGAACCTTAAAATTAAATGTTGAATGCTTGTATACCTCACTAGGACGTACTTGGGGCATCTCCCAATTTCTTAACCTTTCTTCAGCTTCTACAATAGAAACCTCAGAATTATTGATCTCATCTTGGTCTACGGAACTATGATCACTAGAGACAGAGGGAACTCTGATCTCAGATCTATTTCTATTTAATAATCTTCTTACTAATTCAGACATTTTTAAGAAAATAAAATTCTTAAAATTCTTCTAATTTTGCTAAGGTTTTAGTGGGACCACGTCCTACGGGAACACCTGCCTCTCCTGGGCCTTACGGCTTACCAACGCAGTTAACTAAGTTCTGTTAATTCTGTTAGTAACCTTCCTATTAGTTTAGATATTATTAAGAATTTATTTTCTTAAGAAACTTTTAACTAGTTAAGGGGTTAGCGTTGGTCAGCGTTGTTTAACTGCGTTGGTAAGCCGTAAGGCCCAGGAGAGGCAGGTGTTCCCGTAGGACGTGGTCCCACTAAAACCTTAGCAAAATTAGAAGAATTTTAAGAATTTTATTTTCTTAAAAATGTCTGAATTAGTAAGAAGATTATTAAATAGAAATAGATCTGAGATCAGAGTTCCCTCTGTCTCTAGTGATCATAGTTCCGTAGACCAAGATGAGATCAATAATTCTGAGGTTTCTATTGTAGAAGCTGAAGAAAGGTTAAGAAATTGGGAGATGCCCCAAGTACGTCCTAGTGAGGTATACAAGCATTCAACATTTAATTTTAAGGTTCAAGACATAGTAAGAACTATAGAAGGCACGATTCCTTTGGGAAAGTGTCAAGGCACAATTAATCTGTTAGATAAGAATCAATTAGATCAACACAGGCGAGAGAACTTCGGATTTATCCACATAGGATTAATCCAAGTAGCTGTTAAACCTATGCACAGGTTAGGCATAAATCATCCCGTCTTAATTCTTCTTCAAGATCGACATGCACTGTCTTTCGAAGATTCTATGTTAAGTCTTGTAGAGTCGAATCTCTGCAATGGTCCAATTTATTTTCAGTGTTTTCCTAATTACATGAAGACGTTGAGAAACGTCGAAAAAGCTTTAAAATTACACATCAAGACCACAGAAGGAATATTCAGTGAGGATCTGGATAATCTTTCTATAGTTTTTAGGATTCACTACAAGGTTTCCAAAACTGGAGTAGGAATTTCTGTTAAGAAAGAGTCCCCTAAGAATGAAACCATTCTAATGGAGGCTAATCTTCAAAAATCAATGATCATGACTCCTAAACCCCTCAGACATGATAAAATCATGGCTGCTTTTCCAGACTCTTGGGATTTGGAAAATATCCAACCTTCCAAGAAAATAGAGTCTAGAAGTTTAGGAAATTTTGTTCAAAGTCCTGAAGGACATGTAAGGATATCTATGAACAGATCATCCTCATCTAGAATTAGAATGTTTAATTCTCCAGATTTAGAATTAAGTTCAATACACTCTGTAGATTCTGATTACAGATCTACAGCAGAAACTCTTGAGACTTCGACTAGTCTCAGAGGTGTAGATTTTCAACCTTCAATTCCTCAACCCATTTATGAATCAGTTCAAGAAAACTCTTCTGTAAATCACTCACCCACAAGATCACAAATTTTTATGATAAGAAGAGAGTTCAAAATGAATAAACCCTTGCTAAACGCAGAGTTTATGCAGGCACACAATAGGTCAAAACGAGAATGGTACTTCCGTACTTTCTCTAAAGAACAAGTTCAAAAATGGAAATTAGAGTTCTATGATTTCTTAGAAAGTCTAGGAGATCATATTTTCTTTTTTAATTGGTTTGAAATGTATTGTTCAAACAACAATATAGAAAATCCTTTTGTCAAAAAAGAAGTAAACACCCACTCTAGGATTACAGTAGAATGGGATACTACTTTAGGTCAAAAAATAGTCTCGGTTCACCCTCCTTTAGAAAATTTAAAAATTTCAAAAGGTAGTACTGAGATAGAAGCAACTCCGTTCAAAACCATAGAAGGTAATGAAGATCAACATAGTTCAAAACGAGATGTCAAGAACATTGAATCTCAAAATAATTTTACCAATTTAGCGCTCAACACCTTAGGTAAGCAATTAGATAGGATAGAAAATGTAGTTAATAACAAGGTCCTAGAATCACCTTCTAGTTCCTTAGGTTTAAATTCTGTTAGTTCAATTCCTCAACAACCCCTGTATAAAATTCCAACACTTACTCAAGCAGAGTTGAAATCAATAAAATTAGGTTCTAATACTCAAAACTTAGTTGATGAGATCACCAACAGGTTAAATCAACTAAATGTCTCTAATAATAGGTCAAAAGGTCCCCAGATCAATACACTGTATAAACCAGACAATAATCAAAACCCTGAAGTTAATAGAATTAGCTTTAGGAATCCAAAACCAGTGACTAGGAATTACTATCGTAGGCCTAGTTACCCAGATACTCAATATGAAGAAAATAGTTTAATAACAGAGGCTAGCTATAACGGCGAGTCTATTGTAGAATGGAACATTGATGGTCATAGCGAGCATCAAATTTTAGGAATTATTCAAAATATGTCAATGTGCGCTACGGCGTATAGGATCAAAAATAATGAAGAAAGTTCAATAGTAACCATGTTAACAACTGGTTTTACTGGTCAACTAAAAGGCTGGTGGGATAATTATCTCACAGAAGCTGAAAGATCTGCGATCAAATTCGCGATCAAACAAGAAGAAATTAATGGTCAAATAATAGATGTTCAAGACTCAGTAGCAGTTTTAATTTATGCACTCACAAAACACTTTGTAGGAAATCCCACAGATTTTCAACAAAGAATAGGTAATCAATTAATTAACCTCAGATGTCCCACGATGTCTGATTTTAGGTGGTACAAGGACATGTTCCTTACCAAGTTATACACACGGTCTGACAGTAAAGCAGACTACTGGAAAGAAAGGTTTTTAGGTGGATTACCCAACCTATTTGCCGAAAGAGTCAAAGAAAGCATTAGGAGACAATGCAACAATACACTTCCCTTAGGTCAGATGACTTTTGGCGAATTAATTAATATAGTTACAAACGAAGCTCTTGTCATATGTAATGATATGAAGCTTCAGTCTAAGTTAAAACACGAGTTCAAAAGCACCTCTAGAGAATTAGGTAATTTCTGTGATCAATATGGCATCGAAAAGATTCGAGCCCCCTCTGCTCAAACTAAAAGAAGTAGGAAGAGTCACAGGTACCAAACCATCAGGAAGACTTATCGTCGCCACCCTGATAAACCTGTTAGATCATTCCAAACAAAGAAACATGTTCAACAGTCTAGTAAACCTAGACACCATAGTTCCAAACATACAGATCGTAAATCTGTAGTTTGTTTTAAATGCGGGAGGTATGGACATATTTCCAAGCATTGTAAACTTAAAAAACGCATTAATTCTTTAGAAATAGATGATAAGTACAAACAGAGTCTTATGAGTATTCTGTTAGAAGATCAAAACTCTGAGTCAGAATCTGATTCAGATCAGTCTAGTGTTCAAAATGAATTATATCAGTTAGATCAACTGACTAATTCATCTTCTAGTTCAACACCTGATGACGAAAGTCAATCAGATACAGGTATTTGCACCTGTCAGGAATGTTCAAAAAATTTAGGTAGTTGTTCAAAATTAATTAATGTAATTAATAGAGATAAAGTACAAACTTTGTTAGAAATCTTAGACAAGATTACTGATGAAGAAATTAGGAAAGAATATCTGCTCAAAATCAAGGAACTAATGGACTTGGACGAACCTAAACCAAAACCCTTAGTTAAACCTTACAATGTTCAAGAAATAATTAATAGATTTCAAAACACTTCCACTTCGGAACGAGTTTCTGTTAAAGAACTCCAGGAAGAAATTAAATTTATTAAAGAAGAAATTCAATTGCTCAAACAAAAGGATAACGACTTATCCTTAGACATTAAGCTTAATGGCTAATAAAGAAACTAGGAATTCCAATAATTCCACTGATCAAAACGAGTTAGGAGAAACTAGCTCAGAACCAAAAGAAAATTATTTAAATTTAATTTCTCAAATATCTGTTCAAAGATGGTATAGTGAAATTAACTTTACCATAGGTAATTTCAATACGAAATTAGTCGCTCTGATTGACTCAGGCGCTGATTTTAATTGTCTTCAAGAAGGTTTAATTCCCACTCAATACTATGAAAAAACCACTGAAAGTCTCAGCGGTGCAGGAGGTAATAGACTTCCAGTAAGGTACAAATTGACTAATGCCAAGATATGTAATCAAGGCATTAAGTTCAATTCAACTTTTATTCTTGTTAGGAATTTAAATCATCCAATGATTTTAGGAACACCTTTTCTGACCCTTATTTATCCCTTTAAGGTTTCAGAATTAGGAATTTTAACTTTTGTACATGGCAAAGAACTTTGCTTTAAATTTTTAAATCCTACCAAAACTCAGGATGTCAATTTACTTCAAAATTTAGCTATTTCCAGCATTAATTTGATCAATAGAAAACAAGCCCAAATTAAATTGCTTAATAAAGAAGTTCAATACAAAAGAATTGAGGATCAGATAGAAAAACCCCAAATCAAAATTAGAATAGAATTTGTTCAAAAAAGATTTGAAAAAGAAATCTGTTCTGACAAGCCCAACGCTTTCTGGAACAGAAAGAGACACACAGTCTCGCTCCCTTATGAGCCCAGTTTTAGTGAAGATAAAATCCCAACTAAGGCTAGGCCCATTCAAATGAATAAAGAAACCTTGGAATACTGTAAAAAGGAAATCCAAGATCTGTTAAGTAAGAAGCTGATTAGGCCCAGTAAGTCTCCTTGGAGCTGTTCAGCCTTCTATGTTCAAAATCAGGCAGAAATAGAGCGAGGAACCCCTCGTATGGTCATTAATTACAAACCACTCAATAAGGTCCTTAGATGGATTAGGTATCCTATACCTGATAGGAGTGACTTAATCGGTCGTGTTCAAAAAGCATCTTTATTTTCCAAGTTCGATATGAAATCGGGCTTTTATCAAATTCAAATTGAAGAAAAAGATAGGTACAAAACAGCTTTTGCTGTCCCCTTTGGACATTATGAATGGAACGTAATGCCCTTTGGACTTAAGAACGCACCTTCTGAATTTCAGAATGTGATGAACTCTATCTTTAATAAATTTTCTCAATTTTCAATAGTTTACATAGATGATGTCTTAGTGTTCTCTAATAACATAGAACAACACTTTAGGCACCTTGATCAATTTCATAAAATTGTTAAAGAAAATGGTTTAGTTGTTTCAGCTAAAAAAATGAAACTGTTCAAAACAAAGATTAGGTTTTTAGGTTATGATATCCATCAGGGTATGATAAAACCAATTAGCCGATCTATAGAATTTGCTGATAAATTTCCAGACGAGATAACTGACAAAAATCAACTTCAAAGATTTTTAGGTTGTCTTAATTATGTCTCAGATTTTGTTCAAGATCTTAGAGTAATTTGTAAACCTCTTTACTCTAGACTTAGAAAGAAATCCCCACCTTGGGATCAGTCCATGACGGACGCTGTCAAAACCCTTAAGGCTAGAGTTAAAAAACTCCCATGCCTAGGAATAGCAGATCCAGAAGCCTTTATGATCATCGAAACTGATGCATCAAAAGAAGGATATGGAGGAGTCCTTAAACAAAGGCCCATAGGAAGTTCGAAAGAACAAATAGTTAGGTTCAATTCAGGAGTATGGACAGAAGCCCAACAAAAATACTCCACAATAAAAAGAGAAATTTTATCTATTGTTTTAATTGTCAAAAAATTTCAAAAAGAAGTTTTCAACAAAACTTTTTTGCTCAAAACGGATTGCAAATCCGCCAAATCTGTTTTAGAAAAAGATGTTCAAAATTTGGTTTCAAAACATGTTTTTGCCAGATGGCAAGCATTACTTTCTTGCTTTGATTTTGAAATTCAGCATATAAAAGGGAAAGAGAACACCCTTCCTGACTTTCTTACTCGAGAATTCTTGCAGGGAAAAACAGCAGGATGAGCAAAAACAAAGGAAAAGAAGTAAAGAAGGAACAGTATGGATCCCCACTGGATCCTGCTCTAAATGTTCAAAGAACCCCACTGGTTCAAACAACGTCACCTTTACTGGTGACTCCCTCATCGTTCAATAGCCCTTCCGGCGGTGGTATTCGACCACAAATTAAAGGTCCTCGACCTCAAACTCCTTCTTCTCCCTCTTCTTCCAACCGTTTTCTTCCTCTCACATATGATCAAGCCCTCTCTTCACCTCCACCACAACAGGCCATAATACCTGTTCACCCTTCTTCCTCTATGGTACAACTCTCTCAAGCAACACCGCTTAAGAGATCTCTTTCGGATAAATATATTTCAAAACCGGTGTATTCACCGATCTGTCCCATTGAACCCGAATGGATCAAAACAAACCCTGGTCTTACACCACGGGAAGTAGCTCAAAAATATTTTCAAGAAGGAAAATACTTTTCTTCTGAATTACAAAAAACAAGAATATTTTATGAATTTATTTTAGTTGATACAAACTCGATCACACTCACTCACGAGTATGATCCTCTTTTTCCTCATCGAATCCAGTATTCGAAAATCAAAATTAATAAAGTATTAACTCTTTCTCAATGGAATCAGCATCCTTTTTCTTTAAAGAATTTTTCAAGACAATTCCAGCCACCAGGATTTAATTACTGGGATTATAAAATGGCCTGGTACAATACACTGCTGATTCGTCCCTTCTCCCACTCCTGGTTCATATGGTTCAATAAAGGAATCCAAGAATTTCCTGCTTGGTTTTCCGACTGGTTTCATTTTTATGGTCCAAATACTGATTTCCTTCCTGCTTATGCAAAGGAATCTTTTTCAATTTTTTCTGCTCAAACCAGTTTTCATGCTGGACAAATGCTTTTAAAATTTTTCTCAACATTTGGAACTCCCTGGATTATGTCTTGGGATTTCGAGTTCAAAGACCGACTCAACTGCGGTTATCCTCTATATCTTAGCCGCACGTTCAATATCAAATGGTGGACAACATACAATGTCAACCTGCTCAACAAAAAAGCTGTGGGAAAATGGCTAAAACAGAATCCCCAGCTTATGAACTATCCTCAAGCTGTTCAACAACAATCTCCATTTCTGACATCAAAATCTCAGATAATGGCAGAACTTGCAAAAGCCCAGACGGAAGAAGAATTTGACCGTCTTGTTCAACAACTCTCAGAGAAAGCTGGAGAAAAAACTCCCTTTGAAGATCTCAATACAGAAGATAGCAGCCAGTTTCAGAACGAAGATGACTGCTACAACATCGACTTTACCCACCTTAGTCATGACTGACTATGGTTGAGTTAAGCCGTCGGCAGAAGAATCCAAAGCTCCTGCCAGCTCAATTATTCTGCTTCCCCGTCTCTCTCAGCACGATCAAAAGTGGCAGACACACTTTAGCAAAAGCAACCGTCGGCACAAAACGACAAAATTACTTTTGAAAAAGAAGACTGCCCGTGTTCAACTTTCTGAAAAGAAGCCGCCCACGCGTCTCAACTTTTCGGATTTCAAAGTTTTCAAATCCACGGACTTAACACTTGTTCAAATCCGCCTTCTTATTTCTATAAAAGGCGAAGTAGTTCATTAGTTTAGGCAGAATACGAAAAATAGAGAAAAAACACTTGTTTCAAAACTCTCTATAAGCGTTTTCTGCATAGAATTTAGCTGCTTGTTCAATATTGTAAGTTCAAAACTCTCTTGTAATTTCTTATTGAAATTAATATGAGAATTTCTTTTACTCATTTTATTCCAATACCCTTTACTGATTTAATGCTTGTAGTAGAATTTGAATATTTTGTTATTTCTTCCATATCTAGAATCTATGTTGTTCAACAACGCATGTTTGTAGAATTTAGAGACGCCATAGAAAGCTCTGAGTTCTCCATAGAATACATGTTATAGAATTCTTCTGCTTTTTAGATTAAAACCCAGAATTATTAGTCTTAGGTTAGTCAACAGAACGACGATCCCCAGCGGCCAGTGCGAAAAATGGTATCAAAGCCTAGTTCTGTTAGTAACCTTCCTGTTAGTTTAGATATTATTAAGAATTTATTTTCTTAAGAAACTTTTAACTAGTTAAGGGGTTAGCGTTGGTCAGCGTTGTTTAACTGCGTTGGTAAGCCGTAAGGCCCAGGAGAGGCAGGTGTTCCCGTAGGACGTGGTCCCACTAAAACCTTAGCAAAATTAGAAGAATTTTAAGAATTTTATTTTCTTAAAAATGTCTGAATTAGTAAGAAGATTATTAAATAGAAATAGATCTGAGATCAGAGTTCCCTCTGTCTCTAGTGATCATAGTCTATATATATATATATATATATATATATATATATATACATGTTTGTATTGTTGAGCAGGGGGCATGGCACTGTCAAGCGCAGGGACGTTTGGGAACTTGATAGTGTATCTGTGTTCAATATAAAGAACATAACAAAGGACGTTTGGGAACTTGATAATGTATCTGATAAGAGAGTTCAATATAAAGAACATAACAGCAGCTGAGATCATGTAAGATCCTATTCCTGCCAAACAAAGAGAGTACTTTGATTAAAAAAACAATTTAAGGGACTAAATTGAAAAACTTTATTTTTAAAAATCAAATTGAGGAAAGAGTAATCTTTGAAGAAGTAAGTTATTAATTTACTTTAAAATTAATAGAGAATTGTTAACATTATCTGACTGAAAAAATCTGAATAGGCAATATAAAGCAAATAAACAATTATTTTTCTAATTTTTTTACTTTCATTTCGCAAATTTCACTTCAGAGTAAATTACTAACTTAATTTTTAAAAAATTACAGTTTCACATTTTGGTCCTAAAAAAATTATTATTTCATTTTAGTCCTTAGAATATTATATTTATCATAATTATCAGAGGGCTCTTGTAGAATCGAGGATTGTTTTTGTGGGCATGATCTTCCTGAAGAACCTGGAAGAAGATTAAGGTACCAAATCTAGTTTTTATGATTCAGTTGAAATATGTTAATTATTGTTTTTGAAGTTCTCTTCCTTGAAGGGATTCCTAATGGTGCATAATCATATATACACACCATAAAACCACGTCGTTTTGACTTGTATGCAGAACCCCACTAGGTTTCTATCTCATTGATACTTCTATCTCTCTCAATACCTAACCAAAACGAGCTGAATGCCAATGTTAATATATTGGCAAAAGCTGCTTCCTCATGTGGTGATGGTGACATAGTGGAATGAAGCAGTATAGTAGCCTTTTATATTACACTAACTTTTTTGAATAAAAAAAAGTTATATTTGGCACTTCTTTTATTTTAAATATTTTTTGTATTTTTTGTCATTCAAGTTATTTTTTATATAAAATATGTGCTTCTTCCTATAATTTACTTAATTTTTTTCCTGTTATATTAATAATTTAACTACTTTAACTGTCATATTAAAAAAATTACAATATTATATTATGTCTAAAGTTAACTAATTTGACAAATAGAAGGGAGCTTTCTACAGTAAGTATTAACATTGTAAAGAGAGATAATTATAATATTTGAAACAAGAGGAGTATCAAGTGTATTTTAAGCAAACCTCAAGAAAAATTAATATAATTTACCCTTAATGATATCTCAATTGAAGTAGTGGTCCCAATCCACGTGTACATGAACTAATCCCTCTTTTGTTTTTTTAGAGAAAGCTTAGATGAAATTTTTATAATTTTTGCTATTATGTTTTCTAATCAAAATATTACAAGTGATGTTCTTTTAAAATAACTATATTGTTTTTTACAAGTCAAGATTGATTCCTTCAAATATTTACAGATGCTCTATTTATAGTGCAACATCTAATAAGTCTAGGGCTACTAAACCTTAAATTTTATAACAAAGATATAAGGAAATATGTATAAGTTTTATCTTTTTTTTAAATTATTATTTTAGTTATGCTTGCTGAAACTTAAATTAGAAACGGAAAAGTACACTTTATGTACCTAACGTTTACCCCAAGTTGCACTTTTATCCCTAACCTTTTTTTTGTCAATTATGTCCTACATGTCTTTTTTTTTTCAAATATATCCTTTTCACTAAAGCAGTTAAATCTAACAGAAAATAATGAATGAGCAGTTTATGTGGCACATGTCAAGTGACACGTCATTTGCCATGTGGACTCAAACACAAAATTACAAAAATACACTCCATCTCTCACTCCTCTCTATGCCTCATCGTTCAACAGTTCATTTGTTCTTCTCTCCCTCTTCATTTCTTTCTTCCACACTCTCTCAGTTGTGTGTATCTCTCTCTCTCTCTCTCTCTCTCTCTCTCTCTCTCTCTCTCTCTCTATCTCTCTCTTGTCTATTTTATAGAAAGAAGAACAGGGGAGACAACTTCCTTCCTTCGACTCCATCTCCATCTCGTGCTCTCTTTGGTTCTCTTTCTCCACCTTGCTTTCTCTTTTTGCCTCCATTTTCCTCAAGCTCTCTCTCTCTCTTGCTCTCTGTGTCAAGTTCGGATTCTTCCCTATTTCAATCTCACTCCCACACTTTTTCCCCACTTATTTGTTCTCTCTACTTTCTATTTTTGTCTCTTTCATTCTCATCGCATCTCCACGGTCTCACTGGTCCTCTGTTCTCGTTCTCTCATCTCTCTTGGTTTCTACTCTCTCTCAGTCTCACTCTTGTCCCTCTCTTCCTAGTAGCCCTATGTTCTCGCCTCTTAGCTCCTCTGTCTGTTGCATACACTACTTTATTTTATAACAAAAAAATAGAGGAATTGAAAGGCGAGAATAGAGGGTGACTAGGAAAAGAGCAGGCGAGAGTGAGAGAGAGTAGAAACCAAAAGAGATGAGAGAACAAGAATAGAGGAACCCGTGAGACTGTAGAGATGCAACGAGAATGAGAGGAAAAAAAAAGAGAGCAAGGGAGTGAGCTTGAAATAGGGTGAAATCTGAGCTTGACACACAGAGAGAGAAAGCTTGATGGAGATGGAAGTAGAAAGAGAAAGCGAGGTGGAGAAGGAGAACCAAAGAGACGGCATGAGATAGAGATGGAGTCAAAGGAAGGGAGTTGTCTCCTTTATTCTTCTTTCTATAAAACAAAGAGAGAGAGAGAGAGAGAGAGAGAGAGAGAGAGAGAGAGAGAGAGAGAGAGAGAGAGAGAGAGAGACAAACAAAGGGGGTGAAAGGAATAGTTAAACGAAGAGGCAGAGAAAGGAGTGAGAGATTGAGGGTATTTTTGTAATTTTATGTTTAAGCCCACGTGGTAGATAATGTGTCACTTGAGATGTTCTACGTGGATTACCTTGTCAACATTTTTTTGTCAGTGGATTTAATGACATTAGTAAAAAGGGTATATTTGAAAAAAAAATAAAACATGTAGGACATAATTGACGCAAAAAAACAAAAGTGAAACTTGGTGTAAATGTTAGAGACATAAAGTATATGTTTACCAATTAAAAACTATAAAAATTAAAGATTGAACACACAAATGCAAGTTTTTCAATCATGTTGCTCTTATAACCAATGGAGACCTTTTACTAGATGGTTTAATAACGAAACTATGGAGGCTATGCATCATTCAACAAGTTAAGGATTTTAAAACTCTAATTGAGATATTCCCCATCTAGTTTTCCAGCATATTCCTATCCATTCCCATTGCAATTCTATCCAGTGTGGTAGTCCTCCAAGCTTTCACCATGGACCACCGTGTGGTCTCCCTCTATTTTTATCGTACTCTACTTATCAACCTATATTTTTCTTACCCTTCTTGATAGGGTTCTATATCCTACATGGCATAAGCTGATTGGCCCTACTCCTCTCCACCAAATAGGAGTTGGCTATGTGGTTAATATCCTTAGCATGGTAGTTTCAACCATGGTTGAAACAAAGAGGCTCAAAATAGCCCCCATACACCAATCAAAGCCCATGTCAGTTTTATGGTTGTCTCAGCAATTATCGATAGTTAGGATGGGAGAAGCATTTCATTTTCTAGGATAGGTGGCATTTTACTACCAAAAATTTCTAGAGTCATTAAAGAGCACATCAAGTCATCAACAACTATTATTTCAATGATCATAGGAATATCTTACTATTTGAATATGGCCATAATCGACCTTGTTCGTAGGGTTACTGATTGGTTACCTGATCACTTAAACCACGAAAACTAAATAATGTGTATTGGATGTTAGTCCTATTTAAGGTCCTCAACTTTGGGTATTACTTATTGTGTGTTGGTTTGTACAAGAATCAAAAAGTTTGAAAGAGGGAATTAGGAGTTGTGGTTGTAACACATGCAATGTGAAATGAAAGTCTCTTTGATTAGATAAATAACATAAATGTATCTATTTTGCTGATTTCAATTGCTAAACTAGGGGAAGATTAAGGAAAAAAAACCATATTAGAAATTATGTCCAAATTCATGATTAGTTTGAAGTTATTTTGATGATTCTCCTCCTATAGAGAGAGAGAGATGATAGAAATGGCTAGGTCCCAAGAGGGGGATAAATTGGGTTTATAAAATTTTCTTGAAAGCTTTGAAGTTTAAGAAGTTTTAAAAACAAAGCCTACCAATTTATGACAGAAAAACAGAGCAAAGACAAGATGAATAAGTGTAGAGTGCAAATAATCAAAGATAAAGTGATTAACAATTAAAGAGATGAAAGAAAGAGAATTTAACACAAGTATTTATATTGATTCAACTTAAACCAAGCCTATATCCAGTTCTCAAGACAACTCCTTGAGTATTTTACTAATAATCACAAGTTTATGAACTTTGTTATTTAAGAGTGTCTCTCCCTCTCACACTATGATTTCTCTCAACCACAGCCTCAAAAAAACCTTCTTGATTAATACACTCAGAAGAAAGAAGATGAATAGTTGAAACTCTCAAAACAGAGTAAGTACACAAGTTGTAAGCTCTCTATAAGTAAATGAATGGCAAGAGATGACTACTAAAGATTCAGAAGTAAGATGATTGTTTTCTTGTTGATTTGACAACTTCTAAAGTCAATATATTTAGCCCAAGAAGTTAGAAATCCGTTGAAAGAGAATCCATTATGATATTAGCTAAAATCTTCAAAAAAATAGTAGTTGGTACTGATGTCATTATTTTGGCAGTCGACTGATAGAGCCACGACAGTCGATTGATGCATTTTAGTGAGGTGCCAATCGATTGATGGTGAACTGTTAGTCGACTAATGATTCTCTGTCTCGAAGGTTAAAAATATTCTAGAGTTGATCAGTCGATTGATATAGTTGGATCGGTCGACTAATGGTTATTGAAGGTCTTTTTTTAAATTTAAGACAGATATAAATCAGTCGACTATTTGATTTCAATTAGTCGACTGATAGGATATTGATCCTTAGCTGAAATTCAACCAGAAAGTAATTAGTTAACTATTACAGGTGCATTAGTGGATTAATGGCTTTTAATTATGATTTTTCAAAAGCTTTGCATCTTCTAATGATCAATAACCTATTTCCAACTTAGTTAAAATAAGTAAAAGAAGTTTCTCTTGCCATTTAAAAACTTTTACAGTGATTCTTAAGACAAAAATTAAAAGTCTTCTCTTTAAGCTCTTACAATTCCCTTTTGCCTTGGGAAATATCTAGGAAATATGGACAATAATACATAGGAAAATATCATTTAAATTTGTTTATTAATCATCAAAATTTCAAGTATAGCTTTGAATGCAATGGGGTCAACAATCTCCCCCTTTTTAACGATGACAAACAAATTTAAAAAGGTTAGGATATTTTGAAACATTGGTTTAAATCCAAAGGGGAAAGCTCCCCCTGAAACTTATATCCTAGGAGAATTTCAATTTACTTGTTATAAGAGATATAAAATAAGTGTAGCATAATCAGAGTTAATTAAGATCAATAATTTAATCAAAGTAGCAACAATAAAAAATATTTAGAGTTAAAGCAACAACAGAAAATCATAAACATTAATACCATAAACATTAAACTTTACGAGTAAAAGTTCTAATGTTAGTTCAATAGAAAAGATAATAAAAAGCAGATAACATAAAGCTTTAAATCTTCTCCCTGTTGAGTTCTCAATTTAGTGTCATTTTGATGTTAAATACCCTCTCTTTTGATCTCTTTCTTGTTGTCTTGTAATTCTTAGCTCATATTTTGAGTAGTTTAGAGTTTTCTTTGATCTTTTAATAAATGGAGTGATTTCATGATTCTTTTATGTAATTTAATGGGTTTATTTGCTATTTTTGGTGTAGGCTGAGTTGGTAAAAAGTTCATATTAGAAGATGGAATGCTAGAGCTGAAATTCTGAAAATGCTGAATTAATTGCTGTCTCCCACAGCTATAGCGGTAAAATTTACAGCTATAGCGGTGGATTGCTGAAAAAAAGATTTTGGTGCCTTCTTCTCTGCCAGCCACCGCTATAGCGGTGGATCTTCACCGCTATAGCGGTAAAACCTAAAAAAACTCAATTTTAAGCCTTCTTCTCTGCCTCCTACCGCTATAGCGGTGGGTACTTACCGCTATAGCGGTAGTTCGCGATCCTGCACTGATATAAAAGGCTTCAGATGAAATTTTTAGGGTATTCTGGAGTTGGAGACTGAAGGGAGGCGCCGTTTTGGCTGAGAGGAGCAAGGGGAACCTGATTCTCAAGGCTTGGGGAGCTCAATCCATCATTCCACCTCAGATTCATGGCCAACTTCATCTCTTTTTCTGTTTTCTGCTGTTTGTTTTCTATGTGTAGCTAGATTTTCTATCTAGGGTTACTATGAACTTGACTCTTGAATAGATTTTACATCCTCTCATGTATTTGCAACCTTATTTCAATTAATATAAGTCTTTCTATCCATTTTATTGTTGCGTTATATGGACTTGATCAATCTATATGTATGCTTGTTGCTGTCTTCGAACTCGGGAGAGGGAGGTGAGAGTAGAACACTGAATAGGAAGGACGAGTGCGTGAACCTTACTAAGTGTTTTCGCTTGTTAGCTAATAGGAATGTTAGTTAATCTCGTTTAATCAAAGCTAGGTTGGTTGTGTTAGGCTTAACCCACACAAGGAATTGCGTAGGAGTTGAGCAACTTAATTGAGATTCGGGAGGATTCTTTTAAGTTATTAGAATAACCTAGGATTAACTTATATAGTTGAATAAGTTGCGAGTGCATGAGAGGGGTTTTGTAATTTCTAAGATAGAGGAGAGGGATTAGTGACCCTAGGCTTTAATTAGACTATTTCATCAGTTTTTGCATTGTTTACTGTCATTAAAAGAAAATCTATAAAAATTTACTGTCATAGTTCACTTTTATTGTTAGTTCTTCATTAGAGTTGTCCTCAATCCAATTGCTTCGTCCAACTAATTCAATTAAATTTCTTGGGTACTTAGTCGCTTAGTCCTCGTGGGAACGATACTTTTACTCTCAAATCACTATATTACTTGTGCGATTGGTGCGCTTGCCAAATCGACTAACACTCCCCTTTTGTCATCAACAACAAGAAGGGGGTCTTCATCCTCGATCCTCATGGCCACTCATTTTCTTCGGTGAAGATTGCGAACTATGTCAGCTCTTGGATTTCCCTCGTTTGAGAAGATGAAGAGGACTCCATAGTGGAGATGCGAGCCTCTAGAATTGCCATACCCACTTGCATAATGTACAACATACCCATCATCTGAGTTGAATTGTTAAGCAACTCATTCAGTAGTCTAGTTTACTCCCAGGTTTGGAAGCCATGATCAAATGGTTAAGGAGGTACTTTTTCATCTTTATCCATGTCTTCAAGGTCTGCATCCCCCTCAATATCATCCTCAATATTAGCCTCTCTTTCTCTTCTTTCTCTTGCTCTCTTGACAATCTTTTTTTCTTCTGCTCTTAGTCATTCCTCTTTGACATAAATAAAACCCATTCTTTTCAGAAAAATTTCATTTATGACAGATGATTTCATCATTCACCCAAAATGAGCATTTATACTTGCATCTTCAAGTATTTTGGTGATGATACCAACATAGAGAAGAGGCGCTTTCTCTGAGTGCAGGATTCCATTCTCTTCATGATGAAGTGTGGAATGTTAAATGATTTTCCTTGCATTATGCATGCCATAGCAAAGTACTCTGATCCACAAAGATTAGCAAAACTCCCAAATTTATTAAACAAAGGTTGAGTTACAACATTCAGTAGTAGTCTATCATTAGCATTTATCTCACTTACTCTGATTTCCTGACATGCCCAGTCTTCTATCCCCAGAATGGTATTGAATACTTCTTGTTTGTTGTAGAAGATGGGATTAAGTGATGTGGGATATTCTGTAAAACATATATCACCAGAACTAGGTGCAGGAATACCCACAATCTTAGCTAGAGAACCTTCAGTGATTTCAACTCTTAAATCTCTCACTATTGAAGTAATTTTCCCATGCCTAGCATTATATTCTAGGTTTGAATTGAAAGTTTAATAACCTCTTCACTCTAAATACTTCCCCTACTGACAAAGCTCCTCAACCCAAAATCATTCAGCAATCCAATAAAAGCAAAGTTCTTATAGGCAAAATAATTCCAAACAAGGTGTTTTGCTGGGGATTACCTTCCATTTTTTAAAAGATTCTTCAAATTTATGTACGTGTTTAGGATTCAGGTGGTTGCCCATAGGTCAGTTTGATATAGCCTTTGTTCGAGGTCGTTTGGAGGAGGATTCCATTTGGGAAGAGTGTATGAGAGCTGAAGGATAAGCACAGAGGCAGAAGGTGAAGAAGTCCAAACCTAATCGGTTGAAAACTTTTGAGAAGCACCGAGAACTTCAAAATCTAAGAGGAGATTGAGGTTGAAAAGGAGAAACCTTAAAGAGAGATGCCTTGGAGTGCTGAGAGACTTCGTCAACAGAGAGAAAATAAGAGCGAGGTAGAGGAAAATTTTAAAATGAATCCCAGAAACCTGACCTTTCTCTTGTAATTGTACGATTAAATGACCTATCAGTCAATTATCGGGGGAGATTAGTTGACTGATTGTAGCTGATTTGGGAATTTTTGTTATTGTTATACATCAGTTGACTATTGAAGGATGATTAGTCAACTGATTCCTCTCAGGTGCTTGTAATATCCCAAGAATTTACATGAATATTTAAAATCTATTTGAAGTTTATTGAAAATTTAATTACATGAAAAATGTTCTTTTGAATTAGTGAAGGAAATTTGGGAATATAAATTTCAAAATTTTAATTTGGGAAATTTTTACAAATTCTCAAGGACTTAAATGAACAAATTTTAAAGTTAGAGTGGCTATGAGCAATTTTTCCAAGAAAGTAGTGGGCCCCACACGTATACACATCTCTCTCTTATTCTTTTCTTTCTCTCATTCTCCCGTAGCTTCCTCACTCATTCTCGGTTATGCATCCCAAGGGAATTTTTTCATCAACCATTCATGCAATTTTTGCTTGGGGAAGGAAGCCATGAAAGTTAGGAGGATTGGGATGGTTGAGGCGCAAGGTGGGAGCGCCGAGAGTGTGGAATCCAGGTGAGTAGGCAACCTTGTAAAATTAATTTACTAAATTAGTCAAAGCACAATATAAATCCCATTTGCATTATTTGTGAAATTGAGAAGATTATCAGTGTATGTTCAAGTTGAGAAAAATTACAATATCATTGGGAATTATTTTATTACCTTTGTGAATTGATTTCTCTAGTTGACTAAATAACTAGATGTGGTAGTTCCTTAAATAAATTGAAATATTTTGTAAGTGAATGACTTTACTAAACTAATTTGATATTATTAGACAAAGTACAATATAAGTCTTATTTATAATATTATTGAAATGATAAACAATCTATGCACGAGTTTGAAAGGGTTAGAGTCCCATACTACTCAGTGTATAACTATGAAAACCTATGCACGAGTTTGAAAGGGTTAGAGTCTCATACTACTCGATGTATAACTGTGAAAATCTATGCACGAGTTTGAAAGGGTTAGAGTCTCATACTGCTCAGTGTATAACTATGAAAACCTATGCACGAGTTTGAAAGGGTTAGAGTCTCATACTACTCGGTGTATAACTGTGAAAATCTATGCATGAGTATGAAAGAGTTAGAGTCTCATACTACTCAGTGTATAACTATGAAACCTATGCACGAGTTTGAAAGGGTTAGAGTCCCATACTACTCGGTGTATAACTGTGAAAATCTATGCATGAGTATGAAAGGGTTAGAGTCCCATACTACTCAGTGTATAACTGTGAAAACCTATGCACAAAGAGTTTGAGGGTTAAATACCCAGGTCACTTGGTGCAAGTATTTTATGGCACATAATGCAAAGTGATTGAGGGATTGATCACCCAAGAAATTATACGCAAATTCAGACAAATGTAATATTATAATTATTTAAAATAAATGATAGATTGATTGTATTAGTAAATGTGGTATTTGTGCTTGTGATATTTTCATGTACAGTTGTTTACTCACTGAGTTTTGATTAACTCACACTCTCTATGATTATCTTTTCAGATATAGTGGTTGATGAGGAGAATTTATAGCCTTTAAGGATATACTCCACTTTTGTCTGATAAACAAATAAATATAGATTTGGTAAGGATTAGGAAATGCTCTGTAATCTAGTAGGTCACCTAGGCTTGGGAGGTTGTATAGTACTGTATAGTGTATGAATGTTGAACATTTTCTGAATATGTATACAAAATATCTTTCTTGAAAAATTTATGATTTACATACTTAAAAATTTATGATTCACATAGTTATGAATATTAAGAATGTTTATAGAGATTAAGGGGTACCACGGAGGTACACCCTAGGTAATTTAGGTTTATTTCACATGTAAATTTTGGGATGTGATAGTGCTTAGGAGAATTTTATCTCAATGTTCGGTGTTGAGTCCGGCGCCTGTTCCAGCATCCGACGTCCTTTGGTAGATCGATCGACTAATTGTCCTTAATTTGTCGACTGATGACTTTTGCACTTCAATGAAAAATTTGGGCAGAGAGTCATTAGTCAACTGCTTCATTGATAGCAGTCGACTGATCCCTTCAAAGTTTCAAAAATTGTATCTGTTGAGCATTTAGTTGACTGATAAGCTTTAGATAGTTGACTAATTGTCTGCAAAACCTCAAATTTTGATGTTTTAGCAACAACTTTGAGAGATAAGTACCAATGAATGCCTCAGAGGATATTTTGAGGATTCAAACCTGTAAAACACTTTTAAGGGACACTATGATACTTAAGTTAGTAATGAAAATTAATCGAAGGGACAAAATTTTAAAATGAATGCAATGGAAAAACAATATTTAGAGTTTATTTGGATTTGCCATGCCAAGTTCTCTCATAATAAAACTGAATCTATCCTAAGAAAGAGGTTTTATAAAAATGTCAGTCAATTGAAAATCCGTTTGCACAAATTTAAGAGAGACATATTTCTTTTGAACATGATCTCTTATAAAATGATGTCTAATCTCAATATGCTTACTCCTAGAGTGCTGTATAGGATTTTTGGACAAACATATGGCACTTATATTGTCACATCTAATTAGTATATTTTTAAGAAAAACACCAACATCCTCTAGTTGTTACTTCATCCATAAAACTTGAGCATAACAACTTTCAGCTACAATATATTCAACTTTAGCTGTGGATAAAGCAACACTATTTTGCTTTTTGCTAAACCAATAGATAAGGAAATTATTCAAGAATTAGCATATTCCACTTGTGCATTTTCTATCAATTTTGCTAGCAGCAAAATTAGCGTCCTAGTAGTTGGATAAAACGTTTGAGGGTCCTTTAAGATACCATAAACCCATTTTAGAGGTACCAACCAAGTATCTAAAGATTTTTTTCACAACTTTAAAATGAGATTCCTTATGGTAAGTTTAAAAATGTACACACATGCATACACTAAATGTCACGACCCCCAAACCGAGTACATGACTAGTGCGGATGATGCCTTAACCACGCCGTCACAAGCCTAATTTCCTTTAACCCACATTTACTTTCATTAACTAAAACAATACAAATATTCCTCAAATGAAACCAAAATGAAATCTCATCAATACAAATCATGAATACCATTTTTACATTTTTAGTATATTATTCTCACATATTCTTATTTGATAGACATTTCATATAATTATTTACATCAAGCAGTATAACCTACCTAATTACAGAGCCTTTCTATAATTTCCTATGTCTTACATACATAAATGAATCTGTCTACAATAATACCATACCCCGAACAAAAGGGAGGACTTCGAGCTCACGCGCTTTAGGATAGCAGGAACCACCAAACCTTAAACTGTGAGGGAGTGAGTCCAAATCATGAGACTCACTATAAAACCTCATTGTCTACAAATACAAGACATAAATATTGCAATACTAAGAAAAGCGATAAATATAAAATATGTTTTTAAGCAAACCAGTTCAATGTGTAATCAGTTGACTTTTATTGGCTACATGCATTTATTCTATATATGTTATCCATTTATATCATTTAACTTTATCCATGTTTCGTCATTTAGGAACTAAAAATAATCCTCGTACATAGGAGTATGATTACGCAATCCATTAAAACCATGTCGGTACACGGGTTGATAGCCAATCGACTTCTCAGTAACTCAACGACCACAACACATTGACCATGTACGTGTAACAACGTGAGACCAAAGATGTCGAAGCCTAACCATATCACAATCACACAGAGGTCGAAAGCCAGTCGATTCTTCAGAAACTCAACGACTACAATGCACTGGCCTGGTGCGTGCAGCAACATGAGACTAAGACATCGAAGCTCAACCATATCACAATCACAGTCATAAGCAATCTCATTCATCCAATAATTTATACAATGTCATTATTCGTTATGTACTATAATCACATAGACTCATGACATATTCCACATCCAATCCATAAGGGACATACCACATCATTGCAACATTCATTCACTAATTCCCAATATTCACAACATATATTATCTATACAAGTCATATTTTCTCATTCCATATGTTTAGACATGTAACATGTCATATGCGTACCCATTTGTTCTCATAATTTACTCATAACAACTTTTAAGCATTATCTCATACTACATTCATAATGATACAGAGTGTGTGCATCTCTATTCCAATATATATACACATACATATACCCATACCCACAAACTTTAGTAAGTTCTAATCTATGCGAAGGATTATATATATGTACATACTCTTCTAATAGTAATTTGTAGTTGACACATCTATATAGATATATATATATATATATATATATATATGTGCATACCTTGCACCACTCAAGACTTTATAGGAGTGTACAAGTATGTATGTATACACATTTTCCTTCTTGTACACAATTTGAAAGAGAGGCAAACAAGTATATATGTATACACCGCCCTCAAGTTATTTCTATTTCACTTGGTATAGATGTATATATATATATATATAGGTACATATACACATATCAAGCAGGTGTACTTCACCATAGGCAACATAAAATATAGCACACATAATTATTTTGCGGCCGAAACCCAATTACCTTTATTAGATCAACATACATGTACCCGCATTCATCAAACAATTACTTTCTATAAACACACATGAGGGTGGGTTTAAAACCTTGTATATAAGTTGATAAAGTGTAAGTATATTTTGAAAATACATCCAAGGTAAAATAGAAATCCTTTCATGGGCCTATCTATGTAAGCATACGTCTATTCTTTTATGCAAAAATTAAATATCACCATATCCGTCACATAGAGTCATCTACTTTACTTAAGCAATATCCATGATTCCTATCCTCATACTTGTTATTCCAAACCAACATTGTACTTTACTTACGTGAGAACAATTTAAAGTACTAATATATCATACATCTCAAGGATCTGTACATAATTACATTAATTAACTCTAAACATTGATTTTGGAATAGTAAAAGTAGGTTCCCTCACCTTTGCTTAGCTTCCTTACCCACTTCTCCACCTTAAAAAAAGAAAGCTATAAAAAGGCCAAGGATGCTCCAAGGTGTTCCCTTACACTTAGGGTCCAAGGAATCATAAGAAAAAGGGTCAAAAATAAATTTTTTTAGGCAAGGTACAGATAATGGCCCCAAGCACTAAAGTCTTAGTCGGTTGGTGCCTTGGGCATAAGACTTGGAAGCCAAGGATAGAAAGGCCAGCCCAGGGCACCATGGCTGGCGCCTGGGGCACCCAAGACTGGGCTGATGCAAACTACTGCGATTTTCACCCGAAAATGCTCAAATATTAATCCTTTAGGTTCCAATTCTTCATGGGTTCACTAGGATGATTTTAGGCAAGGAAGAGGCACTCAAAACAACCTAGAAACTTAGAAATCTAAAGCAACAATCAAATGAAAGGATTTCCAAGCAAACATCTCTAAAATTATACCTTCAACAAACCAAATCTCTTCCAATGATTCTACTATATTCATATATGTTTACATCTAACAAGCATTTGAAACAATAATTTCCTCATCAATTCTTTAATGGCCACAATACACACAAACTTTCCTAAATTTCAAATCTAGGGTTTCACTCTTGAAGGAAAAGAAGAAAAGAAGAAGAAGAAGAGAAGGCATAGGGGGCTTACCCATTAATCTTCCTCCAAGCTTCCATGATTTCTCCTCTTCCCTCGGCTGGCCCTGGGATGGAGTAGAAGAGAGAACTGGGCATCAGGAATAGGAGAGCTACTGAAAGTGAGAGAAAGAATGAAAGGGAACAAGGTGAGGATAGGTATAAATGAGTGTGTGGGGGCCCCGCTTAATATCTCTTCAATTTAGTCCTTTTGAAAGAAAACATCTTTAATTAGGGCTTGCTAGGAAATAGAAAATCTTGATCATACATAGGGTAACCAACCACACTCCTACTTAAACATACTTCCTCACATCCCATAATTTCCACTAAACTTCATAGTCTCACTTTAGTCCCTCTTGGTGTCCCAAGCTCTACACTAGCCTCGAATTATTCCCTTCTAAGGCACTGGGCCCAAAATTCATTCTTCTAGAGTCCCTTCTTCTTCAAAAGTTACTATTCGATGTATTCCCAAGAGTTTTCTATGCTTTCTTTTCCTATCACTATAGTCCTTAAACATGATTCGTACACTCATTACTTATGTTTCCTTGATTTAGGACAAGTCTTAGTCCTTATAAGAATTTTGGATTCTTTGTTCCTCTAGTCAGAGCTCCTTCATTCGCGAAAAATTTTCAATCACCCAAATTCGTGTACTTTAAACTACACAGTAATACCTGGGTATTACATTAAACATGATATCTGGTCTACTTGCAGTTAAATATAAAAATGATCTGATCATACCTCTATATTTTGTTATGTTATATGGTAGACCCTCTTCATCCTTGTCACGACCCGTTTTCTAGGCACATGACCGGCACAATGATGAATATCCCATCACTGTAAGCCTTTCGATAAATTCTACCCATGAGTTTAGTCATTATCAAAATAACCATTCCTGAAGAAAATATATCAAATTTTCTTATTTGAAATTCATAGAGATGATTTGCACATAATAATATATTCTCAATATAACATACATTATTATGCTGACATATAAACCAAATGCCAAACCCCTGACCTAGATGTCCTAGACGATTACAGAGCAACATAATCTACAACAATAGAGGGGTTTACCCGACAACGGGAAGGTCCAAAGTGATCTACTCCTCTAGCATATATCCTTCGCTGGCAACCTGATCTGAACAAAAAGGTTGTACAAACAATGTGAGCTTTTAAACTCAATGAGCGAATCGGCCTCGCGTTAATAAAATTCAAATACATTACCAGTCATGCAAGCATATCCAAAGGCTCATACTCAACCAATAGACAGAAGATAAAAATTTATCCAATTCAACAAATGTTACTAGTACTCGTCAATGGCAATATATCCCAGAGAGCGCACACAGGCCGGCTCACCAATTATGTATATTTCCGCCATGACGCACAACATCATCCTTTTACATACAAGAAGATAAAAATTCATCCAATTCAACAAACGTTACTAGTACTCGTCAATGGCAATATATCCCGGAGAGCGCACACAGGCCGGCTCACCAATTATGTATATTTCCGCCATGACGCACAACCTCATCCTCTTAGCTAGGGCGCCTCACGGATTTATCACCAATCCGGGCTATATCCCTACTGAGGGAATCGTTGTCTCCACACTCATTGGTCAAGACACCCTGTCAACCGGGTTTTCCGCCTTGCCGTGAGAGGGGGTACTGTCCCGCTCAATCACAATCAATAGCATTTCATATCATAATCAGAAGCTCAATATAATATTCATCCATATAACAGGTATAGTATATAACTATATTATAGCTTTATAAACCACAATTCAAGAGATTCAATCTTCATATCATCATGAGATACTTGCTTTTTCTTATCCATACTTCTGGATTAATTATCTCATTATATTCACCATTCTGAATCCAATTTCCCCCTATGAATCTTGGGAGTGTCCTACGACATACTTTTTATCACCAGTAATGCTAAGCTCTATTAAAACGGGGTCGTTTCACTCACATGGATTCCGTACGAGTATCACTTCTCTAAGTCGTTACAGACAAGAGTGCTCAGGTGAATTTCGGTGTTCTGCTACGGAGATTTTTATGAAAGATTAGAGAAAATATGTTAGTATTGTTTTCGTACAGATACTGTTCATACGTACGGTTACTGTTCATATATACGGTCACTATTCATACGTACGGTTACTATTTATAGGTACGGTTACTATTTATACCAGAAATAGAGAATACAATCTGTAAAAGAGTACACCAGGTAAGTTCCCAGGAAAGAGTGTAGGGTCACACTGGACACACTTAAAAACCAGGTCTTTCCTTAGCCAGAACTTTCCTAGACATGTATTCTTCACAGTTTACATTCTATTTCGGTAATCAGAGAATCAAAATAACATATAAACAGCTAAGGACAGTTTTTCTGATGTGGAAGATCAGCCAAAGCCGCAACCACAGAGCATACTTAAGGAAATAACTTCTAAAATTTGAAAGACATAGAAAGGCATAGTATCCTTACCTAAGCTGAAAAGGAAAGGCCCAAAATCTCAGAGGCCTAGCTTTGGAGTAAGAGAAACTTAAGGAGAGAAGAAGAGAAGTTGAATGTGTGAGTTTAGAAGTGAAATGGAAGGGCCTATTTATAGCAAAAGTCAAGGGTACTATTTGATACTATGCGCTAATAAAATATTCAATTTACTATTTATGAAAATGACATTTCTAATAATGCAGTTACTGTGCACCTCACGCGTACGATCGAAAATTTTTCTGTTATTACTATTGAAAACTTAAAGGGAAAATTATCCTTTCACCTTAAACCTTTAAGTTTCTTTTCAAATCAGTCCTTTCAATTTAGTCCCTGAGGGTATTTTCACACATAAAACGTCATTTTCTCCTACGAACTTCTTTCTAGTTGTCTCTTATGACCAAATCATATCTAGTACTTGACATTTCGATTGTATAAATGAACAGTACCATATACGTAAATAGTATTATACGGGTAAATAGTACCGTATACTGAAATAGTAACAGTAGTTTGTAAATAAATATTTATATTTTATTTTTCATGGGTATTACAATCCTTGTCCAAACTTGTTGAGGTACTCATTGGTGTGGATATAGGTTTAGCACATTCCATTCCAAATTTCTTGAGCAACTCTTTGGTATATTTGGTTTGACTCACAAATGTGTCATATTCTATTTGTTTGATTTGGAGCATAATAAAGAAGTTAAGTTCTCCCATCATTGACATTTCAAACTCACCTTGCATAATCTTAGCAAACTCTTTACATAAATTTTCATTAGTAGCACTAAAAATTATATTATCAACATAAATTTAAACAATGATTAAATCATGATTTTCCTTTTTGAAAAAGAGGGTTGTATCAACCTTTCCTTGTGAAAAGCCCTTTTCCAAAAGAAATGAACTCAATCTCTCATACCAAGCTTTATGAGCTTATTTGAGACCATAAAGAGCCTTTTTCAATTTAAATACATGATTAGGCTTATCATGATTTTCAAAACTAGGGGGTTGTTCAATATAAACTTCTTCCATGATATATTCATATTTTTAACATTTATTTGAAAAAGTTTGAAATCATTTATGTATGCAAATGCCAAAATCATTCTAATGGCTTCAAGTCTAGCCACGGGTACAAAAGTTTCATCATAATCAATGCTTTCCTCTTGATTATAACCCTTTACAACAAGTCTAGTTTTATTTCTAACCACTACTCCATTTTGATCCAGTTTATTTCTAAAAACCTAGGAACACAATAAATAAAGGTTAAATTACATTCCTTCTTTAAGGAAAAATATCATATAATATCAATTTGAAAAGGGTGAAGATTCATCAAAACTTATCATCTTTTTCATTGACATGTAAAAAACAATTTTTAGAAAACTTCTCATGTCAAATGAAATGAGACAAAAGATAAAACTAGAAAAAGTTTAGGCTCCCCCTTAAACTATGTCTATTATGAAAAAGAATAATGAATATCCAATTTTTCAAGATGTATTCTTTTTCAAAATGTACATTTAAGAGAGACAAAGCTTCTCATGAATATCATGATTATTTTCCTTTGAAGAAGCTTTTCAAATAAGCTTTGAAGGAATTTAAAAAACCATCATTATAACTACAGATAAAAGATATATAATTTTTATTTCAAAAATCTTAATTATAATCTTTTGAAATAAGGATATCCATGTCCTTTTCAAAACTTTTGAAAACAATTTCTGCTTATGTGTAAAAAAAAAATCAGCATATAGCATAATTAATTTGAAATAAGGATATTCAAATCCTTTTCTTTTCAAAACAATTTTTGCTTCAATATGACAAAGCAATTTCATCATAATAGAAGTAATTCAAGAATTTTCAAAACCTTTTGAAATGATTCTTTTTGAAAGAAAGTCACCATTTTCAATACAGCAAAAGAGATTATATATATATATATATATATATATATATATATATATATATATATATATATATATATATATATATATATATATATATGACAATGTCACAGATCATAACATAACAGCAGAAGCAAGATATATACTCATTTAAGATATACCATATTATAACCAGGGTATATAACACCATAGCGGAAAAAATTATGGATTAGCAAAAAGATATAACCATTATAAAGCAATGTTCAAGAAATCAGACCAGACTAGACCGGCTGATCGAATCGGAGCCTAGTTTGGTCCGGACATAATAAAAAAATTGGTGAGTTAAAAAATTAGTCAAACTTAGTCAAAAACTGGGTTTAACCAGTCCAAAGTGGTCAAATTTTGCTTTAAACCAATTAAGAGAAACCAGTTCAAACAAAAATTAAAAAAAAGTGAAAATAAGCCAGCGACCTAACTTGAATGAAAGCCACCTTTTACTGTGTATTTAATAATACAATACTTGTGGGTCCAGGTGCACCCACTAATATAGTGAAGGAAATAGGAATGAATGAAGCATATATATATATATATATATATAGGGAATTGTGGGAGCTTCATTTTGTGGTGCTGCCGATGTGGGACTTTCCTTGGCTTCTTCCCAATTTCTTCTCATTCTTTCTTCTAATTTCTTAACTTATTTTAGTTGATTTTTCTTTTACTTTTTTCTTCTCATCTAACTTGGTTTTTGTCTTAATTATAAATATGAATTATGAACAATAATTAAAATTGTATGGTAGTCCATGTCTATTAATATATACTTAAGATTATAAGGTTCGAGTTTATGTAAAAATCATGAAGTTACAAAACAAACCACAACACTAAGAATGGAGTGGAGCTGTCTTTAGTTTAAGGGTCCACTAATTGACAAATAAGTAAGTACAAATATTATATATTTTAATATTTTAAGTATATACATTAATTATATATTTTAATATTTTAATATATTTTAAGTACTATTGGTTCAACCATGGTACAACCATTAACTCTTACACCGGTGCCTCGACCGCCTCAATAACTGGTCCGATTTTCCAAACCTTGTTATAAAGTATAATTCATAGGCAAAAGAATGTTTCGAATGGTTCCCCTTTGAGATGCATCTCCAATGATGAGTTTCTTAGGATGACTTTTGGCATATCTCCAATCCTTTGAAAAATTATCATTGTTGCTTAGTGGCTCCTCCTCATAAGATATCTTTTCTTCTTGGGGATTTTCTTCTTGTTAAGGTAGATTGGCATTCTCTTCAATACTATTATCTTCCTTTGGCGTTATTTCTTGCTCCTTCTTAACTTTATCATTCAAGGAAGGATTCTTGAAATGTTCTATCGCTTCATTTAATTATCATATTCTTTAAAAGAAGAGTTAGATTCATAAAAAACAAGTCTGGATGCTTTAACAACTGTAATAGACTTTATAAGCTTTACTAGTGTTAGAGTATCCAATAAATATAGTTTCATCAGCTTTAGCATCAAACTTTCCAAGATTTTCTTTTTCATTATTCAAAACAAAACATTTGCAACCAAACACATGGAGATAAGAAATATTGGGTTTTCTTTAAAATAGGCCTAATCAAGGCTTTATTAATTATATAATAAGCGGTATTAACCGCATCTGACCAAAAATATTGAGGCAGTTTTCCTTCATTGAGTATTGTTATTGTCATCTCTTCTAGAATTCTATTTTTCATCTCTTCTAGGAGATGAGAAGTTATACTCAATTCCATTTTCATCACAAAAATTCATAAAATCATGGTTATCAAGTTTGCCACCACGATCACTTCTAATTCTCACAATGGTCAAGCTTTGTTCATTTTGAATAATTTATTCAATATGAACAAAGCTTGACCATTGTGTATCTTGATTCTTGAGTAATCATCTACAACAACTAGCACATAGTAGTTACCTCCAAAGCTTCTTGTCCTATATGGTCCCACAAGATCCATATGAAGCAATTGCAAAGGCCTAATTGTTGAAACAATATCTTTAGCTTTGAAAAAGCTTTTAACTTGCTTTCCCATTTGGCAAGCACTACAAGGCTTGTCCTTTTCAAATATGATTTTGGGTAAGCCAATTAAAAATTCTTTCTTAACTAGTTTATCCAAAAGGCTCATACTAGCATAAGCTAATCTTCTATGTCATAGCCAACTTTCATCATTAACATTAATTAAGCAAATAGTGTGACGACCCAAATTCTAAGAACGTGACCGGCACGCTGACACAGACCCTGTGTCAACGTAAACCTAACCAACGACTCTAATTCTAACCCCTTGTTGTTATTCATGTAAAATATTTAGCATACATTCACACAAAGGGAGAGAACAACTTACTCAAATTCTTCGCAATCTCCCAAATTTACAATTTTAATATTTAAAATAAAATAATCAAAAATCTTAGTTAAATTATAAAGTCATATCAACGTAATTTAATCCACAATTGTCATTACAATTCCTATCATAAACCATATCATAGATCTTCAAAAATAATTCTTCAAATTTAAATCGAATTAAGTACAATGAATAAAGTAGTTTATATGCTTAAAACCTCCTAGATATCCTAGTTGACCACAGAGCTTCCTAATCTTAAATGAACCAATACTAGTGATTTGGGACCCACCCAACAATGAAAAAGTCCAATGACAACTCTAGCTCTTTAGTGGATATTCCTCTTTAGCTACTTGATGTGAAAAATTTAAATCAACGAGTGTGAGATAAATATCTCAGTGAACGAGCCAATTCTCATCCTAATAAAATCCGCTATGCAACAGTAATAAATAAAAGCATAAGAATAAATCATAAATCACAAGGAAATATACACATAAAAGAGTTTGCAATTCAATCAAATAATTTAAACCAACGGAACTAGTACTCGTCAATGGCAAAATATCTGAAAACGCCTGTAGGCCCGTTCAACCAATCTCATCATACCTGAGAGCACCCGTAGGTCTACTTAACCAATTTCATCAATCTCATCAAAACTTGCTATAACGCACAACCTCATCCTCAACAGTCAGGGTGCCCTACGAATTAAATCCGAACTTGAGGTCCTACTGAGGGAATCGTTGTCTCTATTCTCAAAGGTCAAGTCATTTTATCACCTAAATTTTCTGCTTGACATGAGAGAGGGTACTATCCCTCCCAAACACAATTAAGGTTCAAACAATTTCATATAAATCACCAAAAACAATTCATCAATATATTCGACAATATATTCATCAATATAATCGGCAATGTAATTATCATATCAATTTCTACTAGATAACTTTAAAGTATCTCAAATCACAATAATTCATATTTATCTCATGAACCATCTCTTTTTCCCTGATGTTACCCGTTAGTAATTTCATCAACAATTAAATTGTACATAAAAGTTTTAATTTCAATATTTTGGATTTCTTAATCGAATTCTCCCTTTCCCACCATAATCATTACCTATCTTTATGTCTTATTGCTTAAACTTTTGAGATAATATTAAAGAAGGGTTGGTTCACTCACCTAGATTCCAACGAATCCTACCGTTCAACCGATCAATAACCTCATTGATGTGAAAAAAGAGAATTTGTGTTCTATGATGTTTGATGTTTTCGAAAAAGGAAGAAAGAGTCTCTATTAGGGTTTGTTTTAACATTATGTTTTAAAGCCAAGATTTACCAAAGAAAGATGAATTGTAAGAGAGGATGAATTGTGTCTTACCTTAGTTTCCTTCTTGCTTCTCAACGTTGCAATTCACGAAATTTAAAGACGAAAGAAGTGAGGAGTGTTTTGTGTGTTATGAAGGATTGGTTGACGGTGAAGGATGAATTGAATATGTGTTGTTGTGGGTGGTATGGTGTGCAAGAGAATATGTGAATGATTTGAATAGGTGAAAGAGCATTGGTGGTGAATATGTTATTTGATGGTTTGAAGAGGTGTATAAGAGAGAGAGAGAGAGAGAGAGAGAGAGAGAGATGGTAATGTGTCATGTGCTAGAGCTGTTGAATAGGGTGGTGAAGAGGCTTTGTGAATGTGGTGAGCTTTGCTTGGCTAAGAGGTGGATAGGAATTGAATTAATTTGAGAGAGAAAAGTGACGGCTAATAGATGAATATAAGAATTAGGGTTTCTAAGTCTAGATAGATTTAGGTAGATGTTTGTTTATTTGATTAAGTTTGAAAAGAATTTTGTAAATTTTCAATAATAATAATAATAATAATATTCCACTAAATAATAATCTGAATTTTAAAACTAAATTTTGAAAACATAATTTCAGATTTATTCGTTAATTACTAGAATACATAAATCTATATAAATTAATTGTTTAAACTCAAAAAGATTTGTTATTTAAATCTTTGATTATCTTAAGCAAATATAATATATTTAAATCACATTTCTATATACTCTTCATATTTAATAAAATAAACCTGTAATGCCCCAATAATGTGTATGAATATTTAATATTATTTTGAAGTTTATTGAAAAATTTAATTACGTGAAAAATATTTTTTTCTTTTCTTTGGATTAGTAAAGAAAATTTGAGAATAGAAAGTTCAAATTTTAATTTAGGAAATTTTTACAAATAATCAAGGACCTAAGTGAACAAATCTTACAAGTTAGAGTGGCTATGAGCAATTTTAATCAAAAAGAAATTGGTGGGGCCCACACGTACAATTATTAGACTCATCTCCTCTCTTCCTTCTTTCCTCCCCGAGACATCTCTATCTTCTCTTCATCTACCACTCTTCCTTTCTTCAATCATTTCTCAAATTTTCATCCGGCGATCTTGTATTTTCTAACCATACTTCCAATTCTCAGGAGTTCTAAAGGTAAAGAGGTAAGTTTTATCTACCCTATTTCTCTTTTTCTCCATTTTCGGACCTATGGAAGAAAATTAAGATTTTGAGTTTTAATGGATGAATTTAAGTGTGGATGTTAATCTAAAACATTCTTAGGTGGTTTATGATGTTATTAGAACAAGAAATTTGGAGAAAACTAGGAGAAATTCGTAGAATTTGGATATTTGAAAAAAGTTAGTGTTCTTGCTGAAAATTTGAGATTTGAGCTTGGATTGTTGGTAAAAATTGGGGGTTTTGGTGTTAAAATACTCATTAGACATTGAGAAACAAAACCCATGGAAGAAATCAAAAGAAATGTTGTTTTAGATATGATTTTAGGATTTTTGGATGAATAACACGAAGAACATCACTGTTCATTCTGGAAATTTTCCAAAAAATTTCCAGAAATTACTGTTCATCGAGAAAATTTTTTCAGATTTTCTCGGCTACTGTAGCATTGACTCGATCAACGTTACTGTAGTATTGACTCGGTCAACGTCACTATAGCATTGACTCGGTCAACATTTATTGTAGCATTGACTCGGTTAACGTCACTGTAGCATTGACTTGGTCAACGTTATTGTAGCATTGACTCGATCAACGTTACTGTAGCATTGACTTAGTCAACGACATTGTAGCTGCGTTGACCGTTGACCATTACTGTAGCATCAGTTTTAAAATGTTCATAACTCTTACATCCGGACTTTATTTTTTGTAAATACAATACTGTTAGAAAGTTTCACTTGAAAATTCTAATGTATTCTTTATTTTTTCATCTTATTTGCATTTTAAGAAATCTTTGAGAGTTATTTCCTAACACCTCTCATAATTTAGCTGCAAAAATAAAGGTAGTTAGGGCCACATTCGAGGTGAGTGTGATAACCTTATCTTATTTATATTTCTTCAAAAGTATTGTCATCAAGTATCATAAAGAAAAGTATCATCTATGTTGTGTATTCATTATCAAGGACTTGTATTCCTTGTATTTAAAGGTATTGTGGATTTCAAACCTCTTGTTTGATTAAATGTTAATTATTATAAAATATGTAAAGTTAATGTTGATATTGCCGTTATTATGTTGAGGTTGTGTGAATACTTGCGTTATGATATGACATTGTTATAATATTTTCGTGGTGGTGCACCCCACGGGAGAAGTTACAGGAGTTATAAGGGTGGAGATATATCTTTCATGGAAAGATAAGGGTTGATGCGGTCAGGGGGCCGCGGGCAACGATCCACTGATACCGTGGACGACCCAGTTAGTACGAGATTTGTGTTTGGCACTGAATAATTTATACTGTGTATATCATTGGTAACTGATGTGAGTTTAATTCAATGATATCTTTATGATACTAATTGCTAAATTTACTTTTGATTGATAATGTTATCCATTCACTGAGTATTTCATTACTTATTGTCACGTCCCAAAATTTGAGCACGTGACCGGCACGGAAAGTGAATTTCATTTCACCTCCGTAAGCCTATCTTTCTCTTAATCATCATACAATTCTATTTCATGCAACCAAACCGAATTCTCTATACATACTACAATCATTCACATTACATCACTGAATGAACCTACCCGATTACAGAGATTTCTAGATTTATACAACTTAAAATAAGACTTAACTATTATACCTTTATCCTGAACAAGTGAAAAGGTAATCATGGACTAAGGATCCATAATTCCTTGTTCCGATATTTACCTTCAGCTGTCAACTCTGAAAAAAATATCAATAAGAGGGGTATGAGCAAACCACGTGCCCAGTGAGTAGATAGCACACTATGACAAAAAAATATCATACATCATAATGATAACATACAGCAATCATACGTAAATCGATCATCATATGATATGATATTATTCGTAGTACTTCACGACAATATCCAAATAAATCAAATACATTTCAACATAATTCAAAAGTTCACAACAACAATCAGTGAAATCAATTTCACACAAATTTCCCGTACCAACCGGGTCGTCCAGAATACCTCTGGATCGTTGCCCGCGGCCCCCGCCGCATCCACCCTTATCTCTCCATTTATAATCTCCACCCTTATAACTTCACATAAATTTCTCCATGGGGTGCACCACCATGCCTTTCCTTTCCAGTCAAACACAATCACAATCATATATAAAAACATCCTCAATCATTTACAATTCAAGCCACAACATAATCAATGTGGTTCCAGCAACATAGCATGTATACAACATAACCTATAATATAGAACAATTATTCAACTCAGTTCACATGCCATTCACAATCCATCATATAACCTCCATTCATGGGAAAATAAAAAAATATAATTATATACATTACCAGACACGTTCCACAATTGTTTATGTCTCATCGTTCCACATCATCCTCTTCAAACTTGGATATACAACATATTTCCACTATGATGCAAAAAGTCAATAACAGATATTTAATCATAGCAAGTATTAACCCACTCACCTGGATTTCACACTCTCGGCACTCCCACTTTGCACCTTGACCATTCCTATTGTAACCAGACAAAAACCATCAGGGTTACGAAATAGAGAAATTTCCTACCACTACTCTCGACCTTCACTTACTTCTCGAATCATAACTCCTAACTGGTAATAAATATTCAAATGAAACTTATACCATTGGAAACTAGACTTAAAGAGCTTTCCAACGATATAAAGTTTGCCCAAAACGGAGTTCGGATGAAGAAGTTATGGCCGATTGAAAAATAAACTAAAATTTTCCGGTACACCTGGCGCCTGGGCGCCACCTATGGCGCTTGGGCGCCACCCATGCCCGGCGCCTAGGCGCCCCACGTGGCGCCTGGGCGCCATATTAAAATAAAAATTTCTATTCCCACATTTTCTTCACTAATTCAAAAATAAAATTTTTCACATAATTAAATTTTTCACTAAACTTCAAATCAGACTTTAAATATTCATAAAAATTCTTGGGATATTACATTCTTCCCCCCTTAAAAGAATTCGGTCCTCCGAATTCAAAACTTACCTCAAGATTGAAACAAATGCAGATATTTTGTCTATATCTCATTCTCTCTCTTAGAATTTTCACAATCAAGTACAAAATATAACAAGTTCAACATATTTTTATTTCTCAAGTTTCTTCAGTAAAAGAATTGCCTCAACAAAAAAAAAAATCAAATACGAAAATTTTTATTTCTAATACATAAGTTACAGGCAACAAGCTGAACTTGATTTACAAAACAGATAATTTTAATACGTAAACATTAGATCAAACAGCAGCTTTCGGTACAAACAAAAGAAAGGATAAATTAAGAACGAGGAGGCTTTTGAAATGCAGAAGGTGCTCCAGGTCTAGAAGAAGAAGGTGCTTCAGACCTTAAGGAGGAAGTTAATCGTTGCAGCCTAGAAAGAGTTTCTGGAGGAAACGTCTGGGAAATTTGGCGAAGTGCAGAAGTCACTCCATTCATACAGTCAATACATCTCGCTTGTTGGTCACGAAAATTTTGAGTTGCAAACATCGAATGTCTATCAACTCTATTCGCCAATTCCCTAAAATGACGGTTCAAAAGCTTCTCTTGTTCTGTAAAGAGACGATTTATCGATCTCCCCTGTTCCTCAAAGTGGCGGTTTATCAATCTTTCCAAGTCCTCCATCTTTTGTCTCATAAGCGCAAGCTCATTATTAGAAGATGTTGCTGTGCTAACATCCTCTAACTCTACTACATCCCTTTTTCTTTTCTTAGCCTCTGGTGACTCTTCCATGGATCTCTTATTCTTATAATTCTCCAGGCTAAGATTTAGATCTAGCTCTATCTTGCCAGCCTCAAAGTTTAAATTGAAAGATTTATTGCCGGCCATATCTTTCTGAGCTATAAAGGTTGTACAGAAGGAGAAGTTTGATGCTAGAAAGCTTATAGATATAAACTCTTAGTGTAGTGAGCAGCGTAATGGGGCATCCATTACATATAGACGAAATTTAGGGCTACAAAACCTTTACATCATACTCTAAAGATGACCTACAGACCTTATCCGACGCAATGCCAACGGTCTCAGATAAGCATGCCAGAAAATAACAAAATATAATCTAATACAAAAGATTTTCTCAAAAATTTCGGCTAACTTTTGACTCTTGCTCAAATTATTAAACTAATCGCCGTTTCAATTTATGACTTCCTAACTCTGTATTTGTCATATCCAATAATTCTAAATCGAGATATTACTCCATGAACGGGTAGCTTCATATTAACCTTATCTAGGTTTCTAATCCGTGACTTTGCCCTAAGCTTACACATTTTCAAACATACATATTAAAATAAAAACTTCTCACATCTACATATCAAGCGTTCCATAAAGTGAGAGAAAAATTTTACCTTTCACTTGCCTCTACGAGCATATATGTATATATGTATAAACATAGAGATACATCATTATCTATATATATTTTCATCTATTCAAGTTTTTTTTTTTTTAAATTTCAGACTTTTCATTCTCTGAATGTATGTAGAATCATTACATATTATTCCTGGCCATAACAAATAGCCTTCACTCTCTATGCATGAATAACATACATACATATCATATGTATTTAGATACATATAATCACAGTATAATTCAATCAATCATGTATATTATACTTAACTGAAGGCTTTCAAGAACAATACAAGAAAGCATAGAAATACATTTTAGTTCATCGTGAAAACATCCAAGACACTCTGTAATGGCTACATTGTCGACTTCCTTCAATTTCAAAAAATGCCAACGAGAGAAATGGAAAAACCAAGTGTAAATCGGCCGCAAATCCACCGAATATTGACTTTCGTGGTTTTGCCATTAATGCGACGCGTTGTTGGTGTGCATGCCTACCCTAGACTTCTAGCTTCCAGCTTGCAGAAATCCATAGGTTAAGCGTATAGGGTGCGGCGAAGAGATATCTTCTTTGTCTCTGAGTTCAAATTTTTCCTCTATAAGGACTATCCCAACGTTCTCAGTTACCACACCACAAAGAGTAATCATCTCTGAGCCTACAACTTCTCAGCATTCCTCTCTTCTCATACTCCGACATAAATTTCTAAATTTTTCAAATCATGGCCACAAGGAAGTACATTGATCTCACAGTAGATGCCAGGAGAGAAGAGCTCGACTTAAACTTAAGTCTGGGCAAAGACAAGGGCAAAAGACCTTTTGAGGAGTCTCCAGAGAAGCAGAAGGAGAAGAAAATGAAGAAGATCGAGGAAGCTGAGGAGACTAGCACGGGCCATACCTCGGAGGACAAAATCGCCTGTCTAGAGCAGGAGGTCAAAAATATGAAAAAGATGATAGAAAACCTGGAGAAGTTAAGTAAACGCAATCATGCAGAAATGACTTCAAGAATAGACAGGTTCTTCTATTGGTCTACCCAGTGCTTCTGCAATCAACAACAAAGAAGTGTTGATTGTATGAATGGGATTTACACTACCCTCCGCGACATTGCTCTGTCTCTCGCTCCAAGGAATGGTCGAGGGGTGATGATACAGTACAACCCTCCTAATCCGAGACCACCTCGCTTTTAGATTACTCATGCATGAGTAATTTTTTTTTTTTTGCAATGTAATCCTTCTGCTTTTAATGCCAGTGGTTTCTTTTATGGGATGGTACTCCAAAAATAGTAATAATAAAATTAAGAAGGATAAAAGAAATCAGTCACACAAAATCAATCATGAATGTAACATATAAAGCCCCATACATACAATTTGATCCGACAGCAACGGAATCAAAACAAATAATAACCTTTCCCTTACCGAGTTCAAAAGTATAGCCATAACTCTCTAAAACTAAAAACATAATTCATAAGAAAAGACAAGTCTTGGAGGAAAAGGAAATGAAAACATCCTACAGGACCTTCAGTGGAGCCATCTCTCTATAGTCGTGCCCGGGTTCACCACGATAGAGGAGATCCCACTAAGGTTACCTTACTCTGTAATCGGTAGGAGACCTAATCCCAAAGCTCTGATACCAACTTGTCACGTCCCAAAATTTGAGCACGTGACCGGCACGGAAAGTGAATTTCATTTCACCTCCGTAAGCCTATCTTTCTCTTAATCATCATACAATTCTATTTCATGCAACCAAACCGAATTCTCTATACATACTACAATCATTCACATTACATCACTGAATGAACCTACCCGATTACAGAGATTTCTAGATTTATACAACTTAAAATAAGACTTAACTATTATACCTTTATCCTGAACAAGTGAAAAGGTAATCATGGACTAAGGATCCATAATTCCTTGTTCCGATATTTACCTTCAGCTGTCAACTCTGAAAAAAATATCAATAAGAGGGGTATGAGCAAACCACGTGCCCAGTGAGTAGATAGCACACTATGACAAAAAAATATCATACATCATAATGATAACATACAGCAATCATACGTAAATCGATCATCATATGATATGATATTATTCGTAGTACTTCACGACAATATCCAAATAAATCAAATACATTTCAACATAATTCAAAAGTTCACAACAACAATCGGTGAAATCAATTTCACACAAATTTCCCGTACCAACCGGGTCGTCCAGAATACCTCTGGATCGTTGCCCGCGGCCCCCGCCGCATCCACCCTTATCTCTCCATTTATAATCTCCACCCTTATAACTTCACATAAATTTCTCCATGGGGTGCACCACCATGCCTTTCCTTTCCAGTCAAACACAATCACAATCATATATAAAAACATCCTCAATCATTTACAATTCAAGCCACAACATAATCAATGTGGTTCCAGCAACATAGCATGTATACAACATAACCTATAATATAGAACAATTATTCAACTCAGTTCACATGCCATTCACAATCCATCATATAACCTCCATTCATGGGAAAATAAAAAAATATAATTATATACATTACCAGACACGTTCCACAATTGTTTATGTCTCATCGTTCCACATCATCCTCTTCAAACTTGGATATACAACATATTTCCACTATGATGCAAAAAGTCAATAACAGATATTTAATCATAGCAAGTATTAACCCACTCACCTGGATTTCAAACTCTCGGCACTCCCACTTTGCACCTTGACCATTCCTATTGTAACCAGACAAAAACCATCAGGGTTACGAAATAGAGAAATTTCCTACCACTACTCTCGACCTTCACTTACTTCTCGAATCATAACTCCTAACTGGTAATAAATATTCAAATGAAACTTATACCATTGGAAACTAGACTTAAAGAGCTTTCCAACGATATAAAGTTTGCCCAAAACGGAGTTCGGATGAAGAAGTTATGGCCGATTGAAAAATAAACTAAAATTTTCCGGTACACCTGGCGCCTGGGCGCCACCTATGGCGCTTGGGCGCCACCCATGCCCGGCGCCTAGGCGCCCCACGTGGCGCCTGGGCGCCCCACGTGGCGCCTGGGCGCCCCACGTGGCGCCTGGGCGCCATATTAAAATAAAAATTTCTATTCCCACATTTTCTTCACTAATTCAAAAATAAAATTTTTCACATAATTAAATTTTTCACTAAACTTCAAATCAGACTTTAAATATTCATAAAAATTCTTGGGATATTACACTTATCCTGTTATTTTACAACATTTCAAAATCTGTGGCTGACGCTGGGGATTGTCCAGGAGAATAACGAGTTTATCTTAAACCAACACTCTTGTATTTTCGGTTGGTTCCTTTGTATTCTATTATCTTGTAAGCTCTAGAAGTAGCTCTGTGGTCACATAAGCCTCTTAGGATTTTGTGGACGGACTATGTGTAAATATGAATATTACTTAAGGTTTCTTTGTATAAGACCTTGACGATATTTTTAACTTAGAGATAACTTGAATCGGACTCACTGTTGAGTATGTGACAAAACCATTATCCTCAATTTTAATATTAAACTGGATTAGGTTAACTATATAAATAACAAATTCATTATTTAATCCTTTTGCATTATCAACACCTAGTATTACTATTTTTATTTAATTATATAATTAGTTTGATTTCTAGAAATACTGTTCATGAACTGTTCACTTATTTTTATTTTAAATTTTCTTTTATTCCTATAAATCATTTAATAAATTTATCATACTCTTTATTTCAAAAATTAATATCTTGAGATTTAGAAACTATTTTCTATTTCGTATTTCACATCAAGGTTCTCTATAAATTTCTCATCCATTTCTATACTTCATACACATTTTCACTACCTACAAAAGATTACAAAATCTTTCATTTTAGTCCCTAAAATTTTCATTTAGTCCCTGTACAGCCTAGCATCAGATGATGCTAGCCTACAACCCGAAGTCACATATCCAAGCATCATCACATCATATTATGATATCATACACATATTTCACACAACATTTTTAACCCAACAATTGTGAAATAAAATTCATTATTTAAAAAAGAAAATTAAAATGACGAGTACTACAAATAAAGTCCATAGAAGGATCTTCATCAAGATTTCTAACATAAACATTATTGATCCTTTGACCAACAAGCTTAATTTGTTTATCATTGATGTTCTCAACTATGCAACGTGATTTTAAAAAAATAACTTTATTTCCTTTGTCACATAGTTGACTAATGCTAAGCAAATTATGGTTGAAGCCTTCAACAAATAATCCATTTTCAATAGATGTTGAAGAATTCTTACCAGCCTTACCTATACATTTGATCAAGCCTTTGTCATTTCTCTCAAAGGTCACATTGCCTTCTTTTGGAGTTAAGGAGAGAAATTTGGATTGGTCACTAGTTATGTGCTTAGAGCAATCACTATCCAAATACCATTTCCCACTGCTAGCTTTGAGGCATAAAATATTTAATATATATATATATATATATATATATATATATATATATATATATCCATTCAAAGATAGAAAGAATTTTCTGACATGAATATATATCATCATCACACAGCAGAAGCAAGATATATGATTTAGTCCATAAACCATAGTTTTAAAAATGCTCAAAAAGATGTATTGAATATTTAAAATAATTTAAGTATTTATCATATCTTTATATGCAATGATATGATCAACTATGTAGGATTTCATAAAACAGTATATCATTACTATGAAAATACATCAATGATAAAAAATTTGCCAGTATAGCCAAGCAAGATCAAGGAGTATCACTCAATTAAAAAAAATATAAAGTGGTAAACGATAAAGATACTCATCAATTTTGGCAAACTCCTGTTTCTTCTTGAAGTTCCTCCTCAAGATTTCGATGTCTTTATTTTGCTCTTGCTTTTCTTTTGATCTTCCGTCCTTGCAACTTTTAATGATCTCCTTTGATTGATTATTTGCAAGAATCTGTAAGTGACCTAGTAGTCGACCGTTGTATCCCTGCCAGTTGACTGCTTGCAGCATAAATGAAATTTTCTAATATTGTAACATGTTGATCGACCGTTAAGGAGTTACTGGTCGACTGGTTCCTCTTAGGTACCTCATTTTAAAAAATTGAATTACCAGTTACTCAAGAAACTAGAATATACTATTTAAATCAAATAATTGACTGAATGAAGTCGAATAAAGAACTTAGGTTCATAGAACAATTAATGTAAAAGAACGCAACAACAAAAATATTCAAAAAATTTATTGATTAAAAAGGCCTAGAGTTGCTAATTACTTTCATTCTTTCTAAGATTTGTTGTTCTACCCCACTCTTGCTCTCATCGACATACAAAAGTATCTAAGGCTCACAACTACCTAGAAGGATTCTCTCAAACATCAACTAAGTTAACCTAACTCCTTTATAATTTCTTATGAGCATTAGATTCAATTTTAAATCAAGCATATGATTGATTATATGAGGCTAGCGATTATATGTTTATATCGTTAGCAAATCAATTTCCATAAACACCTAAGGTTCATGACTCATATTTTTCATTCCTTGGTCTAATTTCACTTCTCTTTCTCAAGACAAGTGAAATCATAAATCAATCTACAATTTATTCAAAATAATGGAAAGCTTTAATCATTGAACGAAAACAATTGTATTACAAAGCCAATGTTCACAAGAGAGTAGAGAAACAACAAAACCTATTTAGAACTATAGTTCATAGCAACCTTAGAGTAGAAAATTAGCTACTCATAGTAACAAAAGAGCAAAAATCAATATAAGAAAGAGATTGATACATGAATCTAAGGTGAGGGTAGAAGAAATCGACTCCAAATATGCTCCAAAGATAAGCTCTCTCGCTCCTTAGTTCAAGAATGATGCCTCCTCCTTTTCCAAAACTCCAAAATCATCAAAAAGTTTCAAAAGAAACTATTTAAATTAAACCTTGATTTTCGAAGTAGCACTGTTCACCCTTGCTAACATCGGAGAAAACTTCACTTTCATTGAAAAACTTTACAGTAACCTTTTTTCTTTTTGCAACAGGACCTCTCTTTTTTTACTCCACCTCAACCCTTTAATTACTGAAAGTTAACCCTACAAAAGCATCTAAAAATTATTACAAAGCTACAAAATAAAAATAAAAAGGAAAAATCTAGAAATCCAAATGAATCAATAAGTAAAAAAAACAAATAAGTTGTTTTCACTAAAAAAGTAAAAAAGATACGATAAGAAAATTATGAATTAATAGCAAAAAAGGGGCCTAATTGAGTAAAATTAAGAAATTAACACAAATATTCTCAAATGGTCATGATAACTTTAATTTCTTTATTTAATATATTATAAAATAACCAATTTGTTAATTATATAAAATTTTAAAACTATATAAAGAAAAAGAAATTATTATTAAAAACAAAGAAAACTTTTTACTTAAAATAATTAAATTAAGTATATTATAAATGTAAAAAATGAAAATAAAACAAAAAATAAATTAAGCTTATTTAGATTATATATATTATTTTCTCTGCAATAAAATTAAAATTAGACTACAATTTATAAGGGTTACCTGATTTTTTTTTCTTTTAAAGTTTTCTTCTAAGAGGATTCCCTCGAAGTGCATATGCCATATGTACAACGTTTATGGTGTTTCACTGTTTCGTTCATTAGAAGCCAAAAGGTACAAGCTTTTTCACCATTTTTGTCAAAGACAAGCACGGTTGTTGGACTGAGTTAAGGGTGAGATTGGATTTATTATTGTCCCTTATGTTTCTCTCTTTAAATCGTTGAATCAAACTTTAGAATTTTTTTTAAATTACTATTTAAAATATAAATCATTAAATTTTAAATTAAACAATATATAAAGAAACAAGCATATAAACAACATATCTAATCTTAGTTAAAGTTTCTGTGGTGGAATTGGAAAAGTGGTGCTACACCTACACCTACACCTACACCTACCCACCCCACCATCACCTCATCATTCACATTTTGCTTTCTTTCGCCATATGCACCTAATCGACCAACTGGACAGTGAATAGTGAATACTGTGATGTCTCTACATTGTCAAAATCTGCTTCATCATTCTCGCATTTTGTCTCCCGAAACAAGCACACTGGCTCGACTTGTGATCCAATATAACTGGACCCATGCCACCTATAGTTATTCGTATTAACACTTACTTTTTTTGTTATTTTACCATCTGATGTCTGGATTCTAGTTGATCCAAACTTGAGTTGAAAAAGACTATAATGGACAGAAGTTTTTTTTACAAAAATTTAACACAATTATATTTTTAAAAAATTAAATTTAAAACTATTAGTTAAAATAAAATAATCTTTTATTTACGCGCTTTATGGTAATATCTTTTACTTTTAGTCTTAGACTTTAGATCTAGATTGTTCATTAAATTAATAAAGAATTCAAATTATCATGTCATCATATATATATTCAACTAATAAAGTTTTTTATTCCAATATTATAGATACCATTAAATAAAAATATATCTAACTTTTACCAAAAACAATTAAAATATCAAGTTAATAGTAATCAAAACAAGTAAAGCAAACAATTTGATTATAAATTCAAATTTGGTATTTTAAATTATTATGCTCAATGTTGATAAGTAATTAAAGAATGTGTATTAATTGGATGTTAGTGCTCTGTGGGGTCTTCAACTTTGGGTATTTATTTCCTGCTGTCTTCTAATTCGTACGCGAATCGAGAAGTTTATAAAAGGAAATTAGGTGTTCTGGTAGTAATTCATGCGGTTTATTTGAATACAACAATAACAAAACCTTATCATGGAATGTAGTTTATTTGAATGAAGCTAATTAATTACAGTACAACACATATGTTTCAGTTCTGCTGATTAGTATTTGTACTTTCGATTAATTCCTAATTGTATGGGTTGATCATAATCATATAATAAATAATGTTACCTGCATTTGTAGGCACAGATGGCTCAATTTAGGGTAACCCAAGTGGGAGTTAATTACTCAACAAATTAAATGGTATTAGTTGAGGATGGAAAAAACTTAGGTGTAATTTTTATATATTTGTTATTAAGTTTTTTAATCATAATATGATAAATATGTGGTTTTTTAATCAAAATATAATAAGTTTATGTATAATCTTTAAAATGTAATTTTATATTTTTTACAATTTATTATTACATAATTGGTTTTTCAAAAAATTTTCTGCAAATATGATAATTTTTATATTAAAGAATTTGATAGTAAAGATATAAAGAACTTTATATAAGTTTTTTCTTCTTTTATTTCATTTTAATTTGTTTACAAAATAAAAATTATATTGTTAATTTAATTTTTGAAAAATTACATTTATCTTAATTTAATCTCTGAAAAATAAAATTTATCAATTTAGTTGTCTCAGTAATATTATATTTGTCTCAGTTTAAATTTTTTTTGTTATTAAATTGTTAAATTTATTATTGTCAAATATCTATCATTGTCATCCCATATTGGTTGGTTCAAGAAATTTTATACGTATTCACTTTAAGTAAAGTCACTCAAGTTCAAGTTTTATAAATAAAAAAAATTAATGTAGAAAAATTGTGATCTGACTCGACTCAAATTAAATTAGTTGAAATTAGTGTATATTGAGATATCGGAATTCTAACCCCCAAAAAAAATCTGTCATTTTCAAAACATTACTTTAACTTACAAGTGATCAAAATTGTGACAAACATCATATTTAAGGACTAATTAGAGACGTTATATTTTTTAGGGACAAACAGAGACAATTATGATTTTTTTAAGGACAATATATGTAATTTTACTCCAAAATATAAGTGTAGCATCCCAAACTGAAATGGGATCCCCTGCTCTTTAATAGGAGAAGAGTAAGATACTCTTCCATTTAGTCACGGTTTATGGTTTAAACCGTGGCTAAAAAGTGTCATGTCAAAACTTTTAGCAACATTTTTATTGTTATTGAAAGTTTTAACAATGTTTAAAACGTTGCCACAATTTGGAAAAGCAGCCTACTCTTTTCTCTCAAAAAGCAGCCCCCAGGTTGTAGGTTGTCGGCCATAGACATTTTAGAAAGTATTCCACTTTCAAATTAAATGGAGGGAAACATATATACGCACATGAAATTACTGAAGGGTTTCTCATCGATCAGCATTTATACAATGCATATATAAATAAGAAGCATTAAGGTGAGAAATGGTTCATCAAGGTTTTTCTAAGTGCCAAGAGAAATTAAACACACTTTAGAGTTGGAGTACTGAAGCAGCTGCAACAATGGAAGAAGCTCCTTCATTCCTCACACAAAGCCACAAACGAGGGGGTTGGAGAACATTTCCCTTCATCACTGGTATCTTTCTCTCTCTCAAGTCTGAATGCCTAATTATAATATGGGTAAATTACACAAATAATTATCTTTGTTAAAGTGATACTAATTTATACTTATCACTTTTCAAGTTTCAAATATTATTCGCGTTCGACTTTTCTGATATTTTGTTATATATATGTCGTAGAAACTTATTTAATTTTTTTCCTATCAAATCAATTAACATTTTGCATAACACGAAACTTTAATTTTTTTTTGTAACATGATAGTAAATGCAATGAAATTAATGCTGACATAATATGAAAATCTAACTTTAATCGAAGTTGTTAAGTAATTTTATCATTGGAAAGAACACGTATTGTGCAAAAAATCCATTTCAATGACAAAATATAGATCAGAGGAGAGTCGAATATATATAATATTTAAAATTAAAGTGGTGCTAATCGTAATTTAGCTAATTAAACTTCAAAAAAAATTAGTTTAATTTACCCACTAATATATCTCTAACACACACTTTTGGTGAATTACAAGCTATTAGTTCCTTAACCATCTCATTGTACAAGAAAACATTAAGAATTTCTCTAGCCACACACATTCACAAGTACATGCATACACTTACAGTTTAATGTATATATTAAAAATTTGATCACAAGTCAAGGAATTAGTTAAATCTTTCGCTAATTAATCACTAAAAGAAATCAAAGACAAAAGTTCCTTTTTTTTTTTTGGGGGTCTCAAATTCATCTTTACTCTAGACAAATTCTGTCTCAACAATTGAACTACGCCATTTTCTGAGGTGAATTTTTTTTTTTTAGTCTCTGATTCCTTTTTTAACCTTTGAAAAACATATTATTGTTGTGGTGATCAACTATATATATATTTACTTGTTGAGATATGATGTAATTGCATGTTATAAGGATATATGCAGGGGCAGTGGCGGGGTTTTCACTTGCAAGCACAGGGATGATGGAGAATGTGATAGTGTATCTGATAAAGGAATTCAACGTAAAGAGCATAGCAGCAGCTCAGACCTCCAACATCCTCAATGGCTGCACCTCTCTCTTCCCTCTTCTTGCTGCTGTGATTGCTGACTCTTTCTTAGGCTCTTTCACTGTCGCCTCCCTTTCCTCTCTTGTCTCTTTCCTGGTAATTCATTCATTGATTGTGTTTCTTAATTAATTTCGGTGTGCATGGTTTAGTACTCAATTACAACCATCTGTGATTTGAAAGCAAAAAAAATCATTGATGTAGTATTTTATTTGATGACATGACAGATATGAAATGAAATATTGATGACTGGCCACGGCTGATTTCATTTTCATATTTTTCATAACTATGACTAATATAATTCGGATTTTCGACAATTTTCTTAAAATTATACAGTCCGATCATCAAATTTAAATTGTTTGTTTTTTATCAGATGACTCAAATTAAAAGGAGAAAATTAAAAAAAATAAAAATAAAAATAAAGCACACGTTCTTTTGATCTGGGTTATTAAAAAAGACAAACACATATCGACGGACTAAATTTTGGTAAGAACTGCAACAAATTTGGATTGATTATCATATGGTGTATATATATATATATTCTATTTTTTTAAAAAAATAAATTGCTAATTTGGTCTCCAAAAATGTATAGTTGTTTTAATTTGATTTTTAAAAGATAAAGTTTCTCATTCTAGTTTTAAAAATGTTGCGTTAATCTCAATTTTACCTTTTATTTGGCAAAATGACTTTTGGTTTCCAAACAAAAAAGACATATCAGCAGCAAAATTTGGCTATCTAGCATTTAAAAAGACCAAATTAAAAGAAATGTAATATTTCAATAACTGAATTAAGATACTTAATTTTTTAGGACCAAATTGTGATATCGATAATTTTTTAGAGACCAAACATGCAATTTACTGTTAATTTAATTAATTAGCCTGATAATATTGTATTTATTTGATGGCATGACAGCCGATCCGAAATGGGATAATGGTGTAATACCCAAGAAAAATAAAATATAAATATTTGTTTACAAACTACTGTTACTATTTCAGTATACGGTACTATTCACCTGTATAATACTATTTACGTATATGATACTGTTCATTTATACAATCGAAATGTCAAGTACTAGATGTTGTTTGGTCATAAGAGAAAACTAGAAAGAAGTTCGTAGGAGAAACTGACGTTTTATGTGTGAAAATACCCTTAGGGACTAAAGTGAAAGGACTGAATTGAAAAGAAACTTAAAGGTTTAAGGTGAAAGGATATTTTTCCCTTTTAAGTTTGTAATAACATAAAAATTTTTCGAGGTGCACTGCATTATTAGAAATGTCATTTTCATGAATAGTAAATTGAATATTTTATTAGTGTATAGTGTCAAATAGTACCCTTGACTTTTGCTATAAATAGGCCCTTCCATTTCACTTCTAAACTCACACCTTCAACTTCTTTTCTTCTCTCCTTAAGTTTCTCTTACTCCAAAGCTAGGCCTCTGAGATTTTGGGCCTTTCCTTTTCAGCTTAGGTAAGGATACTATGCCCTTTCTATGTCTTTCAAATTTTAGAAGTTAATTTCTTAAGTATGCTCTGTGGTTGCGGCCTTGGCTGATCTTCCACATCAGAAAAACTGTCCTTAGCTGTTTATATGTTATTTTGATTCTCTGATTACCGAAATAGAATGTAAACTGTGAAGAATACATGTCTAGGAAAGTTCTGGCTAAGGAAAGACCTGGTTTTTAAGTGTGTCCAGTGTGACCCTCCACTCTTTCCTGGGAACTTACCTGGTGTACTCTTTTACAGATTGTATTCTCTATTTCTGGTATGAATAGTGATCGTACGTATGAATAGTGACCGTACGTATGAATAGTGATCGTACGTATGAATAGTGACCGTACGAATAGTAACCGTATATATGAACAGTAACCGTACATATGAACAGTATCTGTACGAAAACAATCCTGACGTATTTTCTCTAATCTTTCATGAAAATCTCCGTAGCAGAACACCGAAATTCACCTGAGAACTCTTGTCTGTAATGACTTAGAGAAGCGATGTTCGTACGGAATCCAGGTGAGTGAAACGACCCCGTTTTAATAGAGTTTTAGCATTACTGGTGATAAAAAGTATGTCGTAGGACACTCCCAAGATTCATAGGGGGAAATTGGATTCAGAATGACGAATCTAAATGAGATAATTAATCCATAAGTATGGATAAAATGAAATAAGTATCTTATGATGATGTGAAGTTTGAATGTTTTCAAAAATGGATTAATTGTTATCTTGATATGTGGTTTATAAATCCATAATATAGTAATATACTATACCTGTTATATGGATGAATATTATATTGAACTTCTGATTATGATATGAAATGCTATTGATTGTGATTGAGCGGGACAGTACCCCCTCTCACGGCAAGGCGGAAAACCCGGTTGACAGGGTGTCTTGACCAATGAGTGTGGAGACAACGATTCCCTCAGTAGGGATATAGCCCGGATTGGTGATAAATCCGTTAGGCGCCCTAGCTAAGAGGATGAGGTTGTGCGTCATGGCGGAAATATACATAATTGGTGAGCCGGCCTGTGTACGCTCTCCGGGATATATTGCCATTGACGAGTACTAGTAACGTTTGTTGAATTGGATGAATTTTTATCTTGTATGTAAGAGGATGATGTTGTGCGTCATGGCGGAAATATACATAATTGGTGAGCCGGCCTGTGTGCGCTCTCCGGGATATATTGCCATTGACGAGTACTAGTAACGTTTGTTGAATTGGATGAATTTTTATCTTGTATGTAAGAGGATGATATTGTTCGTCATGGCGGAAATATACATAATTGGTGAGCCGGCCTGTGTGCGCTCTCCGGGATATATTGCCATTGACGAGTACTAGTAACGTTTGTTGAATTGGATAAATTTTTATCTTCTGTCTATTGGTTGAGTATGAGCCTTTGGATATGCTTGCATGACTGGTAATGTATTTGAATTTTATTAATGCGAGGCCGATTCGCTCATTGAGTTTAAAAGCTCACATTGTTTGTACAACCTTTTTGTTCAGATCAGGTTGCCATCGAAGAATATCTGCTAGAGGAGTAGATCACTTTGGACCTTCCCGTTGTCGGGTAGACCTCTCTTCTGTTATAGATTATGTTGCTCTGTAATCGTCTAGGACATCTAGTTCAGGGGTTCGACATTTGGCTTGTATGTCAGTATAATAATGTATTTTAAATTGATAATCTATGATTTTCAGATAAGAAAATTTGATATATTTATCGGAAGGCTTACAGTGATGAGAGATTCATCATTGTGCCGGTCATGTGCCCAGAAAACGGGTCGTGACAAAGTTGGTATCAGAGGAATGGTTGTTAGGTCTCCTAGTGATTACAGAGCAAGGTAACCTTAGTGGGACCTCCTCTATCGTTGTGAACCCGGGCACAATTATAGAGAGACGGCTCTACTGAAGGTCCTGTAGGATGTTTCCATTTCCTTTCCCTCCGAGACTTATCTCTTCTTAGGAATTATGTTCTCAGTTTTAGTTTTAGACAGATGTGGCCACACTTTTGAACTTAGTAAAGGAAAGGTTATTACTTGTTTTGATTCCGTTGTTGTTGGATCAAATTTTTATATGGTGGATTTTATAAGCTGAATTCATGATTGAATTTGTGTAGCTATATTATTTTAGGGTACCAGCCAATAAAAGAAACCACTCGCATTAAAAACAAAAAAAACTAAAGGATTACATTGCAAAAAAGAAGAAGTTTACTCATGCATGAGTAATCTAAAAGCGAGGTTGTCTTGGATTAGGAGGGTTGTATTGTATCATCACCCCTCGACCATTCCTTGGAGCAAGGGACATAGCAATGTCGCGGAGGGTAGTGTAAATCCCATTCATACAATCAACACTTCTTTGTTGTTGATTGCAGAAGCACTGGGTAGACCAATAGAAGAACCTGTCTATTCTTGAAGTCATTTCTGCATGATTGCGTTTAGTTAACTTCTCCAGGTCTCCTATCATCTTTTTCAGATTTTTCACCTCCTGCTCTAGACAGGCGATTTTGTCCTCCGAGGTATGGCCCGTGCTAGTCTCCTCAGCTTCCTCGATCTTCTTCATTTTCTTCTCCTTCTGTTTCTCTGGAGACCCCTCAAAAGGTCTTTTGCCCTTGTCTTTGCCCAGACTTAAGTTTAAGTCGAGCTCTTCTTCCTTAGCCTCTACTGTGAGATCAATGTACTTCCTTGCGGACATGATTTGGAAAAATTTAGAAATTTTTGTAAGAGTATGAGGCGAGAGGAATACTGGGGGATTGTAGGCTCGGAGATTATTACTCTTTGTGGTGTGGTAACTGAGAACGCTGAGAAGGTTTTTATAGAGAAAAAATTTGGACTAAGAGACAAAGAAGATATCTCTTCACCGCACCCCTACACGATCAACCTATGGATTTCTGCAAGCTGGAAGCCAGAAGTCTAGGGTAGGCGTGCACACCGATAGCGCGTTGCATTAATGCCAAAACCACGAAAGTCAGTATTCGGTGGATTTGCGGCCGATTTTACTTGGTTTTCCCATTTCTCCCGTTGGCATTTTTCGAAATTCAAAGAAGTTGACGATATAGCCATTAAAGATTACCTTAGATGCTTTTATGATGAACTGAAATGCATTTCTCTGTTTTATTGTGTTGTTCTTAATAGCCTTCAGTTGAGTATAATATACATAATTGATTGAATCATGTTGTAATTACATTTATGTATGTTATTCATGCATAATGAGTGAAGGCTACGATCAAGGAGAATATGTGATCCTACATATACTCATAGAGATGTGAAATCAAAATGACTTGGATAGAATAAAATGTGTAGATGATGATATATCTTCATGGTTACATATACTTACATATAATACTCTCGTGGGCAAATGAAAGGCAGTGATTTCCTTACATCATGATAATGCTTAAGGCATGTGACCGTAAGCAGTTAACTTTGTTTTAAAATATATATATTGATATACATATATTATGTGTAAGTCTAGAGTAAAGACACCGATTAGAATCTAAGATACGGCCAATATGAGGCGACCTAATCATAGAGGGACATCGTGATATAGGATTACAGAATAAAACAAGTTTAGAGGGAGAAAATCTCAGACTAAAGAGCGTAGTTAGTCAGAACTTTGCGAAAGGTCAAGATTAGCCGAAATTTTTTTTGAGGAAATCTTTGACTTATGTTAATTGTATTAAATTATATTTACTATTTACTTGCATGTCCGACATTAATTGCTGGCATTGCTACGTATGTGATCTGTAAACCTTATAGCAAGCGGCGTGTAGGTTGTGGTGGCTTTAGCTCCAGGGGCTTCGGGTTGTCTATAAATCTTGTATGCCCGTTACCCTACTCATCGCACCAAGCAAACCTACTTCTTTCATTACATACCTATTTCTCAATCTCCGTTCCTTTCTCATTCGAAGTTATTTCTGAGATCCCTAGAGCAATGGCCGATAATAAGTCTTTCAACTTGAATTTTGAGACTGGCAATGTAGAGCTTGATTTAAATCTAAGTCTCGGAAACAACAAAGGGAAGAGACCTGTAGACAGGTCACCAGAAATTAAGAAGAGAAAGAGGGATGTAATAGAGTTGGAGGAGGACAGTACTGCAACATCCTCAGAAAATAAGCTTGCATTCCTGGAACGTAAGATAGAGAGCCTGGAATACAAGATAGAGGACCAGAAGCGACTAATAAATCGTCTCTTTAAAAACCAAGAGAAACTGATAAACCGTCGTTTCGGGGAACTGGCTAATCGAGTTGATAGACATTCAATGTTTGCAACTCAAAATTTTCGTGACCAACAAGCAAGGTGTATTGACTGTATGAACGGAGTGACTTATGCTCTTCGCCAAATTTCTCAGGCACTTCCTCCAGAAACTCTTTCTAGGCTGCAACGATTAGCTTCCTCCTTAAGGTCTGAAGCACCTTCCTCTTCTAGACCTGGAGCACCTTTTACATTTCAAAAGCCTCCTCGTCCTTAATTTATTTTTCTTTTGTTTGTACCTAAAGCTACATTTGGTGTAAGCTTCACGTATTAAAATTATCTATGTACTAGAAATAAAATTTAAGTTAGTATCTAGATCTTCTTTGTTGAAGTGATTCATTTTACTGAAAGAACTTGAGGAATGAGAAGATATTGGACTTGTTATATTTCATACTTGATTCTAAAGCATAGTATAGTAATATCTTTTTGACTGAGCAGAGTTACTAAAATGATATTTCATTGCACTTCTGAGCTATGGAGGAATGCTAAATGAGTATTTTATGAACCTATAGAACTATGGGTTTGCCTCAATCATTGAAGGGATGCGACTCTATATGAGTCATTGAGGTGAGAGGAATTTTCATATATATAATTATGCGTAAGAAGTATGTTATTTACTTATCATATTTTCTAGGATTGTTCTTCCTAGAGATTTATGTAATGATTTCATTTTATATAACGCCTTCAGCTGAGAGTATCGCCTTAAGGTAGAAGGATCGCCTTCGGGCAAGAGTATTGCTTATGGCCAAAATGATGCCTTCGGGTAGGGTGCTTGTATTCGTAAAAGTTATAAGCTATGTGTGTGGAAACATGTGTTCTGATATTCAATGTGAACTGGAAAGACCACGTGCCACTTTTGAGATGACACCTATTTGAGGTTTTACATAGAGACAGAGTTCGTCTCTGATTAGGTGGTTTGAGTTTGGTAAAGGTTATGAGGATGAGACACTTTATGGTACAAAAGGTTGTGGAGAAGATTAAACTGATGAGGAAGAGATTACTTGCTGTCTAGAAAAGGCAAAAGTCTTATGCAAATTATTGATAATGCGGTTTAGAGTTCACAGTCAATGGTATAATGTTCTTGTAAATCTCACCAAGGGTGTGATGAGGTTTTGGAAGGAAGAGATACAAAGAATGAGATATAGACGAAGTAATCACACTTATTTCAGTCTTGAAATGAGTTTTGAATTCGGGGGACCGAATTCTCTTAAGGGGGTGATAATGTAATACCCAAGAAAAATAAAATATAAATATTTGTTTACAAACTACTGTTACTATTTCAGTATACGGTACTATTCACCTGTATAATACTATTTACGTATATGATACTGTTCATTTATACAATCGAAATGTCAAGTACTAGATGTTGTTTGGTCATAAGAGAAAACTAGAAAGAAGTTCGTAGGAGAAACTGACGTTTTATGTGTGAAAATACCCTTAGGGACTAAAGTGAAAGGACTGAATTGAAAAGAAACTTAAAGGTTTAAGGTGAAAGGATATTTTTCCCTTTTAAGTTTTCAATAGTAATAACAGAAAAATTTTTCGCGTGAGGTGCACAGTAACTGCATTATTAGAAATGTCATTTTCATGAATAGTAAATTGAATATTTTATTAGCGCATAGTATCAAATAGTACCATTAACTTTTGCTATAAATAGGCCCTTCCATTTCACTTCTAAACTCACACCTTCAACTTCTCTTCTTCTCTCCTTAAGTTTCTCTTACTCCAAAGCTAGGCCTCTGAGATTTTGGGCCTTTCCTTTTCAGCTTAGGTAAGGATACTATGCCCTTTCTATGTCTTTCAAATTTTAGAAGTTAATTTCTTAAGTATGCTCTGTGGTTGCGGCCTTGGCTGATCTTCCACATCAGAAAAACTGTCCTTAGCTGTTTATATGTTATTTTGATTCTCTGATTACCGAAATAGAATGTAAACTGTGAAGAATACATGTCTAGGAAAGTTCTGGCTAAGGAAAGACCTGGTTTTTAAGTGTGTCCAGTGTGACCCTCCACTCTTTCCTGGGAACTTACCTGGTGTACTCTTTTACAGATTGTATTCTCTATTTCTGGTATGAATAGTGATCGTACGTATGAATAGTGACCGTACGTATGAATAGTGACTATATGAATAGTAACCGTATATATGAACAGTAACCGTACATATGAACAGTATCTGTACGAAAACAATCCTGACGTATTTTCTCTAATCTTTCATGAAAATCTCCGTAGCAGAACACCGAAATTCACCTGAGAACTCTTGTCTGTAATGACTTAGAGAAGCGATGTTCGTACGGAATCCAGGTGAGTGAAACGACCCCGTTTTAATAGAGTTTTAGCATTACTGGTGATAAAAAGTATGTCGTAGGACACTCCCAAGATTCATAGGGGGAAATTGGATTCAGAATGACGAATCTAAATGAGATAATTAATCCATAAGCATGGATAAAATGAAATAAGTATCTTATGATGATGTGAAGTTTGAATGTTTTCAAAAATGGATTAATTGTTATCTTGATATGTGGTTTATAAATCCATAATATAGTAATATACTATACCTGTTATATGGATGAATATTATATTGAGCTTCTGATTATGATATGAAATGCTATTGATTGTGATTGAGCGGGACAGTACCCCCTCTCACGACAAGGCGGAAAACCCGGTTGACAGGGTGTCTTGACCAATGAGTGTGGAGACAACGATTCCCTCAGTAGGGATATAGCCCGGATTGGTGATAAATCCGTGAGACGCCCTAGCTAAGAGGATGAGGTTGTGCGTTATGGCGGAAATATACATAATTGGTGAGCCGGCCTGTGTGCGCTCTCCGGGATATATTGCCATTGACGAGTACTAGTAACGTTTGTTGAATTGGATGAATTTTTATCTTGTATGTAAGAGGATGATGTTGTGCGTCATGGCGGAAATATACATAATTGGTGAGCCGGCCTGTGTGCGCTCTCCGGGATATATTGCCATTGACGAGTACTAGTAACGTTTGTTGAATTGGATAAATTTTTATCTTCTGTCTATTGGTTGAGTATGAGCCTTTGGATATGCTTGCATGACTGGTAATGTATTTGAATTTTATTAATGCGAGGCCGATTCGCTCATTGAGTTTAAAAGCTCACATTGTTTGTACAACCTTTTTGTTCAGATCAGGTTGCCATCGAAGAATATCTGCTAGAGGAGTAGATCACTTTGGACCTTCCCGTTGTCGGGTAGACCTCTCTTCTGTTATAGATTATGTTGCTCTGTAATCGTCTAGGACATCTAGTTCAGGGGTTCGACATTTGGCTTGTATGTCAGTATAATAATATATTTTAAATTGATAATCTATGATTTTCAGATAAGAAAATTTGATATATTTATCGGAAGGCTTACAGTGATGAGAGATTCATCATTGTGCCGGTCATGTGCCCAGAAAACGAGTCGTGACAAATGGAAAGGGAAATTTTAATATCAAAGTCTATTTCCTCTAATTAATTAAGATTGCTTGTATTATAGAAAGAAAAAGACAAACTCAATCTAGTTGAAATTAGGTATCAATGATGCATAAAAAGCAAGTGTCCAACACATTTTTCTCTTATTTTCCTTCAATTATACATAATATGTAATTGACAGTTTGTTTTAGAACTTCTTTCATAATTAAATTAAATTATCTTGACTAAAATGGCAGGGGTTATTCAATTATTAAAAATAAGTGAATTTCGCAGCAATTCTCCTTAATCTAAAGTTTCTTTCAATGAATTTTTTTCTTATTTTCAAAATAATTATTTAATTATGAAATCTCAATAATCAACTTGATTTAGCAAAGGTATTTTTTTAAAAGAATTTATCATCTTACTTTCTTTTTGAATACTTAAATTATTATCAATACATATATTTTTCTGAAAAAAATTAGATAAATGTTAAGGGTGGGACTAAAATGAAAGAGGTAAGAGTGAAAATTGAGTTAAAGTAAGTTTATTATAAGATTATAATAATAAAAAAAAATTGCTTTATATAAACATATAACAAATGGTCGACCACCATAACATCTTCATATTTAGATACTCCCTTACCTTTTATGTCTATTCAACTGTAACTAAGATGCAAATATATATATGAGAAATAAAAATGAAATCCATTTTCTAACATACGTCCAACTAACGACTGTTCATAAAATAAGCAATGAGGGTGTACCTTCATTTGTTTACGAACATGCAAATAACAGAAATCAAACCCTAATATGAAGTATGGTATATTACTTATCTTATACAGTTTGAAAGGTTACCTAATTAGTCAATTAAAGAGACGTTCCTTTCTCTCCGATTGGTTTGATTTTCATATTATATGCATATATAGAGCATTACGTTTTTTATTACTCATGCCTTTATATGTTGTGAAAATTTGCCAACAAACAAAGCAATTTAAGTCGTGTTTTAGTTGATATTATTTTTAAAAAAAAATTGTGACTTTTTTCTCAGAATAAAACATGTCATTTTGAAAAATTTAAGGAAATGAACAGCTGAGAGAAGAGAGAATATTATGACCCAAAATGAACTCTCAGAAAAAAAATTAGGCCAGAAACCCAAGCAAAGATGATTTTTGTCAAAGTGACGTGGAAGAGTAAATTATTTTGAAAATCATATATAAGTATTTTATGAAAAAAAAATTGTCGATTTACACTAAACTAATTTGGTAATATAAATGCTCGAACCTACCTCCTCTTTTATCTCTTTTAATTGATATGGGGCTAAGTTTCATTCTTTTAAAATACACAACACTAGTTTTACAACATTATATAGTTACATACCTGTATAACAATACTAATAACCTTTAGGTTTAATTTAATTTGCAGGGCACAGTGGTATTAACCTTGAGTGCAGCACTGAAACCCTTGAGGCCCGAGCCCTGTGAGGATGGTTCAAACCACTGTGAACCCCCTTCGGGACTCCAATACGCGGTTCTGTATGTGGGTTTAGCCCTCACAGCGATTGGGTTCGGAGGATCGCGTTTCATATTAGCCACGTTAGGAGCCAACCAGTTCGACAAGCCGGAGGACCAAGCAGTGTTCTTCAACTGGTTCTTCTTCACTCTCCACGTGGGCTCTGTCGTCAGCATGACGGCCATCTTCTACGTGGAGGGTGACGTCAGCTGGACCCTAGGGTTCGGGCTGTGTGCCGTGGCTAACCTAGTGGCTGTGGCCATTTTGTTATTGGGACACAGATTATATCGGCATGATCGGCCACAGGGAAGCCCTTTTGTGGATCTGGCTCGTGTTCTTGTTGCGACTTTGAGGAAATGGAACGTGTCTCAGCTTTCTGCGAGTGTTAAGGATTACTATGGTGGTCATGACGTCGTACCAGCATCAAGATTAAGGTACAATGCTGATTTATATACGTTAATATTTTTAGAGAAAAATGCAAAACTCCCGTCTTAAATATAGCTCCTTTTAAAATTGCGAAATAGATTATTTAGTTTGTGTGTTTCAAAAGTAAGTTATTCTGCGTTTATTTCACCCTTAAGTCTTAAGGTGCTCAGACTCTCGATAATTGTCATATGAGTGCTATGGTAAGTAGCATAAAAAGTAAAATCTGGATCTTCAGGAGTTAAACAAGAACTGTATAATTTCGTTCTCAAACATAAATCGTTCATTTAAAATTGAATGGTATAGATTAAAGAAAAAAATTAAAACTAAAAAAAGGTCAAATCACGTGATAAATTTTTTTTTTGATATAAACTGATTAATTTAAGATAAATTATTTAAATTTGAGCGTTGGACTATGTAATTCCTGCTAAAACAACAGAGAATCCCAACTCTTAAAAAGTAATGACCTTATGGGTACAAAATAAATAAAATGACTGAATTTTTAGCATAAGATGTTGAGAGACTTATTTTTCTACTTTAAGTTCAAATAGTTATTTGCAAGTGATTCAAAGTTTAAAGATTTTTTTTCTTTATATTTTGCCCATTTTCCCTTATATGTTTGATAAATATATATATATATATATATATATATATATATATATATATATATATATCTATATATTATTAGTTATGCACTAATGATGGAAGTTTTAGGTATATTAGGTCCTGGCTCCCCTTGCTTTATATTCTTACCTCGGCCATTGGTAATAATCTTCTAAAGTCATTTGTCACTTCATACAATCTAATATGCATTCAATACAGTGGCCATCCAAATATGACTGTCTTAAAGCAATTATGGGAAAATTAAACAATAAAAAGTCTGTTTGTTGAAAGGTGATGAAAGTTTAAGAAATTAATTATTAATTTTAAAAATTAAAGTAAGAAGATTATGTACAAATAATCCAAAATTCAAACAAATAATTAGAAGTCAGAAATAGTTGCGCATCGAATCTAATTGAAAAGAAATCAGGAAGATCTTTGTAGCTAGATCTTGTCTCCAATTGAATAAAAGAGTAAGTGGGGTGTACTGCTCATCAACCATCAAACTTGAGAAATAGTCCAAAACATATTAATGGGATTTGGTTTTATACTCTTGCTTCACCATGTTGACTCTTTTCTATCTTTCTGTCACTCTCATGTGATTACTGTTTGAAAATTCCCAACCGAAAGTGCTCACTTTTATGTGCACTGTAGCAGCGGTAGTCATCTCCAATATTGAAATTAGACAGAGGTGAAATTTGAATTGTTTACTGTTATAACCTGCTGTTGTTTCTAAATTGAAGTATTTTTTTTTTAATTCGTGAGTAAATTTTTTATCTTTAATTTTAATTTTTAAAATGAGTTATAACAGTATGTTATAATAACAAATAATTTATTGGTATACACTGCCACGTTAGCAAATGTCCTTTTTTTTTATCATTTTGACTTTTCTATTTGCTTTGTTTGTCTGAATGATGTCTCTATATGCACTTTTTTAAACTAGAAATGAGACAGTTTAGTTCAGTATGTAGTCTCTCCTGTCATGTCGATTGCCATTATTAAAGGTTTGCATTTTTGTCATTTAGAAGGGATATTCTTAAATCTCAATATATATATATATATTTTAAAAAATATGTCTTAATTATTTAATTTTTAAACTTTAAAATATACAATTAAAATTATAAAAGATATATGTGTGTGTATATATATATATATTTCAATTAATTAATCACCTAATTTTTTTAACATATATAATTTAGTTTTTGAAAGTTTTTGACTAGTTATTTATTTATTTTCATAATTACATATTTTAAAGTGTAACTTAATTAATCTAAAATTTTCAAAAAATAAATTGTCTTTTTTAAAAAAAAATTAAAAACAAAATAATATAAGTATCTTATAAGAATTGAGTAATATATTCGATCTTGAAATTTTAAAAAATAAATAATTGAAGAGTACATTTCTTCTAAGCCTTAATGCCATTACTTCGAGTATTAGAATTAATGCTAAACCCCATAAACCTTAACTTATCAACTTTCAACTAAAAATAGAATGTCTAAAAAAGAAATTTTTTAAAAGAATCAATCAAAATATTGAATTATTTTTAAAGATCATACATGTGTCAATATTCTAATAAAAAATCTAATATTAAAATATAAGAAAAACACAAGAATTTTCCCCAACTTCAATTATATTACTCAAAAAATGTAGCTTAATTGAAACCAAAATAAATAAATAAATAAAAGAGCAAAACAGATGAGAGCTCCAACTTGTAACAGTACTCAAGCGCTCATGAAGCAATGCATTACGAAATATCCTTTTGACTTGTGTGCATGTAGGTTCTTCAATCGAGCAGCACTTATAACAGAAAGAGACATCAAGTTAGATGGCACAATTTCAAAGTCATGGAGGCTATGCACAGTGCAACAAGTAGAAAACCTCAAGGCCCTGGTGGGGCTCCTTCCCCTCTGGTCCACAAGCATCCTCTCAAGCACTTCCATGGGGGTCCTCACCAGCCTGACCATCCTTCAGGCTCTAGCCATGGACCGTCACATAGGACCACACTTCACCTTCCCACCAGCCTCATTCCCCGTCACAACCCTAATATCCACCTCCATCTCTCTCACCCTTCTCGACAGGTAAAAGCGTTCACCCATTGATTTAGGCCATTTTTTACACTTTCAAATCAAATAATTGAGCTTGCTTTTAAGAAGGGACAAACCGTTTAATTTGGTTTCACGTATAAAATTAAATCAAACCACAATATGGTTAACTTAGATGATTTAGTTTGAACAATTTGAGCTTAAGGACTTCCCTTTTTTCCCCCAAATTATCTTCTTTTTTCACAATTTTTGCCAGAAGAAACTAACAATAATACAACTATAAATACAAACGAAAAATAATATTAATAAAGAAATATTGATAAAAAAAATATCGATTTCTTGTATTTTAATTTTTATATAGTGAGTGTGTGTGTGTGTGTGTGTGTGTATATATATATGCAGTTTTATTTAATTTATCTGAGTATTCAACCAAAAACAGAAACAAATTGTCTAAAATATGTATGTCAAACAAATAACAACAGATCATCAATCAGTTATAATCATTTTTTTTATTTACCCAGAGGACATTAGTTTTAATCGATTTTAAGCATCAATATCGACAGGCTCCTCTACCCTACGTGGCAGAAGTTGACTGGAAAGCCTCCAACGTGTCTTCAGCAAATAGGAGCAGGCCACGCGTTCAACGTCTTAGGCGTGGCAATAGCAGCTTTTGTGGAGTCCAAGAGGCTGAAGAAATCCCATGAGCACGCCTCCATGTCGGCATTTTGGCTGTGTCCACAGTTAGCTGTGGTGGGTGTGGGAGTGGCGTTTCATTTTCCGGGACAGGTGGGGTTGTACTATCGGGAGTTTCCGGAGTCGCTGGGGGGCACATCGACGGCTATGATTTCTTTGGTTTTAGCGACTGGAAATTATTTGAGCACTGCGGTGATGGATGTTGTAAGGAGGACTACTGGGTGGTTACCTGATGATATTAATGAAGGGAGGGTGGATAATGTGTATTGGGTGTTAGTGGTGATGGCGGGCATCAACTTTGGGTATTATTTGCTCTGTGCTGTTACGTACAAGTATCACCGAGTTTGATTATGGGCTGGGCTCGGCTGGGCTGGTTAATGTATACCGGCCCATCAACTCTTGGCTTTCTTTTTGTATTGAAATGATTATAATGTAATTTTTATTACATTATAATAAAATATTAAAAAGATGGAACAGAATAACTGCAAGTACCGATTTTCCAAAGAATAATAAATGAATGGATTCATCATTTCTTTTTAACGAGTATTACTATTCCATACAATTTTATGATTCCTGATTCCAATATAAGAAAAACTAATACCACTTGGAGTAGGAAACAGAAAAGAACTGCAATTCTGCAATAGATATTATTACCTTCGTTGCTGAAGGTTTAGACTGCAATTATATCCAACTTAATATTAAAACACACATATAGAGGCATATGGCAAAGGAAAAGATTTTATTCACATGAGTATATATATATATATATATATATTTAAAATCCGATCTTCAAAATGAGGCGAATAGCTTCATAAAGAATTAAAACAATGATATAAAAGGAAAATAAAGTATATAAACAGAGTTATGCATCGTACACAATTTACAAATTGAAGCCTGAGAACAGTCAACCTAACACTTATTTTTCTCTGAAGCATCTTCAAAGAGACATAATTGTGGTAACTGGTTATGGTATCTGCAAAGCACTTAGCTCTGATCCATAGTCCAGACAGCGTGTTCTAAAAACGTTTAAGTCATTGAAGAAATTATAAAAAAAAAAAAATCAATGGTTAGTTCAACAAATATAAAAATCAGACCCCTGTTTTGCCATTATGAACTGGAAGATGGGATATTCATATTGGTGTATTTGGTACAATCATATGGCCCAATTGCTTGATTTTTTCGTCTAACCTGCAGACCAAAAGGAAACATGGTAATTAAAAGACAGCACTGCAATAGTAATATATCTTTCCAAATATATCATAAAATAATGTTTAATAATAACAAGTCTTATTTCACTGAGTGGAACAAGTCTTATTTCACTAAGTGAAGTCGGCATAGAATAATATATAACATTTTGAAGAAAAAAAAAATCAACAACGAACATATTGGGAACTAGCAGTCATGTTGAATTTTCACGTTAAGATATTCCACGGGATTTTTGTTCCTTTTAAGATGATGTTTAGCAAGAATGACACAACAAAATCCAATTAAAACGAGTAATCATCGTGACATCAAAAGTATGGAGTCTGTGATGATCTGCTTACTGAAATCGGACACCAAGTTATCTTTTTTTTTTTTGGGGGGGGGGGGGGGAGGGGTAAAAGGCAGCTCTAAGAGCTCTTGACCATTATAATAATGAAATGACCGTACCGGGGACCATGGACCTGGTTCGTGCTGAAGCTTGTCAGTGGGAGAATTTTGTACAGCTCCTCCTTTCATTGTTAAAATTTCCTGCAATGCTCAAAAAGAAAAAAAAAAAATGAGACTACAAACAGAAAAATAGCACTGGAAGGAATTGCATGAAATACTAGGTTATGCATGGTAACCCATTAATCAATTAGAATATGTGCATGTGCAGTGAATAAATCTAAGTCACCTCTCCAGCAGCTTCCATTGCAGCTAACCATTCATCAGAGAACGGAGCAGCGTTTGGAGGAGGCACCACTGTAGGAGGATTCAGCTTCCTTTTGCTCCCTGATTTCTGGCTGTCATTCAAAATAATAAGATTTCAACTCCCAATTTGCCAAGCATCAAAACTAATCAAAAAAGAAACGGATAGATAAGAAGAAACTTCTGTCAATAAGTAGGATACTTACAGATGAATTATTTCGTTGCGGTCTTCAGCAATCTGATTTGGAACGTTGGTATTAGAAATATCGTCTTTTGCAGAGGTACTATTTTCAGGTTCCTCTGACAAACTTTTCCTCTTCGATGAACTAGCTTCACTGCCCTGCAGAATTCTTTCATGGGATGCCAGATTATCTGCAACTTGCAATTTCAAGTTTTCACTTACTGAATCACGCTTATTGCATCTCCAATCAACTACATTTATAATCTGATCTTCATCCCTTTGTATGGAAGAAACTACATTAACGGCATTAACTTTATGATTAAGCTCAACTTCAACTATCTCATCAGCAACTTCACCTGCACCAGCCATCTGTAAACACTCTGCTCTATCACCCACGTTAAGATTTCCATCTTTAATGTCAGAAGCACTCTGAATATGATGATTGGAAGTATTATACTCACTTGCATAGGCATTGAATTGGTCTGATAATGCCTCAAATAAATTTTCACTCCATATTTCTTCAGAACAAGCATTATTTGCCAGCAACAAGTCACCATTTACATTATAATTCGGGAAATCAACATCAGCTACAGGAATAGGCCTTTGAAGCTCAAGCAGAGCAGATTCCTTTTTTACGCTATCAACCACCACCGGAAACTGATCTTCGATGACTGAAGTACTGGGGATATCATTGCGGCTATGTTTCAGTAGATTTTCATCTGAGGAAACCACTAGTGCATCTTTCTCATGTAAATTCTCAGTTACTCTTTTAGCATAATCCGGTTCTCTGGTTGCTTGTGACAACAGCTTATGTTCGTGAAGGCCAGAGGGATTTTCTGCTTCACCTTTTGAAAAATCTCTGGTGTCAGAGTCAATATTTGCGGAGACTTCAAAGGAATCGCTCTCATCATGCAAGTGGCTGTGACTTTCCACTGAAATCTCATTCTCACAAAGCATATAATTCATTTTAGAAGACGTAAGCAGCCTAGCATGCTTCTCAAAGTTTCCACAGACATCATGCTGAGCAATCAATGAATCACAGTCCAAAGAAGTACCCCGGGAAGAACTATCATCTTTGAACTGCAATTCGAAAAAGTTACAGTCATTACTAACTGGCATCTCATTTCCCCAGGAGCCACAATTACCTTGCTCCAACTGACATAGTTGGGAGGTAGAGTTCTGATTTTCTATATCGTTCTCATAAAAGTTTCTTCTTTCTAAAGAAACATCGTTTACCTTAGTGCTGCAAGCTGTTGTGGAATCAGTTATGTAATCTACACACATCCCATCGAATTTTGAATTAGAAATATCATCTTTTGCAGAGGTACTATTTTCAGGTTCCTCTAACAAACTTTTCCTCTTCGATGAACTAGCTTCAATGCCCTGCAGAATTCTTTCATGGGATGCCAGATTATCTGCAACTTGCAATTTCAAGTTTTCACTTATTGAATCACGCTTATTGCATCTCCAATCAACTACATTTGTAATTTGATCGTCATCCCTTTGCATGGAAGAAACTACTTTAGCGGCATTAACTTTGTGATTAAGCTCAACTTTAACTATCTCATCAGCAACTTCACCTGCACCAGCCATCTGTAAACACATTGCTTTATCATCCACGTCAAGATTTCCATCTTTAATGTCAGAAGCACCCTGAATATGATGAATGGAATTATTATTCTCACTTGCATAAGCATTGAATTGGTTTGATACACTCTCAGATAAATTTTCACTCCTTATTTCTTCAGAACAAGCATTATTTGCCAGCAACAAGTCACCATTTACATTATAATGCGGGAAATCAACATCAGCTACAAGAATAGGCCTTTGAAGCTCAAGCAGAGCAGATTCCTTTTTTCCGCTATCAACCACCACTGGAAACTGATCTTTGATGACTGAAGTAATGGGGATATCATTGCACCTATGTTTCACTAGATTTTCATCTGAGGAAAACACTTGTGCATCTTTCTCATGTAAATTCTCAGTTACTCTTTTAGCATGATCCGGTTCTCTGGTTGCTTGTGACAACAGTTTACGTTCGTGAAGGCCAGAGGGATTTTCTGTTTCACCTTTTGAAAAATCTCTGGTGTCGGAGTCAATATTTGCGGAGACTTCAAAGGAATTGCTCTCATCATGCAAGTGGCCGTGACTTTCCACTGAAATCTCTTTCTCACAAAGCATATAATTCATTTTAGAAGACGTAAGCAGCCTAGCATGTTTCTCAAAGTTTCCACAGACATCATGCTGAGAAATCAATGAATCACATTCCAACGAAGTACCCCTAGAAGAACTATCATCTCTGAACTGCAATTCCGAAAAGTTATAGTCATTACTAACTGACATCTCATTTCCTGGGGAGCCACAATTAGCTTGCTCCATCTGACATAGTTGGGAGGTAGAGTTCTGATTCTCTATATCGTTCTCATAAAAAGAAACATCGTTTACCTCAGTGCTGCAAGCTGTTGTGTAATCAGTTATGTAATCTTCAAACATCCTATCGAATTTTGAAGTAGCTTTAGCTCTATCTTGCATCAATTTTGAGTCATTCACCTGGTCATATCCATTATCATCTAGTCTTCTGTGGATAATACCTGATTGAACATCCACTGGGTGCTGGCGATCTTCTATTTCAGCTACTTCTGTTTCACTTCCACAAGCACGGATGATTTCTTGTACATGCTTTTCACGAGACTGTTGTGACAATAAGGTTGTCACATGAACCAGGCAACCATTCACATGAGATTCACCATCACGTTTTAAACTATTTTCTCCAACAATACTTGGATTCAAAGTCTCAGATTGCCCCCCACATCTTTCATTCAAATCATGAATATACTGTAACTGTTGATTAACTGCCTCTTGAATAGGTTGGATGGTGTCATTGCTATCAGATGATATTTTTGGAGCCCCTGCTTCATTAACAGAATTTGCCACAACTTTGTTTGGCTTAGGAATGTTACTCTCAGCAGGTTTGCAAGATTTAGAGCTTTTATTTTTATGTAATAAGCTGTGTGAACTGGAGGATTTTTGCTGCAAGACAATTACAACAATGAAGAAGAGATCATACATGATTGCTATTCTAATGATGCATGAATCTAAATATGGAATATTCCACCAAATATATTAATCATACTTGAGAGAAGAATCCCATTGAGGGAGATGGCATCCGTAGGCCTGATGGTTTTGCTGCTTGAATCTGTCTTGGTTGCTCTTTCTCACCAGTATTGCAAGCACGTAGTGGAGGATGAACTTCAAATCCCAGTGAAGGAGATGGCGTCCGTCGGCTTGACGGTTTTGCAGTTTGAAATTGTGTCAGTTGCTTTTTCTCAACAGTATTGCAAGCGAGTAGAGGAGGAACTTTGAAGCCTTTATTTGCTTCAGCTATCGGTTGATGCTGTAATCTGGGTGTTGGATGTGTTTTTGAGATTGGATTATTCTGTGAGATTAAAAATGTTCAAGTAAAGCACATGTGCATACTAGTTATACAGAAGGAATCAAAATTGAGAGAGCAAATAAAGAAAGTTTTAAAACTACAGCCTCTAAAAGGTTCAAGTTCTCACAATATCTTTTCCAGCCTTCCGGGTAAGACTTCCAATAATTGAACATTTGTCAGCTACATCATATTTTGCGCTAGTTTGCACGCTTCTTAAAATTTTTGAAAGACCCTTTTGTCCAACATTCCTCTGAACATTAACAGCTGTACAAGAGATGAAAAAATAACAGAATATAATTATCAGATTGACACTAAAATTGAATCTAAAGTTAAGATAACTCTAAAGAAACAAGTATAAATAAAATCCACTGAAACTACAAATCTCTGTCAAAATTAAATTGGTTAAAGGATCCAATTTAATCTTAAACAACAATCAAGCTTGAAGCAGATTGATCTCTAGAACGTACATATATTTGATTTTGTCAAAACTCATTCTCAACTATTTTCAAGAAAAAGAAAGGTGTAGATTGTGCAATTTACCAGAATGAGCATTCTGATTTCTCTTTGAGTAACTTGCACCGGGTGCTCCACTCTTAGCAGTTGATGTAATCGCAGGAACATGGGTTTTTGAGACTGGTAATTTGGAAACTTTAGATTCTTTGCTTTGTGCTTTTGCCGTGTCAGGTCTTTTCAGTTTTCAAAGGAATTAAATCAAACTTTTCCAGAATTCAGTAGGTATAAAACTACAAACAACTCAGTTAGATGGGAATAGATAATTAGATAGTCTAAATATTTAAGAAAAGCAACAGCAAGGATATGAAGATGAAGCAATTGGTCGTGGGCAGGCATTGCGTTTAGACCTGTTCCTATCAACGTCATTGACAGCAAGCACCTTCCGCTTTGCCTAAAGAGTATTAGTACAATAATATCACACTGAACAGAAGGGTGTTTAAATGAAATTAAAATACCATAAGAAATATTTTCAACAAAAGCAATCTAAAGACTAACCAAGGAAGTGGAGTTTAAAGTGTCTTTGGTTAATGTATCAGACTTTGGTGATAAAAAAGCACCAATCTTCCTATCTTCTGGCAATTGCTTAAACAAATCCACTTCAGTTTTCTGTAGCGCTGGGGAAGCATCAACAATATCTGCTTCACCCACCAATGTATTTTCCTCGTCTTCATGGATAACTGTCAACTCACTGTTAGTCCTACTAAGATTGCCACTGATCATAGACAGCTCCAAAGGATTCAAAACACCTGAACAAAAACAAAATGAATTATAACGTGTTTTGTTAATTTCGGAGTGTAAGGGACAGAAAGTGAGGGGAAGGGAAAATGCCTTCTTCAGTAAAGAAAGCTCGATTCCATGCCATGCTTTTCCGCAAATTGTATCCACCCCCTTTCTTCTTCCTCTTCATTTGCTGGGGCTCCACATTCAGCTTCGGCGCTTCCCATTTGTTCCCATTTATGTTTTCTTTGTTAATATCGTCTTGAGGTGAGGTGCTAAGCTTTTCGAAACCCACTGCACCCACTCTAGCCTCTGCATGTCAAATTGATCAGTAGATACTCGGTCCAACAAACGAAGAAAAAGAATAAGAAAGCCCCATTCCTCAGATGTGATCCGCATTTTACTATTATTCATTAAAAAGCACACAAAAACTGATATAATTAGAGTTTATACAGATGATTAATTTGACGTTACTTCAACAATCAAGAAATTCATCATGTATAGTCTCTTATTGTAAAGCCATGCTTTAAGAACAGAAAATGGGGATGTTCGTGTACAAAAGAGAACACGGATGAGTAACTGTTGCATAAGCGTTCAGGTAAGAGAAAAGCAGAAACCAGACAATGAAGAAAGAAGAGGAGGTACAAATCGAGGGAGTTAGAAATGAAGAAAGGAAACCCTAACCACTTTGAGGCGCATGAGGAGGAAGAGATTTGAGACAATGGAGAGGAGAGCAAGAGAAAATGCCGGAGGTATTGCTAACGCCAGAATCATCCTTGGGTATCAGTAACAGAGAATCGTCTTCACCGGCGATCTCTAAGAGCGAGAGATCGGAATCCATCTCTCTCTGACTTATTTTTGGTTCCCAGATTGAACGATCTAATCTGATGATGTGTTCAAACTTCAAACTTCAAACTTCAAACTTCAAACATCATTAGATTGTGCGTCGCTTAGTGTGCTTGCTGAACGCTGATATATTTGAAACGATTGACAAGCGGGAACCCTCGGGGCCTCAACAACCTTATTTTTAGTTTGACATAATTACAAAATTGGGCATGTTACTATTTTAGATTTACAGTGGAGTCCTGGTTTTCTCCGCATGGCAGCACCCGAGATTAATACGATTGGGCCTCACCACTTATGTGTTAGTTAATCGTTAATTGGGCCATAGATGATGAAGAATTGGGCCCATCATCTTTTCCTTTTGTACTTCGCATGGAAAATGACAGATACACTTCGGCCCTTTGACGCGTGACTCCATTGTCCGAGACACTTCTGGTGTATTTCGGAGAATTTTTTTAAAAATAAAAATAGTTTTTTAAAGAGTAAAAAGAGAAAAAAAAATGGGAATAAAAATGATCTATTTAACTAAAGTACGCAAACTTTAGGAAAAAAAAAAGAGAAAATTTAATATTTTTAAAAGAGTAATTTGAACAATTTTTCATTATATTTCCTTTTATCTCACTCTCTTCTATGACTTCACTACCTACCAAACACATCTTTCCAGTAAATCTTTCTTTTCTGTTGTGACCAAAAAAAAGTCTTTATTTTCTGATTTAGAAAAAACAAATTAGATATGATGTTTATATTTTTACTAGCAAATTTTTTAAGTAAAATATGATAACTATATGATTTTTAGATATAATAGTATATTTTTACAATTCAGAATTATTAAATTTAAAAATTACACATATCATATTTTTAATAAAAAATAGAAAAAACTATATATAAATCTAATAAAAAATTTAAATTGCTATGTACAAACAATTCGTTACAATGATGTTAAATTTTAAAAGAATTATATTATTATTTGTATATGAATAAAAACCAATTTTATAGTGGAGCCGTATGCAATATGTAAAAGATGTCTATATGGTTGATCAATTCTATCTTTGTTTTTTATTATTCTTTATCTCTCACCTTATCGTGCGAGATAGAGAAACCATTTATTATGTTATATCGTCAAGGTAATGATTCATCAACCCGCAAGTTCTTTTTATGAGACAAAAACAGTAGAATTTATGTTGGAAGCGGAAGAATTACTGAAACTACGCGAAACTATCACAAGGTTTATCCGAAGACATGGAAATGGATGTTTTTTATGTCAGCAGTAGAAGCCCAAGCTCATGGAATCGTTAACATTGTAGCGGTTCATTCAATAAAAAAAAAAAATTAGCAGAGATTCCGCGCAAATACACAATTTGAGATTTTATCTTCTTACCTGATTTAATATAATATCTCTATTAATTAATCTATTAATATAGAATAAATATAAATATAAGTAATTCATAATCATCGGGTTAGGATTGATCTAAACCAGCTCATTATGTATATGATTCAATATGCCAACTATTAAACAACTTATTTCTTTTCTATTGTGACCAAAAAAATCTTTATTTTCTGATTTAAAAAAAACTTAGATATGATGTTTATATTTTTATTAGCAAATTTTTTAAGTAAAATATGATGATAACTATATGATTTTTAGATATAATAGTATATTTTTACAATTCAGAATTATTAAATTTAAAACTTACACATATCATATTTTTAATAAAAAAATAAAAAACTATATATAAATATAATAAAAAATTTAAATTACTATGTACAAACAATTCGTTAAAATGATGTTAAATTTTAAAAGAATTATATTATGATTTGTATATGAATAAATTATTAGATTAAAATAATTTCAATTTTTACAAGAATTCATATATATAATAGACTAAAACAATTCCACTCTAAAATATTAATTACATAGATATCATTAAATAACATATAATAAAATTAATAAATAAAAATAAAAATTAAATGAATAAATTCATTCCTATTAATGACACTGCATTAAATTCATTATAAACAACCTTTTTGATATGTACTGTATGACTCTTTTTTAAATTATATGAAGATTACAATATATTAAATGCAAATTGGAGTGATTGATTCTATAATATATTCAAATGAATTTGAAAAATTTGCAATCAGATGAATTCAAATTATCCCTTTTAAAACTATGAATTATCATAAATTTAGTTAATAATTAAATAATTACAATATATTAAATACAAATTGGTGTGATTGATTCTATAATTGCATTCAAATGAATTTGAAAAATTTACATTTAAATGAATTCAAACCATCTATTTTAAAACTGTGAATCATCATAAAATTTGAGTGTTTGGAGCTCAATCTGAAGCTTGAATAATTCTGTGTTTGGAGAGTTTATATCAGTTGTCTCTGTGTCAATCTAAAACTCGATCTCAAGCTAAGACAGTGCGTTTCAAACTTCAAGAATGACTGAATGCTGAATGTCATGCATTGAACTGAGAAGCAGTAATGGAGGAATGATCGAACTGCTCCCGCATCAATTTCAAAGTGGATTTCTCGCCACTAACTACAAAGAAGCAACTCACTCTTGTCTTTATTCTATTTTCACTCAAATTTGGTATAATCTTCTTAGTCATTACAGCCATAAAAGTTCATGAAAACACCATCTCAATGGCCACCATGTAGGTTACTACTTGTCTTTTCGAAAAACAGGTTGAATTCGAGTTTGTTCTCATTAACATGAAAAAGCACAAGTTCAAAAAAAAAAAACCTTAATGTAAGTGTTAGAGCAATTCATGAATTGCTTGTCTCTGAGTTTCAATTCAACTAACTTTCGCTTCTTTTGATGCAGACATTCAGTCAAGTTCCAGCCTTTGAAGACGGAGATCTAAAGCTATTTGGTAAGTATTAAGTATACATCTCCAACAAGCACACTCAAATATTGTTAAATTAACATTTGTAAAATTACTTATCAAAATTATTTCAATACACAGAATCAAGAGCAATAACGCAATATATCACCCACGAGTATACTAAAAAAGGGACCCAACTGATAAGCAGAGAGTCCAAGAAGATAGCAATTACAGGGGAAAGGTAAACTCCTCGGATTCTTTTTTTTTTCCTTTTTTAATTTGTTTGTTCTTTGATTTAATATAGTTTTTTTTGTTTGAATCTACTTTATATCTTGGAGTCAATCAAATTTTATGGTGTTCTTTATTTTTTATTTTGTCTCTAATGTTGTAGGGCCCCGATATTTGAACTGGATTTCTGAAGGATGGTAATCCTATTAAATTGAAACAAGGTCAATAAATAATCATATCAACTGACTAGAGCATAAATAGAGATGAGAATACAATCTGTATGAGTTACAAAAAGTTGGCTGAGGATATGAAGCTTGGTAGTGTAATATTGTGCTCAAATGGAATTATCTCATTTATGGTCTTATCATGTGACAAAAAATTAGGTTTGGTTTGATATCGCTATAAGAACTTTACAATTTTTGGCGAAAGAAAGAATGTTAATCTTCTTAGAATGATAATGAATCTCTCTACACTAATAAAGAAAGACAAGGAAGATATCTTAAAATGGGGAGTTCCCAACAAAATTGACATAATTGTTCTTTCTTTTGTTCAAAAAGGTTCTGACTTGATGAAAGTTCAAAAAGTGCTGGAGTAATATGCAAAGAACATTCATCTTATGTTAAAGGTATGATTTTTTTTCATAATATAACGTGGTCGTTTATTATCATAATTTTTTTTATTAAAATTTATAATTTATATATGTATAAATAATCAAAATTTATATAAGAATATTTACGTTTTAAAAAATATATGTCATAACTTATATGTCTCATAAGTTTCATAAGTTTCACAAATTTATAAATTATAGTATTATTATCAGAATATATTATGTGGATTCCAATGTATTTAATATATTATGTGAGTTATTGTTAAAGTCAAAAGCAGAATATATTATCATAATTATTAATTAGTGTAATTAGTGAAATTAATAATTAATAAATTTTATTATTTTATTTGATTTGAACTGATTTGAATGAATAAATTAGATAAATTAATAAATTTGATAAATTAATAACATCACATAAAATTAATTATTTGATTTGAATTGATTGAAAAGATTTGAATTGAAATTCAAAAATAATTACCTTTATTATTTGACCATTGTAAGATAATTAATGATATCACATTAAATGAATTATTTGATTTGAATTGATTTGAATTGAAATATATAGATAATAAGTTATTGAAATATACATATATGAGGATCAAGACATATTGGAATTAATTATTAATCATTTGTATAAATTTTCTTTACAGTTGATTATCTTATATTCCATATGAACATTTTTAATTTGATTATTATTTTTTTGTAAAAAAATTTAAATTAAAAACTTTTTATTGATTACACATACATCTTATTATTTTATTCTATGTGATGACTTATTCTACATCATAATATATTGTGGTCATTTATTATCATAAATTTTCATTAAAATTTATAATTTATATTTGTATAAATAATTAAAATTTATATTAAAATATTTACGTTTAAAAAGTATATTTCATAACTCATAAGTCTCATAAGTTTCATAAGTTTCACAAATTTATAAATTATAGTATTATTTTTAAAATATATTATGTGGATCCTAATATATTTAATATATTATGTGAGTTATTGTTCAGAATATATTTTTATTAGAATATATTATCATAATTATTAATAAGTGAAATTAATAATTAGTAAATGTTGTTATTTATTTAATTTGAATTGATTTGAATGAATAAATAAATTAGGTAAATTAATGACATAACATAATATTAATTATTTGATTTAAATTTATTTAAATTAAAAAAATTACTTTTATTATTTGACCACTGTAGTGTCTTAGAGGATTTTTTAGTGAGTAAAATAAATTTGATTATGGAATTGATATGTGAATTAAAAAATTTGTTTTATTTGACTTTATTTTGATTTCTTTCCAAAATAGTTCTTAATTTAATAGAAATCAAAATTTGAAATATGAATATTTAAATAATTATCTCTTGACTGAAGAAAGAGATAAAAATCAAATTATTGAAAGACGAAATCTGAAGCCTAGAGATTCAATCCAAATGTAGCAGCAACCTATAATGTTTTTATTCTCTGGATCCGATTGAAACCAAAAAAGACACATTCAAAAGTAAAGATGAAATCAATATTCAATCAATCACCAATCTATGCAATAAATAATTTATAACAAATAATCCGCAAATTACAAATTAATTAATTTACCTGTTTTATTTATTTAAATTTATTCTATTAAATAATTAAATTAATTCAAATCAAAGTTGGAATAGGTAAAATAATTTGATTATGAAACTGATAAATTAAATAAAAATATTTAGTTATTTATGTTTAAAAAGTATATATTATAACTCATAAGTTTCATATAAATCAATTATAATTATTATTATTTTTATAAATTATAAAAATTTTTACAATTATAATTTAACCGTGCATTGCACGGGTGACAATACTAGTTTATAAATAAAATAGTACTTCCTTTTATTAATACACCATATTTAGGGTACATTTTAGAGTAAATAAATGATGCTAGGTTTTCATATCTTTGTTGTCAGGTTTATTAATGAAATTATGACATGCATAAAGATTCTTTGAAAGTCTTAATAATGTGATGCTAAATTATAAAAACCATACACTTATCTTTAAAAAATACACATTTATCATATTTTTAACAAAAATCTAATGGTGAAGACATAAAAACCACAGCTAAGTTTTATCCATTAATGTTGTACTCTCCGAAATGGTCTTCTCAATTTGAGCTTCCATCGATAGAACCTTTTAATTGGTTTCTTAAAAAAAAATTCTCTGATTAAAATAGTTTATCTATTAGGTCACAATCACTTGACGAATTTGTTGGGGTGGTAAAAATGGAAGCATATGTGGCAGTTGACTCATAACGTATTGGACTTTCCCAAGTAACTTTTTTTTTTTTCTCAAAATAGAGTCGTTTAGGCAAATTTCATTGGGTCATGTGACTGAGTGTCAAAACAACGTTATTTTGGAAGAAAATATCATCTGAGCAAATCTAGGTTTTGATTTAACAGCCGTGTAAACTCTCATTTATATACCATATCATCAAATATATAAAGTTATTATGAATTTTGCTTTGATTGAGAAACTCTTTTTTTAAAAAAAAGCTAAATAAAAAATTTATCTTTAAAAGACAAGATTAAAAAATGATCTTTCAGAAAAATAAAGGATAAATTATGAATACCACTTATACGTACAAATATCAAAGGTGCTGAATTCAACTTCCAAATATGGTCATTTAGAATTGGAAGTCTTGGAGACAAGTGCACTAGTACACGTCGTGGCATTCCCTTCAGTTAAGTTGACAAATAGTGGCGCTAAGTGCTACTCATTCAAAATGTCGGTTCTGTCTTTAACCATGTTTGTGTCATTTGTCATAGATATATTTTTCTCATATTATCAATTATGTACCGTTTGATGAGAAAAACATACAAATTCACTTAAACTAATCCCACTTAAATGATAAATCCAACAGTGTATATAGATCACACATATTCTATGATTTATGTCTCTTCATATGACATTTCTCAACGTTTGTTTCACTTTATTCCATAGGCACACGCAAGAAAGTAACAAATTGTAGTGCGGAACCAGTCATGTTAGGGATGATAAGGGTATTAGCTTTTACGCAGGAGTTAGTAGGGGCACTATTGTCTTTTCATTGTAACGAACATGTCGTTTTGATCGTTGTCCTCAGATGTATTTAAAATTTGATTGGGCAACGGGTACACATGTTGCATATGTGGCAGTCTCCTTCTCAATCAATTTCTTCTTCTTCTTGGTTTCTTTTCTCTTCTCTCGACTTTGCTTCTTTCTAACTTCTTGATCTCAGTTCTTTTTGGTTTATCGATCCGAATATTTTATTTTAATTTGTATTGGTTTAATCTTTAAGGATTCAATCCTTAACATTGGTATTAGAGCCGAACATATCCTCCATGGCAAAAGCAATCTGACTGAAGAACAAAAGTTAGATTACTACCTTGGTGGATTAAAGGAGGAGTTGGCATGGGACGTTAGACTGCTTAACCTGAAGACGGTGTTGGATGCAACACGGCTAGCAAAGATTAAAGAAATGAGCATTCGAAGCAACAGTAAGTCTGTCATCAGAGGTGTGGAATCGCGAACGGGGACGGTGGTTCGAACCTAGAGTGTGTATTCGAAACAGAAGGGAATACCAGGGAATCCTAATGATAAATTCCAAGCGAAATTGTCATGAACGATTCTCACCAAGGCACAATTGTCCTCAACGTCAGAAAAGTCAAGTTTCCTTTATGGAATTAGATGATGTGGCCGTTGTCCAGAACACTGAAGCCATTATCATTCAGGAAGAGGAATATGTGAAAGAGGAAAAGAATCAAGGCTCATTCTCAATCAATTCTATTTTAGGTAATGTCTACAGTATAAGGGACACGAAGAAGGTCAGAGGTATGACAGGAAAACGAACTCTGCATATTCTGGTGAACACCGGAAGTTCACATAACTTTCTTAGCGACTGGTTTAGCAAGATATTCTCAGGTCAGGTAAGAGAAATAAAGCCATTATAGGCTACGGTGGCTGATGGGGGAAGAATTCAAGGCTCTAAATTGGTGAAAGGGTTTCGGTCAATGCAAGGTCATGATTTTACCACAGACGTCATTCTTTTCCCTTTGGCCAGTTGTGATCTGATTCTTGGAATGCAGTGGCTTCAAACATTGGGTCCCATTACGTGGGACTGTGCAAACCTGACAATGGAGTTTTTGAAAGAAGGCAAAGAGTTAAGATAGAGGCTTGTTAGGGAATTAAGAACCAATTACCCATGGAGGACAAGCAACAGTCATCATTACGTGAATTATATACCTACTACATTCAAGTGGTACCATGGCAAGAGGATATACACTATTGTACCCTAAATTTGGAAGAAAAGGCAGAGATTAGTGACAAAGCAAAATCTCTACTAGAAGAGTTCCCGGAGTTAACTCATGAACCCAATGGGTTACCACATGTGAGACCCAGAATTGATCACGTGATACCACTGTGAGATGGGGCTAACCTAGTGAATCTCTAGTCATACCGATATCCAGCAATACAACAATCAGTGATCGAAAAATTAATCAAAAGAAATGTTGGATAAGGGGGTGATTCAGACAAGTTCTTCACCATTTGCGTCGCCGGTTGTCCTGGTTAAGAAAATGGACGAGGGATAAAGGTTATGTTTTGATTATAGAGCACTAAATAACATCACAATTAAGAACCAGTATCCAATTCCCCTTATTGATGATTTGTTCGACGAACTTGGAGGTGGGCAATTCTTTTCCAAACTAGATCTTAAGTCTGGTTATCACCAGATTCGCTTGAGAGTGGAAGATAGGTACAAAATGGCTTTTCAAACACATTCCAGCCACTATGAATGACTCGTTATGCCGTTTGGACTATCGAATGCTCTAGTAACATTTTAAGGAGCTATGAATTGTATCTTCAGAGACTAGTTGAGGAAGTTCATACTCGTCTTCTTCGATGACATTCTCGTTTATAGTAAAAATATGCAGGAACACTTGCGCCATCTCCATTGGGTCTTTGAAATTTTGAAGCTTCATCAATATGTGGTTAAAACCAGTAAGTGTGTTCTCAGGGCAACTAGGATTGAATACCTAAGACACTATATAGCAGCTGATGGAGTTCGTACAAACCCCGCAATATCAAGGCTGTTGAAGAATGGCCCAAACCTCAAACTACAAAACAAGTCAAAAGTTTTTTGGGTTTAGCCGGATATTACCAGTGATTTGTAAAAGGGTATGGGAGTATAGCTCGGGCCCTCACATATCTGTTAAAAAAAGGGGGATTCAAATGGGACGAAGAGACATAGAGCTCATTTAAAAGGTTGAAGGAAGCATTGGTTACGGCCCCTGTTTTGGCTTTTCCCAATTTGAGTAAGCCTTTCACCGTGGAAACAGATGCCTCACAGTTTGGAATTGGAGCAGTGTTGATGCAGAATCGATATCTTGTGGCCTATATCAGCAAAATGGCATTCTTATTTAGCCATTACACCATTCATAATAAGGATGGACCAAAAGAGCCTGAGATATTTACTAGAGTAAAAGCTAACCACACCTAGCCAATTTGGGTTTAACCAAATTAATGGGCATGGCATACGAAATTCAGTATAAGTGAGATAAAGAGAACATAGTGGCCGATGCCTTGTCACGAGCAACATATAGGGAGTCACTGCAAATTTCGATCTCAAGTGTGTCAGTTGAACTACAGGAACTCATTAAGCAAGAATGAGAGCATGATCCAAAACTTGTGAGTCTAATCAGCCTCATACGGTGTTAGCCTGGGGATTATCCGAAGTATAAGTGGGAAGATGGAATTTTAATGAGAAAAGGGCGTTTGGTGATAGGAGCTACTTACAAACCAGGAGTATAATCCTGACATTTTAATGAGGTGGGCATTTTGGAATTCGAGCCACAAAAAAAAGTATTAAGGCTCTCTTTCACCGAGAGGGCATGATCAAAGACATCAGAGAATTTATACTCTGGTGCGAACCTTGCCTCTGGTGTAAGAATGAGATCGTAGCTTCATCGGGGTTGTTACAACCATTGCCAATCCCTAATGGTGTCTGGTACATCATAGCAATGGATTTCCTAGAGGGGTTACCGGAGTCAGGAGGTAAAGATGTCATATGGGTTGTCATTTACCTATTAAGCAAGTATGCCCTTTTTGTCGCACTTGCTCATCCCTTTACGGTTACTAGCTTGGCTCAAAAGTTTGTGGATCATATCTACAATTTGCATGGTGCACCGACGAATATCAGCAGTGACAAGGACCTGTTATTCATTAGCAAATTCTGGAAAGAGTTCTTAGGCCATTTGGGGATTGAACAGAACTTATCTTCCTCTTATCATCCTCAGAGTAATAGGCAAAGCGAAGTATTGAATAGGTGTTTGGAAAATTATTTGTGTTTGTTTACATGGCAACACCCTTAACAGTGGAATAAATGGTTGTCGTTGGCAGAATGGTGGTATAATACCACATATCACTCCACTATAAATACTACTTCGTATGAGGTGGTACACGGTCAAGCTCCGCCAGTACATCTGTCGTATTTGCCTCTGGATTTGTCACTCAACGTCATTGATAGAAGCTTCACAGCATGGGAAGCGATGTTCAAGCAATTGAAGAATGACCTACAGAAGGCTATCTACAGAATGAAATAGCAGGTAGATAGAAAGAGAAGTGAATGAGAGTTTCAAACGGGAGATTAGGTCTTTTTAAAGTTACAAGCGTACAAACAATAGTTAGTGGAAAGAAGGAGTTTTGATAAATTATCCCCTCAGTACTTTGGACCTTATGAAATCATAGCAAGGGTGGGTCCAATGGCTTATACCTTAAAACTACCAGAAGGCGCGGAGGTTCACCTCATGTTCCACGTATCACTTTTGAAAAAGTGTCTTGATCTGTTTGTTCCTTCAATTCATCCACCGGATGCATTAATGGATGCTGGGGTTGTTAAAGAACCTAAGTCTATTTTGGATAGACAGCTAAGCCAAAAGAAAAGACGGGCTGTTACTGAGGTACTGGTTCGTTGGAAGAATGGAAGTGCTGAAGAGGATTCGTGGGAAGATTGGCTTGAGTTGCAATCAGGTTCCCGCATCTTGCAAGGAATTCACATCCTTGAAGATGCATTCAAATTGGAAAGGAGGGGGAGGGGAGGAATTGTTAGGGATGGTATATTAGACAAGGGTATTTTAGTCTTTACACATGAGTTAGTAGGGGCATTCTTGTCTTTTCATTGTAACGAACATGTCATTTAAAATCTAATTGGGCAATGGGTACGCGTGTTGTGTATGTGGGAGTCTCCTTCTCAATCAATTTCTTCTTCTTCTTGGTTTCCTTTCTCTTCTCGACTTTGCTTTCTTGATCAAAATATTTTATTTTAATTTGTATTGGTTTAATCTTTAAGGATTCAAATTTCAATTCTTAACAAGTCACATTATCAGTTATTCACAAACTCGATACAGACTACATTGTTCAACTTCTATACCTGTATTTTACTCATATAGTAATCCTTACAAAGAATGGGATTCTATAAAGTTTGACGAATCATTACAAGAAAATTCCAGAGAAAATGTCACGTCCAAGCAAAAACCGGCGCTATAATTTGTGTATACATGTGCAACCCCAGACAACCAAAATCAGATAGCTACAGGCTATGATGAATCCCCAGCTCTACAAAACTTAGTATGAACATTCCCCTCCCTTTTCCTATTCTAAAAGGGAAAAAAAAAAAAAAGAACTGAGTAAATGTTCTCCTACAGCTACCTTCTGTGAGTGTAGGCAGAGACCTTGTACATTAGCATACGTACAGGATAATGAGGCAGAACTTTTTTGTTGCTAGTCCAACTTCAGGCAACATAACATCAAGCAAGCCCAACCTCCACAGCCGCGAAATTGGATCCTATAAATTTTCATATTTTGCTCCTCCTACTAATGTAAATAGTCCAACTAAATGTATATTGTTTGCCCAGTATTTAAGACATATAACTGGATCAATCATCATCCTCTGTTTTGGAAGCAAAGGAAAAAGGTCTGAACTTATAGCCATCACCATAGTAGAATTTGTTTTGAAATTCTACCCAGTGAAGACGGAGGGCATGAAGAAAGGCACTAAGGGTCTCCATCATGAGAAGTATAAAGGCAGTTGCAAAGGCAAAAACGGCTAGCCCCACTAACCGGATAACAAGATTGTCATACCTGTTATATAATTGCAATTAGCAATGACATTAATGATTACAAAACATTAAAAAGAAGAAAAGAAATGAATGCAGACATGAAAGATGATGGATGTGCAGGCTAAAAGCATGGAATAATGAAAGTCATCATCCTAGCTGAGGGAATTCATAAACCTCTAAATTACTTAAATTTCTGCAACTTAACTCCAATGATATGAATAATAAGTTATATTTATAACATTTGGCAATTTATTGTACAATTGATGGTATCTTCACAGCTCCTAATCAGGGTACACTTAGAAGCCATGCTTTAAAAAATGTACCAACATAAACTAGAATAATTTTATCAAGACAGAATATCAATGTTGATTCCACCAATAAAATAGGCTATAACTTATCTGTTCAATAAAGTAGCAATTGATCCCTAGATTTTAAAAGGACGTAAGCCTTGTTGTAACTCGTCAATTTGTAATATCCCAAGAATTTATATGAATATTTAAAGTATAATTTGAAGTTTAGTGAAAAATTTAATTACGTGGAAAATTTACTTTTTGAATTAGTGAAGAAAATGTGGGAATAGAAATTTTAATTTTTAATTTAGGAAATTTTTACAAATTCTCAAGGACTAAAGTGAAAAGAAAAGAAAATATGGATTATTTTTGAGAAATGACCAAATAGGAACCTGAGAGGAAGAATAAAGCTTATGAGAATGAATTATGAGTTCGGTACCGAAAAGATGATGAATTCGAGGTTAAAGTGGTATTTGAGACATCGAGAGGGATTAAAGTGAACAAATCTTATAAGCTAGGGTGGCTATGAGCGATTTTATAGAAAAAGAAATTAGTGGGGCCCACGCGTATACATTTCTCTCTTATTCTTTTCTTTCTCTCATTTCTCCCGTATACTTCCTCACTTTCTCTCTCTCTCGATTATGCTTGCAAAGGAATTTCTTCATCAATCATTCATGCAATTTTTGCTTGGGGAAGGAAGCCATGAAAGTTAGGAGGATTGGTAAGTTGATGTTCTTCTTCTTCCTCCTCTTATTACAAGATCAAATCCTTGGTTATCATTTTGCAAAATTTTTGTAGAATATTTTAATGGATGAATTTAAGTGTGGATGTTAATCTAAAACATTCCTAGGTAATTTATGATGTTATTAGAATAAGAAATTTGGAGAAAACTAGGAGAAATTCGTAGAATTTTGATATTTGAAAAAAGTTAGTGTTCTTGATGAAAATTTGAGATTTGAGCTTGGATTGTTGGTAGAAATTGGGGGTTTTGGTGTTAAAACACTCCTTAGACATTAAGGATGAAAATCCATGGAAGAAATCAAAAGAAATGTTGTTTTAGATATGATTTTAGGATTTTTGGATGAAGAACACGAAGAACATTCAAAAATTTTCCCCAGAAATTACTGTTCATCGGGAAAATTTTTCCAGATTTTCTCGGCTACTGTAGCGTTGACTCGGTCAACGTTACTGTAGCTACGTTGACTGTTGACCGTTACTGTAGCATCAGTTTTTTTTTTAAATATCGTTGAAAAGCTCTTTGAGTCTAGTTTCCAATGGTATAAGTTTCATCTGGATATTCATTACCAGTTAGGAGTTATGATTTGAGAAGTAAGTGAAGGTCGGGAATAGTGGTAAGAAATTTCTCTATTTTGTAGCCCTGATGATTTTTATCTGGTTACAATAGGAATGGTCAAGGCGCAAGGTGGGAGTGCTGAGAGCATGAAATCCAGGTGAGTGGGTTAATACTTGCTATGATTAAATATCTTTGTTATTGACTTTTTGTATCATAGTGAAAATATATTGAATATCCAAGTTTGAAGAGAATGATGTGGGACGATGAGACATAAACAATTGTGGAACGTGCCAGGTGATGTATATAATTATATTTTCTTATTTTCTCATGAATAGAGGTTATATGATGGATTGTGAATGGCATGTGAACTGAGTTGAAATGTATCATACTCTGATTGTTGAGTTCATTCATATGCGGATAGTTGAAGTATGTTATTGTTGAATAATTGTTCTATATTATGGGTTATGTTGTATACATGCTATGTTACTGGAACCATATTGATTATGTTGTGACTTGAATTGTAAATGACTGAGTTGTGTATGTGGCTCAAGATTATGATTGAGGATGTTTTTATATGTGATTGTGATTGTATTTGACTAGAAAGGAAAGGCATGGTGGTGCACCCCATGGAGAAATCTACATGAAGCTATAAGGGTGGAGATTATACATGGAGCGATAAGGGTGGATGCGGCGGGGGCCGCGGGCAACGATCCAGAGGTATCCTGGACGACCCGGTTGGTACGGGAAATGTGTGAAATTGATTTCACTGTTTGCTGTTGTGAAGTATTATGAATTATATTATGACCGATTACGTATGATTGCTGCATATTATCATTATGATGCATGATATTTTTTTTGTCATAGTTTTGTGTTGTCTGCTCACTGGGCACGTGGTTTGCTCATACCCCTCTTATTAACATTTTTTTCAGAGTTGACAGCTGAAGGTAAATATCTGTACAAGGAATTATGGATCCTTAGCCCATGCTTACCTTTTCATTTGTTCAGGATAAAGGTATAATAATTAAGTCTTATTCTAAGTTGTATAAATCTAGAAATCTCTGTAATCGGGTAGGTTCATTCAGTGATGTAATGTGAATGACTGTAGGGTGTACAGAGAACTCGGTTTGGTTGCATGAAAAAGATTGGTATGATTCTTAAGAGGAAGATAGGCTTACGGAGGTGAAATGAAATTCACTTTCCGTATCGGTCACGTGCTCAGATTTTGGGACGTGACACAACTGATGCTGATTTGAAACTATTATCACAAATTGGAATACAAAAAACCATACCACAATAATGTTAAAAACTTGATGGGCCTGATTAACTGTGATAGCTAGCCTTGTATCCAAAATGCCCAAGACAATTTGGTTTTGGCCCCTTCACACTTACAAGCCATTATATCTCCTCTTAACCCACCAATGTAGGACTTCTTTCCAACAAATAAAATGTTATTTTTTTTTTTTTGCAATAAAGCATAGTTTCCTTTTCTTTTTTCAATGAAAATGCAGTAATACTGCAAAGCTACCCGCAAATAACCAGTTTGTCCCATGTTATATAATTAAATTTCTCAGAATCTCATGAAGGGATGTTATGTCACCCACAAGCAAACATACCAAAACAATAGTTAAGCATAAAAGGGAGTGGTTTGATTTCATCATTAAAGTCATATCTTTTAAAGTATCTTGTAAATCCCATCCCTCCCTTTAAGTTCACACTATTATAATATTGACGCAACTCACTGGGATTCCTCTTCACCAGAAGACAGTCAGAAGATCAAGTGAACTTCCAAGTCCTGGATGTCTAGAATCTCAATCTATATCTAGTATAGTGTGATTCCCGGATCACTAATTTTTATGTAGACATGAGCTCTAAGAAAGACTTTCCACCCAAGTTTGATTATAAATTATGATTTGTCTACTAAGGGACGCACATCTTTCAAATCTATACAAAAGGGTGCCATTGTGCCAATAAAAGAGAAATAGAAACATTTCAATGAAGAGCCAAAAAGTAAAAAAGGAAGTATGCTCTATGATAGGTTTAGTTCAACTCACCCCCAAGCAAGAAGCAATACTTTCTCATAAAAAACGGTAGAAAGTTCTGAGTGAGCCAAGCTGCAATAATGATAACAAATATCAACAAAGGAACAAAAATACAGAAAATGGGAATTCTTGACAATGAAGGAAAATCATGTCTGCACGAACCTTAATGCCCAAAGTCGAAGATATGATGCAGTATTTGAAACAGCACCTAGAACAAACTCAATTGAGTGGATCATTTGGTGAACAAAGACCTCACTGAAATTGAATTCCTCGTGATGATGCCTTGCAGAATCTGGTTCCATTTCAAGATCCACTTCAGAGGTAGTAAGCATACCATAAGTGCGTCCTTGGAATCTCTGTATAATATCATCAGGATAAAAGATTATTAATCTTGCCAAACTCCTTAGGCAACGCCTCCATAATTGGTAACTGTTAATGAAAGATAGACAATTATCGGCAGACAAAATGTCTCCACAGTACAAAGCGACAAGTTTTTCAGAATTTAAGCAAATTTTAGTCCAGAGAAAGTTACAAATCCAACGGTTCTTGGGGAGAATTGAGGTTCAGCAAATCAAAAAGAGGAAACCCAAAAAGACAAGTGTATTTTATAGAAATATGTGCATGTACAGAGGTTTAAGAAAATAAAATTATCAACTTCCTAGAAAGAAAAATCATATGCAACAGGGAAAGGCTGTACCTCCAAGTGAAGCTTCCTTAGTATAAAAGGTTTTGGAAATAGCATCCAAGGAACTGCGATTAGAGCCAAAAGCAATAACAAAATCTGCATGTGATGAGCAGTAATTCAGAAGATGAAAAATGGGAAATAAAACAAGTTAATAAGAAACACCGAAGGAAAGAATTAGAAACATACTTGAAGTGGCCTTTGGCCCCAGAACAACTGATTCTCACCAAGATTATCAGTGGGGCTAAGAAACATGTAAATCATTACATGATAGAGGTCCGCCTGAGAACCAGTACACCACTTAACAATGATGAGAAGAGAAAGATACCCAAATAGACTGTTTAGGAAAATCATCTGTGGCACAAACTGGTACCTAAGAGCAACATGGCAAGTACGTTAGAACATCCTACTGAAACGATAGCACAGTCAAAGCTACAGGGGCAGGCAGAAGAAAGAGACATCAGACACCTTATATCCAGTGAACTGCTAAAAAAACGTGCATTGAAGTAACTCATTATAATCCCCAAGTTCATTTGTGCCACACCCAACAGAATGGACATCTTCATCTTGAGAGAGTTGAGAAAAGGCAGTTCTGAACGACTTCCACGCCAGCTAGGGTCCACACCAAATGGGTATGGATCTCGGTACTTGACTAAGCCAGCAGTGTGTGCATCCCTGATAAGAAATGCAGAATGATTTAGAACCAAACACCACAAAGCCAACACCTTGCCAAGAATACAGCCCAAGGTGTACTTGCTCAGCCAAGTTATGTACCCAAGATTAGAATCATTTAGAAATGAAAATATATATCAAAAGAACAAAGTGCAACTGCAAAAGAGATGCAAATCAAATGCTCCCTGGCAATTTAGTGAATAAGAAGATAATGATTTTAATTTACACAAAAATCAATTCAAATAAACAGCATTTTATAGTTTTCTCAACAACACCACTCCCAGGTGAAGGTCAAATGAAAGTGCACCTGTAAAATAAATTTGGTCAATTCACAAGTGTTAAAAATTCAAAAGAAATATACAATGAAATCCATCAACTGTGTCTAATGAGAACCACCATAGCACCAAATCCCATTGACGGTGCCAAACTAAGAGATCCTTCCCATGGAATGGCAATTGACAACTTAGAAAGTGTAAGAATGATTGAATCAACACCTCTATTTAAGTAAATAATTTGATAATTTGACCAATTACCCTATTGCTGCTAGCAATGCAAAAATGGAAGAGGTGCATCGAAGAGTTAGAGGGGACGTTTTGAAACAACGTCAACTCAAAAACTTAAAAAGGGAAACATAAGACATGAAAGAGTAATGCATCAATCTCTAGCACTCAATTAGCACCAAAATCACAAGAATGATAGAATAGCTCGAACCTGCATGTAGCATCTCGACATGCATAAGCAGAGCCACCAAAAATGTGAAAAGGAACAGAGAAGAATTCATTGTAGATTAACCCACAATAAATTGAAAACAGTGACATCAAAAGAAGCACATAGCGCCCACCAAATAGCATTTCCATAAAGCTTCCAAGTCTCTAGAAAATATTAAAGACATCTGTTAGGTGCTAAAAACCCAGGTTAATAGCAGAACAAAAGTAATGGATCTTTCGTGTCTTTTTATTTGCTTGCATAAAATAGCAAAGGATTATTAGCATATAACATTTCAATTTCCAAAACATTTAAGAATGGAACAATAATAAAGTAAATTACACTGACCTCCTTTAAGGTTTACTAAAAAAAACACTTATCAGCAAATCATAAATAACATTGGATAATCAGTAGCTGGCAATAAATAGCTTTTCTGACAGCATCAATTACAATGCCCCATTAATGGTAAGATGGTAAAAGAACAGACAAATTTGGGATACTCAAAGTTCTTATTCACCAAAGATAGACCAATGTATATACCAAACCCATTTTATTTTCTTTTCCCAATGAATCCTTTATTTTCTTTTCCCAATGAATCCTGCCATATTTATTTTATTTACAACACAGTTTGAATGAAATAACCTGTGTACTGAGCCTGCTTTCACGTGCTATAAGAACCAATGCTCCCAGCAACAAGCAAATTCCATGACCCCAGTCCCCAAACATCACCGCAAAAAGAAATGGGAATGTAATAACTGTGTAAACTGCGGGATTTGCTTCTTGGTATCTTGCAACACTGCCAAGTAAAGGGCTCATTAGAAATCTTATCAGTTTTATTAGCTACAAGCTTAAAAAATAACAGCTTATAACCTAGATAGTCTAGCATAGCTATGATACGCACCTGTTATAAATCAGAGAAAAAGAAAAAAACCCATATAAAGGAAACAAACTACTGTGAGTAAAATCATATAATTTAATAGCTAATAAAATTTTATATGATCTTGGACAGACTTTCAGACTGACAAACAAGTTTAGGATGGAGAACAGGGTGAGAGGAACTAATTCTCTTATCAGCAGCTTGCTCATCCAAATTTACAGATAACTTGTGAAGTCCGGCATAGGTTGCAAATTTTCCCATTTCAAACCCAAAGATTCAAAAATTTAATTTTACTCCTCCATTTGCCTATTCGACCAAGCACAACTTTGAATTCAAGTAGCTGACTACATATGGAGATAAATCAGAATCTTGACCTGATATGATCAATTGGGAAGAGAACTTACATTTACTGATACTTTATGCATCCAAACAACCTAAGAGTTAGAACATGCTAATAAGTTTGTTCCTACTTACTCAGTGTAGATATTAGCTATTCTATTGAAAAAATAGAGGTGCCATTTACATCGCTCAATTCATAGACGGATTAGTTCATTGTTAAGCATTTCTAACTTTCAGAAGAACAATGATCTAGTAAACAATCCAAAAATCAACTTCAGGACATTAAACTATTCATGTTGCCACAATTAAACAAAGTAGAAATTACACTCACCCATATGCATCAACAATTTCCTGATACGCACTGGTAAAATGGTTGGTCCTAAAATAAGTGGGTGGAGATTCCACTGCATCCATTGGATGGAAGATTATGCCAACTTGAGAATTGCTATCAAGAGTTGCACGCTGCAATACCTCCTTAATCTGAAAAACATAGATGCAATACCTTTATTAGAATATACAAATCAAGATATGCTTTTTAATCTCCCAAAAATTAAAAGAATGAAGAAATTAGTGAAGATCCAACAAAAGTGAGGAAAACTGGCCAAAAAAAAAAAAATACCAGGGCGGGGGCGTGTACCTGTACTGTTGCAAATACGGGGTACCAGCCCTCTCCTACAAGACATTTTTTTGTGACATCAAAATTTAACATGTTCAGGGTATCATAAACAGCCTTCTCTCTTCTTACCTAGGACAAGATGATCATGATGAGATCCATAAGTTCATAATAAATATCTGTTACTTGCACATTGTGATCAGATGTTAACAGTAAGCACCATATACACCTTAAACACAAGCAACAATAAATTTTTTGAAAGGAAGACAAGAAAAAGCTATATCATACCATGTTCATCCATTTTGTTAGATGAACCCCTACAGAAGCAAGGGCTTTATTCCGGTGCCTAATTCCAGCATCCAAAGTTGCCTCCAAGTCAGAAAGCCGTGATGAAACCTGCCACCAAAAAACTGAACTTCTCAACCACGAATCTAAGAGTTTTCATATATATATATATATATAGTCATGAATAATAACATATTGAACAACGTTGAGAAAACAAAGGATGAGCCATAGTTGATGGTCAGTTGGAATTGAATATAGCCCTCATTCCACCTCACCCCCTCTGGGAGAATGGAAAGATGGGAGCAAAAAACTACATAGTCCATATCCCTAATATGTTGCAAAGAAGAATTAAAAAAAGTTTTAAAAGGAGGTACAAGGATCTGGGAATTAGGAGTCGGAAAAAAGCAAGGTAGAGATCGAACACTAGTACATTAGGTCCCCTTGGCACTTAAGTCCAAGGAAGGCACCACTTTAGTCAAGACTCTTGAGCATAGAAAATGCAATTTTACCTAGAGCACATTGCCCCTGTTAGACAACAATAGTTTACACATTCAAACTCTAAACAGGGAAAAATAAACAAAATAAAATATATTAAGAGTCCAATGTGGTTGAATAAGCTAGAAATAACTTTTCTTTTTAGATGAATCAAGAAATATCTTTCTAAGTTGAGTATATTTACCTCCCTAGTTATTTGCCTCTGTTTACTTATATCTTCAGGGACAGGGTAACAATTTGCCCCGAACGCATCACAGATTTTCAGAATCTTTGTTCTTGCCTGTTCCCCAGAGAAAAACACAACAAACACGGTTTTCTCGATCTGAAAAGAAAAGTTGACAAGTCTGAGTCATCACAGGGACAGACGAAACATTAATGGGAAAAATAAGACAACTGGATACAGGATAAGTCACAACAATAACAAATTAAAACAACTTTTAGAAATCTATAGTCAAATTATCAGGCTTTTCAAATGTATTAGGAAGGAAGAAAACCATCTCATTTGAAACAGGATCTGCAATTTGCTCATCAGCTGCTGCCTGATTGAAAAGCATATTGCCTCTTGTAGCACGAAACAGCATCCTTTCAAACCTAAGAACCTTGGATTTACAAATTATCCCACTAATAAATCTTAAACCAGATTGATTTGATGATCCAGACCTTACTTCCTGTACAATAAACAATTTATTATAGCAAAGTTAAAAGATAAACTACATTTAAAAAGCTAGTAAAATCATTTACCCTAAAAACAAAGACAAGGATGATAGAAGACTGATAAACCTGTTCAAGCAAAGATGCTTTCTCAACATAGCCATCACCTGAATACACATTCTCCTCCAGCTCTCTCTCCTCTGCAAATGCATGGCTATAATTTGCCACAAGAAAACCACATGCCTGAAATTTACCCACAAAAATAATTTCAAATTACATACATAAGCGAGAGAGTATATAGAAAGCCTTTTTCATATTAAAATAATTTAATGGTATTATAGCCATGCATTTATGATCGAATCATATTATACATCAAGAACAAATTCCCATATTAATATTTGACAGAGTACAAAAAAAGCACTACTACAGTATAATTACACATGAAATTATGAAATAACCAATCCTATCTTGTGGTCAGAGAGGCCATTCTTTGTTGAGTGAACTGAAACATGAAAAACTAATGTGACCAAAAAAGACATATTAAAACCTCTAGTACTTTGAAGATAAGAGAATATGCTCACCAGAAGAAGCCAAGACAAATTACCTTTTGCAATACAATCTTAAACTCCAGGAGCTCATTATATGATTGCCGAAGTTTCTCGCTATTAGAGTTCATTTCAATTAGTTCATGTTCATGCTCAGCGAGTTGATACTGTAATAACAGAAATTCAACAGAACATATATTGTCAGATTCGAGATTAATGGACCTATATATAGCCTACCCAATCGCTAAGCACCAGCTTTTACTGCAACATGTTATTGCTGACATCCTAGCATCATATAACTTTAATGCAAAGTCTAGGACACAAATCATATGTGAAAGAAAAGAGACAAATAGACAGGGACCTCTAGTTCCTCCAACTCAATATCTGGTTGCAAGACAGGATTAGGAGAAGACATAAGACCAGCTTTACTGATTTGATCTTTGAAGAATCGTAGCTTTCTTGACATTTCTGCGCATCGCTTTACCTGCCAATAAAGAAATGAAGTAAATATCAGCAATTGGAAATAATAATAATAATAATCCTGTTGCTTTAGAGGATCAAAAATAATATGTTTTGTACAAATATAGACTGCACGAACAAAGTTAATATAATGATACTTTTCAGACCAAATTCAGCTGGCCCAAGTTCTAAAAGAGAGTTTGAAAAAAAGAGCACAAAAGGCTATCTCTTTTCCAAAGTTGAACCTACTTTTAAGTTTCCATAAACAAATTTTGAGTATTAAAGCAATTATTAGATTTAATTTACATGACAGGACAGAATTTTAGGAACTGGCCATATAAAAGCACCTTGAATTGCAAAAGACAGACTAACATCCACCAAATTATACTAATCAGTTATCATTCAAACAAGATGTTCAATTTAAAGCACTTAGATTTCAAAATGCGTTTGGATTTCCAATTAGCACTGTGAAGATTACCTGATTAACAAATGTTCTCTGAAAAGGGCTTTTATCAACATTTAACTGCAAAAGAGAAAAGAATGTACACAAGAAATGCAATTATTGAAATATCCTATCCAAAAAAAAAATCATCAAAGCATAGGAGAATGTTAAGCCAAAAAGATCCAAATCTGAAATTTCAAAAGGCCAAAAGTTACTTCTGGAACTCTAGTTGGTGGCAAATTAAAAAGGTCTAAACCAACTTTAAAATGCAGCAGTAAAGTTACCACCTAAAATACCCTTCATCAAGAGACACGTGAGAAAAATGATACTGCAAATATAGAACATTGAAAAGTCAAGTGAAATGGCCCACATTTAGTCCCGTGAACTGTAGGCATACAAAGAAAACATCATAATCATAATAACCTCATAATTTTAGCATATTCAGCAAATTCGGATGATGTACAACCTGGAGTTTAGATCCAGGAAGAGCTACAGCTCTTGACTGAAACATATAACAAGTCTCACATACATGTATGGTTCTCCACCAATCATTACTTATATGATCACATATAAAGAAGGAGCAACTAATCAGTGTCCTTTTAAATCATTAAAAAGAAGTACTAGCAGCAGACAAATAATGATAACAAATATCAATAATCCTCAGAATAAATAGTCTTATATGAGTATAGTGGATCATAAGTGAGATCAATTTGACCAAACTACCATTCAAATTCAATATCATCAACAGAATCCGCATCTCCATTGACACACAAAGGAACTTCATAGGAAACCAACTAAATCAGTTTTCCATTTGGCCTCATAAGACAGTACCAACAAAAAATAAATTAAAGCAAGAGGCTAGGCAGTCACAACCTAGTTGATGGAATTCTGGTCATCGTTTCTGAAACGTTGATACAAGACATTAATCACACTTGATATGGATAAGTAATCTGCATAACTTGAGAAACTAATAGTCAAACATAACGTAGTTGTTTACATTCTACATACTGCACAATCCAGTCATATAAACCAACACTGAACTCAAGCAGCTCATAATTCAACTAAATTTGCACCTCTGTACACAGAACTTCCATTTAAATAAACTTAAATGTTGGATCAATTTTCATGAACCGTTCGCATGAGGAGATTAATTAGACGACCAAAAAAAAAAACTCCAGTTAATATTAAATCCACTTGCCAGCACTCATTGCTATGAACTCACATCCTGCATTGAATTCTACAATGCTGCAATGTCATCATTCGCAGGGGCTTAATGTCAACTCAGCTGAAACTGATACAACCGTCCAGAACAGCAATCGCAAAAGCTTCACACTCGACTAATTCAAAACCTCGAACTCTAAAACTAACGTCCAGAAGTTTTCATTTCGCATTAAACAAAAAAGAAAAGGCGCCAAAAACGACATGATTAGTGGGAAGCAAGTTAGGATCTGCCGAGGAACTCACATCTCGGAATTGGAGGAGACCGAGTTCGCCTAAATAAGAGACGGCCCGATGAGCGGACTCGACGGGGATGATGAGTTGAACGAAGGTCATCTTCTCGGAGCGCATCAGATCCATCGCCGGCATGTTGTCGACGAACTGTTCCATTTTGCCAGTAACCATAGAGAGAATGGATCTTAGGCTTCAGATCTGAAACCGTCTCCTTTGTGTGTGTGTGTGTGTGTGTGTGTGTGTGTGTGTGTGGCGCCTTGGAACGTTAATTGGGAGACTCTGGTTTCAGTTTTCCTTGGCAACTGCCATTGGAATCGGAAAATTCACATTGTCTCAAACCGCAACGATGGCAAAGTTGGATGACATAAAAATGACGCTATTGTTAAAATTCCTAAGCTAGCGTGGCGAAGCTTACGGTGTGCTCATAATCTACCAGGCGGATGGCCTACTAATACAACTCTGTGCAGTGTGCAGTGAGATTTAATAGTCTAAAATTTAAAAGTGGTAAATTTCTTTTTAAAAAAAATACTAAAATATAAATAGTTGGATATAAAAATAGATCTGCTCTTCCATAGCTATAACAATTAACACAAAATCACTCTCTTATTCCATTTATTTTATTGTGTATATTTATATTATTAAATATAAATTTGAGACTTTTTATTCAATAAATATTAAAATTATATATTAATACTTTAATAAAAATATAATATAGATAAAATTAAAATGTATATAAAAAATGTTTTTACTATTTAAATTATTTATAATAAAATGTTATAATTTATTCTTATTATAAAAATATTTAAAATTAAATTAATATTATTGACAGACACTCTAAGGCATGTCAAACTATTAATATTATATACGATTTTAAAATTTTCTGATGATTTATGATCAAATCATATATTAATGTTTACAAGGAATAAACAAAAAGTCAATTACACTCCCTTTTCTTATAGGTTTTTTAAAATACAAGGTTATTCTCTCACTCCTTTTTCTTGTAAATTTTGGATATGTTGCACTCTTGTTCAACAGTTAACTTTTCATCCAAAATTCCATTAAGTGGCCTGGTGTCACATTTTTTTGACTAATACCCCTCCTTTTCTTTTGTTAGCCTAATGTCACATTTTTTTTCTAAAATACTCTCCAATATTTAACTACATATTAGTTTTTATTTTACCAAAAAACTATATTATTTGCTACACTTTTTAATCTTTAGCTTATCTATAGTATTTTCATACATATTTGGTAACATTATTATAGATTTAAAACATAAAATTATATCAATTATTGCTAAAAGATTAAAAAAATTCCATTTTTTATTTTTTATTTTTTTCATATTTATTATGTATGTATTATGTTGTATTTATTCATTTATAATTTATCCATATTATATATTTAAATCTAATATAATTTTAATTCATTTATATCAATATTTAATATATTTAATAAATAATATTTAACTATATTTATGTACGCAGTTGCATATATTTAGTTTTACTATGAAGTATAATCAAAACCATTTGAAAAAAAAAACTAATTTTCATGTTTCAAGAAGCAATTATGCGATTGTTTATTATTCTTTACAATGTTTATAATCATTTTTTCTTGATAAATTTCAATTTATTTTTTAAATTTAGATTAAGTTATTACTACTTACTTTTATTATTTTTAAAAATATAAAATATTATAAATTAATTTTATATTAAAAATTATTTAAAATTACATTTAAAAAATGACATACGCTTATAAGACATGCTAAGCTACTAATTTGATATATGTGTATCCAATAAAATAGTATCGGTCCGAATTCGAAATTTTATAGTGATAAATTGTTATAAATAACATTCTTTTTCATTTTTTTCTATCTCTTCATTTACTGAATAAACAAATTACAACTTGTTCAAATTGAATATGAGCTGTTGTGATCGAATTGAAAGCATCATGTAATTAAAAGAATAATTTGGAAAATATCATTTTAGCTTTAATGCTTTATATCATTCAAAGTATGATTAAGATTGACATGTTAATTGGTTGAAAGAAAGGCTAAAAAAGCTAAACAGACCACCACTAACTAAAAAGTAGTGGCCACAACATACACGAATATCCCAATATAAAATTCCTTACAATATGTATATATATGAGCGTTTACTTGGTTTGAAATGAAGATGAAGCAGCAATGGATGATTTTTACGTGATTCTTTTTGCTGTTTTTCACTTAATATTTCTATATTCTTAAACTAATCTTGCTTAAAATACTAAGACTGCTATTCTTTATATAAAAAAAATTGCCAAAATGCAAAAAAAAAAAAGAAGTCATCAATTTAGAAGATTGTGCAATTTATCCTATCAACTTTAAAAATTAACAATAAAAATATCCTAAACTTTTAATTTTTTGCAGCATGACTCTCCTGTAATTTTTTTTTAATGAAAAATCCTTACGCGACCTGTTTATATAAAGTAATTAAAAAATGAATTAATAAAAATACGTCTAACTTATTAATTTAATGGACTTTTTTTATTAAATAAATGTAGAACAAAAAAAAAGAAAAGTATTGTTTAGTCACTTAAAATGATAAGTTATATATGTAATTTTTATTAATTTAGTTTTGGTGTTAAGATTTTGAACAAAAAAATATGAATAAGTAGATATCACAATTCCTTACCTTGAGGAAGACTTCTTACCTTTCGGCCTTTAACTTTTGGGGCTTGCATTATTGACATTATGTGCAAGAATCGTCAATAATTTTAGAGTAAACTCACTTTTTGTTTTTTAAAAATGTACGACAGTTTAGTTCATAAAATAATAGTGACTAATCACTTTAGTTTTTGAATCTTAAAATTATTATATAAAGTGTACCTCATATACTAAAGTGGTAAATAACTATTTTTCAATGATTAAATTATTATAGAAATACACTATTAAAGACTAAAAAATGTGTTTTCTCACAATTTTACATAGAAATAAAGGACGCTTTTTCTTTCAGTACATCGAAAATTAGGGGTGAATTTAGAAATTTTGATTAGTGAGAACAAGAAATATTCTATAAATATTTTTACTAAAAAATTATTATAAATATGCATAAGTGATAAAAAATGATATAAAATACATAAGATATATCGAGGTTTGGTTTCAATGTGAAACCTATATTCACGAGTGAGAAATAAGAAGCAATTCACTAAGCAAAAGATGAGAGATTACAAAAGTAATTTTCGCTCTTACCAAATTTCTAATTACATCTAATGTCTCACACACAAAATACATAATTTTATGACAAAAAACACAAGATACCTAAATTAATTTTTAAATTCAATTTAAAAAAAAACTTATTAGGTGGAATATTTTTAATAAGATGAGTAGTCATAATTTATTATATGTGGGGAAATATTTACATTTTTAGGAGCAAAAAAAAAAGAATAACACATATATTAATTTTTAAAAAAATTTCTATTAAGCGTATATCAATGCCCCTGCCAAAAATGGAGGATATATACTTTACATTTGTAAGTATTGTAACTATCCATAATGTTAGAAGAAGGAATATATCATGTTACTAAATATAGTTGTTAAACTCTCGAGTTAATTTTTAAATTTGTCCGAGTTTACAAGTTTATATCTTCAAATCAAGTAAATTTAATCTTAGAATCAGAATTAGATTAAACACATTTAAATTCACCAAGTTGACTTAGCAGCAATCTAATTTTTCTTTTTGTTTTTCTAGTTCTTAGCCCAAAAGAATCTGGTCACTCTATCCAAAACCCATAAGTTTAGAACTAGATAAGGAAATTATAATTTTTAATATATTTGTTATTAGATTTTGTAACTAATAAAAATAATTTGTATTTGTTGGATAACATTCTTATCAATTAATATTTTACTTTACTTTGTCGATTTGTATTTTGTTCTTATCAATTTTGTATTAATTATAAACTAAGATATTATTTATCTATTAAAATATATATAATCTTAATAGTTTATTAAACGAGTGATGAGTATACGTAAACTCTTATAATTTTACATTTCGAGTATACTTTCGAGTTTATTCCCTTACATCAAATTTAGATAAACTTTCAAGTTTATTAAACATCCACCAAAGAAGCATTTATTCAAGCCACGGTAAGGTTGTGGAATCCAAAACAGTTTTTGTATGAATGAAAAGGCTACTATTTGCGGGCAAATATTTTACTCATTTGAAGATAGATAAGATGTATGCCGTCAATCTGATGGGGGCAATTTGGAACTTACCAGAGCATTAGATTCAAAGTTCCAACTTGGAGGTTAATCAAATTCAAAGTTCTAAATTAAAATTTTGGTCTTTTAGTTTAAAAATTTGGTAATTAAGTCCTTATAGTTTCACAAATTTTTAATTTAGTCCATATTATTAAACTTTTATTAGTATTTCATCAAATTTTATTAATATGACTAATCATATATATATATATATATATATATATATATATTAACACGTTAAATATACATGATTCATGCCAAAAAGATAAAAGTAAATAATTAAGAGATATTATAACATAAATGTAATTTACGTTAAATAATTAAGATGAATTAGTTTAACTGATGTATATTTTGAATGTTAAAATGTTATATAATTAGTTATGTTACCAAAATTGCACAGAATATTAACAAAAATTTATTAATAGAGATTCAATTAAAAAATATAAAACTATAAAGACTCAATTACAAATTTTTAAACTGCAAGGATGAAATTAAAAATTGAGTGAAACTATAAGGATCAAGACTATAATTTAACCTCAAACTACAAGAAACTTAGGAATAAGAGACACAAAATGTTGTCACTTAATGCTACGAAAATCGTCTATGATTTATTAGAGACCAAATTGGAGATGAAAAAATTTTTATCCTTAATTTTCTCATGGTAGATTTTATAGACAGAAAAAAAATCATCTCAAAATCAAAGATGAATATTTTTGGCTTTAACATTTCACGCCTAAGTTTAAAAATATATTCTAAAAATGGATGGAAAACTCCATCTCTAAAACTATCTTTGATCAAAGATGAAATCTTCTCCGCAAATTAGAGATGAAATATTTCATTTTGTAAGTTGCTTCAAATCAACAAGTTCCGTCATTCAATCCTTCTTAAAAAGTGCCTCTAATTTTAGATCCTCTAATTTTAGATAAACAATTTTTTTTTCTGTACATAAAGGAGCAAAAGATTAATTTATAACCTCTTGCTTAACTATCCACACCCCTCTCACTACTTAATGGCCTAATACTAAGGGAATTGGGGCCTCTCCAATACCCAAAAAGTATTGGACTTTCATCTGAGTCGTTGGATTGAAGTCACAAATGGCCCAGATCACGTAGAAAGTATTAGAGGGACTAAACTGAATAAACTCAAAAGTTTATAAGAGTATATTTAAATTCAAAACAAAATATATTTTGCAACAAGGGATTTAGATGAAGTTAAATATGATCTTAAATCAAGTAAAAGACAAAAAAATTAATATTAGATAGAGATTTAGGTGAATAAACTATTTATTAGACGGATGCGATCTGAGCCGTTGAATTACGTGGATCTAATAGCTTAAACTCTCTAATACTTTCTACGCTATCTGAACTATCCATGGCTTCAATCCAACAGTTCAAGTGAAAGTATTAGAGAGTTTAATACATTTGGGGTATTGGAGAGGCCTCAAATTCATGACTAAGGGCACGTTTGGTATAGATTCAGTAGTATGAGGGAAAATGAATAAAAATGAATTTGGGAATGGGAATGAGAAACAAAAATTATGTTTAGTATGATATAAAAAAAAATGAAAAGCATTACATTTATGTTGTTTGGTATGAGATTTAAAATAAAGGAAAGGAAATAATTAGGTATGAATTTACTAATTAGCCTAAAACAAAACAAAAAAATCCTCTTGTCTCTCTCCTTTTCTCTGCAAACTTGTCTCTCTCTCTCTCTCTCAGAACTAGTCTCCTCCGACGTCTTCTCTCTCTGTGTCTCCTCTAGCCACCTTCCTTTCTCCTTCTTCTTCCATCTCCTCTCTCTCTCTCTCTTTCTCTGACACGCCTCCTTCTTTACCAATGATGAGCGATGGGAGATGACGATGACAACACAAAGACTGAGTAGCGGAGAATGGAGATGAAAACTACACGAGAGCAAAGCTGAAAAGTTATGAAGGGAAAAATTGACATTCAACTAATTAATATGAAAAGGAATGAGATTCCTAACTTTTTTAATATAATGCAATTTAACACTATAGATGAAAATGAAATTTTCTTTTCAGTCACTAGAATATATACCAAACAAGCATTTTGGTATTAAATAAATTGAATCTATTTTCATAAATATATACCAAACATTCCTCAAGTGTTTTACCATTAACCTAAGTCAGCAAGGATATCAATATGAGATTGTAAGATAATAGTCATTACATTTATACTCAAATATAATAATATCGACCTAGTTCATAAATAATAACAAATATAAAACACTTATTATTCGACATGTCATCAGGTGGTTGTGTCTTGTCATTGTCAAAAGCCATGCCAACATCACGGAATGTGTGAACACTAGTGGAAGGGACATGCATCGGCATCATGGCATCCAAGCATCAAGTGTCTCTACTGAGTTTCAATGGTATCCTTTAAATAGACATTAATTGGTTTCAGTACCAAAGTTAACTCGCGTCTTCTATCAACAGTCTAATCATTCCGAGTATTAAGTTGGCTCTGCTGAGTCTCAATTAGGGATTTGTATATATTCAATTCAATTTGATTTAATTCTTCACATGAATCAAATTGAATTGACTTAATTAATTTATTAAAAAATTAGATATATTCAATTTTAATTTTTAGATGATTTAATTTATAATAATTTATTATTTTTAATTTTAATAAAATATATATAAATATAAAAAAAGATTAAATTAATTAAAAGAAAGAGATCAAGTTAATTATAAAATTTATAAAAAATAAATTTATTGACATAAAAATATATAAGTATAATATTATATGTATACAAAATATAATTTATATATATATACATATTTATATATATCACCGATCCAAACCAAATCAAATTGACAATCGAACCAAACTAATTAAAATTCATATTTCAAAGACTGATTTGGACCTCATTTTTTTTTATTTTGGTCGATTTAATTCGGTTTTTAACACCCATAGTCTCAATAGTATCCTTCAAAGGGACACAAATTGGCTCCAATACTGAAGTCAACTCTTGCCCCTTTCAAAGACTGTCTCCTAAATTTGTTTCTACTCAACCCAGCATTCCAACTTAGTCTCTAAATTTGGATGGAGGCCTGCTGCACCAGAAGATAGGTGTATCCGACCTCATCTTGAATTTATGGATGTTGCTCTATTTCCTACGGAAAAATGGGCTTTGACCTTGTTGTCATGTGTGGGTCTACAAGAATTTATTTATTCGTTTACTTTCATAATCTTATATTCATAGAGGATGTTTGGATGAGCGTTTAAGGAACCCAAATCCGTGACCAAAGGTCCTCAATGCCACTTTGCACTAATTTGTGTTGTTTAGTTTTGCGGTTCAAAAATAGACAAAATTGATTTTCTTTCTAAACTTAGGTTTGGAGGCACCGTGGATGAAGGTGGCTTCTCCTCATAATCGCATTCACCTAAAAGTTCCCACCATGATATCTGTCGTTGTCTTTCATGTGATACCCTTTGTCTCTAGCTCTTTGTTTCAACTATCTTTCTCTCACTCTATTTTGTGTAATTGCATCGATGATGGCCAGACTACACAGACGATTCAATGAAACTTTAGGGCGCGAGTTAACTCTAACCACCTGTCCTTGGCCTTTCATCATGTGTGCTCTCTCTCTCTCTCTCTCTCTCTCTCTCTCTCTTGTGTGTGTGCTCTTTGTTTCAACTCTCTCTCACTCTATTCTCTTTGTGTGTGTGTTGGACTTGCAGAGATGAGAGACAAGGACATTAGTTTGTAATTGTGGCTTCAATGGAGTTTGTCATTTTGGAGAAAAATCAAGAAGAGGAGAAGATGAAAGGAAGAAAATGGAGAAAAAATGGAAGGGATAGAGTACATTATTGAGCCCCACTTTTTTAAAAATTACACTTCAACCACAAACTTATTCATTTCTTTTTATTTTGGTCCTTATTTAATTGCTTTTTGATCCAATTTTTTTTACTTTATTTTTTAGGTTAGTCCTTAGAATTTTGAATTGGCTAAAATTATCGTTAAGCTCTATTTTACATTTATTTTTTCATTTTAGTCCTTGGCAAAATTGTTTAAGTGGCAAACTTGTACAACATTCATAAATGTATATTTTTAATTAAATATTAGTACAAATATTTAAAAATTAATATTAAAAACATTAATATAATTTATTTTATTACATTTAGATATGAATGAAATTAAGACTTTGTTCGGCAAAATTAGTTTATAAGTTAGCGGATAGCTTATAAACTATAAACTAACTTATTGAATTAAAAGTGTTCGGTAAAAATAGTTGTTGAAATAACTAAAAAGTATAAAATGACATAAAAGGGTATGTATTTTTTAATTTCAAAATAATATAAAAAATATATTATTTTTATTTTTAATTAAATTAATTTAAATTATTATAGATATAAAATTCATTAAAAATATATATTTATATATTTTATTATATTTTATATATGAATAATATATTTTCACATAATATATATATATATATATATTATTTTATTATATTTATATATACTATATATATTTATGTATTTTTTATCATATATTATTATATATATAATATTATATATGTATAATATATTATATATAAATATAATAAAAGATGAGTAAATATGATATAATAAAGTAAGGGCATAATGAATATTTAAAAAAAATAATAAGAACATAATAGGAATAAAAAAACTTTAAGTTATAAGCTACTCAAAGTAACTTAACAGAATAAACTATAAATTACTAAAATAAGCTAGTTTATTGAACACTTGAACGAGCTTATAAACTAGTTAAATAAGTTATAAATTAGCTTATAAGCTATAAGCTGTGAACACAGTCTAAATAAATGAAATATGACAATATAAAATTTATACATTTTTTGGTAATTATACATTTAAAAGTACTTTTGCTAATTAATATCCAAACGAAGTCTATTTTCAAAATAACTTTTTTGATAAAAGTTTTTAAATATAAATCACGTTTATTCGAACTTTAGTTTGTCCAAAATCAATTATATCAAAAACTTAAGTTTACCCAACTATTTTTTAAATATTCCCATGGTCTTTTTGTTTAAATTTTAATTAATGAATTATGACTTGGTATGTCCCCGTTTGTTTTTTTTTTTTCTATTTTCTTTTCAATGGGTGGTTGGTTATAATTTCCCAGTCCATGACAATCCTCAAATGTGAATGATATATATCCATTTAAAATTAAAAAATGTATTGAACATCATTCCAGCAAATGCAATTTCTCTTGGATATTTTTATAAAATAACAAAAAAAAAATGTTTTAGTTGTTTCATCTATCCATCGGCTTCCGTTTCTATATATTAAAAGTTGCTTAAATTGCTTTTGACTTTGGCTCATTAAAGCTTCTCTTGATTAACTTTGGACGTTTGTTTCATCTTTAATGCAATTAAATTAGATCAATGTCTTTACTCTCATATTTATGATAGCCAACGGACACACGGGAAACAGCCATACATATATATATATATGAGAAATGGCTTTCCTCGGGTAGTACAAGATTTTGATCGTTGAATGATTTTATTTAATAATTAAGATTAATTTTTTATTTTTTTAAATTACATAATTAATTTTTTAAAAAATATAATTTTAAATTTGTTAAAATTACTCATAATTTTTTCAAAAAGAAGAACAATGATTAGATTTGCATTCTACATTTAATTTTTTTATCAATGGTCAAAAGAATTAAATAAAAAAAGTGTTAGTAGAATTTTGTTTTTAATTCTACTATTGTGAACTATATAAAATCATGCGAAAATTTGAATTTATGGAAAGTAGTTTAATTTTTGAAAATATCTATATCTATTTCATGAGATATTTAATGGCATGTGTGTATACAAAAAGAAAATTGTAAATTTTGAGAAATTTTACAATTATATAAATTGTGATACCACATATGATGTTTTAATAGTGCCACAAGAATAATTTATTTTGAGTGAACAAAAGTTTGTGAAATTCTTATGAAAAAGGCACAATATCCATCAATAGTAGGGATATAATTTTGTAAATATCCAAAAATGAGTTCTTCAAAATTGTGTACCATATTTTTATTGTTATATATGCGATATAGTGAATTTAACATATTATTTTTTAAACAAAATTTATTGTGAATATATGACCAAATATTTTGTGGATATTGACATATATATTTTGATCAATTTATAATTTGAGAATGTCATCTTATTGAGATGATGATATGCCATATATAAATTTTGAATAAGCATATTTTTATGCTATCATATGAGAACACTTCTACAATAAGGTACAATGGTATTGGTCACCAAATTACTTGGATTCTTTGAATTTTGAGATTTTCTTAAAAGTTAAAACTATAGTTATAGTCAAAGAATCTAGATATATCGAGGGGAATGAATATTAAGCCCGTATGATATAAGCAACCAATGAGGATACTTTATCTTGTGACTAGAGATTCCAACAACTTGGTTGAAAGGGAAAAATGAATTATAGAGTTGTTGTTTTTATTAAATGTATATTTTATAAGAGTTCTAACTCTTAAATTTATTTCTATGATATAAGTGCATTTTCTTGTAACAAAGATGTGAGGTTGAGTTTCCAAAACTCTTAATTTATAAATCTATAAGAGTGGGGTGTCTTAATTGTAGGAACATCTTTGACAAAATTCACCTATTTGAATGTGACAAAGTGAGGCAGCTCTTATATGAGGATATATAAGGCTCATAATACATTCAAGAAATAGAATACTACACAAAGCCGCATAACTATGTCAACTAGGGCTCATGTTTTGTTCATGAGTTGGTATGTGCAAGATATATATCCAGTCTTTTGAAAGTACTCATAGTTCAAGGCGAATAACTATGATTTTAGATCAAACATTATATTTTTTGCTAAGTATAAGTTTAAGGCAAATTTAGCTAACTTATATTATGCATAATAATCCATCTCTATCCAAAAAGAATATACATTTTGTGCAGGGATTGTTGAATATTATTACAAAATATCAAATAAAAAATGTTAGTTTCTTCATCTATCCATCGGCTTCAGTTTCTATATATTAAAGTTGCTTAACTTACTTTGGCACTTTAAAGCTCCTTCTTGATGATTTATTTTGGAAGTTTGATTCATCTTAATACAATTAAATTAGACCCAATGCCGTCACTCTCATATTCATGGTGGTGTGTGTCTTTGTGTGATAGGGAGAGTGTAAATAAATATAGAGAAAAAAAAAAGAGATGGGATAAAATATATATGAGATATGTATAGTATAGACATGATTACTTGTGTGATATTTTGGATAAAGAATGTGTATGAAAAGAGGAGTCCTATCTATTTTTTGTGCAGGTATTATAAACAAAACATGCAAATTTTATGCTGTTATATCCTAGAGATAATACGTATAAAATTATTTGAAAATTTACACCAAATAATATGACAAAATCAACTCATGAGAGGTGTAAAATTACCTTAAAGAAATATATACTACTCAAATTTCAGTCCAATAACACATTTATATTTTAACGCTAACTTTCACTTTTTTTCATTTTATATTTATTCTTATTTTTTAAATGACTATTCCAACAATTCTCAATTTTCAACTTATAAGAACATATTCATAATCTAGGCACATCAGATTTATAAACAAATTATTTCCCTTATACCTAATCAAAATTTGAAGGTTCAATGCTCTTGGGAACAGCGTTGAGATGTTTCAAATTATATATACAAATTATTTTTAAAAAAATGGTCATGCCTATCTCTCACTTAATATTGTCAAAACAGGTCGATCGAAAATAGGCTTAGCCTATTTTTGGACGGGATTAAAATTTAATGTCTAGGCCTATTTGTGCTAGGCCACGGGTCAACCTTTTTTTTATTTTTTTCAAATTTTTATATTTAAATAATATAATATTAAAATTATTTTAGTAAAAAATTTCAATAATTTTATATTGAAATACAATTTATACATATAAAATATTACTTCTTTAATATTTTTAAATAGTTAAAAACTTTAATTTTTCATATTTTCTTTTTAAATTAACTATATTATATTTTAATTTAAAAATTTTATATTTAGTTTTAAAAAATTATAAAAATTTTCATATCCAAATTTATTATAATTATTAAATATAATTTTATAAAATATAAAAATGTAATAAAATGTAGTTATTTATATACTAAATAATATAATATAACTATATTAAATAAATTAAATAACAAAAAAAGGCCCGCCTGCCGATCAAACGGGTCGATCCGTTTAGACCTGTTTTCAAACGGGCATAAATTTAGATACCCAAGTTGGCCCAAATACAAACAAATCAAAGCTCATTTTGATAGTATTACTCTCACCAGAGCAAGCACCAACACGACCATTGAAGCTCAAGCCAACAACCACCGAACCACAACCACAACAAGCACAGACACCACACCCAACATCCCTTACTGGAGCAAGCACAAACACGCCAAACAGCCACCATCGAAGCTAGATAGCCTGAATGCCCAATGCTAAACATGAGAGTCAACCATTGATATTGGGCATTTTTTCATATATCTTAGTCCCTAAGTGTCACGTCCCAAAATTTGAGCACGTGACCGGCACGGAAAGTGAATTTCATTTCACCTCCGTAAGCCTATCTTTCTCTTAAAAATCATACAATTCTTTTTCATGCAACCAAAACGAGTTCTCTATACATACTACAATTACTCACATTACATCACTGAATGAACCTACCCGATTACAGAGATTTCTAAATTTATACAACTTAGAATAAAACTTAACTATTATACCTTTATCCTGAACAAATGAAAAGGTAATTATGGACTAAGGATCCATAATTCCTTATTCCGATATTTACCTTCAGCTGTCAATTCTAAAAAAAAATATCAATAAGAGGGGTATGAGCAAACCACGTGCCCAGTGAGTAGATAACACAATACTATGACAAAATAAAAATCATGCATCATAATGATAACATGCAGCAATCATACGTAGATCGATCATCATATGATATAATATTATTCATAATACTTCACAACAATATCCAAGTGAATCAAATGCATTTCAACAAAATTCAAAATTCACAACATATTTCCACTATGATACAAAAAGTCAATAACAGATATTTAATCATAGCAAGTATTAACCCACTCACCTGGATTTCACGCTCTCGGCACTCCCACTTTGCACTTTGACCATTCCTATTGTAACCAGACAAAAACAATCAGAGTTACGAAATAGAGAAATTTCCTACCACTACTCTCGACCTTCACTTACTTCTCGAATCATAACTCCTAACTGGTAATGAATATTCAAATAAAACTTATACCATTGGAAACTAGACTTAAAGAGCTTTCCAACGATATAAAGTTTGCCCAAAACGGAGTTCGGATGAAGAAGTTATGGCCGATTGAAAAATAAACTAAAATTTCCCGGTACACGTGGCGCCTAGGCGCCAACCATGCCTGGCGCCTGGGCACCAATTCCTTCTTCTTCCCATCTCACCTTGGCGCTTAGGCGCCACGATCGCGACCCCTTCGCGATTTCTCTCGGTTTTGGCCCAAATCTGGCCAAATCTTCACTGTTTTTCATGATTTCTTCCATGGGATCTCACCCTTAATGTCTAAGGAGCATTTAGACACCAAAATCACCAATTTTAATCGAGAAACGAAGCCGGAATCTCGATTTTACCTCAAACACTCTTAAAACTAGAAAATAGAGAAAAGCTTAAGAAATAGAAATTTCTACCTCGATTCCTTGCTTTCCCTATGTTGCTTGGCTCCTAGAGGCTCGCCTCGTAGCCCGAGATCCACCCTCCAATGCCCAGTTGTAGAGTTGGAGTGTAGAGAGAGAAATTAGAGAGAAGGAAGAGAGAAGGAGAGGAGAGAAAGTGAAGAGAGAGAGAGAGGAAAGGAGAAAAATGAATAAAAAATAGATGAGGCCACCTATATACTCGCCCGGGGTGAAATTATCACTTGCTCTGCAATTGACCCTCAGTCAAGACTAGCAAAAGCAAATTCATAAAATCTCACCTCAGGTGTTTCTAAATCCTCGGTGCCCCACAAATTTCCTTATTTCACTTTAGTCCCTCTCAATATCTCAAACTCCACTTTAACCTCGAATTCATCATCTTTTCGGTACCGGACTCATAATTCATTTCCATAAGCTCTATTCTTCTTCTCGGGTTCCTACTTGGTCATTTCTCAAAAGTTCTCTATACTTTCTTTTCTTTTCACTTTAGTCCTTGAGAATTTGTAAAAATTTCCTAAATTAAAAATAAAAATTTCTATTCCCACATTTTCTTCACTAATTCAAAAAGAAAATTTTTCACATAATTAAATTTTTCACTAAACTTCAAATCAGACTTTAAATATTCATAAAAATTCTTGGGATATTACATTCTTCCCCCTTAAAAGAATTCGGTCCTCCGAATTCAAAACTTACCTCAAGATTGAAGCAAATGCCAATATTTTGTTTATATCTCATTCTCTCTCTTAGAATTTTCACAATCAAGTACAAAATATAACAAGTTCAACATATTTTTATTTCTAATACATAAGTTACAGGCAACAAGCAGAACTTGATTTACAAAACAGATAATTTTAATACGTAAACATTAGATCAAACATCAGCTTTAGGTACAAATAAAAGAAAAGATAAATTAAGAACGAGGAGGCTTTTGAAATGCAGAAGGTGCTCCAGGTCTAGAAGAAGAAGGTGCTTCAGACCTTAAGGAGGAAGTTAATCGTTGCAGCCTAGAAAGAGTTTCTGGAGGAAACGTCTGGAAAATTTGGCGAAGTGCAGAAGTCACTCCATTCATACAGTCAATACATCTCGCTTGTTGGTCACGAAAATTTTGAGTTGCAAACATCGAATGTCTATCAACTCTATTCGCCAATTCCCTAAAATGACGGTTCAAAAGCTTCTCTTGTTCTGTAAAGAGACGATTTATCAATCTCCCCTGGTCCTCAAAGTGGCGGTTTATCAGTCTTTCCAAGTCCTCCATCTTTTGTCTCATAAGCGCAAGCTCATTATTAGAAGATGTTGATGTGCTAACATCCTCTAACTCTACTACATCCCTTTTTCTTTTCTTAGCCTCTGGTGACTCTTCCATGGATCTCTTATTCTTATAATTCTCCAGGCTAAGATTTAGGTCCAGCTCTACCTTGCCAGCCTCAAAGTTTAAATTGAAAGATTTATTGCCGGCCATATTTTTCTGAGCTATAAAGGTTGTACAGAAGGAGAAGTTTGATGCTAGAAAGCTTATAGATATAAACTCTTAGTGTACTGAGCAGTGTAATGGGGCATCCATTATATATAGACGAAATTTAGGGCTACAAAACCTTTACATCATACTCTAAAGATGACCTACAGACCTTATCTGACGCAATGCCAACGGTCTCTGATAAGCATTCCAGAAAATAACAAAATATAATCAAATACAAAAGATTTCCTCAAAAATTTCGGCTAACTTTTGACTCTTGCTCAAATTATTAAACTAATCGCCGCTTCAATTTATGACTTCCTAACTCTGTATTTGTCATATCCAATAATTCTAAATCGAGATATTACTCCATGAACGGGTAGCTTCATATTAACCTTATCTAGGTTTTTAATCCGTGACTTTGCCCTAAGCTTACACATTTTCAAACATACATATTAAAATAAAAACTTCTCACATCTACACATCAAGCGTTCCATAAAGTGAGAGAAAAATTTTACCTTTCACTTGCCTCTACGAGCATATATGTATATGTAATATCTCAAGAATTTATATGAATATTTAAAGTCTAATTTGAAATTTAGTGAAAAATTTAATTACGTGAAAATGTGCTTTTTGAATTAGTGAAGAAAATCTGGGAATAGAAATTTTAATTTTTAATTTAGGAAAATTTTACAAATTCTCAAGGACTAAAGTGAAAAGAAAAGAAAGTATAGAGGACTTTTGAGAAATGACCAAATAGAAACCTGAGAGGAAGAATAAAGCTTATGAGAATGAATTATGAGTCCGGTACCGAAAAGATGATGGATTCGAGGTTAAAGTGGTATTTGAGACATCGAGAGGGATTAAAGTGAACAAATCTTATAAGCTAAGGTGGCTATGAGCGATTTTATCGAAAAAGAAATTAGTGGGGCCCACACATACAATTATTAGTTTTTCTTCTCCTTCTTCCTCCCGAGGCTTCATGTTCTTCGTTCATTTCCATCTTCCCTTCTTCAATCATTTCTCAAATTTTCATCCGACGATCTTGTATTTTCTAACCATACTTCCGATTCTCAGGAGTTCCAGAGGTAAAGAGGTAAGTTTTATCTTCTCTATTTCTCTTTTTCTCCATTTTCGGACCTATGGAAGAAAATTAAGATTTTGAGTTTTAATGGATGAATTTAAGTGTGGATGTTAATGTAAAACATTCTTAGGTGGTTTATGATGTTATTAGAACAAGAAATTTCGTAGAATTTGGATATTTGAAAAAGTTAGTGTTCTTGATGAAAATTTGAGATTTGAGCTTGGATTGTTGGTAGAAATTGGGGGTTTTGGTGTTAAAACACTCATTAGACATTAAGGATGAAAACCCATGGAAGAAATCAAAAGAAATGTTGTTTTAGATATGATTTTAGGATTTTTGGATGAAGAACACGAAGAACATCGAAAATTTTCCCCAGAAATTACTGTTCATCGAGAAAATTTTTCCAGATTTTCTCGTTACTGTAGCGTTGACTCGGTCAACGTTACTGTAGCATTGACTCGGCCAACGTTACTGTAGCTGCGTTGACCGTTGACTATTACTGTAGCATCAGTTTTTTTTTTAATATCGTTGAAAAGCTCTTTGAGTCTAGTTTCCAATGGTATAAGTATCATTTAGAAATTCATTACCGGTTAGGAGTTATGACTTAAGATGTAAGTAAAGGTCGAGAGTAGTGATATGAAATTTCTCTATTTTGTAACCCTAATGGTTTTTACCTGGTTACAATAGGGATGATTGGGGCGCAAGGTGGGAGCGCCGAGAGCGTGGAATCCAGGTGAGTAGGCAACCTTGCAAAATTAATTTAATAAATTAGTCAAAGCACAATATAAATCCCATTTGCGTTATTTGTGAAATTGAGAAGATTATCAGTGTGTGTTCAGGTTGAGAAAAAGTATAATATCATTGGAAGGTATTTTATTACCTTTGAGAATTGATTTCTCTAGTTGACTAAAGAACTAGATGTGATTGTTCCTTGAATAAATTGGAACATTTTGTAAGTGAATAACCTTACTAAACTAATGTGATCTTATTAGATAAGGTACAATACAAGTCTTGTTTATAACATTATTGAAGTGAGAAATAATCAATCTCGCTGTTGATAATATATGATGATTGTTATGGTTGATGATAGACATTCAAGGGAATAAAAATATGTGTAAATTCATTTATTTCATAGTAATTATATTGTGATAAATTCTCACTATTTTATTGATGAGCAAAAGATCTACGAGATCTAATACACGAGTTTGAAAGGGTTAGAATCCCATACTACTCGGTGTATAAATGTGAAAATCTATGCACGAGTTTGAAAGGGTTAGAGTCCCATACTACTCGGTGTATAAATGTAAAAACCCATGCACGAGTTTGAAAGGGTTAGAGTCCCATACTACTCAGTGTATAACTGTGAAAATCAATACACGAGTTTGAAAGGGGTTAGAGTCCCATATCACTCAGTGTATAAATGTGAAAATCTATGCACGAGTTTGAAAGGGTTAGAGTCCCATACTACTCGGTGTATAAATGTGAAAACCTATGCACAAAGAGTTTGAGGGTTAAATTCCCAAGTCACTCAGTGCAAGTATTTATGGCATATAATACTATAATTATTTAAAATAAATGATAGATTGATTGTATTAGTAAATGTGGTGTTTGTGCTTATGATATTTTCATGTACAGTTGTTTACTCACTGAGTTATGATAAACTCACACTCTCCATGATTATCTTTTCAGATACAGTGGTTGAGGAGAAGAATTTATAGCTTTTAAGGATATACTCCACTTTTGTCTGGTAAACAATTGGTAAGGATTAGGAAACGCTCTGTAATCTAGTAGGTCACCTAGGCTTGGGAGGTTGTATAGTACTGTATAGTGTTTGAAAGTTGAACATTTTCTGAATATGTATACAAAATATCTTTCTTGGAATATTTATGATTCACATAATTATGGATATTAAGAATGTTCACAGAGATTATGGGGTACCACGGAGGTACACCCTAGGTATTTTATGTTTATATCACATGTAAGTTTTGGGATGTGACAGTATATATGTATAAACATATAGATACATCATTATCTATATATATTTTCATCTATTCAAGTTTTTTTTTTAAATTTCAGACTTTTCATTCTCTGAATGTATGTAGAATCATTACATATTATTCCTGGCCATAACAAATAGCCTTCACTCTCTATGCATGAATAACATACATACATATCATATGTATTTAGATACATATAATCACAGTATAATTCAATCAATCATGTATATTATACTTAACTGAAGGCTTTCAAGAACAATACAAGAAAGCATAGAAATACATTTTAGTTCATCGTGAAAACATCCAAGACACTCTGTAATGGCTACATTGTCGACTTCCTTCAATTTCAGAAAATGCCAACGAGAGAAATGGAAAAACCAAGTGTAAATCGGCCGCAAATCCACCGAATATTGACTTTCGTGGTTTTGCCATTAATGCGACGCGTTGTTGGTGTGCATGCCTACCCTAGACTCCTAGCTTCCAGCTTGCAGAAATCCATAGGTTAAGCGTGTAGGGTGCGGCGAAGAGATATCTTCTTTGTCTCTAAGTTCAAATTTTTCCTCTATAAGAACTGTCCCAACGTTCTCAGTTACCACACCACAAAGAGTAATCATCTCTGAGCCTACAACTTCCCAGCGTTCCTCTCTTCTCATACTCCCACATAAATTTCTAAAATTTTCAAATCATGGCCACAATGAAGTACATTGATCTCACAGTGGATGCCAAGAGAGAAGAGCTCGACTTAAACTTAAGTCTGGGCAAAGACAAGGGCAAAAGACCTTTTGAAGGGTCTTTAGAGAAGCATATGGAGAAGAAAATGAAGAAGAACGAGGAAGCTGAGGAGACTAGCACGGCCCATACCTCGGAGGACAAAATCGCCTGTCTAGAGCAGGAGGTGAAAAATCTGAAAAAGATGATAGGAGACCTGGAGAAGTTAACTAAACGCAATCATGCAGAAATGACTTCAAGAATAGACAGGTTCTTCTATTGGTCTACCCATTGCTTCTGCAATCAACAACAAAGAAGTGTTGATTGTATGAATGGGATTTACACTACCCTCCATGACATTGCTCTGTCTCTCGCTCCAAGGAATGGTTGAGGGGTGATGATACAGTACAACCCTCCTAATCCGAGACCACCTCGCTTTTAGATTACTCATGCATGAGTAATTTTTTTTTTGCAATGTAATCCTTCTGCTTTTAATGCCAGTGGTTTCTTTTATGGGATGGTACTCCAAAAATAGTAATAATAAAATTAAGAAGGATAAAAGAAATCAGTCACACAAAATCAATCATGAATGTAACATATAAAGCCCCATACATACAATTTGATCCGACAGCAACGGAATCAAACAAATAATAACCTTTCCTTTACCAAGTTCAAAAGTATAGCCATATCTGTCTAAAACTAAAACTAAAACATAATTCATAAGAAAAGACAAGTCTTGGAGGAAAAGGAAATGAAAACATCCTACAGGACCTTCAATGGAGCCATCTCTCTATAGTCGTGCCCGGGTTCACCACGATAGAGGAGATCCCACTAAGGTTACCTTACTCTGTAATCGGTAGGAGACCTAATCCCAAAGCTCTGATACCAACTTGTCACGTCCCAAAATTTGAGCACGTGACCGGCACGGAAAGTGAATTTCATTTCACCTCCGTAAGCCTATCTTTCTCTTAAAAATCATACAATTCTTTTTCATGCAACCAAAACGAGTTCTCTATACATACTACAATTACTCACATTACATCACTGAATGAACCTACCCGATTACAGAGATTTCTAGATTTATACAACTTAGAATAAAACTTAACTATTATACCTTTATCCTGAACAAATGAAAAGGTAATTATGGACTAAGGATCCATAATTCCTTGTTCCGATATTTACCTTCAGCTGTCAATTCTAAAAAAAATATCAATAAGAGGGGTATGAGCAAACCACGTGCCCAGTGAGTAGATAACACAATACTATGACAAAATAAAAATCATGCATCATAATGATAACATGCAGCAATCATACGTAGATCGATCATCATATGATATAATATTATTCATAATACTTCACAACAATATCCAAGTGAATCAAATGCATTTCAACAAAATTCAAAATTCACAACATATTTCCACTATGATGCAAAAAGTCAATAACAGATATTTAATCATAGCAAGTATTAACCCACTCACCTGGATTTCACGCTCTCGGCACTCCCACTTTGCACTTTGACCATTCCTATTGTAACCAGACAAAAACCATTAGAGTTACGAAATAGAGAAATTTCCTACCACTACTCTCGACCTTCACTTACTTCTCGAATCATAACTCCTAACTGGTAATGAATATTCAAATAAAACTTATACCATTGGAAACTAGACTTAAAGAGCTTTCCAACGATATAAAGTTTTCCCAAAACGGAGTTCGGATGAAGAAGTTATGGCCGATTGAAAAATAAACTAAAATTTCCCGGTACACGTGGCGCCTAGGCACCAATTCCTTCTTCTTCCCATCTCACCTTGGCGCCTAGGCGCCACACATGGCGCCTGGGCGCCACGATCGCGACTCTTTCGCGATTTCTCTCGGTTTTGGCCCAAATCTAGCCAAATCTTCACTGTTTTTCATGATTTCTTCCATGGGATCTCACCCTTAATGTCTAAGGAGCATTTAGACACCAAAATCACCAATTTTAATCGAGAAACGAAGCCGGAATCTTGATTTTACCTCAAACACTCTTAAAACTAGAAAATAGAGAAAAGCTTAAGAAATAGAAATTTCTACCTCGATTCCTTGCTTTCCCTATGTTGCTTGGCTCCTAGAGGCTCGCCCCGTAGCCCGAGATCCACCCTCCAATGCCCGGTTGTAGAGTTGGAGTGTAGAGAGAGAAATTAGAGAGAAGGAAGAGAGAAGGAGAGGAGAGAAAGTGAAGAGAGAGAGAGAGGAAAGGAGAAAAATGAATAAAAAATAGGTGAGGCCACCTATATACTCGCCCGGGGTGAAATTATCACTTGCTCTGCAATTGACCCTCAGTCAAGACTAGCAAAAGCAAATTCATAAAATCTCACCTCAGGTGTTTCTAAATCCTCGGTGCCCCACAAATTTCCTTATTTCACTTTAGTCCCTCTCAATATCTCAAACTCCACTTTAACCTCGAATTCATCATCTTTTCGGTACCGGACTCATAATTCATTCCCATAAGCTCTATTCTTCTTCTCGGGTTCCTACTTGGTCATTTCTCAAAAGTTCTCTATACTTTCTTTTCTTTTCACTTTAGTCCTTGAGAATTTGTAAAAATTTCCTAAATTAAAAATAAAAATTTCTATTCCCACATTTTCTTCACTAATTCAAAAAGAAAATTTTTCACATAATTAAATTTTTCACTAAACTTCAAATCAGACTTTAAATATTCATAAAAATTCTTGGGATATTACACTAAGTTAGTCCTATTACATATTTATTCATGAAAACTCTCTAATTTTATTATATTTTGAGATTATTGAATATCAATTAATTATGGATTGAATATGCCTTAATTTTATATTTTTAGGACTTGAATTATTAAATACCTAATTTAATTCTTGTGTAAATATTGCAGATTTATATTATTGGAGAACAATTGTATTGATGTGAACGAATTATGCTGACTAAGCACTGATTTGGCACATTATGATGACATGGACGCTACTGCACACGCTGACTGGATGTTGATGGTGTGGGCCCTACTTTTCTGCATTTTGTCATGGTCTTTTTGCATACATCCTGCCAAAACCTTTCTCCATTCAGCCAAATTCGCAGGTCAAATTAAAAGGGCAGAAAAGTCAGCATTTTACCTTCTCTTCCCATGCAAAGACTTATGTTTTGCTGCTCCATTGTTGACCACATCATAACTGCAATTTTAAAGATGAAAGTGACAATTTTGAAGTGTAATTTCGTCCTCTATGCTGGACAAAATACAAAATGCCATCAAACCTTCATTTTCCATTGTTGAAGACTCTTCCTCCTCCACTTTTCTATAGTATTTTTGTAGGTCCATTTTTCTCTATTTTTCACTTATGTTTTGTGTATTTTGGCTTTTGTGGAAGGCTAAAATCTTTTGTAATCAATCATATGATAACGTGGAGTTTGTAACATAAATTCTTGGAGCAATCAAATAAATTTCCTTGCTATCTTTTCTATTTTATTTATGTACTAGTTTTGCTCTATGTATTTATGTTCATATTCATTCTAATTAGACTTGTATGAATGTAATTACTGGTTAGCATGCTTTAATCTGAGATGTATTCTTGTTAGAACTTATTGGTATGACAAGTATGATAGAAATGACATGTCAGTATGTAATTGCGGGGCATGATTTAAGTTAGGGTGTAATTGGATTTCATTAGGTTATAAATTAGTGAAGATTTTCCTAACTATAATTTTAAAAGAATCTAGTTCTAATAGCTCTCTTGGAAACTTTAGTTCGATAACCTAATGACAGAATACAACTAGAATTAGTTTAACGATGAGAATGATGATAGTTGCATATCTAGAGATTCTTTGACTGATTGTATGTTTATGCTATTGTTATTGTTCTATTTAGTTTATTGCTATATTTTATGTTGTTTAAATTGTGCAACACCCCCTGTGTAATTAGCAACATAATTAGTGTATAATTAGAGTTTGAACAATTAATTAAATGATTAGAAGTAAGGCTCCACGAGAGAATATGACATAGAGATCATTATATTGTAATTTTGTCACAGATTCAATTCTGAGTGATTCGAAAATCGTAATGGTGTGAACCAACCGTCACAACCAACAGACCACAAAGTAAATGATAGTTAAGGATTTGGGGTGGAGTGTGGTTATCAGGCCAAGTGCTTTTGTTTGGCATCGTACACCAAACATAGAGTTTGACTTTGTGCGCCAAGCAGATGATTGGGATGCATAGTTATTAATATAGAAATGACATTGTTATATAATTTTTTTATTTTTTGAGACAAAAATTAGACACAAATAATTTATGGAATTATGATCCCTAATTCATAAAAATTATTAGGGACAAAATCTAGGCCGACTTTGATGTGGTCTCTATGTTTAAAAAAAATCAAAAGTAATTTCAGGATAATATTTGAGACAAAACGCCTTTGAGACGAAATTATTCCTAGTGTTCTTCTTTTTTCTTTTCCCCCCTCCCCCAAAAAATTGCAAAGATGGATTTGGGATGGATTTGAGACACAATAATTTTTTGTCTCATATTGGCCTTTTTCGAGTAGTGAAATTAAATTTATGATTTTCAACACAAAAAAAGACATTGAAATAAAATTTTGTAAAAATATTTTTTAATGCTACAATTTTAATGTTGTTGACATTTTAGTTATATTTTGGCTTTAGGGTGATTTGCTTATATTTTTGGGAGGAATATGTAATTTGGTTATATCTTAATAGAGGAAGAAGTAACTTTCCACAAATTAAAGCATATAGCATGTTTGGTTTGAGTAAATGATGTGTCCCACTAGATGATATATTAAGAAAGATAGTGGGAAATTATCTAAATTATTTTTAAAAAAATACAAAGCTTTTTTATTTTAAAGTTCATATTTTAGTAAATTATCTTATTTTTATTTCCATTCTCTTTCTTTCTTTCTTTTTTCATACTAAACATATTTTTTAGTTTTGCTGGGAATTTTATACATGCTCATCCAAATAAGACTTGTAATTAAAGAGCATGCATAAGATATAAAGATTAATCATCTCTACAAATCATAATATATTAGCAGATGAAGTAATAATCAATACAACTGAACTAAGAATATTAACGCGTCATGGTTATAAGAATTGCAAAACGCCTTCAATTTTTGTAACCATTTTTTTTTTTTGCATCGGATGCTCATAATGTTTTGTGCAACAATGCTCAATAGTAAGTCATTAAAAAACTCCCTCTTTAGCCCACCCTCACCCTTGGATGAGAGGAGGTTCGTTATGCATCCTTTCAAGTTTCAAAGATGGCTCCTTCTTTACCAAAAAAAAAAAAAAAGGTAGCTCCTTCCTGGTAGTTTGCTTGGACCTCATTTATCACTAATTAAGTAATTATTTAATTAAAAGTCTTACATGATGATTAGGCTCTTTCCTCTTTCATAAATAAAATACGAATAATGATATTAAAACTTTAAAATATATATAGTAGAGAGAAAAATTAAACAACTTATAACTCATTTTTATTATTTTAAATATATAATAAAAATATTACAATTAATTTTTATGTTCAAAAAATTTATTTCAAAAAAATTAAAGAAAAAATGATTATAGACTTTATTCTATTCCAAGCCATTATTTTGTGTGTGTGTTGTTAACTTATTTAGTTAGGAATAGAGGTGTTCAAAACCAAATCAAATCAAACCAATCAAAACTAAAAAAGAAAATGTCTAAATTAGTTTTTAAAATATGAATTTTAATTTGCTTGGTTCAGTCAAAATTAAATATACTTTATATATATAACAAATTATATATACTATTTATATATTTTTATGTTAACAAAATTATTTATATATATATATATATATATATTACTTTGATATCTTTCTTTTTATATTTACATATATTTTATTAAAATTAAAAATCACAAATTATTGTAAACAAAATCGTCTAAAATCAATTAAAAATATAATATAATAAATTAATAAGTTTTTTATGTTTATAATTAAGTAATTGACAAACTTATAAAAGGCTAGACAATTTATTAAGCATTTTTTTTATACATTTAACAATAATACTTAATTTGGATAATATATAAATATGTAAGATTTAAAATTAGTTACAAAATATTATATTAATAATAGTACTTATATGTAGAATAACACATTAATACTTATAAAATGCGTAAAAAAAGTATGAAAAATTTAGAAAAATTAAAATTGATTCAACTATTAAGTTGCTTGATTTTTTATTGATCTTTATCAACAACAACCAGTTCACTAACTTAAATTAGACCGTTTTTATAATCGATTTGGTCCAATTTTTATGAACAACTGTATGCATTGTAATATACTTTTTTTGATCTTTTGTTGGGTAAAGTTACAAAAAAAAATTAGTTTTTGCTTCTTTTTTTTTTAATTTGGACAAAGTAGTACAATGTTTTAAGCTTATAAATTTCATGGTAAAATAGATAGGCTCTACGGCCCAACTGTGTAGTATGATCTCCAGGAAATTCGGGCTAGATTTTGGAATCTAATGAGGAAAAAAAAATGAAAATCCACATTATCCGTAATGACGGACCAAACAAAAACCAAATAGGCCTAACAGTATTCCCCAGAATGGAACAATACCACTATAATTAACATGGGCCTGACATTTCAACGGCCTCAAAAGCCCATGAAATGGTGCACAAGTGAACATAACATATAATTGGTGCTGTAGCCTGTAAGTCAGTAGGATCTTCTCAATATCAATTTCAAGTTTTCAACTACCTTGATATCTTTTAAAAAGAAATAAAATAAATTTTGATCACATTCTTACAAAATAGGATATAATGCTGGTTAGTTTAAATCGTCTTGCACTTGTTCTTTTTAAACAAAATTTTAAATTTAAATTTTGCGAATATTAAAAAATTAACGTTGAAAGATATTTATATTTTTATAATCTAATTCAATTTGAATTAAATTAATTTGAATTTAATAAATTTTTAAATATTAATATTAAAAAAAAAAGGGGGAGGACGGGTTTGATCATTGTAAATCTCCACCTACTCCTATCGCTTGAACTAAACGCCTAAACCCATGTGACAAAAAGATCACTAAATAAACAAAATATCACGTCAGCTATATGGCTATATGTTTATGTTAGAGCCCGATACAACAAAGAAGTGGAACATTAAAAATCTGAAACAATATTCTGAAAAGGATTGATTAAGATGCATGTTTGTTTGTATGCATTTCACTTGACATTCTCTGTACTTTTTTCCCTCAATTATTTATCATTAAAGTATTGTCAAATTGACAATACACAAGCATGCTTAGCCCACACAATTTGAACCTCTCAGAATATATATAAACCAACCCAAACACAGAAAAACAAAATATATTTCTGCGCAAATTGGACGGACAAAAAAGGCATTTTCCATTTTTCACGAACTTATGCGCAGTTGCGCGTATATTTATTCGCACCAGCGATAATCTCCAATATCCTCCACGGTGCAAAATGATTGGTCCACGTTAAACAACCGCATGATTAGATAGATTTTTATCTGCTAATTATGATGTTAAATTCTCTTTCGGAATTCAAGAACACAAATAAATCAAAGTGGAAAGATTTTTAATGTATATCAGAGAATTATTGCTTTTAGCATTTTTAATATTATGATTTATGGTCTTTAAGATTTAAAATAATAGATCTTGAGTTTTTAATTTCAGAGATTAAATTTTGAGGACTTTTAACGTTTAGGAAATGAGTAAAATATTATTTCAGTATTGAAAAATTATAATTATTTCAATTTGATATTTAAAAAATTAAACATTTTAATTTAATTTATTTTATATTTACAGTCGTTAAATTATCAAATTTATTATTTTTAATTTTTTTATTATCAAAAGTTATCTTAAAAGGAGGAATAAAATTAATATAAATATCTATTTTAAAGATTAAATTAACATGCTTAATATTTTAAGAATCAATTAAGATAATTATAATATTTCAATAATCAAATTAATAATTTACTCTTTAGGGAAATATGCCCATATGTCCAATTTTTTCTCCATAACATCATCTTTCTTGTTATGTCAAAGTCTCCATAACATTAATTTGAGCACATTAAGAGTTTAACATGGTAAAAGACCAAAAGAAACAACTAGATAAAATGATTTGTTTTCTGAAGGTTGATTGTTTGAAAATTTAATTTTCAAAATTAAAATTTTTAAATTTTACCTTCTAGTCACCATTATTTAAAAAAGACCACAAGAACTAGTAATACTTCTTAACTTTGACTCATGTTTCAATTATAATTCATAATTTTATCTTATATCAACTATAAACTCATATGTTATTAGCTAGTTTCAATTATGTCAATGTGCCTAATGTCATTCAAATATTTACCAATAAATACTAACGTGATATTTCATCTTACACGCTTCTGCACCTACTAATTCAGCATAGCTTTGTCATATGAGATTATAACTCATAATGATTATTTTACTTCATATTGTATTTGATTATTTTCATCATGAGCCGTTCTAATCTCCACATAACAAAGTTAGAATGAATTAATAGGTGGTGAAGTGTATAAAATATAATACTACATCAATATTTGTCGTTAAATATTTAGATGACATTAATACTAATGACATAATCAAAATTAATTAAAAATATATAAATTTAAAATTATAAAATTGAAAGGTATAAATAATATTTTTGCTTGAAAAAGTATATTTTTTCCTTATTATTATTGTGCAAGAACTAGCGGTGTCGTAGTCGTTGTTGTTTTGTTGAACGGATATCGACGACAACGCCGTTTCATTAATATGACGTGTCAGTTTCAACTGCGAACTCGCGAAGTACTCAATTCAACATTTCCGGTTTCCCTATTTTCGGCGAAGAATCCGACAAAACGACCCATTGCCGTTGGCCGACGCTTCAACTGAACTGTGACGTGGCCCCCTCATGCGTGCCTCGCGTGACCTGTGTCGTTTTGTCCACGTGACATTTCACCAACCACCCTCCCACTCAAACCCCTCCTATTCTATTACTCTCCTCTCTCTGTCCCCTTGTCAGATGAATCAACCACGAGGCTCCTACTCCTCTCTTCTGGATAAATCATTAATCGCTTCATGATTTCAACGTCATCATCTATGACCAAATCGAATCAACATTTAAGGGCAAGTTACATTAATCTCATCCAAACATTAGTTAAATTACGTTTAATATTTTTTCATTTTTAAATATTATACTTGTCTTCCTTAATAATATTTTAACATGCGAAACCTCACTTTCAATCATTGTTGTTAACATCAAGATTTTAAGTAAAATAAAAAAAACACATAATAGATTCAATTTAAAATCATAATATCTTATAAAAATATAAAATTATATATATATATATATATATCATGATATAAACTTTTTTTTTGTTGCTTTAGTAAGGAATCTTGTTGATCGCAAAGAGTAATCTCTTATGGGGTACTAAAGGCAATAGGTAGATCTCTACCAATTAGGTATAATAATGTAAATAATACAAAATCATTAAAGTCTCATTATATTTCAATTAAACAAGCTCAAATGTCATTAATTAATTAAAAAAAAGAACAACCCTCACTTTCTATTGTATTTAGAAACTTTTTTTTAACAAAATAGACATTTTTTTTTCAAAACATATAATACTATATCTTTTCGTCAGCTTTCACTAAACTAACTTAAAAATTGAACAAACTATAAATGGTAATACTGTAATTATATAGTATTAGTAAAGACTTAAGTTAGTTTAATGATTTTTTATCCTAATTTACCTAATAAATTAGAATATATCAATAAATTAAAAATGACAAAAAATAAAAATATTATAGGATAGATAAAATAGTAAAATCGTAAGATTTTAAGATTTAAATATAGATACTACTGAGATCCTAGTGAATTCACATCTTACATAGGTTCAGAATCGTTCGAATTGTTTAGAATTAAGATTGTAAAATCTTAAAATTAAAATTAAAATCTTGACAATTATGCTTTCAATTTATCTTTTATTAAATCAACTAATTTTATGTATCGCATGAGATAATACTTTTATTTTAAACATGACGTGGTATACAATTAAAATAATGTTTACCTTATTTTATATATAAAACATGACATGATATACGATTAAAATAATTTTTACCTTATTTTATATATAAAACATGACATGATATACAATTAAAATAATGTTTACCTTACCTAAATTGACCTAATATAAAACCGTTACTTCATTTTATATAAATTTAAAAGTTCTTAAACAAATTTGTTATTACATAAAATACATGTTGCGTAAAAAGTTAAATTTAATAATAAAAATTAAATTAAAAAATAATTAATTGCTTTTCTTTATTATAATGGTCTCAAATTTATGTCTCTTCATTCACAAACTAAGTTTCATACTACTTGAGTCACAGAGCTTAGTGGTATTAAAGCTTTATTTATTTGCACTTAAATGAAAATTTGAATCCAATTCATTCACACTTCAATCATTAAATACGTTTTTTTATCTTTTAAATACTTAATGAGTCTAAACACATATTAATAAATTAAATTTTGTAATAAATTTTAATGTTATTCACATGTATTATTTATTTTAGACAAAAATATACTTTACTATCATAAACTTTATTTTATATGCACTTGATTCTCCTTCAACTTTAAATTTTAATAAATAACCCCCTCAAAATTTATAATCCAAGCAAAAAAAAAAAACCTTTTGTTAAATATTTTATTAATTATATTAACAATCGATACTTATTTGTTAAGTTTTAATACTTTTCAATTAATATATAATTATATTTTTTTATTATAATTTCATCATTTTTTCTTAATATATTTGTAATTTATAATTTTTTTTTACTAATAAACAATTTTCATGCATCTCAAATGTTAAAAAATTTAAAGGCAATATCTCAATATTTAAATTTATATTTAGATTCAAATATTTTAATTTTAAAAAATAAATACCTCCTAAATGTAAATATTTAGAACTTAAAGAATGCGAAGCGTAAGGTAACACCTTATCCAAAAATTGTGATAGGTTTATAATTTAATATACTGATCGGTACCGGAAACTAAACGTGAGTCACGAATTTTTTGATAATGATGCATGTGGAACAACAAGAGTCGTTGGTGACATATATATATATATATATATATATATGGTATTACTATAGTAAGCACTGAGCTGCCATTTTGGAAAGAGGTGATAGGTGTGATGTCAGAATTGTGATAGACGATACTTTGCTTCGCAACGGAGGAGACCTGCGGAATATAGGGAGGCCCCACACACTCCCTCCACTAAGGCACCTTCCCCAGACTTGACGTTCCTGCCTTAGGGGGTCCCTATCCCTATGCCCCTCTTTCTCTCCCTCATCTCATCTCTATTCTATTGCTCTACTATTCCTAACTATCGAGTCACTATCTACTATTTAAAAAAAATAAAAAAAATCTAGAGCTTAATTTTTAAACTAACTGAATTTTTTTATCATTATGTTAAAATTTATACTTATGGCAGTTAAAAAATATTTTTTTGTTATTAGAAAATTTCATTATTAGAGTGCATAAACCTGACTTCCATAGGTAAAACTTTAAATTCTGAACCCTAAATCTTAAACTTGTTCTTACAACAAAATTAGTAAAAAATTATGAGATCTATTTATAAATTTTTTAGAGATAAATCATTAGAGTAGAGAGTTACTTAAAGTAAAAAATAATGATATGATATTATAAAACCTACAATAAAAAATTCATTAGAGTTGCAATATTAAAGATGAACAGTAAAAATTTTAATATCTTGAAATATTAAACTCTCTATGTACTTACTCTTAGAATTATAATAAAATTTTATATTTTTTTCCAAATATTTATATTTATATCCATTTAGTTTCCCAAGTCTCAATGCTTTAATTTAATTTATGAAATATTATGGTTTGTAACGAACATTTTATGATTTAGGATAAATTGTATTGATGAATTTTGTTTTTAAAAGATGGATGTCTCAATTTAATTTATAAAATATTGTGTTCATTTTAATTTATTTTATTTTGTTATTTTAACAATTCAAATTTTAAAATTTAATAATGATAAATTTTTTGTGATTTAGTAATGAATTATATTGATTTAATTTTTAAAAGATCATACGTTTCAATTTAATTTATAAGTTATTATATTTGTTTTAATTTGATTATTTGTTTTACTAAATTAAATTTTAGGAATGAAAATTTTAAAATTTAGTAGCAACAGATTTTATAATTTTTAACAATAAAAATGATTAAATTAAAACACATATAATTATTTAGAAATTAAATTAAAATATTTAATTTTTTAAAAAATTAAATTAAAAATTTGTAATTTTTCAAGAGTCAAATGAGTGGTTTACTCTTAGAATTCAATAATTGAAAACTTACTGTGTTTGAAATCAATTCGAGCTCTATGGATGCTATTTATTTATTTTTAAATTAACAGAACTTAAAATTTTGCCCAGGTGAACAAATATAAAAACATATTCAAACTAATTATTGTTGGAGAGTATATAGTCCTTCGTGTTTCTTATTTCCTCGAAAACTACAATATTCCACGTGTCCATTCACACATCTGGCATTATCCCCGGGTCCCACATCGCACCGACCATATGACCCTCCCCATGTTTCCCACCCTCTCTCTGTATCTTTATCTGCTTTAATCCCTCGCCGCTCATCTCTTTTCCTCGTTCCGCGTTTTCAGTTTCAAACGCGTACTCTAATTTACGACACGCTTCACAGTTCACACAAGTGCTGTTTCCAGACAACTCCATGCATGCCGTGATCAAATAATATTACTTTGCCTATTTTATAATTTAAATTATTATAGACTAAGTAGAGAATTCATTTCCCTAAATACGCATGATTAAATTTTGAAGAATGATAGTTCAAATAGCATTTTTCACTTATAAAAATACAGGGAAGGGAAGTATATATAAACAAATTTAATTTGAATGCATGTAATTACTTTTTTTTAATAATGTTGTCTTTATATTTTATAAACTTATTATAATTTTAAAAGATTTAGTATCAACCCACCATTCCCTTCCTTAATATGCTATAAAATTTTACAGACACAATCAATTATATGTTATTTTAGCACTTTGGATATGCATTCACAGTAACTCATTCAACTGATCACTACGTATATATTACATTCTGCAAATTCATATAAGTAATTTCACTCCACTATTTTATATTACGCTTTGTATATGAATCATGCATATTCAAAGGACCCAATAATATATAACTAGCCACCTTAATATAATTGAAAATGATATTGACAAATATTTAGTAATAATGATCAAATTAATAATTTTAAAATAAAGGCCCAATTACACATTTTAAAATCATATATAGACTAACTTAAAAATAGATTAATTTAAATAAAATTAGTAAAATAATAATCACTAATTAACTATATAAATATTGCACAATTAATGGTTGAATTGTTTAGCTCTTCGAATTATTACTCTAAACGCCTGGCCAAGAAGTTATTGACTCTGAAATCCAATGATACTTGGCTAATAAATTAGGTTCCGCCACAATCCACACGCCGTGCATAATGTTGGAGTCGAGACTTAAAAGATTAACAGACTTATATAATTAACTACGAGTTTTGACTATGAAGACTATCTAGGCGAATTACATCATAAATATTTATTACTAGGATATCGGTTGATTTCTTTAAATTCTTGGCAATAATAATAGACCCATAGGGTCCAAGGTTTTCCAGATCCTTTCACATCGGTCTCCCTATCTCTCTCTCTCTTTATTTTTATTTTCTTGTGAAACCACCTATATCACCCAGTACTCTTTAATTTATTAAACGCTGAATGATTGAACTGAAAAAAACGAGCACACAAAATCATAAGACATCAGTTTCAACCAAACAGAGACAAAGATTCTGTGGAAGAAATGCAAGTGGGAATTAAAGTGAGAACTGAGAACCCACAGATTCTTTTCTTCGAAGAAATGTCAATAAAAAACAACATTACCCTCTCTGATGTGTGCCCTGGAATGTTTGGGCACAGTTTCCCATCACTCACTTTTGCATTATTTTCTCCCTCTCTGTTTCCTTTGACTGATTTGTAACTTTGACCAGTCAACCAACAAACATGACCTTAGCTAATCCCTATGATGTCCCTGTTCATACATATATATCTATGTAACATGGCCCACCGCCTCCACCTATTTTTGCACTCTCCAATATGGGATATAGCCCACAACGCCTTGCATTTTCAAACAAACGCATATATGTTAATTTATTCTAATTATATATTATAGTGTTCAATTTAGGTTCGCTTTGAATGGACATATAGGGTGCAAAGAAAGCAAGAGTCTTCCATAGGATCCACTGGATATATGTAATATCATAGTGGAATCAATCATTGTTAGCTAATTATTTTCCACAACTTTAAAAGATAATGACAGTTCAAGAAAAAAAAATTAAAGTTATTAGTAACCTAGTTTTTCCCGCCATCCACGCTCCCTGCTTCTGATCATATGGTCATGGAGGCATTACATTACACCCAATTTAGCAACAAATCAAAAGGTGGGTACTTCCATATCCCATATATATTTCTACCATTCTCTCTTTATTAAAGCTAACCTGCGAATCCAAAATTTGGCTCGTGGTAGTGATAGTTGTTTAAATCTTCATACTAAAATGAATGTTCGATTCCGAAAAATGTCAAATCGAGAGAGAGCACCCTTACTTCTTGCTTCTAATAAATTCAAAAGAAATTAATCTTTACTCTAATTAGGTGGAAGAGATATCTCTGGTAAAACCCCCAAAAAAGAAGAACTAATCCTATGAACCCAAAGTTAATTAACTTATCACCATGATATTGGCTTTTTTGAGTTCCTAGAATAATATAGGTTCGATTCTTAGAAATATCAATTGGAGAAGGGTTCTACTTTTTACACACAATAAACTTGAAAGAGACTAGTTTTTCATCTAATTAAATGGAGAAATATTTTTAAATACCTAAAAAATAAAAAGCTAACGATATGATACCCAACATTCAACAGTTCTATATAATGATACTGACTATATGAATCTCGAAAATAATAAATGTTTAGCTTCTAAATACGTCAATTTGAGAAGGACTGTATCATTAATTTGAGGCTTTGAGCTCAAACAGTCTAAAGCAGATTAGATTTTATTTTTTTTTTAAAAAAAAGCTAATTACCCTATGATGTGCTGTTGAATTGGTGGTCACACATCACATGCATCGTTAATTTGTTAATTATATTTGTGGGATTTGGGCTTATAACAGCAATGATTTGTTAGGTCAGCGATCACATTGGGTGGATTGCATGTTTATCCTGTAAATTAACTAATTAGTGTGATAGAGAAAGCAAGGGATGAACCAATGACTGCTCTCTGTATATAGGGTGTTAACTTTTTTCTAAGCAATCTTGATAAGGAAATGAAACAAGAGTGAGTACTTTTGTTACCAACAGCTAAATCACAATGCGCCAAATGTGGAGAATAATCTGATTAAGCTGTAGATCATAAATCATTCCATCGCTTCATAGTTGACAAATTAATCATGGTTCCTGTCATACAATCATCTCCCATATCGCTTACTATTTATTTTGGGTAGATAAAATTATTGATTTAGACTAATTGTATCAATTTAGACATTTAAAAAAAATTTCTCTTTACTTTTGTCTTTTTATATGATTAGAAATGATAAATTTGAAATTTAATAATAATAAATTTAAAAAATTGGAGATAAAAAGTAAAAAATGAGACAATTATAGTTTTTTGAGAATTAAATTAAGATAATTAAAATTTTAAAAATTAAACTGAGAGAAACATAATCTATGAGCACTAAATCAATAATTTATTTTTTTTTAAAATCCTTTAAATTCTGAATCACTTCTAAGTTGATTATTCTTAAACTTTCAATTTTGAAAATTAGATTTATAAACAACGTCCAATATTTAAAAAACAGGTAAATCTCTTCAAATTCTATTCTTAACATGTTATTCTTTTTCACATGTCAGATGTGATTGCTAAAAACCTAAACCGGTAAAATATTTAAACATATATATATATATGCCATAACCAAACACTTATTACTAAGTTGAAAGTTATAATCGATAGTCAAAACAAAACTCTATCCTATTCACTTAACCCAAGGTAAATCAGATTTCCAAAGGTTATAGTTTATCTATAATGAAACCGTAACTAAATGTATTGTTAAAAAAGTTACAGTCTAAACATGTATTTCACCACGGTTATAATTATGACTAAAAGTATTATAAAAATATTAATTAAAAGTACATTTAGCTATAATAATAATTGTGATTAAATATCTCAAAACTGTAACTAAAAGACACTAAATTTTAAGCGCAAAATTAAGATGATATTTATCCTACCTATAATACAGAGCCTCAATCTAACCCATGCCATAAGATATATAAATGTTACTAAACCATTGTCAACAATTATAATTTTTTTTAAAAAAATAAAATGCTAAATGAATGAAATAAAATTGATTCAATGACTCCTTGAACACAAGAGACAATTCTTTCTCGTATGGAGTGAGAGGAGGAGGCGAGTGAAGAGAATTGAGTGAGTTGGGAGGGAGAATGAGGAGGGAAGGGGTACGTGTTCCAGTGAGTGGAAGTTGAGTAAGACAAGAGAGTGTGTATGGCGAGAGAGCATGATTGAGGGACCACCTCCCCTCCCCCAAGCAACCTGCACTCATGTGGTTGGTAGGTGCGCCAGCCTTCGTCTTAATTCCTTCCATGTAAAACCATGACATTCGTCGTCACCAAATCGTGTTTGTTAATTAGTAAAAAAATTATTTTAATTTAATTAAAAATATTAAGTTTGATTTTATAGAAATGAAGTCGTATGAAAATTTATTAAAAAAGAAATTTTATCCTTTATTATAATTTTATCTGATTTAAATTTAAATTAATCAATATTTGTTTGTTGTTCAAATAAAGAAAAAAAGACACGAGGCAGAGGGGTTTGACAGTGGAGACTGAAGAACAATTACAACACTTAAAGATCTTGTACCATTACCCTCAACAAGAAAGAAGAATCTGGTCCGTCTCTCTCACTCTGAGTGGCACTGTACGAGTCAGGATTGTTGAAGATTGAAGATTATGCATCGTGTGTCGCTGTCATATGTGTTCCCTCGCTGTCCCCATGCATCATTACCCGTCCACATCGTCCCACCATTCAACAAACCTCCACACTGCCTCCCCTTTCATTCATATCTATCCATTTTAATGTGGGCCCCACCCCCTCATCACCCCCCTCCTTAACCACCCTTCTTAGACCATATCTTTGTTCTTCTTCCTCTCTAGACCCCTAGCTACCCATGTTTTAAATTTGTGCATCAATCAATTATTCTTCTTTGAATAGCTTTCTAATTTAAGCAATATAGTAAGAATCTCATGATTCTTAGGGTGAATTATTTTTTGATTTTATTATTTTCAAATCTTAAATTTATTATTGTTAATACATTACTTTGACATATGTATGGAAAGAATAAAATTAAGATAAATATAATTTTTTAATAATTAAGTAAAATTGATATAAGTTTAGTCTTTCAATAATTAAATTTAGGTAATTTTAATATTTAAGAGCAAACAAAATTAATATTAAAATTAATTTTTTTATTGACATAAAATTTCTTATTTTGTTCTTAATGTATATCATAATATATAATAAAAGTTAAAGAATTGTAATCTGAGAAGAACCATATATTTTGTATAAAATTAAGTTTATTAAAAAAATAATTCAACTATTAAATATTAAATACCGGAGAAATTTAATTAAAATAAGATATTATTTATATAATTTAATCATATATTAATATAGTAATCATGGGAACACGAGTACACGAGGTTTTCATGTTTGGAGTCTAAAACAATCGCAGAGGTTTTGGGCGATGAATTGGGCGTAGCGGAAGAGGAAGTGGGGAATGAGTGGGGACCACCGACAGTGGACCCCACTAACAGTTGCATTCACTCGAGTGTGGGACCCACCAACACGCAGACAGAGAGCCACAGAGAGAGAGAGAGAGAGAGAGAGAGAGAGAGAAGTTTCTTAGTAAGATGAATGAAACCGTTGTAGAACAGAATTGGGTGGGAAGGGGAGGGCTCACTAGAATTTTCTAAATGCTTTCTCTGCGTGCAAGCCAAACTCATCCATCATCATCATCATCATCTCGTACGGCATAACCCTCCCATCATTACCCATCTCTCTCTCTCTTCGGGATTGCTTTATATATCTGGGACCTCTCCATCTATCCCCTCACTTTGCATGCTCCCTCAAACCTTCTCTCTCTACCTCTATACGCTTCTGTGACTCTCTTTCTTTTTCTCTGATACTACGCACATACGCACTTTACCCATATCCTTAGAAACTCATATTTCATCTCTCAGTTTGAGTTCATTGTATGGATGGATCCTTCCACTGTACAACACCAGGTAAGATATATGGCTGCTTCCTCTCTAATTAACACACACACACACACACACATATATATATAGATGCCTCTAGTCTAGATCTCTTCTTCATGCCTTTTCTTTTCTTTTCTTTTTTCTTCTCTGGTTTATTAATTTAGGGAGTGAACGTGATTTCGGCCGTAGTCCTTAGTTAATTCAGTAATTCTTCATGAAGAGTAAATATGTCACAGAATGAATGGATGGATTTGATTGATTTTTAACTATTTTTACGAATCCTTTGGAGCAAGTATATGGGAAAGCCGGCTGGATCTGTACTGTTGTTGATACGAAGAAGGGCATCTCTCTCCAAATGGATGAGTAAAGATATGATTTGAACTTTGAAATTGGTGTCTTAATTCCAGCCTCCAAGTTAGGGCAAAGTTTTCTTACGAAAATATAAAAAACTTGAATTTTTGTCCCTCTTGAGAGAAGTTTTATGCCTATTGAGTGCACAAATCACTAAATTTTACGTTTAGCTGAAGGAAAACTGCTCTGTAGTTTTTGGGTTTCATGAGACATATACTTAATTCCGATTGGTTTTCTGTTGGTGAATTTTACAGCAAATGTCTAGCCAGACACTGGAGACCATGATAGCTTGCTCAAAAGCACAGCAAGAGAGGAAGCCAAGGCCTCAGCCAGAAGAAGCATTGAAGTGCCCAAGATGTGACTCCACCAACACTAAATTCTGTTACTACAACAATTACAGTCTCTCTCAGCCCAGATACTTCTGCAAATCATGCAGGAGATATTGGACCAAAGGAGGAACACTGAGAAACGTTCCAGTAGGTGGAGGCTGCAGGAAGAACAAAAGGTCTTCTTCATCAAAGAGATCTCAAGATCCAACATTACTCCCTCCTCACACCAGCAACAATAACCCACTCAATGCTCTGCCTCCATTATCTTACGACTCAAACGACCTCACTCTGGCGTTAGCTAGGCTCCAAAAGCAGTCTTGTACAACAGGGCAAATGGGTTTCGATGACCATGATCTTTCAATTCTTGGGAACCCCACAAGCAATACCCATTTTGATATTCTTGGCAATCCCTCAAATCCTGGCTTTTTAGATGCGTTTCGGAGTGGGTTCATGGAAACCCAGAATGGGAATCTGCAGAATCTGTACTGTGGATATGGGAATGGGGACATGGGAGAGGTGGATAATAGTAATGCAGAGATGAATATGATGCTTCCCTATGAACAAGAAAACAGTAATGCCCCCACGACTCAAGCAGTGACAGTCACTACCATGAAGCAAGAAATAATGTGCAATGGCAGAGAACAGAGTGAAAGTAATAGGGTGTTGTGGGGCCTCCCATGGCAGCTCAATGGAGATATAAACATGGGAGGGCTTGATTCAGGAAGAGGAAGCTGGAATAATGGTCTCAGTTCATCTTGGCAAGGGCTTCTCAATAGTCCCCTAATGTAAAAACAAACAGAAAGGAAGGTCTTTGAATTTCTAAACTTTCAATCCTTTTGAGTCTAGTTTTGGGTTAATGGAGAACTGATTCATTTGAATCACCTCTCTCTCTCTCTCTTTTTTGTTTTTTTTTCCTTTCTTGTTTGCTGGGTTTTCTTTTTTCACTTAGAAAATGTCAAATTTTTTGTATTACCAGTTATTGGTGAATAGACTAATGAAATTTCAGATTTGTTTGCTAATCAAGTCGTGCAAACTGGAAGTTATGAGAGGAAGTAGTGAAATGAAACCACAATTTGTTTATTTTGAAGGAATTCAAATCTTCTCATGTTGTAGTGGTAACCTGATTCTTGTATTCTTTTATTATGATCATCAAACCTGGAGGTTATGTCAGCACCAAAACATCAGAGCATCCAGATTGATTTTAGAGAGAGAGAGAATGAAAATGATGTTTCGAAGTTTTGTGCGATCTGAGTCTGAAGTGTGTGAGCAGTTTGGTTTTTGAAATAGGGTGGTGTTTTGTCAAGGTAGATTCCTAGAATTAAAATAGTTTCTAAATCGGAGGGATTGAGAATTTCTCGTATCCCTAAGAATTAAAAATTTCAGTGAAGCAAGAGCGGCAACTTCGGAAGGATTTTTGTGAGTCTTGGCGCTTAGCACGGAACAAATCTAAGGATTTGGGCATGACAAGCCAGTCAGTCATCACAATGGAAATCATATGAATATGCCTACCTCACTCCTCAGTCCTCAGAACAGTAATCATTGACAATGAGCAAGATTTGCTGAATCAGGGTTTGGATTTTTTTCAACAGATATTTGTATTTTTAACTATAGAAAAATGACCCTCGAGAAAATGATTCCTTCTGGTTTTCAAGTTTATGTATTATTTGTTTTAAAAAAAGTTATTGAAACTGTGGGCTAATCCATTGGCCCGTTTAAGGTTAGGTTAGAGAATATCTGATCCGTTTAAAAAATGGGTCTACTCCACCCAATTTTAAAAATATTAGGACTAAATCAGATCAGGTCAAGTCAGGCTTGATCATGTCCTGCTTTTTATTATTATTTATTATTCTTTTTAATTTGATATTTTATATGAAAATGAAATAAACTTTAATTTGAATATGTATTATTTTATGTAACCAATATTATTTTCGCAGTTTTTAAAATTGAATCGATCATTGAACTAATAAATGTATCGTTTCAAAGTTTAATATTTAGATAGTGGTCGAATCGCGATCGAACTTGTGATAATTAAAAAATATTAAAAATAATATATATATATATATATATATATATATATATATATATAAATTAAAATATTAAAATATTTAATATAATTAATAATTCATATCAACAAGTGAAGGAAATAAAAAATAATAATTTATAATTGATTATTCATCACAATTCAAATTATCCACAATTTCAAACTAAGTTTAAATAAAAATTTTTTATATTTTCATAGTTCATACAATCAAAAATAAAAACTAAGTGTAACAAAATTAAAATCATAAACAAAAATAAAAAATCAGAAATCAGAAATCTCAAATATCAATATTTCATTTCATACAATTAGAAACAAAAATCAGAAGCAGAAATCAGAAACAAAAAAGAAAAAAAATGCAGAAAAAGGTTGTAGGGTAAAAAAAGAAAAAGAGGAACCAGTTCAACTGTTGAACCGCCCGATTCACATGGTTTAAAACTGATTAAACCAGTTTCATACTAGTCCATTGGGGTATCGTTTTTGTTTTTGCCGAATCAGATCGAATTGGACCCCTAACCGATTACCAATTCAATTGGTCTAATTGGCAGGTTTAGTCTAATTTTGTAAATAGTGATTATTTTAGACATTTAATTTGTTGACTTTAAGACAGAGTTATATTTTAATTTTTAAATATTTGATAAGTTTTTTATTTTAATAAATAAATATTTGATAAGCTGATTACTTATCTTTTATATACACTCACACACACATAAATATATATTTAGTATTATTTAGTCATAATAAATAATATATTTTAAAATACTTTTTTAAAATAAGGCTGGATTGGAGTTGGAAAACATTAGCTCATATTTAAAAAGAGCAGTCTGACTTGGCCATAATATTATTAGGGCCAAAGTGAATTAGAGATAGACTAGATTAAATTGACCCGTTTTAACACTTTTATAATTATTACAAGTAATGAAAAAGATTATATATAAACTAAAACAAACATATAAAACTAACGCAATTTATCACGTAATATCTTATGTTTTAATCATTTTCAAAACATTTCCACTCACACTCTTTTAAAATCACACATTTTTTCAATATTTAACTGATACGTAATGTTTTTGTTTTTATAGTTCAGGGATAAGTTGTTACATTTTAAAATTTAGCTACTAAAGTTATAATTAAATTATAACTCAAGAATTACGTGTCATGTTCCCTTATTTTTATAGCTTTAATCTTTACTACGTGTCTGTCTTCTGAGGGAGCGTAAAAGAAAATGTCTAAGTATGAAGGACGTATGTTATTACGTATATAAAAAGCTTAGCACGAGAGTACAAAAAAATGAGGTTAAGAGTTGTCCCAGCGATGTATTAGATTTAAGCTCCACAATCTTCCTTATTTTTAGTTCCTGACCCTATGGGGCTTACTAACAAGAAGAATGGACATTTAAAGTTGACTCATCGCAATAATAGTAACAGTTTGAACTAAAAAATGACAATAATTTAATTTTTAGAGAAATCACTTTAAAAGAGAACTCTATTATTTTAGCCTAAAAAACTTAAAAAAGAGATTATTCTTTTGTTTTGTCGAATGAGATGATACTTTAACAAAATACAAGAATAGGAAGATTGCGCAAACCATCTGCATTATACCTCGAACTGAAATAGTACCACCTCTTTATCACATGCATTTGGAATAGTAGAATACAATAGGATTGTCTTTTGTGAGGAATAATTTTGTTCGCCAGATTTTAGCTATTGATCATAAAGATTAATGGCCCAATTTTTAGTGGTATTTCGTTTTAATATACTATTTTAAAATTTAAGTTTAATCTTGAATTGTCCATGCCTCATATGAGAATCATAAGTTACTATTCTATATAGGACAGGAGACAGTATGGTTCCTATAAAATTGCTCCTTTCCTTTAATTTTTTTCTTTTTGAATACTGAAGAAAAAAGTACTAGGCATAAGCTGTGTGTGTAACTAAAAGTATGTTGTAAACCTGTAAGACAGAGAGAGAGGAGCCGTTTGGTAGCACTAAAATCACTGGAAAGGAACTCTGTCTTCTCGTAGTGTGCCTTTTTTGTTACGTTTGGTGAGTGAATTGTAGAAGTAAGAAAATGAATCTGAAAGTCTCTTTTCCTTTTTTTTTTGTACGATTTATTTTCCATCTCACAGAGAGATAGAGACCAGTGAACGAAGGGAGCTTGGTGAGACGAGATGGAAAGGGAGACGCCGAAGGGTAGTGGCGGAGCCACATATAGCTGAGGGGGTGAATTTTACAAATTTTCATGTAAATTTTTTTTTCATTTTGCCCCCTCCTTTTTTTTGAACCTCTTTAATATTTTTTAAATCTCCTTTAGTAACTCAGTCTCTCTCTGCTGCTCATAGTCACGAGACCCCTACTCAATGGCCAAGTTATATGTAGTTGAGGTGGTGCAGGAGTTTTACAAATTTGCATGTAAATTTTTTTTTCATTTTACCCCCTCTCTTTTTTTGTGAACCCCCTTTAGTGACTCAGTTCATATCTTCTACTTATAGTCACCAAACTTCCACTTCCCAGAGTCACGAAATTTGTTTTTGATGATGGTTAATTTCTCATTCTATTATTAGGGACTTCTTTGTAAAAGCTTGAAATTTGAGATTTTTGTACATAGGTCTAATTCTATCAAATTAGTTGATTGATTATGCAATTAGGATTTAGAAAAAGACAGATTTTTTTCGTAATGAAATATTTTTTAAAAGGAAATTACCATCAAATAAGTAACAAATTGAAATTAATTTAAAAGAATTGCCATCAAATACAGAAAAACGAATGAAAATTTTGCCCCATAACTAAGGGGTCCTGGACACACTACTGCTAGAGGGAGACCAGTGAGCGAATGAAGCTTGGTGAGATGAGATGCCAGAGGGAGATGCCAGAGGGAGAGCAATGAGCAATGGGAGAGGGAGACCGGTGAGCAATGGGGAAAGGAAGATTGAGGGAGAGTCTGATGATGATTCAGAAAATTATAAGGGCAATTTGAAAAAATTACTCACATATATTTCTTTCCTTTTTTTAAAAAAATACATACTAAACAAAATTATACATCTTTCCTATTATTCTTTTCCATCCTATACCAAATTTTTTTTTCCTTTTCCTTTTTCTTTTTCTTTTACTTTCCATTTTCTTACTACCAAAGGGGCCTATAGTATAATATATAATATATACAAGCGCCAGCCTAATTCCACATCACAAGAAAAGTTTACAATAATTTAGACAAAGATCAAGGTTATATAGAGCTTAATTTCTAAAGAGTTCAAGATCTCAATTTTCAAATTTTTCTAAATTATTCAATGAATTTCACATCTAGCAAATTAGGCAATCGGATTTTCCCAATAACGGTAACGCAGTTATTTAAACCTTTATTATTATTTTCTTTGCTGATATAAATAATTTTTTTAATTTTTTAATTGTTGGGTCTTGATCTACGTGCTATGTAAAAGAGGTTGACCTCGGGCTCACCTCACCAATCGGCCCAAATAAGACCACTGTTGGTTCAATATTGACAAAAGACTTTGAAAGAGGCCCAAGTCATTTCAGACAAAAAAGTGAAATAAAACAATTAATGGCCCATTTTCAATTTTAAAAAAGGCCAATTGGAAGGGGCAAAAAGGTCTAATAAATTAACATTTTAATGGCCCATTCTCAATAAATTCCCTAAGTATTTTCTGTTAATTAAAATCTAGCTATGATACATTCCAGCTTCACTTAAGAATTAAAAACACTTACATAACAAATGAATCGGAGATCTTTTTTTTTTAACCTTAACAAATGAATCGTTTTAATTAGAAATCCAATATTTAGAGGACTAACCTGAAAATTTTCATATTTACAGAAATAAATTAAAAAATAATATTTGAAGAATAAACTAAGTAATTTACTCAAAAAGCACTTTTTGAAAAAAGAAATAAGCAAAAGTCAGAAGACATTGGAATAGGTTCTCTTCTTCCATGAATCTGGACTGTCAATCTAGATGAGCCTTTTATTCTATTTTTTAATTAATTTTTAAAAAATACAATTTAATTATGGATAGTAGATTTTTCAAATAAGTGATTTAAATAAAATACAAATTGGAACAAATATGGTGTTTGTTTTTACATGACAAACAACAGATTCAATTTTATTTCATTCGGCCTAAATGTTTAAATTTGAAAATCAAAAGTTCATATAACAGTTATTGTCTAGGTTTTTTTTGACTTTTTTTTTAAAAACCATTGATTAAAAAAATAATGATCCAAATTAAAAAAAGAAAGAAATAGATCAAGGACAAGATCCTAATCTACAGGACCTTTCTAATTTGTATACATAAGTACGTAACAAGACTGAATTTTGGTCCTAAGGGTTGCCTCTGAAACTGCAACCACTTTTTAGGCATCACGACTTAATGCTGGAATCCTTTAAATGTGTTTGACTGACTCTGATTGGGACCCATATCGACTTGACGCTCCGAAGCCCAAGGCTTTGGATTTTGTTCAAATTCCTTCAGATTTTAGACAAGAGTTCAGACCTTGAAAGTCTTCATTTCGGACAAGAGCCATATCCTCAACTTTTCTTCTGTGCTTAATTCCTCTATCTCTTTTATGACGACGCCGACATATATATATATATATATATTTGAGTTTCATTTCAATCACAAATAATTGGTTACATGTATTACGTATATATAGCAATATAATTCACTAGCATCTAAACATTGATGGTATTATATGTGCATATACATATATATATATATATATATATATATACACACACACACATTCTCAAGACGTTTTCTTCTATATTCACATTGATGTCAGAAACAGAAATTTTACGCGCTACATTGTATGGTTTTGGGAATTGGGATCACATGCACCTAAAGGCTTTTTTCACAATCTATGCGATGCTGCTTTCACAGTTGGCGCATTGTTATGGAAAGTTGGTCTTTTGTGGAGATCGAGTTTTTCACTTTTTAATTTGTTTTCAAATTTGTGTCATTCTTTTTTTTAATTATGATATAAATCTCAGGACAAAATCAAAAGTTGAAAAGCTAGATTTTTACAGAAGTCGGGCTTCTGCAAAATCCTTTGCAGATATAAACTTTGCACTATGGCTGTGTTTGATTAGTAAAATAAGTTATCTTATAGTTTATTTAACTAGCTTATAAACTTGTTAGAAGTGTTTAATAAACGAGTTTATTTTAATAACTTATAATTTATTCTAAAATTTTATTTTGAGTAACTTATAACTTTTGTACTTTTCTTTCTATTTTACCCTTATCATTTTATTAAAATACGCATTACACCCTTATCTCTCTCTCTCTCTCTCTCTCTCTCTCATATATAATAAAAATATATATTTAATTAATTATATATATAATAATTTAAATTAATTTAATTTAAAACAAAAAATAATATATTTATATGTATATAATAAAAATATATACATTTAATGAATTATATATATATATATAAAATTTAAATTAATATAATAAAATATATAAAATATATTTAATTAATTATATATGTAATAGCTTAAATTATTTTAATTAAAAAACAAAAAATAATATATTTATATGTATATAATAAAAATATATACATTTAATGAATTATATATATATATATATATAATTTAAATTAATATAATAAAATATATAAAATATATTTAATTAATTATATATGTAATAGCTTAAATTATTTTAATTAAAAAACAAAAAAATAATGTTTATTTGTATTATTTTGGAATTATAAAATATATGCACTTTTATCTCATTTTAGATTTTTCAGCTATTTAAATAGTTACTTTTACTAAATATTTCTAATTCAATAAACTAGCTTAAAAGCTTTTGACTTTTAGCTATCAGCTATAAGCTAAAAATTAATTTATAAGTTTTCAGCTAACTTTTAAGCTTTCAGTTAGTTTATAAGTTAATTTTGCCAAACATACCCTATACCTACGAATGTGTGCAAATTGTATTAAACTAATAATTCGGCATAGACAATTTTGATAACTTCAATTTACTAAAGATAAATGAGTTAGATTGGTTTAGATTCAAAATTTTTTTATTAAGTAACCAAAATTAAATTTAAATCGACCTATCAGCTCTACTCAATCTCACATTGGTTTGAATTGAACACGACCTAATACACACTTTTTCTGTTACAATAACAAAATATTTCAAAACCATTTTAATTAACTTCACTGGGTAAACTTCCACAAGTAAGGCAACCCCCCCTTTTTTTTTTTGAGGCCAAAAAAGAAAAAACTGAAACATGTAGTTAGCATTATAATGTTTGGAGCTTGCAAGCGTTAGATTTACATGCAAATGTTCTAGTCATAAAAAAAGGACATTTAAGTAATAATATATTTAAAGGTGAATTATACTATGCAAATTCATAATTTTGTGCATGGGTGGACAAAAATTATTACCAATACTTGTTTTCAAATGACTAATATATTCAAAAGATATCTGGTAATATGTTTAAAAAGATATTATCACTACTTTCAAATACAATTAATTTGCTTATGAGTTATAACTCAAGTGACACTTCTCCTGAACAGAAGCTATAAGATGTCTTACGGGACGTTTGGTAGGTGCTGAATGTTGGAAAGGAAATGCGTTTTCTAATACTGTGGCGTTTTCTAATACTTTAGCTTTTTTCCAACGTTTGGTAGCATGTATTGTATTCATTGGAAATGGAAGTCAGAAATCTCTCTTCCGTCAAAATCATCATTTTGGCTTCCATCGTATATTGGATGGAAAACCGGTCATTTAGATGGAAAACAAGGTAAAATTTCTTATTTGCCCTCGCTCTGCCAATTCAAATGTCAAGAATGCCCTGATGCCTTAAAAAATGTTGATAAAGGTCTTGTGGTTGCCGCTGTGACCTCTGATCTTGCCAGAATCCCCAGTCACCGTTGAAGCTTTCACTGCTTGTCTGGCACTCGTCCTTCATCTGCGACCACAATTGTGCACATGCTTCATTTGAACATCCTCATCTCACATCTCACAATAAGCTCCCATTTTACAGTGTTAGTTATTTTTTTTTTTGCGTTTGTTGTTAATCTCCTGTCTTGTTTTAGTATTTTGGTGTTTATAAATCTCTTTATTCTCTATTTTTTTGTGCGTAAATATTTTTTTTTCATCCGTCATTGTAATTATATATAAGCACTGCCTAAAATCTCTTATGAGCAATCTGTTGTTATGTAGCATAAATTTACTTGCTATAATTACTTTTAAAATAATTTTTCACAATATTCCTGTACTAATGCCAACAACAGGAAGAGTAGCCTGTTTGCACATGTCTAACATTGTGACTTATACATTGGTCTGTCATTTTAGAATAATTACAGCACTTTGTCAGTAAATGAATCTATCATTACAGCGCTAATTAGTTATTTTGTGAAGAATCAGCATTAGCAAAACATTAGAAAACATCTTTAAAGTATGAAGCATTTTGGTTAACACTTTATCTGATTGTGGATACTATGTTACAATTATGGATGGACTGAGAAAGCAGATAATTGCAAAAGCAGTTGGTTCAGTTGTGTCATGGTGGGTTCATATGGTAATTGCTATTTAGAAATATTATATCTCCATTAATGCGGTTGGTAGGCATCAAATCAGTAGGGTGCCTTACACAATTAACTTTCACTCTCATAAAACTCATTTTAAAAGCTTGATATATAGTAGTGATAAAGCCTGTTTTGACTTAACAAGAATGAATAGGTCAACATTAGATAGACTTTGTGAGATGCTTGATTCTATAGGAGGACTTAAACCTACCAAAAACATACTTGTAGATGAGAAAGTGTCAATATTTACATATATTTTATCTCATCATGTGAAGAATAGGGTTATCCAACAACAATTTAAGAGATCAGGTGAGAGTGTGAGTATGCATTTTAATAGGGTACTCAATGCAATGATGCATTTAGGAGGAGTACTTTTCAAATCCCCTGACCGGGTGCCTGCTGATTAGTAGATCCTAGTTGGAAATAGTTCAAGGTACTCTCTATTTCATATTTTACTATGTGATCAAGTTGTGTATAAATTGTAAATTAAGCCATGAATATGATTTTTCTACAAAATTATGTTGGTGCCATCGATAGAACACATATAAGACTTACAGTCTCAATGGAAGACCAACCATGGTATATAAATTGAAAAGGTGAGATTACAACTAATGTACTAGGCGTTTGCTCCCAAGATGGCCAATTCATCTTTGTCTTCCTGGGTGGGAAGGATCTGCAGCTGATGGACGAGTTCTACATAATGCAGTTTCTTGGAGAAATAGACTGAGAGTTCCATCAGTTGAGCATAAAGAATTATTTCAATATAAGTTGGTAGCCATGTATGAGTACTGACATGTCGATTGTTGTCTTTGAAGGGTGTTATTATCTAGTGGATGCAGGGTTTACCAATTGTAAGGGGTTTTAAGCACCTTATAGAGAACAGAGATATCACTTTAATGAGTGGAGACGTGGTTCTCAACCTACAAATCCTCGTGAGTTTTTCAACATGAAACACTCAGCTGCCCGTAACGTTATCGAGAGGTGCTTTGGATTGTTGAAAGTGCGATAAGTCATACTTAAAAGCCCCTCATTTTATCATGTCAGAATACATAATCGAATTATAATTGCCTGTTTCCTGCTCCATAATCTCATAATGCGGTATAACCAATTGGATCCATTTGAAGACCCAGAAGGAATAGAATTAGCATAACTATATGATGATGAAGATGATCTGACTGTAATTAAGCCTACTAATGAGTGAAGTCAGTGGAGAAATAGCCTAGCAGATGAAATGTATAGTGAATTTAGGCATAGGCGAAGATGTACTTATTATGTTTTGATAATTCAACTACTATAATGTGACATTAATTGCATTGCACGAGTATTGTAGTGTTTTAAGACTGCACATTAAGCCTTTTTATATTTTGATAGTTGCTATTGTTTTGGGTTGGTAGTTACCACTTCTTTTTTTAGTTTTATAATTTGATAAATAATTATTTGCACAGTTTGGTAAGTATTTGCTGACTGATAGCATGGCATACCACTGGACACCCGAGGAGGATGAAATGCTAGTGGATGCACTTGTAGAACTAAAGGTGGCTGGAGAGCTATATCGTTATGAAAAGACCTTCCAGTCAGGTTACTTACAAAAATTAGAGAAGAAACTTAATGAGAAAGCCTCCGGCTATAGGCTTCTAGGAACTCCACATATACTATCCAGGATGAAGACATTGAAGAACAGCTGGCAAGTTGTGTATGACTTGCTTCATGCACCGAACACTAGTGGGTTTGGATGGGACCCTGTGTCAAAGTGTGTTGTAGCTGAGCCTACTGTATGATATGCCTATTTACAGGTGTATTTGATCACTCTTCTCTACTTGTACCTACTTCTTGTTTGACTTTGCACTATATATGTTATATAACTTTTTGTATTTATTTTCCTCTACAGTCAAACAGGAGTAAGGCAGCTTGGAGAAACAAGTCCTTTCCGCTATACGAGCGACTATGCATAGTCTTTGGGAAGGACTATGCAACTGGACAAGATGCACAAACTCATGCTGACATCACAAAAGATCTAGAAAGCCAAGCTGCAGAGGTTGAGAACACCATTCCAGTTGAAGATGAACTGCTGTCTGACTCTGCTATGCCTGATGACACTGTCGGAATGTCAAAGGCCTCTTATGGTTCAAGGAAAAAGCGAAGGAGAAGCAATAGCGATCAAATTTCTGAAACTACTGACCTGTGATTCCATTCAAGCGGCATCCACTAGAATTGCCATATCCCTTGATAGGCTAACAGTTAAAATAAATCTGATTGAGAGAAGTATGCTTCAAAGAAGAGAAAGACTATTTGGAGACTTGATGAAGGTCAATGGTCTTACCAAAGAAGAAATACTTCGAGCTAACGTAGTAATTAGAAGGGAGCAATGTCTTCTAGTTCAACTACCCCCTATACTTGATGACTTGAATGCCGCATGGATCAGATCTATCATCTAGGAAGAGCATATTTCTCTAGGGTAGTGAAAGTTGGTTGTAAAAGTTTAACCATATGTATTACATGATATGCTTATGATAGAGTTGTTGTCACTGATGGATGGATGGTACTTTTTGATCTTTTGTATTAGATAACAATCTTTGTAGGATTGTTTTATATTAGATGGCAGGACATATGTACAATGAATTAATATATATATTTTCTTGCACTGTTTTGTATTAAATGGCAGGACATATGTACAATATTATTGATATGAATTAATATATATTTGCTTGGTAGTACATATGAACAAAATTAATATGAATTAACATGCATATTTAGTTTGGTGCAAAATTTTCCATCAGCTGGTCGACCTATTGCTTGTATTCTGTCGACCTACTACTTATTTAAACAGTAGTCGGTTGACCAGCTGCTTCCTTCTTTGCCCAGCAGCAGCCAGTTGATCGGTTGCTTCCCCCTTTTAGCTTTACTGTAGCTGATCGACCGGTTGCTTCCCCCCTTTAGCTTTACTACAGGCGATCGACCGGGCAACCAGCTTTTTTTTTTTACTATATAAGGCGCCTGTGCGGTAAATCTAGGGTTTGAAAGACATAGCGGTCGACCTGTTATTCTCATTTTCAACCTCTTCTCTCTACTTCTCTTTTGTGCCAACCACTCCTCTTCTTAACCAACCACTCCTCTGCTTCACCAAGGCCCTTAATCTCTCTTAGATGGCTTCATCCTCAAAGCGAACACAGAGAAAAAATGTTAAAACGTCACCAATAGTAGATCTTTTGCAGGAAGAAGAACAAAGAGACAGGTATGATCAAGATTTTCAGTATAGAAAAGTTATTCCTAGTAAATATCTAAATTAGAATTACTTTGCCAAGAGGGATATGCCTTTTATTACTTGTTTAGAACAATTTGGATTTAAAAATTTGTGAAGTGTACAGGTAACTGGTCTGATGAGGTTGTTAGAACATTTTACACTACTTTTGAGTATATACCCACGGATAAACTCTTTACTACTACTGTTAGGGGAACAAAAAACTTTATTAATAAAGAAAAATTTGCTGAGATTATTGGTGTTCCTCCACCTGATGAGGATGCTCTGTGTTTCACTGATAATTATCACTCACTGAATTCTACTCTTTATACCAAAGAGGAAACTTATAATACCATCACTGGAGAAGATGAGTTTTCTGGTCAAAGGATCAAAGTTGGCAGTATGGATGCCAGTGATAGATTGCTGCTAAGCACTATCACACATATTTTAGTTAAATAACCAGGAAATTGGGCTGTGGGCAGTGAGGTTGAGTTTTTTTATTATGGCATATGTTTTAAATGATAGACAATTCAACATTCCATATTTTATGATGCAACGCATGGCCACTTGTTCTGTTCAACAAAAGTCACCATTGCCATATGCTACAATAGACTCTAAAGTTGTTAAGCACTGCAAAATTAATTATCGCTTCAATGTTATGAAACTTGCCACCATTATTGATTGCAATTTGGTGAGAAAAATGAACTTTGATTTGGATGATGATGGATGGATGTGTGCACCAGAAAACTTAACTATGAAAAGGGCTAGGGAGAGACAAGAACAATATACGGGGGCAGAACAAGAAGTTGGAGCAAGTGTAGCAGGTCTTTTTATATCAGTTGATACATCTTCTAGTATGCTAAATAATCTATTGGATAATTCTAATCATATGTTGAGTTTGATGCAATCTATGAACACTAGACTAAATTCCTTTCAAGTCAACATAGCCTCAGAGATGGAGTCTATAAACACTAATCTAACTAACTTTGAAGTAAACACAGCCACAGAGTTTCAACAAATAAAGGATATGATACGTGAACGTAATTGGGATTGAAGACTTTGGTGAGACATGGAGAAATTTGGGATTGTATAATATTATATTAGATCTTTATGAGTTTTGTATTTTGTAATCTTGGATTACAATTTGTATGGTTATAACTCCTCAAAACCTCGTTTACAATTGCAATTATATCAGCTTTTGTTTGTACTTACTTGTGTATTGTGTCAATACAGTAATTCAATTTCACTAAAAATGTTGATTTAGGACTTGTTAATATTCAATTTAACTTATTCAATGTCACTGATTCAAAGTCATGCAATTTTACTGATTCCATTAATCACATATAACAAGGTTTTTTACACTAACATACCAAACAAACAACATCAGCACCATGGCTACAATAACATAAATCTAATTCTATCAGGTTGCATCTTCACCCCCATACAATTCACTTTTCAGTCTCACGTTTTATCACGGCCACATTTCTTTTTAAGCCTTGAGCCCAACCATATCAATAACTGTTGTGACAAATTCATCTGGTGCACAACCAAAGAACGTCTTTGTAGCACTGTTTGCAACACATATCAAACCTGCAGGCATAATGTATTATGGGTGAAGAATCAATAGTTGATCGCATTCTTATATCAACGCAAATTAATTAAGCACAGAACAAATTTTGAATATCAACACAGATTCAAAGCAAAAACATCGCAAATTGCATCTAATATAGTCCAACCAAGAAAATCATACCAGATGGACGAAAAGAGAATGACTCTCTGCTGAAGAGGACGTCGGAGGACGTCGTTGTTGATAAAGTTCAATGGCAGCGTCGATGAGAGGGAGCTAGGGTGCGATGTCAACGTGAGCTTCACTGGGGTTTTGCGAATCAAATTTAGGGTAAACAAACGGCAAATAAAATAAGGGTAAAAATGTCATTTTATTTCAATTTTTATTTTTATTTTTTTTTTAAAATACATACCAAATATATAAACAATTCTATTTCTACTATATTTTTCATTGCATACCAAATATTTTTTTTTTTCGATTCTCTTTTCCATTCCATTTTCTTACTTCCTTTCAATTCCCACCCTTTCCGAGATACAAATGCCCCCTTAATAGTTTAGACTTGAGACTTAAATCCTTTTTATGTCCCTTTTTCTCTTTTTCTAGGCCTCGTGCTTCATTTATAAAATATACACATATATATATAAAATCAATTTGTGAGGTGTTTGTAACTTTCATACAAAATAATTGTGATGAGAGGGAAATATTATAACATATTACTAGTTGGAATTTTTAGGTACTTAAAAACTCAGAGAGTTGATTACCAATACATTGAGAAGATATTACAAATATTTAGAAAAGATGTTACCAACACAATTAATACTTAATATATATGTAATACCAACTAAAACACCTAGTTGGTGCCATCAGTAACTCAATAAAATTATGTCACCTATATTATACTAATACAAATATGTAAAAATTGTGTACTGCAAACACTACAAAAAAAGTCAAAATCAGAGACAGATTCTAGGGACGGAATATGTTTATCTCAAATTTCATCCTTGATTTACCTCTAATTCTGTCTCTAATTTCAAATTTAAAAAGCGGGAATTAGAGGCGGATTCTAGGACGGAAATTATTCGTCTCTAATTTAATTTCCGTTCTTAATATTAAGGACAAATTTGTCTGTGTAAAAACCCATCTCTAAATTTTTTCTCAAAATTTTAAATCACTTAAAAATTAGAGATGTATAAATTTATTTTTTTTATTGTTGTCTCTAATTATTTTTAAATTTTTTTATATATTTAAAATTTAGGGACAGAATCTTTAGTCCCAAAATGTCCGTCAAGTAAGTTAATTTAAAATGACGCCGTATTGATTTTGAGACAAATATTTTCATCCTAAAATTTGGTGTCTAAATGCCATTCTTTTAAACCATGTCATTTCGGCATTGTCTTTAACTTGTGCCCTAATCCCCCCATTTCCCATTCTTGCCATCCTACCCCTCCCCCTTCTTTCCCGAAATCCTCTCCCCTTTCCCATTTTTTTTTTCGATAATCACCTTAAGCTCTCTGTCTCGCTATTGTAATATCTCAAGAATTTACATGAATATTTAAAATCTATTTGAAGTTTATTGAAAAAAATTTAATTATATGAAATATGTTCTTTTGAATTAGTGAAGGAAATTTGGGAAATTTTTACAAATTTTCAAGGGCTAAAATGAAAAGAAAATAAAATATGGAGTACTTTTGAGAAATGACCAAGTAGGAACCCAAGAAGAAGAATAGAGCTTATGGGAATGAATTATGAGTCCGGTACTAAAAAGATGACCGATTCAATGTTAAAGTGGAGTTTGAGACTTTGAGAGGGACTAAAGTGAAATAAGAAAATTTGTGGGGCACTTAGGATTTAGAAACATCCGAGGTGAGATTTTATGAATTTGCTTTTACTAGTCTTGACTGAGGGTCAACTAGAGAGCAAGTGATAATTTTACCCCGGACGAGTATATAGGTGGCCTCACCTATTTTTCCTCATTTTCTCCTTTCCTCTCTCTCTCTTCACCTTCTCTCCTCTCTTTCTCTCTTTCTTCTCTCTACTTTCTCTCTCTACACTTCAACTCCACAACCGAACTTTGGAGGGTGGATCTCGGGCTACGGGGCGAGCCTCTAGGAGCCAAGCAACATAGAGAAAGCAAGGAATCGAGGTAGAAATTTCTATTTCTCAAGCTTTTCCCTATTCTCTAATTTTAAGGAAGTTTGGGGTAAAAATCGAGATTCAAACTTCGTTTCTCGATTAAAATTGGTGCTTTTGGTGTCTAAATGCTCTTTAGACATTAAGGGTGAGATCCTATAGAAGAAATCATGAAAAACAGTAGAGATTTGGCTAGATCTGAGCCAAACCCGAGAGGAATCGCGAAAGGTCGTCATCGTAGCGCCCAGGCGCCAAGGTTCAGAAGGTTTTGGGGAGGAAGAAGGGCTTGGCGCCTAGGCGCTAGGCTTGGGTTGGCGCCCAGGCGCCAGATGTACCAGAAAACCTTAGTTTATTTTCAATCGGCCATAACTTTTTCATCCGGACTTCGTTTTGGATAAACTTTATATAGTTGGAAAGCTCTTTGAGTCTAGTGTCCAATGGTATAAGTTTCATTTAGATATTCATTACTGGTTAGGAGTTATAACTTGATATGTGAGTAAAGGTTGAGAGTAGTGATAGGAAATTTCTCTATTTTGTAACCCTAATGGTTTTTACCTGGTTACAATAGGGATGGTTGAGGCGCAAGGTGGGAGCGCCGAGAGCGTGGAATCTAGGTGAGTAGGCAACCTTGCAAAATTAATTTACTAAATTAGTCAAAGCACAATATAAATCTCATTTGTATTATTTATGAAATTGAGAAGATTACCAGTGTATGTTCAAGTTGAGAAAAATTACAATATCATTGGGAATTATTTTATTACCTTTGTGAATTGATTTCTCTAGTTGACTAAATAACTAGATGTGGTAGTTCCTTGAATAAATTGGAACATTTTGTAAGTGAATGACCTTACCAGACTAATTTAATATTATTAGACAAAGTACAATATAAGTCTCATTTATAATATTATTGAAATGTTAAACAATCAATCTTTCAATTGACAATATATGATGATTGCTATGATTGATGATAGAAATTCAAAGGAATAAAAGTATGTGTAAATTAATTTATTGCATAGTAATTGTATTGTGATAAATTCTCACTATTTTATTGATGAGCAAAAGATCTACGGGATCTAATACATGAGTTTGAAAGGGTTAGAGTCCCATACTACTCAGTGTATAACTATGAAAACCTATACACGAGTTTGAAAGGGTTAAAGTCCTATACTACTCGGTGTATAACTGTGAAAATCTATGCACGAGTTTGAAAGGGTTAGAATCTCATACTACTCAGTGTATAACTGTGAAAATCTATGCACGAGTTTGAAAGGGTTAGAGTCCCATACTACTCGGTGTATAACTGTGAAAATCTATGCACGAGTTTGAAAGGGTTAGAGTCTCATACTACTCGGTGTATAACTATGAAAATTTATGCACGAGTTTGAAAGGGTTAGAGTCCCATATTACTCAGTGTATAACTATGAAAACCTATACACAAAGAGTTTGAGGGTTAAATTCCCAAGTCACTCGGTGCAAGTATTTATGGCACATAATGCAAAGTGATTGAGGGATTGATCACCCAAGAAATCATACGCAAATTCAGACAAATGTAATACTATAATTATTTAAAATAAATGATAGATTGATTGTATTAGTAAATGTGGTATTTGTGCTTGTGATATTTTCATGTACAGTTGTTTACTCACTGAGTTTTGATTAACTCACACTCTCTATGATTATCTTTTCAGATACAATGGTTGAGGAGGAGAATTTATAGCCTTTAAAGATATACTCCACTTTTGTCTGGTAAACAAATAAATATACTCCTCTGTTATCTAGTAGGTCACCTAGGCTTGGGAGGATGTATAGTACTGTATAGTGTATAAATGTTGAACATTTTCTGAATATATATGCAAAATATCTTTCTTGAAAAATTTACGATTCACATAGTTATGGATATTAAGAATGTTCATAGAGATTAAGGAGTACCACAAAGGTACATCCTAGGTATTTTATGTTTACTTCACATGTTAGTTTTGGGATGTGACAGCTATCGTCCATGCTCTCTGTCTCGCTGTCATCCATGGAAGCGTTGGTCTCTTTTTGTTCCAGGTATGTTTCTTTGAATCTCATTGTGACGTTTTTTGGGTTTTATTTTCTTCTGTATGATCTCATTCTCTCAACTCACACTCTGACTCCTTCATTCCCGTCGTCGTCTTCATCCTCACAGCCATTATAGAGTGCTGTCGTGGTAGTTGAAGTCCCCCCTCCTCTATTTTTGACCTTTAAGTAAGCTTCCTTTTCCTTCAAGTAAGGGTCAACAAGTACTAAAGTGTTGGTGCTGCTACTATCCTTTTTTTTTTTTTTAAATTATAGAGGAAGAACAATAGCTGGAAAAAAAAAGATAATTTGCATAAAATTCCTGTGAACTTTAGAATTTTTGCAATTTAGCAAAATAGTTCAAAAAAATTGCTCAATTTTAAATGTTTTCCAAAGAACTTTGGGATTTATTATAATAGTTCATAAACTTTTAAATCTAACAAAGTACTCATTCGTCAAATTGATCATCAAGATGACTATTAGTCATAGTTCAGTTAGTTTTTTTCATGTCTAATCAAATATGAAACATAATGATTTTGATTCAATTTTCATGATTACTTATCTGTAATTTTTACTTTCTATTGATTTATTAATCTACTAAACTTTTTAGGTTCAAAAGACAAATATGCCTCTATCACATCGGTCATGTCCATGTGAATATTAAAAAATAAAACTAACTAGAGTTAATTATGGCTAGTATATATTTTATGGCCCAAGTTATGAACATGTTTGGAAAAAGTGTTTGAGATCTCCATATATAAGTTAGATTACCATTTTGTATTTGAAGTAGAATAAAAAATTAAATTTAATTCTCGTTTTTTTTTCTTTTCTTTTTTTGATAAAGACTAGGTGATGGTCCATACTTTTTTCATTTGGACGTTGTATAATTACCAAATGTAATCCTCATTCCATTGAGATAAAGTTAATACTGGAAAAACATACTCAACTTGCATTTTATGTCAAATTTAATTTTAAATATAAAATTCTTCTTTCTTTTTTGAAAATTTTATATGTCAATTATTTAATTTTTAAAATTTAAATTACAAATTTAGTCATGAAAATTTCCTGACTTGTTATTAATGGGTCGTCATCAATACCTACTTCAAGGATTAATAGTGAACCAAATATTCTCACTATCTTATTATTACTTTATGCATTACATCAATACACTATAGTGAACCAAACAATTTAACTTTAGTTAGTCAATTATAATTATTTATATGTTTCTATTAGTTTTAAATATGAGATAAAATTGAAAGGTTAGCATGTGTCATAGAATATAATGAATAGAACCTATCTTTTGCTTAAATAATGTTTTAACTCACTATTTGGTACAGATGTCGAGTAGCTGCATCAGTCAGGGTGGAGGTCACGAAGGAAGTTGTCTCACGATATGCTTACTTCATCCCTCCTTCGTACCATCTACATCGACACCACCTGCCTCAACCTCTCCATTATTTCCCAAATAAAGCACTGACTCTGAGCAGAGAAAATCAACTGAGATCCCTAGCACTTCCCGTATGTTAGTCAAAAGGGAGCATACCTGTCACATCCCAAAATTTATATGTGAGATAAACATAAAATACCTAAGGTGTACCTCTGTGGTACCCCTTAATCTCTATGAATATTCTTAATATCCATAACTATGTGAATCATAAATGTCTCAAGAAAGATATTTTGTATACATATTCAGAAAATGTTCAACATTCATACACTATACAGTACTATACAACCTCCCTGTTAGCCCTAATGTATTATGCTATAAGTTTTGATGATGACAAATATGTGGGAATTATAGTATGACTTAATCTTCTTGGCCCAAATGAATGATTTAATCTTCTTGGCCCAAATGAATGATTTAATCTTCTTGGCCCAATGTATGATTTAATCTTTCTTAGCCCAAATAGTATGATTTAATTTTCTTGGCCCAAATGTATGATTTAATCTTATTGGCCCAAATGCATGATTCAATTTTTCTTGGCCCAAATATATTTAATGCTTTATATATTTATATATAGTAATATAAATTGATTTTTGATAAAGTTTATTGGGTGTTGTAATATAATTTGAAAAAGAATATCTTTTACTGTAGCACTTTTGAAAAAGAAATTTGATTGTTGAAAAAGTATGATATAGTTTATTGGGTGTTGTAATATAATTTGAAAAAGAATATCTTTTACTATAGCACTTTTGAAAAAGAATTTTGATTGTTGAAAAAGTATGATAAAATTTATTGGTTGTTGTAATCAACTTTGAAAAAGAATACTTTTTACTGTAGCAAATTTGAAAAAGAATATTGATTGTTGAAAAAGGTTGATAAAGTTTTTTGGTTGTTGTAGAAAGGTTGAAAAATGATGATGAAACTTACTGTAGCAATTCTGACTAAAGCAGTCACTGTAGCAGCAAGGTTTCACTATATAAAGGGGACTTCACAACACCATTTGCATCAAGCTTCAATTGTTCATTTCTCATATTATCTTGAGTTCCATTCTCTCTAAATTGTTAGAGAAAAATTCTGAGCTTAATTTCTGCGTTATCTACACTTTGAGAGTGTTTACCATTATTTTCCTTAAGCCTTTAAATTTAGTTTCTCAAGGATTGGTTCCTTGAGTTAGTGTTTGAGAGAAAACACGTTGTAAGGGGGAGAGACACCCTTGAGGGAGAAAAGTATGTTGTAGTGGTTTGCAAGTACCCGGATTAAACTTGCAATTATAGTGGAAATACTCAAGTGGTCTCTTGAGGACTGGATGTAGGCTTGGGATTAGCCGAACCAGTATAAATCTCCGAGTTTGCTTTCTCTATCCCTACTCTATTTACATTTGAAGTTAATTAATTAATGCTTTGCGTTTATATTTAATTTCTACCTCAAGTATTAATTAATTTGTGTAGATTTATATTTGCTCCTTAATTCCTTGCACTATAAAATTATTCATCTTGATAAACATTTTGATTTTCTGAATTAAATTATTATCTTTAACATTATCCAATTTCAGAAAATCATTTTAACTTCCAATTAAGTTTTGTGAAAATTTTTATAAAACCCAATTCACCCCCCCTCTTGGGATCCAACCATTTCTTTCACTCCCAAGCCTAGGTGACCTACTAGATTACAGAGCATTTCCTATTCCTTACCAAATATATATTTATTTGTTTACCAGACAAAAGTGGAGTATATCCTTAAAGGCTATAAATTCTCCTCCTCAACCACTGTATCTGAAAAGATAATCATAGAGAGTGTGAGTTAATCAAAACTCAGTGAGTAAACAACTGTACATGAAAATATCACAAGCACAAATACCACATTTACTAATACAATCAATCTATCATTTATTTTAAATAATTATAGTATTACATTTGTCTGGATTTATGTATGATTTCTTGGGTGATCAATCCCTCAATCACTTGCATTATGTGCCATAAATACTTGCACCGAGTGACTTGGGAATTTAACCCTCAAACTCTTTGTGCATAGGTTTTCACAGTTATACACTGAGTAGTATGGGACTCTAACCCTTTCAAACTCGTGCATAGATTTTCACAGTTATACACCGAGTAGTATGATACTCTAACCCTTTCAAACTCGTGCATAGATTTTCACAGTTATACACTGAGTAGTATGGGACTCTAACCCTTTCAAACTCGTGTATTAGATCCCGTAGATCTTTTGCTCATCAATAAAATAGTGAGAATTTATCACAATACAATTACTATGAAATAAATTAATTTACACATACTTTTATTCCTTTGAATTTCTTTCATCAATCATAGCAATCATCATATATTGCCAATTGAAAAATTGATTGTTTAACATTTCAATAATATTATAAATGAGACTTATGTTGTACTTTGTCTAATAATATCAAATTAGTCTGGTAAGGTCATTCACTTACAAAGTGTTCCAGTTTATTCAAGGAACTACCACATCTAGTTATTTAGTCAACTAGAGAAATCAATTCACAAAGGTAATAAAATAATTCCCAATGATATTGTAATTTTCTCAACTTGAACATACACTGGTAATCTTCTCAATTTTACAAATAATGCAAATGAGATTTATATTGTGCTTTGACTAATTTAGTAAATTAATTTTGCAAGGTTGCCTACTCACCTGGATTTCACGCTCTCGGCGCTCCCACCTTGCGCCTCAACCATCCCTATTATAACCAGGTAAAAACCATTAGGGTTACAAAATAGAGAAATTTCATATCACTACTCTCGACCTTTACTCACATTTCAAGTTATAACTCATAACAGGTAATGAATATATAAATGAAACTTATACCATTGGAAACTAGACTCAAAGATCTTTCCAACGATATAAAGTTTGCCCAAAACGGAGTCCGGATGAAGAAGTTATGACCGATTGAAAATAAGTTAAGGTTTCCCGGCACACCTGGCGCCTGGACGCTAACCCAAGCCTGGCGCCTGGGCGCCAATCCTTTCTTCCTCCCCACATAACCTTGGCGTCTGGGTGCCACGATCGCGACCTTTCGTGATTTCTCTCGGATTTGGCCCAAATCTGGCCAAATCTCCACCGTTTTCCATGATTTCTTCCATGGGATCTCACCCTTAATGTCTAAGGAGCATTTAGACACAAAAAGCACCAATTTTAATCGAGAAACGAAGCCGGAATCTCGATTTTACCTTAAATACTCTTAAAACTAGAAAATAGGGAAAAACTTAAGAAATAGAAATTTCTACCTCGATTCCTTGCTTTCCCTACGTTGCTTGGCTCCTAGAGGCTCGCCCCGTAGCCCGAGATCCACCCTCCAAAGTCCGGTTGTGGAGTTGGAGTATAGAGGGAGAAAGTAGAGAGAAGAAAGAGAGAAAGAGAGGAAAGAAGGTGAAGAGAGAGAAAGGAAAAGAGAAAATGAGGAAAAAAAGAGGTGAGGCCACCTATATACTCGCCCGGGGTGAAATTATCACTTGCTCTCCAGTTGACCCTCAGTCAAGACTAGCAAAAGCAAATTCATAAAATCTCACCTCAGGTGTTTCTAAATCCTAGGTGCCCCACAGATTTCCTTATTTCACTTTAGTCCCTCTCAAAGTCTCAGACTCCACTTTAACCTCGAATCCATCATCCTTTCGGTACCGGACTCATAACGCATTCCTATAAGCTCATTCTTCTTCTCGGGTTCCTATTTGGTCATTTCTCAAAAGTCCTCTATACTTTCTTTTCTTTTCACATTAGTCCTTGAGAATTTATAAAAATTTCTCAAATTAAAATTTTGAAATTTCTATTCCCAAATTTCCTTCACTAATTCAAAAAGAACATTTTTCATGTAATTAAATTTTTCAATAAACTTCAAATAGATTTTAAATATTCATATAAATTCTTGAGATATTACAATACCCCTGCTAGCGTCTAGTCTACGGTGCAAACCCATGGGACCATACAATTGGTTACAGATTTGTGAGTCGTATTTTGTGTCTTTTTAGGTCTTTAAATTCATAATAACATTATGCTTATGTGATTACTAATGTTTTACCTATTCGAATGGCTTTGGTTCTATTTTTTTTTTGATAGAACGAATGGCTTTGTTTCTATCCGGTTGTTTGTGCTGTACAGGAGATTGCCCCCATCATACAAGGGAAATTTGAGGCCTCGACATACAATATGAACACCAATCCCCCTGAATTGTGGGATCTATGGTTTGAGGAATGGGTGGTAAGTTATTTTTTATAAGCCTTGGCCTTTTTTGTTCTAACTATTTGAAAGTGTTTTCATATATATAATTGTTGCAGAAATACAACAAGTAGTTGCCCCAAACATGCAACCTTGATCAGAAAGAATTGGGACTCAAAGGCTGGCTAGGTCTTATGCCACATGATGGGCCGCATTAGGATTAAATGGTTTGTAAAACGAGACCCAACTGGATCAACGAGGAATTAATGTAACAACAAGACCAGAAATGGAGGACAGAAAATTTCAGCATAAATGTGCACAAGCAAGACAAAATAGGGCCTCCACCACTAGAGGAACACTTCACACGGGTGGCAGCATTCTATCCTTCGAGCACATGCACCGCGATAAGCGTAGATCCAATTGCTTTAAGTCGAATTATGTTTTTTAACGCTTGCATTCTGGAAATTTTTAATCTTTTTATATATGCAAGAGAGTCAAATTGGAAGGAAGCCTCAACTGTTAGACCTATTCATGCGCACCCACTAAAAGAGGAGCATAAGCAAATTTGTTGACGAATAGTTGCAGGAAGTCTTCGTAAGTATACTAAACTATTTTTCTTCTAATCATTTTTTCCAGTTTTGTTTTATGAGGTTTTAAAGTTTAGATATTTGACGGTGGAGTACACGTGATTGAGATCCGCCCAGTCATATGAGATCAATGCGGGTGCCGAAGCTGAAGATGACAAGATCGATGACACCGCCTTGTGGTTACAGGCTGTCGGAGGGAAGAATAAGAAAAGAGCAGATTTTTGGCACGTGGTCTGAGGCTCGTTAGATCAGTTCATTGAGTCGCCACTCCGTTGATTCATTTGGTCTCCATCTTTACTTCGAGGAGGAGCAGCAGAGCCACATGAAGCTCGTGATGGAGCAGCTAAAGACTCAGCAAGAAGCGCTTACCATAGCGACCCAATGGTTGGAGGAGTAGTCTCAGTTGATACATAGTCATACATCCATACTGAGTGAGTTTCGGCGTATGATGGACTGTTATATGGAGTCCATAGATAGACGCTTGGGTCTTATGACTGATGACAATGAGGCCTAGTGCCCAAATCACCCTTAAACTAGGGTTTTTATGTTATGATTTGCTATACATTACTAATTTTCATATAACATTACTGGTTTTCATATAATAGAAAATGTTAGTTTTTTTAAAAGTAAAAAAAATCTGGTTAAGAAATTAAGGCAAAATTCTGAGACAGAACAATTCTATCTCTGATCTATCTCAAATAAAGGTCAAACTTGAGACGAAATATTCCATCTCTAATCTAACACAGAATATTCCGTGTTAAATTTGAGATAGACACCATATTCATCCCAGATACCCTAAGACTGTTTGAGACGGAATTTGTTCGTCCTAGAAATTTGAGACAGATCATTTAGGCGTCTCAAAAATCTGATATGATTGTATCAAAAGACAGAACCAAATATGTCTCTAACTAATCAGAGACGAAAAATTTTGTCTCTGATTTTTTTTTTCTAGTGAAAATTGACTTAGAGCATATCCAATGGAAGTTCTTAAAGAGTTTTTGAAAATAAGAATTGATTCTTATTGAGTTTCACCATTAGAGTTCACCAGCATGACTAGAATATGTAAGAATCGTTCTTAACAAAAAAAAAAGTAAACATTAAATAAATCATATTAAATGTTGGTGTGATCTATTTGTGAGTTTTTATAAAGTTGCAACATTAGAGTAAAAAAATAATGGATAGTTGCTTAAAGTCAAAAGTGGTGAAGTAGCATCGTAAGATCCACAATAAGTAACTCATTAGAGTTACATTATTGGATAGGCTCTTATATTTAATTCAAAATTTACAATCAATAAATTAATTTGAGTATTTTTGTGACAATGGCTAGCGTTAATCTATTTAAAACGGACAATTATCCATCCTAAAAGAAAGTCTACCCTATTCATTAAGTTAAGTGACGGAGGAAAATACAAGAGTTTGTTGAATTTTTTATCACTTAGAGGTTAGAAATATGTTCATTGATCTAATTTTTGAAATGATAATAAATCATCATCGAGTCTGACTCAAGAGCCGCCGTGGATCTTGTCCGTGAAGGGTGTGCGACGGAGCACCCTCTAGCGCCGTTCATTCACGGAATCAGAAGGAAGATGGGAAGTGAGACTTACACAGTGCCTCAGGGAAGGAAAAGCCTCCCCGAACTGGTTGGAGACGACAGCGCATCACTCGGATCAGCCATCGCAGGTGCTGGAAGCTCCACTGATTGCCTTGATGCGTATTCTCCAGAGAGACAAGACGAAGAGAGGAGTGCTGAGATGGTCATCTTCTGCTGATTAGGCCCGTTGGGCCTCGACCTTTACCAAAAAAAGAATGATAACAAAATTAACGCCTATTTTAAAGTAATTCAAAATTTAAAAAGGCTCTACGTCTTTATCGCATTTTCCCTTAAAAAAGAAGGCTATTATAGTCATTTCCCAATGTCGGAATCTAATGTACACCTGTCTATAATACATTAATATGCACAGCGAGGGTCGTAACTGCAACCACAGTCCATAGTCCATACAATAAATACGAACACACACAACCTCTCTCTCCATCACCCTTAAGAGACCTCAAAAGATTCAGAAAAAGCAACATCAAGAAGAAAGAAGCAGTAGAAGATTCAGTATATTTAAACCCAAAAAAAAAAAAAAAAAGATGAGAGCAAGCAACCATTTGATCGGATTGCTAAACTTCTTGACGTTCTTGCTTTCAATTCCTATCCTCGGCGGTGGAATATGGCTGAGCAGCAGAGCCAACACCACCGACTGCCTCCGCTTCCTCCAGTGGCCGCTCATCGTCATCGGAATCTGCATCATGGTTGTCTCGCTCGCCGGCTTCGCCGGCGCGTGCTACCGCAACACCTTCCTGATGCGGCTCTACCTCGTCGTGATGTTCTTCGTGATCGGGGCACTCATAGGCTTCATCATCTTCGCGTACGCGGTCACGGACAAGGGTTCGGGTCGGGTCGTGATGAACCGGGCGTATCTGGACTATTACCTGCAGGACTACTCGGGGTGGCTGGAGGAGCGCGTGGCGAGTGAGAGCTACTGGGAAAAGATAAGCGCGTGTGTTAGGGACTCCAAGGTGTGTAACAAGATGGGCAGAACCGTTAGAGGGATGCCTGAAAGTGCTGAGATGTTCTATTTCAGAAGGCTCGATCCCATTCAGGTACTTCCCTCGCCTGTTTGTTTTATGGTATTTTACATGTGATGTATTTTGATTTTGAATGGCTTGATTTAAAATATTGTGGTGTATTCATAATTAAAAGTTGACGTAGAAATGAATATTCTTTGAAAACTAATAAAATTTTGAAATGGTGGAAAATATCTTTAATCGGCTAATATTTAGAAATTAGAACCAAACTTATATGTAATTTTACTACTGAGCTTAGCTCAAATAGTATAGATTGGGTATTATGGATCCAGACTTCCTTGTATTCAAAACTTATATTTTATTTTTTATATATACTAAACGTATAATATTATCCATACACATAAATAATTGAAATATAACTATCTATAAAGAAGTAGTTATTTTACAAGGAGAAGGTTCAATGCCTCTTTTTATTTTTATTTTAAAAATCAATTACCCTTATTAAAAAATATTTTAAAATAAAAAATTAAGTAGTAGTAACTTTTTGTAATTAAAACTTAAAAATAATGAGAAATTACTAAAATTTGATTTTATTTTTACATATATTGTAATTTTTAAATTATAATTTATATCATACTTTTGTAAACAAATATATAACATTAAAATTATCAATACCTAAACGAATTAAAAAAACATGTACTATAGAACAGATATAGGATTCCTTAAACTGCAAGAACAGCTATTATTTCACTTCTATCCTTCTCGTGACAAATTTAGTGCATAGTTGCATACGGACAGAGTATGGGTCCCGTAGGATCGATGAAGTTGAATGAAGAACACATGGTTAAATCTGAGCCGTCAATTTCATAATTTGTAAGGGACACGGACACCACGCCATGTGGGATATGGCGGTAGGGGGTTTGATTGCTGAATCCCCCAAACATGTTTCTTGTGGGTCCCTCGGCCAATCAAATCCTATTCCTCTTTGACCAACCACAGAACGGAAAATTCATTTAATATTATATAACTGAACACACACACACACAGACAGATATATATATATATATATATATACGCATTTATTTATCAGAATGAAGCTTTAACCTGGCACATAAAAGACTAATCTTACAATATCTAATCCCATGCCTAACACCACTTGGATTACAAGTTCAGTGATAAACTAAAATATCATTTTGATCATTTAACTGTTATAAATTTTTTTTTATTTTAATTCCTTAATTTTTTAAATTTAGTCCTATATCTTTAACTGTTATTTGAGTTCTCTTTAATTTTATTTTCTAATTTAGTCCTTTAACTTCACCTTATATTTTAATTTGGTCTCATAATTTTGCTTCTAGTTTTGCTTTCATTCTTTAATTTTATTCTGTTCCAGTTGAATTTCTTAACTTAGATTTTTCTTTACTCATCTGGTTTTATTTTATTTCACTTTGGTTGTTTAACTTGTGTGGTTTCTTGTTAGCTTTGGTAAACATATTGGTATAATGTTAAGAGAGAAATTGTGTGATTATTGTAAGTCAAATGACCAAATTGAAAAAAAGAAAAAGAAAAAAAGAGATTAAGAGAAAACTTAAGATAGAATTAAAGGAATAAAATAGAATAAAATAAATTTAAGAGACCAAAAAAAAACTTTGAAGTCAATTTAGGAGATTAAAATAAAAATTAAGGTGAAAATTAATGGATAAAATTAGAAGATATTAGAAGAAAGGGACTTAAATGATAAAGTTGAAGTATCAAATTGACATTTAGCCAAAAAATATATGAACTTCAATTAGGTTATTTTGGTATAAGCAGGTGAGAGATATGGACGTGGTTGATAATCTTGAAGCCTCGATTAAGATGTCTGAAAATCACCTTCTTTTTTTTTTGGGGTGATTTCCAGAATCGTTTTCTACAGTGTTTAGATTAGTCAAGCTTATGAAAGCGATGTACTCTGGTGATAAGTTTATATATTGCGCGCTTTAGTTATAACAAAATTAGTGCCAATCAACCGATATCCATCTTTTGATTATTTGTTGGCCACATCCCACGACCTTTACGAACAACATAATTTATTATTACTACTATTAATTAATCTGGTGGGGTTCTTTCACTTCCATAATACCTTTTTGCTTTCGGCAGTGGGAAACATGATATAACCTAACACTTGTCGCTTCTGCTTTCAACGAGGTCCTACAATTTTAATTAACAGGAATGTTTTCTGGGATCCGGTCTTTGTTCAATTTGGGAGCGTGGTAGCCATTATGCTTTATATCGTTTATGTTCTATCATGTGGTTTGTTTTGGCGGTGGGTGGAATATCTTTTTAATAAATTATTGATTTAACATTTTAAAATTATACTTATTTTAATTTAATTTTAAATGATAAAATATTTTTATTTATTTTTTAAAAGATTGTAGAAATTTAATAATAGTTTTAGTGATTTAACAACAAAAATATTGATTTGAGACAATTACAATCTTTAGAGATAAATTAAGACGTTTTATTATTTAAGAATTAAATTGAGATAATATAAAATTTTAGGGTTGAGTCAATGATTTTTACCTTTTTCTAAAAAAATTAATATCGTTGTTTTATAGAGATAATTAAATTATACATTTTTTATTGTAGAAATATGCATAAATATTGTAAGCCAAAATATTATTAAAAAACAGTAAAAAAATAGCATTATTTTTCATTAAAAATATAACTTATTTTTCAGTTGTTATGAAAATTTTTAAATATTTATTATTTTGTATGTTAAAAATCATAAAATTGATTTATTTTAAATTTAAAGTGATTATTTTTATATTGATAAAAAAATATGTATTATTTATTTAACTAATTGATATAAAAAATTGATCAAAATTAATATAATCACTATTCATTCTTAAATTAGTGTAGTGAATACTTTTATTTAAAAATTCATTTTTTTAAATAAGAGCATAATTTACCCTTATCTTATTTTCCTGAGAGAATATTATGGGAGAAGCTCGAGAACACTCATCTCTTAGATTGTCTCAAAAGTCAAAACAGTTGTTTCATTATCTTTTTCATCTCTGTTTCTCACACGACACGAAACAGATCATACATAAATTTACATGATACATCTAATTCTAGCTGCTAGGGACTTCTGTCTATTTTTGGGTTTAGATTTAGAATGGATGGTCATTTCCAATGTCATTGAGATGTCAGGTTTCCCGTTTCCATATGTAGACTGTAGTCAGTAGGAATAATAATTGAAGTTGTTGATTGTGATTATACAAAAGAGGCACAAGGTAGTTGCTCTGTCTCGCTCAGCCTTATCGTTATAGAGCCCTAGAGTTTTTTTATCTTTTATAATGATCAAACATTCTCGCATAATCAAAGTGTGTTTTGCTTCTATTGGTAAATGAAGCCACATGCATGCATGCAATTTGGCCCTTACTACCAACCCATGGCCATCCACGTTAGCTATAATCCTATGCCCAAGAAACGGAGTGCCACTACCTATATTTTATTACTTCCATTCTTGCCTTTCGTTAAAAAAAAAATAGATCAATATCGATTGGTAGTAATGATAGTGACGGGTTAAATATAAGGAGTGATATTAATCTAATTTCTGTAGACACTAATTTAATAAGGGATTTATCATTTTCACTTAGTAAACTTGAAAGAGATTAATCTTTAATCTTAGCTCATGGAAAGATATATACCTTCTGAATTAAAAAAAAAGTGTTAAAATACGTAGTTGATCATGTTAGTAGAATTTTTATCTTCTTGGCTCCTAGGAAACTTCAGAGAAATTGTCTATTCAAGCATAGGGCTAAACAAAGGTTTAGTGACATAGACAAGTAAAATTCTTTAAAATTATAAAGTTTAATTTATCAATATATATATAGTTACAATTTCTGGTGTGCGTGCTTGGTAAACCCTAATGATTAAATGAATGAAGTTGAATGTAATATTGTGGCGCATTTATGTGTAGTCTGGTTGCTGCAAGCCTCCAACGGAGTGTGGATTCGTGTACGAGAACGAGACGGTGTGGAGCCCGGCGGGAGGAGGAGGAGCCATGGGTTCGAACCCAGACTGCAGCCGGTGGAGCAACGACCAGGACCAGCTCTGCTATGGGTGCGACTCCTGCAAGGCCGGGGTTCTGGCAAGCCTCAAGAAGAGCTGGAGGAAGGTCTCTGTCATCAACATAGTTGTCATGATCATACTGGTCATTGCTTACATCGTTGCTTATGCAGCCTTCAGGAACAACCGCAAGATCGACAACGACGAACCCTATGGAGAAGCCAGAATGACCAAGACACAACCTAGCAGGATTCATTTCTGATTCATTGCATGCCTTGAATTGTTTATTTAGAAGTGGGTTGTGATAGCTTTGATTTTCCTGTATGTATTTGGTGGCTTTTAATTAGCTCGTAACGTTTGTAATTTTGATTTTGGAAAAGGGATGCTTGTACTTGATATGTTACTTAAAGAGTTTTGTAATTTGGTGAAATTATAAGCAGTATTGATAGGTTTGTAAATTAGCATAAATCTCTCAGGTTTGGTTATGGTTAAGACTTAGGACTCATGTAGAGGTATCAATATATATAGAGTTAGCATATCGCATCGCTACAAACCTCGTAAATTGGGTGATTTGGGCCAATAATAATATTCAGTATCTCATACCAAAAGTGAGCTTAGCCTATCAAAGCTTTTGAAATTTGGGGGAATTGAGATGGGCTGAATGCTTTGGGCTAGCATTGAAAGAAGCTCTACTAGGGTTTGAAAGAAAGAGAGTGCCACTGATTTTATTTTGGGGGCGCCCTTTTTGTAGCCTTTTACTTTCTTGCCTCTTTTCTGTAGTTTTCTTGGTCTTTTGTTCATCTCTACTCAAAAGAGAGTTTTCTTCTTTTTGAGTAGGAGTTTTTCCCCCCTTTAGTAAAAGTTTTCCTCCTCCTCTATGAAAGAGATTTTATTTTGAGGGATGGTTCTTGGGTAGTGAACGTTTTGTAGCTCATTTTTTTAGATTTATAAAGTGTTTTTTGCATCTTAGTTTAAAGATTTATTCGTGTTCAGCTCCTCCAAAACAAAATGAAAGAGAAGAGGTGTGTTAGCTTTACAATAAAGTCTTCTTGAAGTATACTAATATTGTATAGCATTAAGTTTCATTTTCTGATAGCACGTTGTTCTTGATCCTGTATTTTCATTTCTCAAAAGCTCAAATTTGATTTGTAAAAGATTTATTATTATATCTTTTATTATCTTCTATATTTTATAGTTTAATACCTTATTAATGAAACTTTCTTCTGACCCAAAAAAAAAAAGAAGAAAGATTGGCCAACTCTAATGGGCATTTTTTGTTCTTGTTTTTCTTTTAGGAAAAAATAGTATTTTGGTCCTCTATGCTTATTTTAGAGTTTCATTTTGGTTTTTTATATTTCAAAAATTACTCTATATTTCAAAGTCTTACTATTTTAGTCTTATTTTATTAGAACTGTTAGTGAAGTTGACACGCCATCCTCCAAATGCTGAAATGACCTATTTACATGATTGCTGATTGGATATATTAGTGTTTCACGTATAATTTCCAAAATGATTTTATTCTTTTTTGTTATAACAATTTTGGACATTTTGAAAATTACACATGCAACATTAATATCTAGTCAACAGTCATGCAGATAGGTCATGTTAACATTTAAAGGATAATGTATTAACTCAATTACATAAACTAACTATTCTAATGAAAAATGATCATAATAGTCAGATTTTAAAATATAAAAGACCAATATAAAACTTTTAAAATATAAAAGACTAAAATAAAATCTAAAATAAATATAAAAGATCAAAATATGATTTTTACCTTTCTTTTAAAAAGAAAACTTATATAAAGTTCTTTATTTATTTATTATTAGATTTCTTATTAAAAGCAAAATATGTATAAAAAGTTATTTGAGTTATACAATAATGAGTTGTAAAAAAAATATAAAGTTATTTTTCAAACATCATACACTTATTGTATTATGATTGAAGAATTATACACATATCATATTTTGATTAAAAAATTTAATAGTAAATATATAAGTAACTATACTTAAGTTTTTTTTATTTTTCTCCCTTCTTTCAATAGGTAGTTTATTTTCTTTTTTAAGATTTGATCTCCTAAAGCACCTTTTAAAAAAAGAAACTCTATGGGCTAGTTTAACTAGCCCACAGCCCTTAATGGACTAGGCATGGCAAAATTTCCAACCAACAATATAAATGTGAGTTGGCACAATTTGACCTATATGTTATAGGTCCTATAAATTTTGCACTAGATTTAACTCATTTGAGAACTCATTCACTATCAGCCACAACGCATGCTAGTTTTAGCTTATAAAGAACTAGTATGGTGATCGTGCGATGCACGGTGCAATTTATAGTAATTATTTGACCATATTTATAAATAGTAAATACATATTCATAGTATATAAGAAATTTGGTGATACAAAATTGGTCATAATAATCGAAAGTATATTAAAAAAAAAGGTATATGATATACATAACTCATTTTTGCCGGAAATTTTCTTAATGCATCCACAAATGAATGATAAATATTGAATTAGTTATATAGTAATATTTGAATGGGTTAAATGTATAGAATATGAATTTCATTATTTGCCTATTACCAGTTTTTGCTTGTCTTATTCTCCGCTAAATGAATCAAATTAGTTAAATTTCGGTTATGTTTTTCATACATAATTAATTGACTTATTAACTTTTTAATACAATATAAAGACACCAAGGTTGATTTAAAACCAAGGAAAAAAATCCATATGGTCAATTATATATCAAATAGTTGATTAAAAGAAATTTTAATACTAAACTTATTTGATAAATTTGAGAAATAACTTACATTGCTAGTTTTATATAAAAAAAATTATTTGAAATTATTCAATTCTTAGATCTTTGTATCTATTTTATATTAGAATAAATATAACTTTCATTTTTTATTTTTCCCAATATTAATTAACTTAAAATATTTATTATAACCTTAATTTGATAAATTTGAGAAATAACTTATATTGCTATTTTTATCATTATAAGAGAGAGTTGTTCTTTCCAATCTCTCCCTTTTTAAAAAAAAAATTATATAAAACATTATCACAGCAAGAATTTCTAGGTTTTGTTTTAATAAATGGCCAAATTATAGATCATAGAAGTAAAGCCATACTTCAGAGATGTCCATTAGTCTTTGAACCAAAATAAAATGTTGCATCACACAACTATAACCAAAAAAAATGCTTAAACCTGTTTAAAAAGCTAAAACATAGTAGAGCACCAACAATAGAGACATCCTTGAAGTAGTCATTGTTTCTCAAACACCTCAAATTGTCACCTAGAAATTTTGAAAATTATGAAGGTCCCTTTACATCTTATCTTTCTCCCTTTATAAAAAATAACCACAAATGTTTTTTTTTTTTTGGTTTTCGTTCCTGTCATTTAACTTATCAGGTTTTTATTTCATTTCACTTATCAATCAACTAAGCTATACCAACCAAAGCAATAATCTTCAGATTCCCAAAATCCCTTTTTAGCCTCTTCCTCAAATATCTTATTGCAAAATAAATGCTTCTTCACCATTTTGATCATAATAAAAAACTCCTTTGACCTACAACTGACTAATTCTCCATCATTCTTTGATTTCTACACTAAAATTGACACAATTAACTAAAATCTTGAAAAGATTAATTTGCCTTTGCAGAGTCTATTGGATCTCAACGAGAATATCAAATTTGACCAACTTATTAGACAACTGCAAACTTGTTTAGTCTGGTCTCGTCTATGCAAATTTATCAAAAGAAAGTTTGAAAATTAGTGCTACAACCTGAAGACCTTCTCTTATAGTACAAAATGGCTTTAGTCATGGGAAATAATCATGGTAGAAAGTTAATGGCTAACTGTCAAATGAATGGGTTGTCATAACTTAAAAAAAAAAAAAAATCCCACTCCCCTGCTGTATGCTTTTTATAAAACTTCTTATTCTCATCCACGGATTATGTTGAGCAAAGGCTAATTATCTTAGAATATACCAAGAGGATAAGGATTGTAAATTTAAATAACCTAAATGCGAGAAATTCTTTTTTTTTAATAGCCAATGAATTGGTATGTAGTTAGAGTTTGGGAGCAAAAACCTGTGCAGAAGACTCAAAAAAAGTTTATGATTTTGTTCTACTAGCTTAAGAATTTCAAGGACAACTATATGAATGAAGAAGCAACAATCATAGGGTATTCTTTTTTTCTCCTTTGATATTGAAGTTTAGGCAAATTATTTGGAATTATTAAGCATATCACGAATCCTATTCAAGAGGTAGACAATCCATTTTTTCAAACAAATAACACTTCTTTTGAAACATGAAGATTCCATACTTTCTCAAGAACGTATTCAATCTTAAGTGTAACTAATGTTCTCATAAATGCTTCCAGTAATGATTTTTTTTTTTATAATAACAAAGATGAATAACCAACATAAACTAACTACACGTATAAAAAAAAATAATTCTAAGTAGATAAATACGTAATGAAAAAAAAAAAAAATTAATCAAATTTGTAATCTATTGTGAATCAATAATATAATACCGACCAGTTTCAAAGCACATAATGTATTGATGATATAATAAGTGGATGTATTGATGATATAAGTGGATAAGAACTTTCCCTTTAGTGCCAATGTTGCTAAATATAGGTAATGGTTCACAATTCAAAAAGAATCACTTCAAAAGTAGCCACAATCCCATATTTTGACTCACCCATCGCCTAATCCATTAATGCTATTTAGCCAGCAGCGGAGAATGAAAATCTAAGTAAAACTTGTGATGCAGACTCTCATGGGAAGACCATTCAAATATTCTTGCAATTCCCATAAATTCAATGCTGTCAAATTTTTGCAAACATAATCCTCTTTGTCAATTACAAAACCAATTAAAATAGTTAATCGCCCTAAAACTCTATAGATGTCCTAGTTGACCATAAACCTTTCTAAACTTAAGGAAACAATAAGCTAATGAAATGGGACCCACCCAATGATAAGATAGTCCAACGTAAACTACTATTTTAGTGAAAGATCCTCGTCTATAACCTGATTTGAAAAGAAAAAATTAACGAGTATAAGGTAATAATTTCAGTGAGCGAATCAATTTTCATCCTAATAAAATTCAACATGGTAAAAATAATAAGTAAATCCATAAGCATATGTCATGAAATTACAAGGAAAACATACCAGAGATATTGAATTTCACTTCAAACAATCCAAACTAACGAAATTGATACTCGACAATGGTACAATACCCGGGAGCACTTGTATGCCCTCTCAACCAATCTTATCAATATCCGTCATGACGCTCAATCTCATTCCAATCCCAAACTCAAGCTCATTTCCCTATCAAGAGAATCGTTGTATCCACTCTCAAGACACCCAATTCTCAAGTTTCCTTCCTTGACATGAGAAGAAGTACCATCCCACTTAAACACAATCAAAAAATTATTCATTCACAAAATCTCAATAATCATAATAATTAAATCCACAAAAGGATTAACGTTTCTATCCCAACATAACATATATATTTTTCACATCACATAGTTTACCTTTCCCCTAACATTTTTCGTTAAAAATTTCATCAATAATTGAATTCATACTCTTTCAAACCCATCCGAATTCCCACCTGAATTCCCTCTTTCTCACAATAACTTTTGCCTATCTTGATACTCTATTATTTTAACATTTAAATAATATTAAAAAGAGGTTGATTTACTCACTTAGATTCCTTACTAAACCCTAGCATGACATTCCAAAGTACTTCAGTAATGTGCCAAAATTTACTACTGTATGTTTGAAAAGAGAAACCCGACAACCCAAGGATAGGCTTGGTCCGGGTCACACCTTTAGACAGGCCAGCAGTTGGCTAGGTATTAGCCGAACTGGTGAACCACCTACCCAGTTGACATGTTAGTTGTTCTTTTTTTTTTTTTTGAGCGTTACCATACCAGGTAACAAGTGAAGAGAAAGAAGGGAAGAGAAAGCAAAGGTGGAAGAGGAAGATGAGAGAAAAACGGCTCTGCACTTTGCATTTTTTATCTTCTTCTTCTTCTTCTTCTTCTTAACTTTTCGATCTGCTTCATTGTTGATTTTTTTCTTCAGAGTTCAGACGAGAGTTTAGATGACATGGAAGAGGAAGAGGAAAATGAGAGAAAACGGAGGAGGAAATGTTGAAGAGGAACTCTGATGCCTCAAATATGTCCCACGCTCTTTGTTTCTCTTCAGCAAATGAACTGGGGGGTTAATTTCCATTTTAAGACTCTCTCTCTTCTGCAAATGAAGTCTGATGCCAAAGAGAAATCTCAAAGAGTAAAGCCATGGTAGTAGGTGCTGGTAGGAAAAGCTTGTGTTACACGTAAAACCTTGAGTGTGTTACACGTATTGTTATGATATTGAGAGGAAAGATAAAACTCTTTTTGAGCCAAAAACATTGAGTTATGTAACATTTTAGTCCCTAAATCCTTGCATTTTAGTCCATCTTTTTCTTCTTTCTGTCTTTTTATTATTTAATTAAAATTTGACTTTATATTTAAATTATTATGAATGTTTATGATTTTATAAATATTTACACTTTAATTATTTATGTCTAATGTCATGATTTTAAGATTTTAAAGTATAAAATTTACATATAAATTATTTATTATTACTTATTTTAAATTTATTTGTAAACATATATAGTGTAATATATAATTTTTTTATTTTTTATTTATTTATCCGATTCAACAATTGACTCATTGATCTAATGATTGAACCAGTGACCCGGAAGGCAGCCCAGGTCAATAGTTGAGCCAATTCTAAAAACATTGATTTTAATTTAATTCAAGATGGCTCATGCTTATCCTCTTCACCTTAATTAATTAAAATATAATTAATTAATCATGTGTCTCCCTCATGCTGTTGGACTTCACGCCACTCTCACACATGGGCCATATGGGCTTCATGCCCAACATACACACAAGTAGGCCCAATTGCATAACCCTATGTCTTCCCTTGTGGGCACTTGGCCCAACAACTTGTTTCCTTCTTCTTTTTTTTTTGTCTAAAACCAAAAATGTTTCTTTTTTTCATTTTGTCTTCATTTCTATTTCTCGAGTTTTAGGGCTTGATTCCGATTTCTAACAACACCCAAGTGTCTCCCATTTCATGACCTATCAATTGGTTCCATTTTTGTAAAACTTCACTTTCACCCCGACTAAATTTTTAGCTTTCCTTTTAGTCCTTATGATTTTTATTTTAGTCCCTAAACAGCTTAGCACCACATATTGCTATGCTATAGCCCGAAGTCGCATATCAAAACCCTATCACATCACATTATAACATCACACACACTTATTGCATACAAGATTTGTAAATTCAACATTTGTGAAATAAAATTCAATAATTAAACCAAAAATAAAACATCGGCTATTACTACGATACTCACACTTATTTTTTATTACTTGTCCGACCGGTATAGTTGCCGTGTCATCAACATACGCAAAAACAAATAATTAGGTAAAATGAAAGTAAGACTAATGATATATGTGAAAAAATTGATGGAATAAAAATTGATATTAAGTTAACTATTACAAAAATAAAAATCAAGATATTGTAATATAAAATAAAAATAAAATAAGACAGTCAATTAAAAATAACTCCACCTTTTCAAACTCTTTTAAACGAAAGAAAAATATAATAAGTCAGTTAATGAAAAAATAGATACATTTAATGATGGATCCACCTTCGAGGCTCATTAAATGCCCCTTGGTAAGTACATTAAAGATGAAGGAACGTCATGGAGCAATATATGAAGGGCAAGTACATTAAATGATGAAAGAAAAATACAGTATATGCTAAAGATGAAGGAACTGAAACACCCATTGGACAATTTACAATTCATATTTTAATTTAGTCTAAAAAGAATATGAAATCTCTGTAGATTGGGCACTTGGAACACTCCAATAGAAATGGTGGCTTTGAATTAAAAAAAGAGGTAATTGTTGCAGTGAAGGATATGAAAATTGATTGATTGCATATCCTGGCCAAACAGTACAATAATTTGAAAAACTCAATCAATGAAGTTGCATATATAGAGAGGAGAATTAAATGCAAAGTTTTACTTGTATATGACTGATATTAAATGCACAAGCCAAACAACAAGGGATGTCCACATTAGAAGTGAATAACAACATTTATTTTTGACAGTTATAGATGTGAAAAAACTTATTTGAATAACGTAAACATAGTAGAAAAAAGCTTATTTGAACAAAGAAAAAATTATGCTTGATTTTATATGTAAAGACAAATTATTGGGTGAAATAAATGTAAGACTGATGATATTGATGAAAAATTAATCGAATAAGAATTGATATTAAGTTAATTATTTTAAAAGTAAAAAATTAAAATACATGCTGTAAAATAAAAGAAAAATAAAATAAGACAGTCAATTAAAAATAGATACACTTAATGCTAACTCCACCTTTCAAGCTCTTGTAAAGCAAAAGAAAAATATAATAAGTCAGTTAATAAAAAAAATAGATGCATTTAATGTTGGATTTACCTTCCAGGCTCATTAAATGGCCCTTGGTAAAATTATGAAGGAAGATCAAAGAGCAATTGTAAAAGGGCAAGTACATTAGATTCTGAAAAAGGAGTACATTATATGCTAAAGGTCGAGGAATTGAAACATCCATTGGACAATGGACAATTTATCTTTTAATATAGTGTGAAATGAATACGAAATCTCCATAGATCGAACACGTTGTACGGTTCAATAGAAATGATGACTTTTGAATGGTAAAAAAAGTTAAATTTATATGGCGAAGGATGTAAAAATTGATTGACTACATATCTTGATTAAATAATATAACAATTTGAAAAACTCAATCAATGAAGTTGCGTATATAGAGAGGATAATTAAATGCAAAGTTTCACTTGCATTTGACTAATATTGAATGCACAAACCAATCAATGAGGCACATTTATATTAGAAGTGGATAACAACATTTATTTTTAGTGGCTACAGGTATGAAAAGTCTTATTTGAACAGTGGATACACAGGAGAAAGTGAGTTATTTATCAGCTAAGTATTTTATTCTTTTTATGGTTAGATCCAATCTCTTGATCCCTACGGAAAAGAAAAAGAATTTCACGTTCTTCTTTTCGAGAAGGGAAGATTAAAAAAATTCTATTGATTGCTATTTTCTCCAAACCCCCAGGAAAAGCATGAAAAAAGACTCGAATGGTACGATCCCACCGTCACCCCAGAATGAAAGGGGCGATCTCGTAATTCTTGGCCTGTGAAGATACGTTGTTAGGTGCTTTGTTTTTTATTTTTTCATTGAGGCCGAACCTAAACCTATGCTCGAGAGATAGCTGTCCATATACTGATAAGGGATGTATAAATTCTCGAGAAGAGAGGAGCCGTGGTGGTCCCCCCCCAGACTGCCTGGATCCCACGAGTGAATAGAAAGTTGAATCTACATTAGATCTCACATGAATCGCCTCATCTATCCTCCTGAGGAGAAGTTTGATTTTAAACCCCGAGTCGAATAGGAGAAGTACGCCATGCTAATGTGCCTTGGATGATCCACATCTCAGGGTCAGGCACCGATGATCACATTGAACTATCCATGTGGCTGAGAGCCCTCATAGTCCAAGCACAATGACGCAATTATTAGGGGTGCGCTCTATCACTGAGCTAATAGCCGGTCATGCGGGCCTCTGCTGGGTATGCCAAAAGCGAGCTTATTTGAAGAGTGAAGATATTATATTTGGTCTAATATACAAAGTCAAATGATTGGGTGAAATTTAAGTAAGACAAATGATATTGGTAAAAAAAAATTGATAGAATAAGAATTGATATGAAGTTAACTATTACATAAGTAAAAATCAAGACACATTGTAAAATAAAAAAAAATAAAATAAGACAGTCAGTTAAAAATCTATGCATTTAATGTTAACTCCACCTCTCATGTTCTTGTAAAACAAAATAAAAAATATAACAAGTCAGCTAATAAAAATATAGATGTATTTAATGCTGGATCCAACTTCGAGACTCATTAAATGCCCCTTGGTAAAATTATAAAGGAAGGTCTTGGAGCAATATATGAAGGGCAAATACATCAAATGCCGAAAGAGGAGTACATTATATGTTAAAGATGGAGGAATTGAAACATCCATTGGATAGTGTACAATTCAGCTTTTTATTTAGTGTGAAATGAATATGAAATCTCCATAGATTGGACACTTTCACAATCCAATCGAAATGGTGGCTTTTGAATTTTTTAAATAAAAAAGGTAAATGTTGTAGCAACGAATGTGGAAACTAACTGACTACATATCCTGGCCAAACAGTATAACAATTTGAAAAACTCAATCAATGAAGTTGCAGATATGGAAAGAAGAATTAAATGCAAAATTCCACTTGTATATGACTAATATTAAATGCACAAGCCAATTGATGAGGCACATTTTACATTAAAAGTGAATAACAACGTTTATTTTATAGCAACTACAAGTGTGAAAAAGCTTATTTGAACAGTAGATACATAGTATTAGAAAGAACTTATTTGAATAGTGAAAAAATTATGCTTGGTGGCCTAATATGCAAATTGCAAAGACAAAAGATTTGGTGAAATGGAGGTAACACTAATATTGGTGTAAAAAACTGATAGAATAAGAATTCGTATTAGGTTAACTATTACAAGTTTAGATCAAGATACATATTGTAAAATTAAAGAAAAATAAAATAAGATAGATACATTTAATGCTAGCTCTACCTTTTAGGCTCTTGTAAAGCAAAAGAAAAAAATAATAAGTTAGCTAATAAAAAAATAGATGTATTTAATACTGAATTCACTTTCGATGCTCATTAATATTAAGTTAACCATCACAGAAGTGAAAATCAAGATACATATTGTAAAATAAAAGAAAAATAAAATAAGATAAATGCACTTAATGCTAACTATACCTTTTAGGCTCTTGTAAAACAAAAGAAAAATATAATAAGTTACCTAATAAAAAAAAGATGCATTTAATGCTTGATTCACTTTTGATACTTATTAATATTAAGTTAACTATTACAGAAGTGAAAATCAAGATACATATTATAAAATAAAAGAAAAATAAAATAAGATAAATACATTTAATGCTAACTTTACTTTTTAAGCTCTTGTAATATGAAAGAAAAATATAATAAGTTAGCTAGTGAAAAAAGATGCATTTAATGTTGGATTCACCTTCATGCTCATTAAATGCCCCTTGGTAAAATTATGAAAGAAGTTTATGGAAAAATTATGAAGGACAAGTACATTAAATGCTAAAAGAGAAGTACATTATAAGCTAGAGGTGAATTCATTTTAGTCAATTCCAAGTAATTTGTAAAAAATAGAGAAGCAAAATGTATTATTAATTTATTATATATTAATCGCATGCCAAAATAGATTTGGACTTATCGTTAGAGTTTTGTTTTTCCCCTTAAAAATATATTGTGACAATTACGAAAGTCCAAACTCGTGGGCCCAAATTTTTGGATTATTAATTTGCCTTTTGTTTTTCCCCTTAAAAACATACTCTGTAACAATGGGTCAAGTTTGAGTTGGGCTATATTGGGCCAATGACGATTGGCCATGATTCATATGGGTTTGTACTTGTGCCAATTACTTGGGCCCACAGCTGGCCCAACTCGAACAATTCTAAGAGCTACCTAGTGCCTACTTATATTTATACGATGATTTATAACTAACAAATCATTGATACAACCGTAGGACATGTACCAAAGCACAACACATTAGTGTCATGTTTATAACTCTGCTTGCTCTTCCAATCAATTAATTTTCCCCAAAGATTTTGGTAAAAGAAATTTAGGCCCAGTTTGTTTTCTATTTTCAAAAACAACATTTTGTTTTTAAAAATAAAAAATAAAAACTGTTTGGTAAGTTGTCTTCGAATAATGCATTTTAAAAATTGTTTTGAAATTTTTGTTTTTAAAATGCAAAAAAAAAAAAAGAAAACATGTTATATATGTTTCATAAAACAATGTTTTGAAAAACAAAGCAAAAAATGCAGTGGCAAAATCATAAATATGTAAATTCATTATTGACATTCATATAAAGCGACTCAATGTAGGAAAAAAAACACTTTTATTGGCAGTTTTAACTGTTAAAAAAATTTTAAAAGATATTTTAAATTTTTTTTGTTATAACTGACAGTATAAATTTGGTTGTTATAACTGACACTAATTGTAACATTTTTTTACCTTCTTATTTTCTACAGAAAATCTTGCTTTTTATCGAAGTTTTGTGAAGTCATGGTTTTTAGTATTTTTTTTTCATTTTTATACATACTTTTCACTAATTTGTGTCAATCCATATTATCTTATTAAAACTATAATTATTTTAAGTTATTAGAAAAATATATTCTTAATAATTTATGTAATTGGATAATAGATTTAATCAATAAATTAAAATATAGCTCAAGCTTACGGGCTTTAACAATGAATATATTTAACTTGAACTTATCACAACATTACATAAAAAACTTTTATATCAAATGATTCTTAAATCTTGTTTTTGAAAACAAATTTTTTTAAGCGCATTTTTGTTGTTTTATGAAAAATTAAAATTATTTTAAAAAATTCAAAAATATTTTATTTATTTTTAAAACTAGTTTCTAAAACAATTTTTTAGATCTTATTTTTAAAAATTAAAACACACACACACACACATCCAAATAATTCCTTGAGTCTTCCAACATGAATCCCAAATGCACACATCCAATCAGATTGGGCTCTCCTCCTTAGCTAATGGCTAAAGAGGCTTCATGACCTATCTACAACAATTAGATAGTTGTTAGACCCACTTGTCATTAGTCAAGGAGACTCCATGACCTATCAATAAAAATTGAATGACTGTGAGACTCATCTGCCAAAGTGGGTCTTACAGCCATCTATGGCCTACATATAACAATTAGATGATTGTGAAACTCATCTGTCAAAATGGGTTCTACAGCCATCTAATGACTATAGACAAGCCATGTAGCCATGCAGTCTCCTTGGCCAAGAAGGAAGTCCCATCCAAACAATTCATTGAGTTTTTTAACACGAATCCCAAATGCATATGTAATGGCCCTTAGCTCAGAGACCTCTGTTCCATCCTATTCCTACAACAAATGTGCTCAGTTTGGCGCAATTCATTATGTATTTGGCAGCCCTTTACTTTGCAATTTTGGTTTATTAGATTGGAAAAATCTATTTAAAAAACACAACTTTTTAAAAGATTAAATTATTTTTACCACTTGATCATTTCAAAACTTTAATTGTTTTCTATAAATTTAGAAATAATCTAACAATAACAAAAAATGCAAACTTCTTGAAAGATCAAGCCATTAATGTGTATATAATAATTCTGTAAGATGCATAACTAGTTTGATTTTCTTGTAGGGGGACAAATGGCCATTGAACACAACCAAATGCGCTAAAGATTAAATGCAACAAACCTCTTTATTATGACGAAAACAGTCTGTCTTGACTTGTGGCTTTAAATGAGTTGGCCAACAGGTTACTATTTTTTAAAAAAACTAAAAATTGATATTTAAATAATATAATTTTAAAATTTTTTATTAAAAATTTAATATTTTTTATTAAAAATTTAATATTTTTTTATTAAAATACAATTTATATATGTAAAAGTAAAACATCACTTATTTAATATTTTAAAATAATCAATAACTTTAATTTTTATATATTTTTTTTAAATTGTTTATATTATATTTAAATTTGAAAAATGTATATGTATTTTTAAAAAATTACAAAAGTTTTCATATCTAAAAATACTATATTTATTGAATATAATGTTATAAATATAAAAATGTCATGAAGTGGTATTTTTATATTAAATAATACAATTTTTTGTAAAAAAAATTAAAAACAAAAATATTTTAAAGAGGTCAATCCATGAACTAAATAGATCGGTCATTTTAGGCCTATTTTTAAATAAATATATTTTTCTAAATCTAAAGTTATCTATTTATAAACATTTCAAAATCGATTCGCGGACTAGAGGGCCAAATTAACAGTAGTATTGTATGATCTCAATATGTCATTGACTCTTTGTATAGGCAAGCAGACACTTTGCTAAGATAAGCACTGTACTTGTTCCAATAATCACAATGAAAATTATAATTAAAAAATGTCTTTTAAAATATTTTTAATAACAATTTAAACTGTTGTTGAATATTTTTACGATTCAAACCGTTGTTAACATATAGCATAATTTTAGCGACGAATCCGCTCACCCTTGTATATGAGAGTAACGCGTCTTCACCTTTTAGAATGACCGGACATATTTTTATTTTTATTTTTTAATTTTATTATTATTTTATTTGTCGAGGCATTTTTTTTATCTCACGCAAGCGTCTTTTTCTACAATTAGGAGATGAGGACCTTATCAATTCGGCCTTTATATGCCAACCAATTTGCTTTCTCGAATAAAAGCATCCAAAGTTTTTGCTAGATCTGGGGAATATACATCGAAAAGGGAATAACAAAAAGAATAATTCTATGAATTATAATTTTATCATAATTTTGATGTTTGAATGTTAATATACAATATCTTAGTTTTAAAATTTAAACTATTACAACATATGAAAATAGCACTTTGCTATCATAAATTATCATATAAAGTAAAAGTATCACATTTTAATTGATAATTAAACTACAATTAATATGATTATACGTAATTTTACAGGGGAAAAAAAAGCTTCAAAAAAATGGCCAAAGAAAAAGACAACTAAATGACAAAACGATATTTAATAAAAAAAAAAGAAAAGAAAAGATAGGGGCTCAGCAGCTTTAATAATTTAATATAAGTATTATTTTTTTAAGATATAAACAGGATGACAAAATGTGCACCAGTGGGCGGTGACATGGCATGCAATAAATGGTATGCTAATTTTGTTAATTTTATTTTTAAATACTTGTTAAATATAAAAGTAAATTACAGTAGTTTTTCTTATATTTTTAAAATAATAAAAATAATAACAATTATTTATTTTATCTCTTGCACTCTTTTACGTGTGTGTGTATATATATAATTTAACATTTTACCTTTTTTATTATTTTATATTAAATATAATTTAATTTTATATTAAAAATTATTTAAAATCATATTAAAAATTAATATGTACGTTTTTTTAAATGGTTTGCATAATTGCTATTTGCTAATTTGGCTTTGACAAACCCCAAGAAAATGCCAACTGAGCATAAAAAGGTCACACTTTTTTCGCCAAAAAAAAAAGACGCTTATCTCATCTCTCATCTCTACCACACATCACTAAATGTTCTTAGGAAATTAGTATTACATTTACATATATCTGAAAATTCGTATTTTAATTTTAATTTAATCAACTGAATCTGCATCAAACTGCATTTCATTCAATGATGTACTCCAAGCAAAATTCTATTCCGTTAAATATCATTATTCATTTGATTTTAAGATCAGTGTCGTGTAAGGGGCAAGGCAACTAAGGCAGTTGCCTTAGGTCTCCCAAATATGTATTAGACCTCTAATTATTAATTAGCAATTAGTTTATGCCTTAATGTCCAACAGTTTGAAAAAAGTACATATAGGTCATAGAAATCATCACATCAATTAGCTTTAGCTTTAATGCTCAACTTTTTGAAAAAAAAAATGCATGGGTAATAAGAATTATAAGTAGAAGTCCATCTAAGTTATAATACAAGTTATACTATTTGTACAGTTTATAGTTTTTTTTCCTCCTTCAACTATTAAACCATTTTTGGATTTTTATTTGAATCCAAAAAATTTAAAATTTTAGATGACGATGAATTACAAAAAATTGTATTAATCTTGAAAATTTTTTAAAATTTAGTGAACATTTGATATTGATAATTTTGATTTATTTTTCAAATTAAAAGTTTTGACAAAAAAAAATTAAGAAAAGAAATTAATAATCTAATAGAAATATTAAGTTATATCAAAAGATTAGATTTTTTTTAAATATATGCATTGCTTATAGAATATTATTAACAATAATTATAATAGTTATTACTACTGAAATAAGTTTTTCAAAATTAAAATTACTTAAATTCTATCTTTGATTAATAATATTACAAGATAAATTGAATGTATTAGTTATATTACTCATTGAGAGTAAAATATTAGAATTACTTGTTTATAAAACTTTGTAAATGATTTTACAACTAAAAAAACCAAAAAATAAAAATTATTTATTTATATTATATAAAATTTTTCTAATAATTTTAACTTAGGCCCGGAATACTCTAAGAACCGCCCTGTCCAAAATTAATCTTGTGTATATATATTATAGCGCAAAGTTACCAACACAATTATTTATGCCCTTAAAAAGCAACCACTTGGTACTTGTTCTGTTGATTTAAAATTTCGTTTCATTAAAAAGTAAAAACTATAAAAGCAGTTATCAATTTCTTTTTTTTTTTTTTGGGTGGCCTCAAAGCTGTATATAGCATCATATTAACATTATGAGGAGATTTCTCCGTTAAATATATGACTTTTTAACAAGTCGAAAGGAAGCTAAAAATTTCACTGAGTAATTAGTCTCCAAGATGTTAATCATGGGTAATTTTGACAATGGAGAGGTTTGTAATATCCCAATAATTTGTATGAATATTTAAAATTTATTTTGAAGTTTAGTGAAAAATTTAATTACGTGAAAAATGTGCTTTTTGAATTAGTGAAAAAAATATGGGAATAGAAATTTTAATTTTTAATTTAGAAAATTTTTACAAATTCTCAAGTACTTAAATGAACAAATGTTAAAGTTAGAGTGGCTATGAACAATTTTTTCAAGAAGAGTAATAGGGCCCACACGTATACATTTATCTCTTATTCTTTTCTTTCTCTCATTCTCCCGTAGTAGCTTCTTCACTCTCTCTCGATTATGCATCCAAGGGAATTTCTTCATCAATCATTCATGCAGTTTTTGCTTGGGGAAAGAAGCCATGAAAATTAGGAGGATTGGTAAGTTGATGTTCTTCTTCTTCTTCCTCTTATTACAAGACCAAATCCTTGGTTATCAATTTGTAAAATTTTTGTAGAATATTTTAATGGATGAATTTAAGTGTGGATGTTAATCTAAAACATTACTAGGTGGTTTATGATGTTATTAGAACAAGAAATTTGGAGAAAACTAGGAGAAATTCGTAGAATTTGGATATTTGAAAAAAGTTAGTGTTTTTGATGAAAATTTGAGATTTGAGCTTGGATTGTTGCTAAAAATTGGAGGTTTTGGTGTTAAAATACTCCTTAGACATTAAGGATGAAAACTCATGGAAAAAATCAAAAGAAATGTTGTTTTAGATCTGATTTTAGGATTTTTGGATGAAAAACACGAAAAACGTCACTGTTCATTCTGGAAATTTTTCAGAAAATACTGTTTACCGAGAAAATTTTTCCAGATTTTCTCGTTACTGTAGCATTGACTCGGTCAACGTTATTGTAGCATTGACTTAGTCAACGACACTGTAGCTGTGTTGACCGTTGACCGTTATTTTAGCATCAGTTTTTTTTTATATCGTTGAAAAATTCTTTGAGTCTAGTTTCCAATGGTATACGTTTCATCTGGATATTCATTACCAGTTAGGAGTTATGATTTGAGAAGTAAGTGAAGGTTGGGAATAGTGGTAAGAAATTTCTCTATTTTGTAACCCTGATGGTTTTTATCTGGTTACAATAAGAATGGTCAAAGCGCAAGGTGGGAGTGTCGAGAGCGTGAAATCCAGGTGAGTGGGTTAATACTTGCTATGATTAAATATCTTTGTTATTGACTTTTTGCAACATAGTGAAAATATGTTGTATATCCAAGTTTGAAAAGGATGATGTGGGACGATGAGACATAAACAATTGTGGAACTTGCCTGGTGATGTATATAATTATAGTTTCTTATTTTCTCATGAATGGAGGTTATATGATGGATTGTGAATGATACGTGAACTGAGTTGAAATGTGTCATACTCTAATTGTTGAGTTCATTCATGCGCGGATAATTGAAGTATGTTATTGTTGAATAATTGTTCTATATTATGGGTTATATTGTATACATGCTATGTTGCTGGAACCATATTGATTATGTTGTGACTTGAATTGTAAATGACTGAGTTGTGTATGTGGCTCATGATTATGATTGAAAATGCTCTTAGATGTGATTGTGATTGTGTTTGACTAGAAAAGAAAGGCATGACGGTGCACCCCATGGAGAAATCTATGTGAAGCTATAAGGGTGGAGAATATAAATGGAGCGATAAGGGTGGATGCGGCGAGGGCCGCGGGCAACGATCCAGAGGTACCCTGGACGACTCGGTTGGTACGGGAAATGTGTGAAATTGATTTCACTGTTTGCTGTTGTGAATTATTTGAATTATGTTGAAATGTATTTGATTTACTTGGATATTGTTGTGAAGTATTATGAATTATATTATATTGTATTATGATCGATTACGTATGATTGCTGCATGTTATCATTATGATGCATGATATTTTTTTTGTCATAGTGTTGTGTTGTCTGCTCACTGGGCACGTGGTTTGCTCATACCCCTCTTATTAACATTTTTTTTCAGAGTTGACAATTGAAGGTAAATATCTATATAAAGAGTTATAGATTCTTAGCCCATGATTGCCTTTTCATTTGTTCAGGGTAAAGGTATAATGTTTAGGTCTTATTCTAAGTTGTATAAATCTAGAAAATCTCTGTAATCGAATAGGTTCATTCAGTGATGTAATGTGAATAACTGTAGTGTGTATAGAGAACTTGGTTTATCCGTATTTTCTTATCTTTTGTGAAAAGATGAATAATTCTCTTATTTTAGTTCTTAAATTATGTAATTTAGATTAATTGTATTTAAAAGAATGGTATGATGCTTAAAAGAAAGATAGACTTACGGAGATGAAATGAAATTCACTTTCCGTGCTGGTCACGTGCTCAGATTTTGGGACGTGACAATGTTAAACTCTTTTGTATTTTGGACTAATTTACAGTATAGTATAATAAAAGTTTTCTATAAACTATCATGAATTATTATATTACTCGTTGATTAATCTCAGTTGCTATTTAAGATCTGCAACTGCAAATGATAAAAAGAGGAATATTTTTAATCAAATATTAGTGCTAATAGTTAAAAAATTATTATTAAAACATTCATATAATTTATTTTTAAAATAGAAATAAAATAAATAATTTTTTATAATATTTATAAATATATATTTTAAATCAAATATTAATATCAATAATTAAAAAAATTATCATTAAAATATTAATATAATTTATTTTATTACATTTTTATATGAGAGAAATTAAATAAATATAAATGAAATAAAATAATATAAAATTTATATATTTTTTAATAATTACAAGTATTTTTATTGACTAATATTTAAATAAAATATATTTTTAAATTATTTTTTTAATAATAATTTTTAAATATAAATTACGTTGATATTAATTTAAATTTATTTAAAATTAATTTTAAAAATTAATTCTGATCCAACTTAATTTTATAATAAATTTCAGAAGTCACAACAAGAAAGAATGGTTAAGCTAACAAAGCACGTGTAAGCTTGCCGTACATTTGTATTCAGTGAAGTGGCGACCCGTGAGTTCTTGAACTTGCCACTCATCATGGTGCCTTTGGTAGAATCAGATATCATTAGACTGAGGGAATGGTCGAAAGAAAAAATAAAAAATAAAATAGTAAGTATTTGTTTATATTATTTTTTAAAAATTAATTTTTAATAAAAAATTGAGATATTTCAATAAAACATTTATTTTTATTTTTTCTCTTATTGTGTATCAAAATTATCCTAAACTTCACGGAAATTTGAATTTTTTTGGTCAAAATTTTAATGTCTCCCATTTCTTTTTAATAAACAAAAATTTTCAATGTTAAAATTGCGTTCCTAATTAAATCTCAAAGAAATTTCTTTAGGCTGCTTCTGATTCTTTGCACAAGGTATCCTTCATCGAAAGCAGATGTGTTGCTTAAATCTCAAATCTGTTACTTGTCTTAAAAAATAAGCGTTATGTTTATTTCTTTGTAAATAGTTAGATATTCAACGATCTATATTCTAATTGTATTTTAAAAAAAATTTAAAATTTAAACTATTATATCTCAAATTCAACAGTGTACAGAGAGATAAACATACTGCTTATTGCTGCAAATCTCATCTCATCCTTCATCACCCATGTAGGTCTTAAATTTATAGTGTTTCGATAAGCATTTAGTACAAGATTTTTGGGGTCAAATCCATAAAAACTTGTTTAAATTTTAAATTTTCAGATTCTTAATTGTGTGCCTCTCTAGTTTCCAGGAATGCTTATTGAAAAATAAACCAAAAAAACTAAAAAAGGCTCAATTTTGAAAAGTCCAAAATTATTATATATAAACTAAACAGAGTAGATCAGAAGTAGTATTGTCAAAACAGATTTTGGCTTGCCTACATTTGAGTGGGCTTGGATTTCAAAGATTTAGGCCTGTTTAAAATGGCCTGTCCAGTTTGGCTTGCAGCCCGGTTTGCTTTTTTTAAAAAAATTAAATTTTTTATATAATTATATTATATTATTTAATATATAAATACTTTCATTTTATTATATTTTTATATTTTATAACATTATATTCAATAATTATAATAAATTTGACTATGAAAGCTTTTATAATTTTTAAAAATAAATATAAAATTTTCAAAATTATATTCTGTTTATACTACATTTTGAGAGACATCATACATACGAGTAACTAAATGAAATTTCATTATTAGCTTGGTTCACGTTCTTTTAAAAAATAGAAATTAATTTAACTTTGAATTGACAACAATGTTTATTTTTGTTAATATTTCATCCAAAAATTGATAATATGATTTTTTTTCGTTGACATAAAATATCATAGGATGGATTGCACTAATGGTTTTTCATTTGTTTTGTCGAACAGGATGAATTGGCAAATGCAGTACCATATTCTATTCGTTATGAAAAGTAATGAAGCCATTAAGCAATTAATATATTTGGTGTTTGTCAAATAGCTTCCTTAGGCTTCACCTAATTCTTCCTCTGTTTTTCTCTTTGGAAAATGTCTGAATAAATATGTTATTATAATAATGAGAGTTACAAGACTATTTGGATTCCTCTCCAAAATGGTGGCCAAGTTCACCTAAAGTTATTTAAAGTTATTAATTAAAGTTATTTTAAAAATATGAAAAATTAAAATTATTAATTATTTAAAAATATTAAAAAAAATAATATTTTACTTGTATAAATTATATTTTAATATAAGATTATTAAATTTTTACTAAAATAATTTTAAAATTATATTATTTAAATTAAAAAAAAAAACTTAGCCCTCGAACACAAATAAGCCTTGACATGAAATTTCAAACCATTTTCGACCGGCCTATTTTAACAGTGACAGAAACTATATAACAGACGGAGCGAGGCTCAAGCCATTAAACAAGGGAAAAAATGAAAACGGCAACGACGAACGAAAACAGGACTCAACAGTACGAAGCCAACACAGCTCACATCATCATCATCAGAAAGAAGAAAGACTGTCTAATCTTGTTTCCCCAACAGAGCGAGGAGGAAGTTCTTGTAGTCCCCTGAGATCTCCTTGGCCACAGCATGCTCCAGATGAACACTGTTCCTCTTGTAATACAGATCTTTGATTACCCTCAGATCCTTCTCTGCCCTGCTCACGATCACGCGGGTCAAAGCATCCTCATCTGTTCCCACCTTCTTTATTGCATCGCGCACCACCTGTTCGATAAAATGTCTCTCAGTGAATCTTCAATACCATTACACATCCAAAATACTAAGATGGTATACCAACTGCTTCTTTTCATTCATGTATATCACACTTGCAGAAACAGAGCTTGAATATTACCTTCTCATAGTACTTGGGGTGGTCAGTGAAGCAACGAATGGCAGTGTACAAAGCCTTGTGGAATTCATCGGATGCCTCGTCCAATAATTTCTGCACGTACGAATTGAAAACAGCCCAGGGAAAAAAGAAAAGATTTATTACTGAAAAGGGAAAGTTAGGACTTAGAAGCCTATTTTCTTTTTATGGTACCTTGGTGATGGAAGTGCCATGGGCCTCTCTGTAGCGATTGAAAGTTGCAACCAGTTGGGTCTTGCTCCTTGTGGCCAACACCCTTGTGGCTTCTTCATAGATCCCTTTCTTCTCCTTGATAGCCTCGTGAAGAATCTCTGCTTCAACTTGTGCCAATCTTGCATTGATCTCTTCCCCCACGTACCTGTACGAGCTCACCAACCCCACCAAAAGCTGCCCACAAACACACCCACACCATTAGCATACCTAAACATCCACATGTCCCTCACTCCTTTTTCCTTGACAACCCACCAAATTTGACAACATTTGCATTTCCATGTGACCATATCCAACATTACACACAAATCATTTCTCACGTTATCAAACTTAGAATAAATCCTAAACAATCTTTTCTTCTAATTGCAGCCATTTGGTCAAAACTGGACAGACAATGTAGAACTACCCTCTGCAGCAGGTTCTCAAGCAAACTATTTATCATGATACTTGTTTGAAACAGAAAATGACACATCAAATTACATCTAAAAACTACATATTTTGTTGTATCTCAATCTGTATCAATATTCATGTTTCTTATTCTTAGTTCTCTGATTTAGGTGAAAAATAGAAGAAGATGATGAACTTGCCTGGCGGAGGTGGCCTGAGGTATGAGTAGCCACATCTTCTTCCAAGGAGTGCTTGTAGCGTTTGAGGTAGGCACGCCTCACTGCTAACAGCTCTTCAGGGGAAAGCACTGTGGCGATCTCCACAATCACTTGGTAATCCCTACCGTTCGTTAGAGCCACATGGGCCAACACAGCATTACGATCTGCAGGTTCCAATATCCACCTATACACAGCTCTCTGTTTTGTACCCAATAGAAAAAATTCTTAAGAGAACTTTAGATGAGTGAAAATCCGTAAATAATGTTGTTTATAATCTCTAACACGATTCCTTGAACGAACTGCTGTTTGAGAGTTTGATGTTTTGTTGAGAATTATTTGAATTCAGAAATGCAAGCTGTTAAGTGAAGGTTAATGATGGTACCTCGAAGTCACCAGAGATCTCTTTTTCAAGGCGTTTGACAAGATCCTCCTGGAAAAGCTCCTCATAGGCTTTCCTGATTTGCTGTCTCTGGTAAGAATTTCTGTGACCCAGGATTGCTATTACGGACTTCTCATCAGTCCCCCATCCTGCAAAGTTTGAAACACACTAAGTATTCAATATCAGATCATGCAAGAAATCTAGTGATTGATTAATCTACATTGTTTGACTAACAGATATTGCAGTTCTTTCATGGATTTTCAAGATGGGAAATATGAATTCAACTCCAGAAACCCAATCAAAACTATGATTCTCGAGAAGAAATGGGTTTTCATTGGAAAATCAGAACCTTGGAAAGCCTTTCGGAGAGCCTCTGCATCTTCAACGGGAGAATGATTGATAGGAAAAATGAGGGTAGCCATGGCTGAATACTATCGTTCTCAATGGGTGATTATGTTTATGATGATGAGAATGCTCTTCACAGCTCTTCTATATATAACAGAGTCAGTCTTGTGCTGATACTGTGGCTGCTGTTTAGTGGTCAAGCTTTAGGACCTTATGTCATCAAATAAAATTATTAGGTTAAAAAATTAATGGCCAAGGATGTGTTTCTTAAATCGGGCAAGTACCATGGTCAATAAGTTACAAAACGGAATTCGTGCTTCTACAAGCATGTCTTTTAACAAAAGTTTAAATATTTCTAAAATTTTTTTTTAAAAATTTTTAGCAACACTTTTAAAACCATTGTTAAAAAAATTTTTGACAACAATTTTAACATGATGCTTGTTCCTCGGTTCATAAGTTAACATCCTTGTGAGGCCTTGGAAATTTCGCAAAGGGTACTGAGTTTTTATATGCTTTTGTTCTTTCCTAGTTCCGAGGTTTGGCACTTTATGTATTCAAATTATAAACGTTTATTTAGAGAATCAGTCACATTCTTTTTCACCATTCAAGTTCCAAAGTTTGGGCTTTGGCACTATATTAATCAAATTCTGACCCAATATACTTAATATTGGTGGGTTGTAATAATAGTTTTCGATTATGGGTAACGCTAACTTGGAAAAAAAAAGTCCTTTAAATCATTTAAATTTAGTAAATTTAAAAGAATTTTTTTTAAACTTTACCTATAAAAAATACAAGAAATTTCTGACCAAATATAGGCATGGTTTAGATGAAATACCTGAGTGCAGATCCTCTAAATTTGATACAGAAAATGCACTTTAAAATTTTCATCTAAATCGTTTATTAGTTCTCAATCTAATGACTATACGATTTTAAAGACTTTTAATTATTGATCTTTAAAATTATAATAATAAAATATAATAAAAATATAATAATAAAAAATAAAAGTTAAAATATAAATTAAACTGTATGTTAACTTTTAATTTATTTTTCACTTTTTTCATGTAAAAATTGTAGTGATTTTTACTTTATTTCAAAAATTGAAAAAGTACAGTTACTAAATTTTCTATTATCTCCATCTATATTTTACCTTTTTTATTATCATATTTTTTATTTTATTTATTATAACTTTAAAGACCAATAATTAAAAGTCTTTAAAATCGTATAGCTGTTGAATTGAAAACTAATAGACGGCTTGATTAAAAATTTTATAATACATTTCATGTCTCAAATTTCGAGGATGTGCAGTCAAAATACTTAATCTAAGTTTGCAAAATCTGAGTCCTTTTAGAACGATTAAAAAAAAAAGGGGTCAGTTTTATCAAAAAATGTAATAGAATTAGTGAGTTGTAATTTCTGGGGATTATAATAGTAAAATTATAAATAATCAGTAATTCTTTTTTCCTTTGTTTATTTATATTACCATATATAACATACTAACTAAAAAAGAGGGAGGAATCAAATGAAATGACCGGAATGAAAATTGGTAATGCAGACTGTCATGATAATCACTTTTTTTCTTTTGGAAAAAGGTTATCTTAAATTGTACGGTAAGTGAACACATAGAAATGATATATAGATTTAGTAATTTTTATCCGGCTGGAAGTACTATGAATATTAAATATAGGCACATCTTTTGTGGGAATTCAAATTTTAATTTATTATTTTGTGGATTATGAATGATATTTTCAGTTTCATTTCTATACTTCTTTAGTTTTGCGGCGGAAAATAGAGAGAAATTAGCTGGCTCAGGTAGCTTCAAAATTGTGAGCATCTACAATATTTCTTTTTTCTTCTTTTTTATCGCAAAATATAAAAAGGACAGAAATAATTCCTTTTATTGTGATCACACACTATTATTGCTTGTTCATAGTTGGCCATAATTATGGCTTTTCCCTTTTCATGCTTCTGGGGTTGGTGAACTAATTATCTTTGTTCATGTTAGAATGGTAACTTCCTCCGCGTCCGGATCCTCTGCAGTTGGGGTAACTAACTTTGTCTGATGTTGCCAATGAAATCTTGCCATGTGGCACTCATTTTGAAATTAATAGAAACACCTCGTTTTCTCATGCTGTCTGCAATCGAACCATGTGGGTGCGGGAAGAAATGCGAACCATTGAACCCGGAATGCATTCGTACTTGTATACTCAACATTCGACATATAAATGTGTCCTGTTATTATACACCAAGCTCAACAATGTACACAAACTATTATAGATTACAATTTTGTTTATTCCCTCACAAATGCCCAATTTTTTAATTTGGTCCTTTATATATTTTAGTTCTCAATTAATCATTTACAGATTGATATGTTATTAATTCAGTCCCTAAAAAAATATTCATTTTCAATTTAATCCCTCACAAATTTATATATTATAACTTTAATCTTTTTTTATGGTCATAACTTTTGATAGTCACAACTTTTGATGAAGGGAATAAATTGAAAATTTGTGAGGGATTAAATTGAGAATGAATATTTTTTTAGGAACTGAATTGATAACATATTAATACATATTTTTATTTTCAATTTGATTCCTCATAGATTTATATTTTATCAATTTATTTCTTTTATCAAAAGTTGTGACTATCAAAAGTTACGGTTCAAATTGTTTGCTTGGAATTATGTATGCTTAATTTTTTAGCAACAATTTTTATTGTTGCTAAAACTTTCAGCAATGGTTTTTACTGTTGCTAAAAGTTTTTAGCAATAATAAAAACCGTTGCTATTGCCCCAAGCAGACTTTTGGTTGTATTTACCCCAAGCATGGGATCCCCACACCAAAAGTTATGGCCATAAAAAAAGGACTAAAATTATAATATATAAATTTGTGAATGATTAAATTGAGAATAAATATTTTTTTAGGGATTGAATTAATAACATATCAATTTGTAAGGGACCAAATTGAAAAGTAAAATCTATAAAGGACCAAACTAAAATTTATATAGGACCAAATTAAAAAATTGGATATTTGTGAGGGACAAAAATAAAATTTTAGTAGACTAATAATTTGTGTATATTGTTGAGCTTGGTATATAATAACATGATACATTTATATATTGAATGTTGAGTACAGAAGTTAGAATGCATTCCCAGTTAGATGGTTAGCATTTCTTCCCTTACCTACATGGTCATGCGTTCGATTTCGGGATCTCAACATGAGAGAATCGTGGGATTTTTTTAATTAACTTGAAAATGAGTGCCATACGACAAGATTTCATCGGCAACGTCAAACAAAGTTAGTAACCCCTACAGCAGAGCAGATGCCCTTCCTCCTTAAGAAGAATGAATTCAAAATCAGAAACCTAATAGAAACAAAATTAGGGATTTGTATTCTCTCCAATTTTTGAGAGGGAATGGAGGGTGCATTTTCCTAATCGTAACCGTTAGTTTTGAGTCAAATGATCATAATCGAAGGTAAAAAAAAAAAACACACACACATGATATTTTCTACCTTTGATTGTAACCATTTGTTACAAATTGAAATAAATACACCTTTCATCTTAGCCAAAAATAGAAAATGGCCACCCCTTTCTTCATCATCTTTTAATTCTTTCGAGTAGATTTTTTTCAAATAGTGATTTTTTTTTATCTTCTTCGAATAATTTTTTTCTTGGATGGTAGTTTTTTTTTGTCTCATCTGAGTAGTTTCTTCCTCGAATGGTGGTTTCCTATTTCCTCTGTATTTTTTTACTTTTAAGTGTGTTATTTGACTTTCAATTTCATAAGGAAGCTTCGGGGCTAAGAGTGATTTTGGAGAAAACATAACTCATTATTAGTCAAAACGTACAAACACTTGTCAATATGATTTGAGGAAGAATAGATTAAACGACTTCAGATGTTCCAGCGGTATAGCTTGTTTTGTCTCTTTTGGTTGGTAAGCCAATGAATACTTTTTTTTTTTAGATCTATTGATAAGTCTTAGAGTTTCTTTGAGTGTTTTTTTTTTGTTTTATGTCTTAATTTTTCTTTTGGGGCCTCTGTTGCATCTGATTAATATAATCTATTGATTTTTTCTTAATATAATTTGTCTTGGGCATTTTGGCCATTATCCCAAAAAAATAAATAAATAAAGAAAAGAGAATCCAAATCTCAAATTTAAAGTAATTGTTTCAACTAAAAAATTATAGCTGTAATAAAGATTTTTTCATGTTAAATATTATTTCAACTAAAAAATTTAGAATTTTTTTAATAAAAATTTTGTAGATAATTTTAGAGTAAAAATTAAAAATCTGAATTTAATATTTAAAAATTTGTATTTGCCTCAGTTTAAGCTTTTTCACTACTAAATTACCAAGCTCAACATTGCTAAAGTTCAAATTCATCGTTGTCAAAATGTGATTTTAAAATGAGCAACGAAAAATTTTGCATCAATATAGTATGACCTGATTTGAACTAAATTAGGGAAAACTCAATAAATTTTTAAATTAATAATATTGTTTTAAAATGCAAAAGAACATAACTAGGATAAAGGCAATTTTAAAAAAATAAAAATTAAACACTTGATTTTTAAAAAATTAATTTAATATATGGTTTCCAGAACTAAATTAATAATTTACCTTATTGTAATTGTTAACATGAAAGACAGCGGCTATGAGAACAAAATACGAGATTAAATATAATTAACTGCAAACATATATCAAATTAAAAATTTAAACATATATATATTTTTTAAAAAAATACCTTCGAAGGACTTGTGAAGAGCCTGAGCATCTTCAACAGGAAAAATCTGGATTGGAAAAACAAGAGTAGCCATTTTAGTAACTTAAAGCTCTTCTTCTGTCTGTGTGCTAAATGCAGAAAAAAAGGATAGTGAAATGGTGGAGTTTTTTAGTCTATGGAAAGTCACAATTTATAGGCAAAATGGCTCCATAGGAATTAACGCCTCTCACAATTATGTCGCGTTTGAACGTTCGTTGCTTTTTATTTGTTTTAAATTAGCATCCTTTCTCATTGAGAAAAGCATTAAAAATAATAAAAAGAAAAAATAATTTGGCGAAAATTTTAAAGAAGGAAACATAAAAGTTTGTTTCAGATTTTCAGTTTGGGTCTTTGGCTAACAGCCAAAAGGCGTGAGATTCTCTCAGATTTTTGTTTTCTTTTTCTGTATGTAATTAAGTTCTTCTTTGCCAAATTATTACTGGCTGTCCTGTTTCCATTGGTTCAGAATTTCTTTTAACAAGATTTTAAATTTAAGTTTTATAAATAAATAAATTAGTGTTAAAATAATTTTATGTTTTTATTGTCTAATTCAACTCAAATTAAATTAGTCAAAATCTAATTACCAGTAATTCTAAAGAAAAAAAGGTCTTGTTTGATATAAAAGTATATTTTTTTAGGTGTTCAGATATTTATTGATAAAGTATTTAGTATAATAGATACAAAATTTTTACTTTTATGAGCTATATATTTTTTGTGATACAAACAAACAAAAGGTCTCTTTCAAAAAAAAAAACTATGGATCCAAAAAAAATTAAATAAACTTTGTTATGAATTTTTTTTCAAAAGAAATATAAATTCTTTTTCTACCATACAATTGAAGTTGCATAAAAAACTATAAGAAATTAAAATTAAGAATCTACAAATTTTTATATTTTTACCTAAGAATATTGTTATGAAAAGTTTAACTATAAATGTCCTCACCTTTTGAATTTCTAATTTTGCATAGCAATGGTAGTTACTTTATTTGATAAATGATATTTTTTTTAGATATAAAAGTTAGATTTCAACAATGTAAACTTAATTTTTAGGAGGTGAGTTTTTAATCAACCTCTAAAATTAATGGTTTTTAGTTTCTTTACTTTAACTTTTTCTCCCTTCTCCATAATTTGGGAAAGTAAATAAACTTATTTATTTATTTTTATCATTGAACAATTAACTTGTTTGTCTATATCAAGGAAACATAATTAAATATGAGGAAAGGGAATTCAAATAAAAGGATAACTAATAAATTATAAAAATAAATAAAAGTGTCAAGTCCCCCAAAATGAGGTAGTGACCGGCACGGTGTGGATCCAACACCACCATGTAAGCCTTACCAAACCATGTAAAAACAATAAACAAGAACAATACTTAATAACCATCAGAGTACCAATTGCCAGAATAAGACAAGAAATACATATATAATAAAAATATTTTCCCTCCATATATTTTCAAAAAAAAAGCATTAAAAGCTAAAACAAATCAAGTCGCACACATCCATCAATTACGATCCTAGGTGTTCTATTATACTATAGAGTGACTCAACCCAACTTATCACAACTATACTATTTCTACTCTTACCCACTCGACACCAAAAAGGGGTCGGGAACTTGGACGCTTTGTTGTTCCTTGTACGGAGACTCATTAAATATATCGAAGACTTGCAAACATGCACAAAAGGAAGGACCACGCACCTCTACTCTTCCCTATTAGAAGAGCTCTCTACTCTCCCTAATAATGGTCGTTGGATGAGGGGTGTGAACTATTGAGATCAATTGACGCGGAGACCATTTCGGGTCATTGGATCGCTTCGATCCAGCGGCCTGGATCACATAGGGGAGTTTAATGAAGCGCATTGTTCTGCCTGCCTTTTTTTGCACTCGTCCAACGTGCAATAAGTGTCCCGTGTTCGATCTGCCTGCTCTACCTGGATTTAATGCCCCGACTCGATTTCGATTTTGATTTCTTTTTTTTTTTAAATAAAAGACTCTTCCCAATTAGCACGCACCACATGTCCAGGAGAGAGGTTGGACCTTTTATCTTGCTTAGCAAGCTTTTTCCCTTCTTGCCACTTTAGAATCCATTAAGGGAAAAAAAAGTTGCAGAGCTCCATCGTCGCACACCCAACTTGGTGTGTACTCCATTGTGTCCATCTATTGTAGCTTCAATGTTGAATTATTTGCCAGCCGCCATTGTTTGTTCGTGCCATTAGCTCCAATGTAGCTCCACTTTTCACCACCACGTGTGTCCTCTATAGAGTTGTTGTGAATATCTATCTCATTGTAGCAGTGCCCCTTAAGGCGTCCTCCTCCAGCCGGTTTATTCTTGCTTTGTCAAGCTCAAGATGTCTTTCTATGTATATATATATATATATATATATATATATATATATATATATGAGATTAGTTATGTAAGAGGGCTGAAATACTAATGGTTGGACCTATTTGCTAGACTTGTTTGTAAATAATATACTAATGGCTGAAAACTCATAAACTTGAACCCAATGAAATGGCAACCATAATAAAGGTTTTGATTCGTGTTGATTAAGCTCTAATTCGTGCTCAAACTACCAAGTAGATGCTTCCTTGTTATTTCTTCTTATATGTGATCCCTTATATTCATGACATCTGGCTTTCTTTTTTATTATTTACCTCCAATGAAATTTTGAATTTCTATACAAATAAGAGATTAATTTTTGCAGCTGTAAAATTTACCAGCTAAAGGCGTGCATTATAGACATATATATAGAGTTCACATAACTAATATTTTAAAATTTTGGGATAAAATAATGCTTGAAAATCATAAGGGTCTAAGCAGGTTTTGTTGTTTGTTGTGAGTTATGAGTATATGCTTGTTTTTATCTTCTGTACTTTGGATACTGTTATGTTTATTTTTACAAAAGGGATTTAGTTCAAGTTGGGATGCTGAATGCCAGAAGCAATATACCCAAAAAAAAAAAAGAACCTATTGATTAAACTGAACAGTTATTGATTAAATTCAAAAAGCAGGCCATATGTATATGCACAAAAGAGAGAGTAGTGAATTACTGATTAGATTCATATATTGTGAGAATGGCCATAGGATAAATTTATTTAGTAGTGACTTACTGATTAAACTTTATATTGCTTTATATCCCTAGTTGGACATGCATGCCATACTCTTTCTTTATTTTTAATCAAATTTAGATAGATTTTAGCTTTCCCAAAAGTTTTGTCGTCCTACTTCATTTTAAATTTTTGTTTAATTGTTGTTACTTTATGCTTATTCTTTCTTTCTTAGGGGTGAGCAAAAACCCACCCAACCCGTACATTTGGGTTGGGTTGGGTTGGGTTGGGTTGGCGTGTTGAGTTGGGTTGAAAAATTCTCAATCCGTCAAGTAGCGGGTCGGGTGGCGGGTTGGGAATTTCTCAACCCAACCCAACCCGCCAACCCGCCAAATATATATATATATTTTTTTTTAAAAAAAAAAATATTTTTTTAAGGACTTAGCCACTTAGAATTTTTTGTTATACTCATTATTTATAAGTAAATATTTGTGTTATGTATTTATTAAAATTTAGATTATATATATTGAAATTTGAATTGAATTAATTTGTCTATAGCATTATAGCCTATTGTTGACTATTATTATCTTGTTAAATGGAATAAAGAATAATGTGTGCATTTACTAATTTATTTGTCTTCTATGTAGTGTGAATAAAGAAAGAAAAAAAAATAGAGAAGAAGAAGAAGAAAGCAAAACAAAAATAAATAAATAAATAAAAATTTAAAATTTAAAATTTTTGAAAAAAAAAAAAGACAACCCGTCAACTCGACCCAACCCAACCCGCCAAGGTGCGGGTTGGGTTGGTTCGGGTTCATCATAAAAAAATTAACAACCCGACCTAACCCAATCCGATCACATTTGATTGGGTTGGGTTGAAATTTTCTCCAAACCCAACCCAACCCAACCTGTGCTCACCCCTATTCTTTCTTAATAAACCATGACTTCCAATTTAAGAATAATAAATTGTGAAGAATCTTCTAGTGGATTATTTTAACTTGGTCTCTGCATTATGGTTTGCTTAATCCTAGTAGAATAATCTCTTATGTCTAGAAAAGTCTACTGTTGTATATCACAAGTATATTCACCCTTCAACATGTGTGGTTTATGGGTTTGTTGATTATTATAGTAAAAATATTTCATAAGCTATATTTTATATCTTGCATAATTTTGTGGGTTTTTTCCGTCTAAGTCCAAAATGAATCACCTTATAAATGGAATTTATACAACTAATCTTGATCTCTTTTGACGCATCTTCATGTTTTTCTTGCAGATTATATTTCTGGAAACAATATGCAATAATGTAAACATAATTGAAAGAATGATATGTCTTAAAATTCAGTAAAGTCTTGACTATGCAGAAGAGTAATTTTTCTTCTGAAATCAGTGATATCTTTACTTTGTTGTTCAAATACTAGCTAGATGGTTTGCATGATTTCCATTTGGTGTATGTATTAGGTAGCAACAATTATTTAGTGTATGTATATTTTCTTTCTTCTATTTCTAGTAGTTATTTATTTGAATTTCAATATACTTGTATCAAGGAAGCATTCTCCTAATCAATAAGGAGATTGAGATATTGTATTTGGTTGACGTACATATTAGTATTCATTAATCTATATGTATGAATTGTTGTTCTGTAAAATATAGGTTAAAATGCACTTTACCCCCTAAACTTTATTCTATGTGCAAAAAATTCCTAAACTTTCAAACTTAACAAAAAATCCCCCTCAACTTTCATTTTGTACCAAAAACTTCTTATAGTTAGTTGATCGTCAGTTGACTGTTAACTAAATGCCACGTCATCAGTATACTAGACACCTCAAATGCCACGTTAAATATTTTTTACAGTTCACTTGCCATGTCAGCACTGCCAAATCGTCACTATCAATATTTAAGGTGTAAAAAATGTTTGACGTGATATTTGAGTTGTCTAATATATTGATGACGTGACATTAGTTAATGGTCAACTGACGGTCAACTAACTATAGGGGGTTTTTGGCACAAAATAAAAGTTGAGGTGAGTTTTTTGTTGAGTTTGAAAGTTTAGGGGGTTTTTTGACACATAGAGCAAAGTTTAGGGGGATAAAGTGCATTTTAGCCTAAAATATATTTAATTTTTGAATTTAGTTGTTCATTAAAATATATTCAAATTTTGAATTAAATCTAGGAGATATTGTATTATGTGTTTAGTGCTCCAGTACATGAATAAAAAAAATTTGAAAGGTTAGTAGTATACCAGTTCATGAATAGAAAAAAATTGGGAATTTATAAAAAAAAATTGCAATTTTATCTTGTGGCAAAATCTAGGAGACATTGTATAATGTGTTTAATACTCTAGTACATGAATAAAAAAAAATTGAAAGGTTAGTAAACCAGTTTGTGAATAAAAAATTATGAATTTATAAAAAAAATTGCAATTTTATCTTGTTAATATTCCAGTTGGTAAATAAAAAATGAAAAGCTTTCACCTTCAGTGCATTAAAAAATTAAAAAAAATTTATATCTAAGAAGTGTAGGAAGGAGTGGATTCAAAAGCACAGTGGAAGAGAAGACAAAGGATTTAGCCTCTCTCCTAGATGCGGGACACATGTTGTACACTGGTCAAGTGCAAAAAAACAACATGCAAAACGGTGCTTTTCATTAAACTCCCTTTCATGATCTAGGTCGTTAGATCGAAACAATGCAACGGCCCAAAATGATCTCTGTGTTAATCGATCTCAACCATTCATGCCCCCTTATCCAACAACCATTATTGGGAAGAGTAGAGTGCCTGGTCCCACAGGGAAGGAGTGAGTATAAAGTACTCAATGAGGATTAGACAAATGACTGAAAGGAAAGAAAATTGTGAACGAATCGTGGGGATAGGGTCTCGAGTTATTTTACCCTTCGCCAAGGACTTACCTCACACATATAACCAATGTACAATTTGTAGAACACTAAGCTACCAGAATCATACCACAGAACATTTAGCATTCATAAGAAAGCATTCATATGAACCCAAATACATAAATATTATCATCATATGTCGATGCTATAATCCACAACACAACACGTTCAAGCATCTATAAAATTAAACCATCCATCTAGAAAATAGGAGACCATAATATAAAGTCATATCATTTTATTGAGACTTGCTTTATAAGCAAACGCATCATTTCACCTTAATGAAGTATAAACAGAAGGGCCACAAAGCTTCCTTTAATGATGTCATGAACTATAGTGGAGAGAGTCGCATAGGCTTCTCGTTATATTTTCATTCACCACAGTGGAGAAGGCCATACAAGCTTCTCCCTAGGTTATCAGTAAATATCATATATGCATATATTATGTTCTGAGAGGGCCTTTTCTCCCTTTGTTCACAATGGAGAGGGCCATACAGACTCCTAACCATAAGTACTTGTCATAGTGTGATAAAGCTACTCAAACCTTTGTACTATCACTGGTATGTATCATCACATCAAGAGTCAAGTAGGCTTTTCGCAAAAGGTCATTAGTCATAGTGCGATAGAGTTGTAAACTTTTCGTACTACCATCAATTTAAACATATCCATAGGCCATATAGGCTTTTGTACCATTTGGTTAGTCATAGTACGATAGAGTTATAAACTCTTCGAGCTACCACTAACTCATTAGTGATTAGTTTACCTTATTGGTAGTCTTCTTTAATACACAAAGAATTTAATCTCATACAATGGAAATAAAACATTAAATGCAATATGACAAAAAGCTATTTACCCATATTAAGTAACCCATCACATCATACTTATTCAAGACTCAGTGTATCACACGCCATTCCCATAATCACTCCAAGGCTCTTCCACATTACACTAACTCTTGCAATCGTGATCATCCTTAGTGATATTAAGAAGGCTATATGACTCTTTTTCCCATTACCTCAAATGCACGCAAGTTGTGTTTAAACAAAGGAAATATATATCCTGTTCACTTGTATGCCACAATGCAATATGCTAACCTAATGTCTACCACCCAATAATACGAGCTCACACACATAGTTTGTTATCATAAGGAATCAATCGTACAAGCAAGAATAGAACATTTCCATACATGTACGAATTATTTTCTTGGAACATCTAACCACAACTACAAAACATTCATTGTATTCATACTAGTCTTATCACTTGAATGTGTATGCATGACATATTTATATTAAAGACTAGAAAGGAAACAAATAAGGTGGAGTAGTAGTTCTCTCACCTCTACTCCAAACTAGCCATTCACGTCCCCCAAAACGAGAATAATTCAATAATTAAAATAAAAGTGATTAGTAATTATCTAAACTAACATCATATAATATAATGTTAAATTTAAGGATAAATAATCCTAATAAACAATTCTGGGAAAAATACCTTCCAAGAACTAAATTAAATCTTAGATTTTGATTAGACTAATCTATAATTTGAATATTAAATAAAGTTCGAAATTTAAACCAAAGAAAGAGAAGATTAATAGAAATACAAACCCCAAGAGATAAATGATAAAACAATCAAATAAAATCCTAAGCTAGTAGCTTAGGAGAATTTGAAAATCACAGAAAAATAATACATTTAAAGATATAATCATGGAACATAATAATAATAATTATAGTTAGATTAAGGTAATGCAATTAGAATAAATATATTAAAAGGTTAATTAAATTCTTTCTAACTAACACAATCTTAAAAGTAAGATCTGGAGATCCTAATTAACTCTTAAAATAGTCTTAACAAAGATCGATACCTATCTAAACAATTAAATTTATTTAAAGATTCTAAATTCAAATTAAATTAAACCAGCCTATCTTACAAAGGAAACAACCTTGAAATCCTAGCCTTGAAGCAATCGTCCTCTCTCCCCTTCTCTTTCTCACCATCAAGCAAAAGAGAACCCTAGCCCTATCCCATCAACCAAACACCCAAAACACCTCCTAAGGTCTGCACATTCGAAATCCTAACCAAGACTTCAAGGAAAATACATCAAGAGGAAAAATAGAAAAAGGTAAGATTAAATCATCTAAAATTCATACTTAGAATTATCATGCCGATTGAATCAATCATATCTTCCAAAAAAAACTCCAATTTTAACAAGCTACCTATCAATATAATGCTCTTTTTATCTAGTTTCAAACAAGACTGGTTTCAACAAAAAAATTCCACACCATTTGGGAGATATAATTGAAATAGTGAGTGAAGGTCGTAATTAACGATCAACAATTTTTCTATTGTAAGTTTTAACTTTCCTTTTCGAATGAAGGGTAGGAGAACTAATCACGATATCCTTTAACATCAAGGGAATCAAAAGAGATTAAGGTAAGTTGTAATTTAATTTTGTTTTGTGCTTTGAAGGAATTCAAGTGACAAAATAAGAACACACCCTAACATCAATGCTCTTTCTTTTCAAAAACACTAAATATCCATAGCACATGAATTCTCTTTCACATTGAAGAAACTTGACCAGTTTTGAATGGAAGGATTCATTGGAATCTAGGTGAGTGAATTAACCCCTCGTTAATATTACTTTAGCGTTAATATAATAAAGTGGGAAGGAAGGTAATATCATGAAACTTAGGAAAGGGGGAATTTGGTTATGAATTTGGGATGAATTGAAAGAATGTGGATTTCGTGTATTGATGTGATTTACTAACGATGAACATTAAGGAAAAATGGATCATGTGGCATACGTATGAATTTCATAAGCCTTGAGTCAATTGCAGTTTGAGTTATATTTTAATTTTGATTATCATAATGTTCGAATATGTTAGTCTTGAATGTTGACTTCATTGACTGTGTTTGAGTGGGATATTATCCCCTCTTATGTCAAGGTAGGAAACCCTGGTGATAGGGTGTCTTAATCTTTAAGAGTGGAGATGACTCCCTTGGTTGGAAGATGAGCCTGGGTCTGGGAGTGGGACCCATGAGGTGCCTTGACCAAGAGGATGAGGTTGTGCATCATGGCGGGTTAGTGATTGGTGAGCTAGCCGACATGTGCTTCTGGGGATTTTAGCTATTGACGAGTACTAATTTCGTTAGTTTGTTGTTTGGATTTGAGTTGTTCTCTCCGATATGTAATTTCTTTCCTTCGCTTTTTGTGATAAAAGGGCCTCCGGGTATACTTCGTTATTATTAAAATATTTGAGTTTTATTAAGGCTGGGATTAACTCGTACACTGAGATGTTTATCTCATGCTCTATTTAATATGTTTTTTAGATCATGTAGCAGACCAGGATTTTCTGCTTGAGGAGTAATAGCTATGGATCTTCCTGTTTGTTGGGTCGGTCCTGAGAGTTAATTCAAGTATTTTGGTTTAGGTTGCTTTGTGATCAACTAGGATATCTGGGGATCTTGGGTGTGAATCGTTACCTTTATTTATTTTGTAAATGTCTAAAACATATATTTGAGATTTTTTTTAAGACTTTAGGAATTAGATTTTACAGAATTGTGTTAAAGAGTTCTAAGTTGAATGTTCATTGATTTTAGATGAATGCATGGAATGCTTGTTCTTTCTTTTAAATTTAAAAGTGGAAAATTTGATTAAGGGAAATTGTGAGGAATCCGGGTAAGTTCTCTTTTCCCTTGTGTGCATACAAAATGTATGGTTTTTGGCTTGCTTAGAATCAAGGTATGTCCTTCATAAACCTCCTTTTGTATGTGTTTGGACTTGGCTGCCTTTATTGTAGAAAATTCAGGAATTTCAACCAATACAACGCTAGTTTTGCTAGGCTAATGCTGAGCACTGACATTAGGCACCCAGTGCTGGCTCTGTAGAAGCAACAGCGCTGGCCTGTAGATGGCCAACACTAAGTGCCATGAACTGGCGCTCAATGCCAGCTAGGCCAGCATCAAGCTTTGTTCATGAGCGCAGCGGAGTGGAGGAATGATCTCCTCTGCCAAGCCAATGCTCAACGCTGGGGCGCTGATAGCAACTTTGATGTGTTATTCTGTTACTTGAACTCTGGCATGTTGTTTTCCTGAAATTTCATTAACTAATATTGAAAATCATGTTATATCTAAATTTAAAAGAAAAATGAAGAATGTATGCTAATGAACATACTCAAATAATTAGAAGGGTTAGATTAAGCAACATGGGGTAGGCTTACAGTGGCACAGTATTCGTGCCAGTGTGCCGGTCACATGCCCAGAATTAGGTTGTGACAAAGTTGGTATCATAGCTAGATTATCTGAGGCATAGTGCTTTAATAAAAAGTTTGTAAATTCAAATAAGGCTAAAGATTGATCAAGGCTTTAAATTCGAGGAAAAAAGGTGATTACTCATTTAATTGACGAGTGTAAGAACCTAGTTCATATCCTCTCAGTATATGTATTGTGGCTTAGGTATCATTCAGTTTTTAGGAATTTTGAACCGTAAATTGGTAGGTAGAGTGTAATCAGACTTTTACTTGAGGAAATGGCGAAAATTATGTCACTTGTTGCCAATAGTAGCGAGTTTAACTGTTATAGAAATTTTCAAAGATCTTTCTACACATATTGTGGCTGTTATAACTGACGGTAATTATAACATCTTTTTAGCTTCTTATTTTCTATAGAAAATCTTGCTTTCTATCTAAGTTCTGTGAAGTTATGGCATTTAGTATATTATTTCTGTTTTTCTTTTTTATACATATTTTTGATTAATTTGTGTCAATATATTTTATCTCATTAAAACTATAATTGTCTTAAATTAGGAAAACATATTCTTAATAGTTCATGTAATTGGATAACAAATTTAATCAATAGATTAAAATATAGCTCAAGCTTACAGTCTATGAAAATTAATATATTTAACTTGAATTCATCACAACATTACATTAAATATTGTTTTTAAAAAACAAAATTTTAAACGCAATTTTTTTGTTTTATGAAATTTTAAAATTATTTTAAAAACAAATAATCCAAACAGATTATTTTAAATTTTTAAGACTAGTTTCTAAAACAATTTTTTAAATCTTATTTTCAAAATTAAAAAAAAAAAAACACATCCAAACAATTCCTTGAGTCTTCTAACATGAATCCCCAATGCGTATGTAATGGTCCTTAGCTCATAGACCTCAGGTCCATCCTGTTCATACAACGAATGAGCTCACTTTGGCCCAATACGTTGTGTATTTGGCGGTCCATTACTTCGAAATTTTGGTTTATTAGATTGGAAAAATCTATAAAAAAGCACAACTTTTTAAAAGATTAAATTATTTTTACCAATCCATCATTTCAAAACTTTAAGTGTTTTCTATAAATTTAGAAGTAATCTAACAATTAAAAAAAAAACTTCTTGAAAAATCAAGCCATTAACGTGTATATAATAATTCCGTAAGATGCATAACTAGTTTTATTTTTTTTTTGTACGAGGACACGTGGCCATTGTTTAGTCTCAATCTGTCACTGCATATGAGAGTAACACATCTCTACCTTTTAGTCAAGTGGGAATTCGTCTTAACTAAATTAAAGATTTTAAATTTAAATTTATAAGAATATAGTTGTATTAAAATTTAATAAGGAGACTATTATTATTTATTGTAATCCTGATTTAAATTCTGATTTATTGATATTCATAATTTAATGTTTAGGAGCTAAATAGTTGTTTAAATGACCAAACATATTATTTATTTATTTCATTTTATTTTCGAGGCATATTTTTATCTCACGCAAATGTCTTTTTGTACAGTTAAGAGATGAGGACCCTATCAATTCGGCCTTTTGCTTTCTCCAATAAAAGCATCCGAAGTTTTTGTTAGATGTGGGGAGCATACATTGAAAAGGGAATAACAAAAAGAATAATTCTGTGAATTATAATTTTGATGTTTCAATGTTAAAATACAATATCTTTGTTTTTAAAATTTAAACTATTACAACATATGAACATAGCATTTTGTTATCATAAATTATCCTATAAAGTAAAAATATCACATTTTAATTGATAATTAAACTATAACTAATATGATTATACGTAATTTTACAGGAAAAAATAGGTTCAATTAATTGACAAAAATGGCCAAAGAAAAAGACAACTAAATGACAAAACGATATTTTTATTTTTTTTTTAAAAAAAGATAGGGGCTCAGTAGCTTTAATAATTTAATTTAGGGCAAAATGCATTTTACTCTATGAACTTTAGGCTTTGTGCATTTTACCCCCTTGAAGTATAAAATTAAGCAAAAACCCCCTTAAACTTCATATCTTGTGCAGAAAATTTCATCTATCCAACTTTCTGTCAAATTAACTAATAATTAACGTTTTAATCAGCCTTCTAATGCCATGTCTGGATGTCACCACTATTTTTTGTTATCTTTTTTATTATTTTTATATTAAATATAATTTAAAATTTTATATTGAAAAGTATTTAAAATCATATAAAAAATTAACATGTGCGTTCTTTTAAATGGTTTGCATGGTTTGACAAAACCCAAGAAAATGCCAACCGCGAATAAAAAGGTAACGCTTTTTTCACAAAAAAGGGGTCACTTATCTCATCTCGCTTCTCTACCACACATCACGAATTGTTCTTACGAAATTAGTATTACATTTACATATATCTGAAAATTCGTATTTTAATTTTAATTTAACCAGCCGAATCCGCATCAAACTGCATTTCATTCAATGATGTACTCCAAAGCAAAATTTTGTCCCATTAAATATAATTATTCATTTGATCCCAAAATCAATTTTGTGCTAGGTCAAACTCATCACTTGTATATATATTATAGTGTAAAGCTACCAACACAATTATTTATGCTCTTAATTACCACTTGTTCTGCTGATTTAAAATTTTGTTTCATTAAAAACTATAAAAGGTGATTTCAATTTTTTTTTGGTGGCCTCAAAGCTGTCTATAGCATAATATTAATATTATGAGGAAATTTCTCCGTTAAATATATGACTTTTTAACAAGCCGAAACAAAGTTAAAAATTTTACTATCCAAGAAGTTAAACATGGGTAATTTTGACAATGGAGAGGTTAAACTCGTGTTTTGGACTAACTTACAGTATAGCATAATAAAAGTTTTCTATAAACTATCATGAATTATTGTATTACTTGTTGATTAATCTCGGTTTTTTATTGAAGATCTGCAAACTGCAAAAGATAATTATGAAAATATACACTTACGTTCTTTATAATTATGAAAAATATTATTGTTGAGCTTAACTTTATATTTTTTATTTAAAAATTTTAGTTATAATTTTTTTTAACATTTTTAATTTAATATTTTTTTACTAATATATTATTAATTAACTTAAGTACATAAAATATATTTTTTATAGAAAATAAGATATTTGTGACATTTTATTTTGGATAAACAAGAAAGATATTGCAATATTCTAAAATTAGAAAATCGTATAATTTTAAAAATTACAAAAAAAAAGTGTGACATACTCTAAAAAGTAGTAGAATCGAACATGAGAAAAAGTTAGAAAATTATGTGGCATCGACTTATCTCCATTACAAAAATATTCTGTTTTCCACTTTGCAAAAACCCTAAATTTAAGGCTCTACGCCACGCTGCTACGACGCTGTAATCCCATCTCACCCTCTTCCCCTCCCCCCTCTCTACCCTCTTCCCAGAATCCCAGAACAAAGTGATACAGAGAGTCTGTTACACTTCCAAGAATCAGAATGGGTTTTGGTTATTGCATCAGCCATTGCGAAAAATTTTCATTCCCTGTTTGGTGGCATCCATCTTTAACGTCCTCTTCGTCCCATCGCAGTTTCTCAAAACCCAACGCCTTAAACTTTACTAGGTTGGGAGCGAAGAAGAATTTTGCTTCCATTTGCTTCCAGCCATGGCTGTCTCCGTCGTTCGCAGGGGTTCGATGTTCTAGAAAACAAGGGGGCGTGTCTGCCAGTGCCGTTGCCAGCCCTCCGGCTGAAGATGTGAGCGTAACATCGAAAGTAGGGAAGAGAACTGACTTGAAGAAGATTTTGATACTTGGTGCTGGACCTATTGTGATTGGCCAAGCGTGCGAGTTCGATTACTCGGGGACTCAAGCTTGTAAAGCGCTCAGAGAAGAAGGATATGAAGTGATACTGATAAATTCGAATCCGGCAACGATAATGACTGATCCTGACATGGCTAATAGGACGTACATTACTCCGATGACGCCTGAATTGGTTGAGCAGGTTCTTGAAAAGGAGCGTCCGGATGCTCTGTTGCCAACCATGGGCGGGCAGACCGCGCTAAATCTAGCTGTGGCACTTGCTGAGAGTGGTGCTTTGGAGAAGTATGGGGTTGAGTTGATCGGAGCGAAGCTTGATGCAATCAAGAAGGCGGAAGATAGGGATTTGTTTAAACAGGCGATGAAGAATATTGGGATTAAGACGCCCCCTTCTGGCATTGGTACGACACTTGCGGAATGTTTCGAAATTGCTAAAGATATTGGCGAATTCCCTTTAATTATAAGGCCGGCCTACACTCTGGGAGGAACAGGAGGAGGGATTGCATACAATAGGGAAGAATTTGAGGAAATTTGTAAAGCTGGTCTTGCAGCTAGCTTAACCAGTCAAGTTTTAATCGAGAAGTCTTTGTTAGGTTGGAAAGAGTATGAACTTGAGGTTATGAGAGATTTGGCAGACAATGTGGTTATTATATGTTCTATTGAGAATATTGATCCAATGGGAGTTCATACTGGAGATTCTATCACTGTTGCACCTGCACAAACTTTGACTGACAAGGAGTATCAGCGACTTCGCGATTATTCCATCGCTATAATCAGAGAAATTGGGGTGGAATGTGGGGGTTCTAATGTGCAGTTTGCTGTCAATCCGGAAAATGGTGAGGTGATGGTAATTGAGATGAACCCAAGAGTTTCTAGGTCCTCAGCTCTGGCATCAAAGGCAACTGGGTTTCCCATAGCAAAAATGGCGGCAAAGTTATCTGTTGGTTATTCATTGGATCAAATCCCAAATGATATCACAAAAAAGACGCCAGCTAGTTTCGAGCCCTCTATAGATTATGTTGTTACAAAGGTAAGTAACTCATTAAAATGCTATCTTTTTTTCCCCCCTTTGAAAATTAAGGTTTCAAATGTGGTTTGCAGAATATTGCAATACCACATTTATTCTTACTATGCCATCAACACATCTTTTTGGTCTTTATTCTTTTTTAATCCCGTTCTATCCTTTCAATGCAGGCCTTTGTGGCTCCTTTCATTCATTATCATTAAATTTTGTACAAGTCACTGATTTCATTACCCTAATAAGAGTTTGTAATTTAGTGAGGTAGTAAATTTTTTTTTTGGAGCAATGCATGCTTGCTTTTAACTTTGTATTTATTATTTCCTTAACTATTCTTGTTGCAGATTCCTCGGTTTGCTTTTGAGAAATTCCCTGGTTCACAGCCAATATTGACAACACAGATGAAATCAGTTGGAGAGGCAATGGCAGTAGGGCGAACATTCCAAGAATCCTTTCAAAAAGCTGTACGCTCTCTAGAATATGGCTTCTCTGGCTGGGGATGTGGACAAGTGAAGGAGTTGGACTATGATTGGGACCAATTGAAGTATAGCCTCCGGGTTCCTAACCCGGATCGCATCCATGTCATATATGCTGCAATGAAGAAAGGAATGCAAATTGATGATATTCATGAACTGAGTTACATTGACAAATGGTTTCTCACACAGCTTAAGGAACTACTTGATGTGGAAAATTTTTTGTTGTCTCATAATTTGATGGATTTGACAAAAGATGACTTCTATGAGGTGAAGAGAAGAGGATTCAGTGATAAACAAATAGCATTTGCAACTAAATCCTCTGAGAAGGAAGTCCGTTTTAGGCGGCTGGCTATGGGTGTTACTCCAGCTTATAAGCGAGTAGATACTTGTGCTGCTGAGTTTGAAGCTAATACTCCTTATATGTACTCTTCTTATGATTTTGAGTGTGAATCAGCTCCCACTCAACGGAAGAAGGTTTTGATATTGGGTGGAGGACCAAATCGAATTGGTCAAGGGATTGAGTTTGACTACTGTTGTTGTCATGCATCCTTTTCTCTTCAGGTTTGTTTTCTTCTCAGTATGTGATTTAGATTCCCGTTGTTGAAGTATTCATGCTTCACCAGCTATGGATTTGTTTGGGCATAACCAATTGAAAATGTGAAAAGAATACAATTTTTAGGTCCTATTTCTCCTTTCTTCATTTTTTATATATATAAAAAATTGTAATTGGGGGTGCACATGCATTCGTTACTGGATGATACCATTGATCCAATTTTATATTAAATATGATTTTAGTGGCTACTTGATTTAACATGATTGATTTGGCTGTGTTCTACGTTACACTTCTCTGAGGAAGGAACTTGTTCCCACTGACCTTAAGATTTGACCAGCTAGGTTCTTTCTTGATTATTTAAGGACTGCTTCTACTTTTATAACGTATTAACTTAATCTTTTTCATTTGCAGGAAGCTGGGTATGAGACAATCATGGTGAATTCAAATCCTGAGACAGTATCCACAGATTATGACACTAGTGACCGTCTATACTTTGAACCATTGACTGTTGAAGATGTTTTGAACATTATTGACTTGGAAAAGCCTGATGGTATCATTGTCCAATTTGGTGGTCAAACACCCTTGAAGTTGGCTCTGCCTATACAGCAATACCTGGATGAACACAAGCCAGTGTGTGCCAGCGGGAATCTTAATGTACGCATTTGGGGAACATCTCCTGATTCCATAGATGCTGCTGAGGACAGAGAAAGGTTCAATGTGATGCTTGGCGAACTAAAAATTGAACAGCCAAAAGGAGGAATTGCTAGGAGTGAAAAAGATGCACTTAACATTGCATCAGAAATTGGATATCCAGTTGTTGTTCGTCCTTCCTATGTTTTGGGTGGTCGGGCAATGGAAATTGTTTATAGTGATGATAAACTTGTGACTTATCTTGAAAATGCTGTTGAGGTGGATCCAGAACGTCCTGTATTAATTGACAAATATTTAGCTGATGCCATAGAGATTGATGTTGATGCTCTTGCTGACTCACATGGGAATGTGGTCATTGGTGGGATTATGGAGCACATTGAACAGGCAGGGGTCCATTCTGGTGACTCTGCTTGCTCAATACCCACGAGAACTGTTCCATCTTCTTGCTTAGAGACAATTAGGTCATGGACTGAAAACCTGGCCAAAAAACTGAATGTCTGTGGGCTCATGAATTGTCAGTATGCAATTTCTGCATCAGGGGAGGTGTTTTTGCTTGAGGCAAACCCTCGAGCTTCCCGTACAGTCCCATTTGTGTCAAAAGCAATTGGGCACCCATTGGCTAAGTATGCTTCCCTTGTCATGTCTGGGAGGTCTCTTTATGATATAAATTTCACAAAAGAGGTGATTCCTAAGTACGTGTCAGTCAAGGAAGCAGTTCTTCCATTTTCAAAGTTCCCAGGCTGTGATGTGCTTTTGAGCCCTGAGATGCGTAGTACTGGTGAGGTCATGGGTATTGACTCTATGTATAATACTGCATTTGCTAAGGCTCAAATTGCTGCTGGCCAGAAGTTACCACTTTCTGGTACTGTGTTCCTTAGCTTGAATGACCTAACAAAACCTCACCTTGAGAAGATTGCCAAGGCTTTTGTTGAGGTTGGGTTTCAGATCCTTGCAACTTCCGGATCAGCTCGTGTTCTTGAATTAGCAAATATCCCAGCTGAACCAGTGCTGAAAATGCATGAAGGGAGGCCACATGCTGGTGACATGGTTGCCAATGGAGACATTCAATTGATGGTGATAACCAGTTCAGGTGATGCACTTGATCAGATAGATGGTCGGGCTCTAAGAAGGATGGCATTGGATTACAAGGTTCCAATTGTTACTACAGTTAATGGAGCTATTGCATCTGTTGAAGCAATAAAGAGCTTGAAGTCCAATTCTATCAAAATGATTGCTCTTCAGGACTTCATGGAAGATGAGAATAAAGATTGAGAAAGACACGCAGACAATCTCTTCTAACTCTATTGGCCAGGTTATACTATTAAGCATCTGTGCATCCCCTCTTTACTTCGAACTGTTAATTTGTGCACGTTTCACTGCCAGAACCTGTCTATTATTGTTTCTTTTTAGATAAGTTGAACTTTAAAACCGTTATTGCTAGGGGTGACTGTTGCAGAGTTTGACCATAGCTAGCATAATGTGGGTAATTTTGGCTATATTTGGTCTTTTGCATAAATACCCTAGCTAAAATATTTTCTTTTTGAATTTCCATCAAGAATTTCTATACCTTTATATATTAAAAGGAGAAATCAGAATTTACACGTTTATGAAAGACTCTCTTGAGTTTGTAATTAATATCTCTATGCTTGCTTTTCTTTAGAATTAGAACTACATAAAACTATAGAACAATCATCAATGTTCAGTCCTTTTGGATTGCTGTGCTTCATTGAGCATGTACCTTTATCTTTTACATATATGTTTTGTGGATTGAGTATTGACTATGCTTAAATTTGACCTGTTGCAGATTACTACGAGCCTGTACAACTTGCTAGAGTTGGTAGAGTAGCAGATAAATTTTGATGGATTGCTTTCATTTGTAGAGTAAGAGTGAACCAAACTAGGTCATGTAGTCTGTGCCCTCACTCCTAAGAAAGCACTTGTTCTTTTGACCAAAATTTTTTGTAGTCTGTTGGATTTCTTTTGCTCACATCTTTTAAGTTATAAAATGTTGGGTCTCAAATTGGATGATACACGTTTACTCCTAGGTACATACACCACTAGTGAAGACCATTTCAGCATCTAACACTTACTCCCAAAAAAGGCTTCATCCAGTACTTGCTGAGCTAATAGGATAATTCTATGAACTCTGGTTTTTAAAAACAGTATATGTTTGAAGGCAGTATGTATAATTATGATTCTAAAAGATATTTAGAATTTAGACTTGTAGAACAAATAATTGCTGATGAACTGGAATCCTGACTTTCCAGTCTAAATGCCGATTGTATTTATAAAATTTGGAACTTGCTTTTCGCATAAAACCAATCGTTTTGTTGAAATAGGTGGTTTTGCTCCTGGAAAGTAACTAGTAGGAATGCTGTTATATGTTCCACTTCCAATATCAGTTTTCTAATTATCCTCAGATTGACAAGCTGATCCAACTTAGATTGCTGCAGAAGTGAGAGAGGTTGACAGAAGGTTCAATTGGTTTAATATTAGGGGAAATTGGATGTAATTTCTCTGAATTGTAGACTAATTACAAATATAATTCTCAAACTCTAAGATTTAACACTTTGCCTTCTTAGTGCTTGTTTGGAAAATAGATGGGTAAATTTAGATTTTGGTAGAACTGATTTTGGGAAAATCAAAGTTTGTGTTTAAAAACTGTTATTTGTGAAAAATGAAATTTGATTGGATGTTAGTTCCTAGAACCATTTTTGAATTTGTAATAAAGGATATAAATTTATATCATCTTATTTAATCTCATTCATGATTTCTTTCCTTTCTTTTTCATTTTTAATTTATTAATAAATTATTCTACTAAAATACAATTTTAAAAAATAATTGAAGGGACTATAATGTAAATAACAAAAGAAACGGACTTAATTGCAAGACTAAAGTCTAAGATACCAATCAACAAGTTAAAATATCAAAGAGACTGAATTGAAAATAAATAAATCATAGAGGGGCCTAATAGCAGATAAAAAATGGACTAAAATTTAATGAAGACTTCTAATTTGGGTCCAATTGTGTTTTGGCAAATATGTTGGGCTCATAACTGTAATTTTTCCTGAGTCAAACATTGCAGTTTACATCAAAATTTCAAACACCATTTTTATCGTGCTGCGCTTAGTTTCCACCTCAGTTCTTCTTCTTCTTCCCCCTCTCACTCAACAAATTCTCTCATTTTTCTCTCGGTTCTCTCTCTCTCTCTCTCTCTCTCTCTCTCTCTGTTTTTATCTCTTCCTCTGTTTCTGTCTCTTCCTCCCTCTCTCACTCAACAAATTCTCTCATTTTCTCTTGGTTCTCTCTCTCTCTCTCTCTCTCTCTCTCTCTCTCTCTCTCTGCCTTGATCTCTTCCTCTGTTTCTGTCTCTTGTACTCTTCCAATCTCTCTTCTTCTTCTTCTTCCTCCCTCCCTCTCTCAACAAATTCTCTCATTTCTGTCTTGGTTCACTCTCTCTCTCTCTCTCTCTCTCTGTTTTTATCTCTTCCTCTCTTTCTGTCTCTTTCTCCCTCTCTCACTCAACAAATTCTCTCATTTCTCTCTTGGTTCACTTATCTCTCTCTCTCTCTCTCTCTCTAACATCTAAAGGTTACATAACTCGTTGCTCTATACTTTACGCCTATTATCTTCAACTTTCCTTTTCTTTCTTTTATGATCTCAAATTTGTGTCTCTTCAAATCATGAGGTTTTTATATGTTAATTTTGATTGATATATAACATTTACACTTTGTTATAAATAGATTATATATAGTTTTCTCTTAATATTAAGCTTCCATTGAACCTATAAGGAAAATAACATATTCCTCTCAATATTAACGAGACTGAAAATCTGGATTTGTGTCGGAGAAATTTGGTTAGAGAATCTTATTTGAATTAATTTTATAGACATCCGAAGGCATCTAGCGCAAATAGGATTATTGTTAATGTACAATTTATCTCAATCACACCAAAAAAAAGGGATATTAAATAAATTGAATGAGGATATGGATGGAATATAACGAAATAGAGTTACTTTGAAGTTCCTATGAAATGAGGCTAAAAGGGCAACACAATTGAAAGCTAAATAAAAATAATAAAAAAATAAAGAAAAAACTTTCATCATCACTTGTATGTCTCTCGAACGGTTTGATTGTGCAATTACATATCATTTCCATCAACAGCACGAGAAACATTGTCCATTTAATCTCCATTAGGTTATAGATATCTATATACACACGTTGTTTAATGTTCCCCTGCACTAGCATCAACTTTTTTTTTTGGGTGACAAATGGATATCAATTCCATTAAATTAGCACGAAGTTAAGGTTACATAAGATAAATTAGACCTAAAAATCGATAAACACATTATAAGCCTAAACTTTTAGGAAATTGGTACATGATGTAAAAATCAATATCGGACATATACAATAAAACTATGAAACTAAACAGAGACAACACATTCATAATTTTAAATTTAACAAATTAAAAAGAGACAACACATCCCTAAACTTAGATTAGAGCTAGTTTTCCAAAAACTAAAGAAAAATACAAGCTAACACTAACATTCAAAGAGGGCTAGTAAAACCTAGAAAAAAAGAGTAACACACCGTAGGTCTTATGGAATTTTTTTTAAAAACAGAGGATCTGGGATGTGAATCAGGAGAATGCAGATAGGCTTGTATGTGTCTTCTCCAAGTCCCATTTGCTTGACGGGTAATCCAAGAGACCTCTGGCTGCCATCTCTGAAGCTCACTATGGTTGCATCGCCGCTCATAAATCTCACCTTCTATAGTTGGAGAAGATGGGCTCCACTGATACTGCCACCCCATTTATCATCAAGCACCACTCTGAGTTTGCGATTGGGTTAGCTTTTGTTGCTGGTCACGAGATCAGAAGATCAGAGCGACGAGGAAGAGAAGGGAGTAGGGAGATGGAGGCGTTCATCAGCCCTGTTGGAGCCAATGTGAGGTCCCAAAGCCATATCACTTCTCACCCAAAATAACTCAGTGCTTCTCAAAACTGAAGGCTTTCAAACAATCCTCTCTTTGGGAGAGGAAGAATCTTCCATATTGGAAAGGGCAAAACTCCCATAAAAGGGAGGGAAAAGCAGATAAAATAGAGGAAAACAGGGGAAAGAGCTTGAAAGAGGAGGTGAGGGCTGCCTAGCTGAAGACCTTCAAAAACCCTAGCAGAGCACTGTATTTGCGTAACACAACATCAACTTAAAAGCTCTGCTTTCGCCGATTGATTAGATGTCCGAAAATTCTTTAGAATGGACTCTGAAGAAGTTGTATTAAAAAAAATTTTGTTGTTTAATATTCAATAACTTTATATCACATTTTTTTAGTATAATAACATCCATCAATTTAAGTTTATATTGGGTACTTTTTTTTTTGTAAAAAAAATACCTGTATGTAGCCAAAAAAAAAACAGCATCACTAAATGTAAAAATTGATGTTTAGTTTAATAGAATGTATTTTAGTCAAAAGATAGGTGATATTAGATTTATCAAATTTTTTTTAAAAATAATGCAACAGATTTTTTGAATAAAAAATATCAAAATGGACTAAAGTGCAATATATACTATAGTTACCTACATAATCGTGGCCCATTCAATCGGAAACTAGTCACTAGTTCAGTTCACCCTAAAAAATCAGATAGCCAAAAAACAGATCAAGAACATGTGAATTGTTTTTTGAATAATTTAAAAAAAAAGAAAAAATCTACTATTTATAAAATATAATTATTTCTTACACTATATGGGATTTAGCAAGCTTTTATTTTTTTTATTCTTTTCTATCATGTTATATTTTTTTTTCTTTTTTTTTCATAATAATATTATTTTTTCCATAAAAACAAATAAAAGAACAAAAAAAAATAAAAAAGCAATTACACACACATATAATAATATAAGTTTAATGAAAATTTTTATTAATTTATTATATTATATATTTTAAGTATATAAAATTAATATATATATATATATATATACATATATTTAATTATTAATGATTCGACATCGATTCGACTATGGTCAAACTAATGAACAATGAATCAATACTTCTACCAATTCAATGGCCGGTCTGATTTTTAAAACATTGAGGTTGACATTATACATTGTGAAAATAAAAGGGAGAGAAGTGTGATTTAAAAAACTTGCAAGAGAAGAGTGTGCAATTTACTCAAAAATATAAGATGGCACAAAGTAGAGTGCCTACATTTCTAACGACATTATACTTTGCCTCAGAGGTCTCTGCAAAGAACTGTTAGCGGTCTGAGTGCGGGACTGATTAGAAGGTCATTTTCTTCAACATTTAACCGTGTGGACTAAATCTCAAACTTCTAGAACATGATGAATTTATAATCACTACTTTTACTCTTTCTAACTCACAACTTGCACCCATTACAGATCCATCATCTCAATTTCCTTCCACATCTTTGACAGCCTTTCACTTACCTTCATTTGCCAATATGGGTCATCATCATCCTTGCATTGCATATCAATATGGGGCACAACTCACGTGTCACTATAACTTATCGACCACGAACTTTGAAGTTTTGGTCAATCATATAGAATATTTTTGAATTTTGGGCGGTCTTATTCTTTTATCAAACTCCAATAACATAGGTTGGCTCAAATAGTTTGTTACTTGTTTTACCTTAAATAAATTCTTAGATTTGAATCTTGTGAATTGGAAAAAATTAGTGTTGAAAGAGTTTCATATTTTTGTCGTTTGACTTGTCTCGAACCAGATTAGTTAGAGTCTAGTAGATTTTTATATGTATTGTAAAATTTGAAGCTTGAGTATTAATATTTCAAAAGGGCAAAATTAGCCCTGCACTGACTAAAATATGAGGAAGATGATGTCTTATAAGAGTACATGTTATAATTATCTTATAAAAAGTTAGTGCAATGCAAATAAGTACTTTGCCCTCTCAGTGCATAAGATATGTAAACTAATTTAATTTATTTTAAATCACTTCAATATTCTGTAATTGAATATTTATTTTATATAATCAGTTATACAATTTCACAATTATAAAAGGCAACCATTTTTTCTTAGGATTGGATTACTCTTCTCTTTCTCTCTATTGTTCTGTTCTTTAAAAAAGAGTCTGTTTTATTCTAAAAAAAAATTCTCGCAATCGTGAAATTATTCCTTTAAGACAATGCCCTAATTTAACACGATTCAAGTTACGTTAGTTATCTCAATATTTACAAAAAGATGAACTTGGATTCTTTGTAATTTTAGCAAGAATTGTAGTCCAATCTTGAAATCTAGGCCGTTTATTTTAAATTAAACAATCTAAATCAAAGAAAAAATTGAAAAAAAAAAGTCATACTGTATGTGGTAATTTTTTTTTTTTTTAAATCTGAACTATCTGATCTATTAAGAATGGCTTAGATTTGAGAATTAGACTTTACCATTCGTGTTAAAACGGGAGAATCCAAAGTATTTCTAGATATTGGTGGGTACAAACTTAAAAAAAAAAAAGAAAAAGTCCCAACAACCTCAATGCCTTGTGGATAAGGGTTTAGCCTTTGAAGTTTGAACCATATTTCATATTTGATCAAAGACCTGTCTAAATGACTCGTGGAATTTGCATTTATTGAGTATGCAAAGCGCAGACCAACCTTTCAATTGAACTTTGAATTCGCCGAAAGTAAGGATTGGGATGAGCCAGAAGGTACTGAAGCCTTAGAGCATTAATAAATGCACTAATTACAACTCAGGAAGATATATATATATATATGCAATAGACTCATAAAGCGGCATTTAGACCGTTCAACATTATTGATTTTTAATTCTGCATTCCTTGCATGGCAGGACAAGTGATGATTAATGATAAGTAGGGACCCATGGAACTAATAATTTTGACTGGTTTCAGATGCAACATACTCATTTATAGCCCTTGTGAAATTTTTTGCTACATTTCGCTTTAATCAGCTGTGTAATGATCATTATTAGTACCTTACTGGGACACCATGGAAATGATGTTAGGAGAGACTGATGTATTTCACTGCTTCCATTTTATTGGAGAAAATGTCACAACCAGCATGTTCATAATTTGTAAGTAAAGCCTGAAAACGATGTTATAAAGAACACAGTGGAGAAGGATAGAGCTGGAATTGAACTATTAAAGTTTCTTTGTGTCTACACTTTCCACTGCTCCACCACTTTTTGTTGGAACCGCACGTGTGTGTCTGAAAATTCTTTAAATTTTAAATAATTTAATTTGAGTTAAGTTAAATAATGTGTAAATTATTTTTTTTAAATTCACAATGAATTCAAAATTTTGTTCAAAGGAAATTAGTGTCGAATTATTTGCTCATTTAAACTAACATAAATTGAGAGGAAAAAAGAGAAAAAAATGGGGGAAAAAAAGAAAGAGGAACTGCACACAACATCTATGAACTTTTGTCTAATTACAATTTTAGTTCGTGAACCTTAAAACATATCATTTTATTTCCTAAACTATCACGAAAATTGAAATTGTTATATATCAATTAAAGTTGATATATAAAAATCACGTAATTTGTTACATAATGCCTTATCTCAATTTTCTCTCTTTCATAATTTTTGACTTGCATTTCTTCTAATTAACGTACATTACCTAGTTTTTAGATGTTAATTCTAACTAATTAATATGTGAAGTTTTCACCTGATACTTTAAAGAAATAAAGTGTGACGGTTTAAAATTCAAAGACCATAATTATAAATTAATCACAATTAAAAAAAATATATATGCCATTAATTTCCTGAAAGAAGATAAAAAGAAGGGAAAAAATAAAAAATGTACTTTACCTCCATGAAATTTGTTATATGTGCAGAAAACTCCCATAAAATTTAAAACTAAGCAAAATACCCCTATGAACTCTCATATTGTGCTAAAAACTACCTATCGATTAGTTGACCATTAGTCAACTGATGATCAATGCTGACTTGGACACTGAAACGCCACATTAGCAGATGATTCATGTGTCATATCAGCCTTCTTCCACTCAATCACCGTATTTAATAGAATTGTGACACGGAACATATGCTTAATTTTGAAGAAAAATCAAAGTAATATATGCACAGCAAGATTCAAACTTAGGCTTGGATAAAAGATAGAAGAGCTCTCCATTATCTAGCCACTTATATACATTCAACATATATTTGCAAAATTTAATATATATATATATATATATATATAAGAATTTTTGTTATTGTATTCAAAATTCAAAACAATATACATCAATTATTATATCTTATAAAACAATAACAAATTTTATAATAAGAAAATATGCTATTATTTTATATAACTCATTTTAAATTATATAAAAGTAAAAAAATTTAGTAACAAATCTTATAATATAAATTATATTTTTATTAATTAAAATAATTTTAAAAATATATTGCGCATATTAAAATTATTTTTTAATATAAGATTTGATATTATAATTTTTAGTAATAATTAAATTTTATAATGTCAAATCTTATATTAAAATTTTATATTATAATGTCAAATCATTTTAAATTATATTAAAAATTAATTATTATTAAAAAATATAATTTTCAAGTCTTATATGAAAAAATATTTTTAATATGCATAGTATATTTTTATAATTATTTTTTAATATAAATTTAATTTTCATTAAGTATAAATAATAATTAAATTTATATTATAAGACTTGTTATTAAAATTTTTAAATTTTTATATAATTTAAAATGAGTTATATAAAATAATAGCATATTTTCTTATTATAAGATTTGTTATTTTTTTATAAGATATAACAATTGGTGTATATTGTTTTGAATTTTGAATATAATAACAAAGGTTTTTATATATATTAAATTTCACAAATATATGTTGAATGTGCACCAGTGACTAGATGGTTGAGAGTTCTTCCCTCTTCTATTCAAACTTAAGTTTAAATCCTATTTTAATTTTTCTTCAAATCTAAGCATATGTTATATGTCGCAATTTTTCCTAAAAAGAATTGGTTATAGTGGGATTACGCCGTAAATTGGAGTTGGCAATTGTTCTTCTTTTCATAACACGAAGGTCCACACGCTAAAGACTCTTTTGAGAGGGCAACAAAGAAAACGAGATATATATGGTTTTACAAATTACAAAGTTCCAACCACTTCACCGCAAAGTTGAAACCTCAAAAACTTTTTCTAAGTTGTGGAAAACTTGATCTATAGATATTATAGTCGTCGAACCTATATATGTAGCATGGGTCGTACAAATAGCATATATATATTGGAGGTGTATAAATAATTAAATATAATATATAGTTATAATTTTCAAGATTGGAAAGGTTGCAATCGTTAATGGCAGCTTAAGAAAATAGCATATATATTGGAGGTGTATAAATAATTAAATATAACATATAGAGTTATAATTTTCAAGATTGGAAAGGTCGCAATCTTTAATGGCAGCTTAAGACTTGTGATTACAGAGTTAAGTTTTTCTTAGATGGTGTGTGCAACGAGCTGACCAGCTCTTCATCACCAACCTTGCCCCCACCTCGTGCTCTATTACCTCTATGGCGTACACGTACACATGCAGACACTTAAAGGGTCTCTTGGAATCAGATGAAAAGGACTATATATATATAAGTTTTTTATTTTTGGAATTTAAAATATATAAGATTTGATTTTCAAAATATTAAGATCAAACACTTATTACCAGATCAAAAGATAGTTTCAATTCTCAACCTATCTTAGAACATATATATATATATATATATACCTTCTAGCGTCATAGTTTGATCAAGTGTTTATTAGAAGACGAAAACTTATAACTATTAGTGTAATTATAGTTTCTTAAATCAATATAGATAAGATGATAGCTACGATTTGGTTGTCTTTGGATGGTAGCTTTCACACTTTAACAAACATCAAAGTTTTTGTTATTCATAATTTCTTTTAGTGTAAAACAAGGTAGAGTAAAGTGATTGGGGATCAGACATGCAGTATCGCAGATAATCTAGAGGTTTTGTAAAACAAATGGAGGAAAAAAAGTTTTTTTTTTGGGGGCACCTGGTAGATATATTTTACTCTTAAATCTTAAAAATATATAACAAAATCTTTAAAAATTATTGACTTATTACTCGTAAATTTTTTGGAAGTCAGGAACAAGATAAAACAAAGTATATGGCTTTAAAGAGAGGAAATAAATTTCAATAATTGAATCTTATATATATTAATTTTTGAGATTTAAAGATAATATATATCTATATATATATTTGTGTGAAATGGAAGGGTGATAAGGTGGTAGAAACATAGCACTGTCGCAGTGGTGGCAGCAGTAGCAGCCCAATAACTCTCACTCTCAAACAAACCGTACTCGGAACTGATCTCTGCCACTTGGCACCAACGTTGGACGTCCACACAATAATTAGTTTAATCTCTCTCTCTCGCTCTCTCTCTCTCTCTCTCTCTATATATATATATATATATATACACACACACACACATATACGTCACCAAATATTGAAATGATCACTGTCTAGCAAATGTTTCAATCTCATGAACCAAAAATGTTTGAATTTTGAAGATGCTAAACGATTAAGCCTATTTTTGTTTTTGAGAGTATAGTTCAGTGATAGTTTAGTTTTTAAAATATGGTCATTGACTATTTTAATTTTTTAATTTTAAAATTATTACATAAAATGATCTAAAAGTTAACCTTAGTTTTATAATCAACTTTATTTGTTGATGTTTATTATTTGTTGCCAACAATGACATATCTTAACATGCTAATATGATTAACTATTTTAATTTTTAAATTTTAATGTTTTTGAACAAAATGGTCTATTTGTTCAACGTATTAATAGAGATGATAGATAAAGAGATTTTTTTGGATAATGATTTCAAAATTTAAGAATTTAAATAGTTAACGATAATCATTCAGGAACCAAATCATCACTTAGGTATATTTTTAAGAATCGAAAAATAGTTTTACTCATGCTAATTTACCAAATATTAGCTTATCTTAATGATAACGACTGTTTAAATCTCAGAAGCACATAACTTTGATCCCCGAAAATATTAATTTAGGAAGGGTTTTACTTTTTGCACTTAATAGATTTAAAAAAAGATTAACCTTTTATCCTATCAAATGAAAAAATATCTTTAGATTAATGAATATGCTTTGAAGGATACCCTTTCAGTTTCATAGATGTTATCAATCCAAGTAATTAGGTAAGGAGTTTAGTCCATCGATCATGTCATATTAGTACTCAATAATTAAGTAGATTTTTCTTAAGAAGAGAATATGTTTATTTTCGATTTGTCCTCTGAGGCTGCCGTAAAAGAACTCTGTTGAACTTGTCCATTAGTGTGGTATGGATATGGTTTAAGCTGTGGCCAGAAGAAAATTAGCAAACACAAACAAAAACAGTATATATGGGGGATAATACTAGTTGTATAAAAAAAATTACATATAAGTTTTAACTAATCTGATTCGAGTAGAATCAGAAAACACAAATATGAAGTTTTTTTAACCCTAATTTTTTTTTTCATTCACATGCTTAAGTATAAAAACTTACTCAAAAAGAATAAATATCAAGTTGACATTCAAATTAGATATACAACGTCTAATCTCACATGACCCTTATTGTGTAAGTAAATTAGTTTTCAGGGAGGCTCATTATTATAGCGACGAAATTAGGAGTTGCTGCGTCTTTAAGCATGCGATTTTAATTAGATAGAATGACTTTTCGGTGTGACTTGGGTTGGGTCCAAGAAAGCAGGAGATTGAGAAGGACGTGTTTTGTGTTATAGGTTAATTAGTTTAATTTCCTCCCTTTTTCGTGGGGGAAAGACAAATTCACTTTGAAAAATTAGGCAAAGCACAGTGGCTTCGACTGAAAATATGAAAGTGCTTCCGTATGGTGAGGGGTTAATTCCATGATTACAATCATTCTTCAAGGTGTTAGAAGGGAAGAAAATGAACAGAATATGGATGTCTTTGGTCCAAAGATAATTGAACTTCAGTTTCTCTGGCATAGTGGTTATCCAGAATAGTGCATAAAACAAGGGATTAGGAAGAAATCATGTCGCGAAGTTTTGTAGCAGAGTTTGTGACAGAATATAAATTTTGCGTCACAAATTTCATCATTATCAAAAAATTTAGTTGCAGATTTTGTATGGTTTTGTTTTTTAGTAAATTAATATTTAGTTTTTAAAAATTATGTTTATTTCAATTTAATTCTTCAGAAATAAAATGTTCTGATTTAATTATTAAACTATTATATTTGTCTTAATTTTTTTTTTACCAAATGTATCCTCCCAATTCAAACGATTGACCAATCAATTGTTAAGTAATTTTGTCCTTCTTAAATCAAAATGAAATTTTGACAACAATAAATTTTAAAATTGGTAAAAAAGTACTATTCACGTCTCCCAGATATTTTTTTTATTTCAACGATAACTCATACAATTTTAATTAATTTCGATTATTCTCCTGTGCCTAATGTCATTAAAATTTTAACAATAGATAATGATGTGATATCACATTTTACACATATTAACACCAAATCCTCCACATAATATGCCATATTAGATACAAACTTAAAATGTAAAAAATGATCATGTGAAACCTTAATTAATAATAAAAAGAGTAAGGGTCATTTTGGTCATTTTAAATTAGTATTTGAGATGACACACAAGGTTTTCATAATCGAATTGGTCATTGAATCAGAGGAGTACCGATTCAAGGGTCAATGATCGGACTGCTGTCGAACCATGGTTGAACTGATGTTAATTAAAAAAATAAAAAATAAAATATATACATAAAAATAGTGAAATAATTATATACTTACATGTCAATATATCATAATTCATATATATATATATATATATATATATATATATATATATATATATATGAAAATACAAAATTAATTAAAAATAATATTTAATATTCAATTATAGAAAATGTGTTTTGACAATCGGACTGGTCATTGAACTAGAGGAGGTACCGATTCAAGGGTCAATGATTGGACCACTGTTGAACTGTGGTTGAACCGATGTTAATTAAAAAAAATAAAATATATACATAAAAATAGTGAAATAACTATATACTTACATGTCAATATATCATAATTCATATATATATGAAAATACAAAATTAATTAAAAATAATATTTAATATTCAATTACACAAAAGGTGCTTTGACAATATAACATATTCAAATAAATGTTTACAATTAACAATAAAAATAAACCAACTAATAAAAAAATCATTTATCAGTCATTGCTTTATCAATTGACTTTATAATTGATTAGTTTTCAATTTCTTCATCATTTAATTATAAAATGAAAAAACCAAAGTGATCAAAAAAAAAGGAAAGTGACCAAAAAAAAGCCAACAATCGGTCAGACCATTGAACCAGCCAGTTTGGCCAGTTCAGCCAGTTCAAAGCTGGTTCAACTAGTGCTCAGCCAGTTGGATCTCTCTCCGGTCCGAAAGGTTTGAACGGACCGGTCCTATAATCGGTTTTCGGTTCGATCGGTCGGTCCAGTTTGGTCACAACAAACTTGATGACACATTTAGAGCGAATGATTTGGCCTTGACGTGTGCAAGATGTGATACCTCATTAGCATCTGTTGTTAAATTTTTTAATAGCATTAGGCACAAGAAAATAATCAAAATTGATTAAAAATGTATGAGTTATAATTGACAAAAACAAATTCTGGGTTACAATTAAAATATTAGTCAAAATTTAGGACATAAATAATTTTTCTTTTGCCAATTTTAAATATCACAACAATACATTGGCAATTTTAAAGTGAAAATAATAAAATTGAGACAACAACAATTTCATAAGGACCAGCTTCAAATACTATCGTTCAAAAGTAAAATTAATACAAGCACTATGTTTTTTTTGAACCAAATTAGTAATTTATTCCATTTTTTAATAATAAAACCTAAATAACTAATTTTTTATATTATTTTTTGACTTCCTTGTGTATTGTCCATTCCAAAACACCTTTCTGAACAAATTACACTATATCTCTTCTGGAAAAAAAAAATGAATTCACAAAATCAATTCTACGCAATGGATTGATAAAACTTTCATCACAATGCCACGTCAGACTGAGAGACGATGAGTTTAGTCAAAGTGTAAGAGTTTGAGTTTTCACACTACCAGCCAAAAAGCCAATAAAGAAAGAAAGAAAGAAAGAAAGAGAGGCATCCCAATCCACAACACCTAACCTAACAAAGAAGTTAAGAAGAGAAGAAGTGGGAACGAAAACGCACACCACTCACCACGTTAATTAACGACTTTCAGTTTCAAACTTCTCCCCCTGACGTCATCTTCCTCCATGGTGACGTCCCCCCTCGGTTCCTTCTCCCCTATAAATCCCCCCCTCACCTCCACGTTCTCTCTGTCTCACAGACACACAAGAACGCAAAAAAACAGCAAACAGGACACAACGAGGATTCTTCTTTGAGATTTTGGTTAGGTTATGGAGTCCAGTGACGCTAACACTTCTACTTCGTCTCCACTTCCTCTGTCTCAGTCTCCGACCAATTCGTCGTCGTCTCCGCCGCAAGTCGTGGCGAGTCCCTGTGCCGCTTGTAAGATTCTTAGACGCCGGTGCGCCGAGAAATGCGTCTTGGCGCCGTATTTCCCTCCCACCGATCCGGCCAAGTTCACCATCGCCCACCGTGTCTTCGGCGCCAGCAACATCATCAAGTTCTTGCAGGTGTCTTGCCTTCCCCTGTTTCATCTCAGACTAAATTACTCATTTAGCCCCTCATAAATTACAATTTTTTCAATTCCGTCCTTAAAAAATCAAATATTTCAATTTAATCCCTAAAATGATATAATTGCCTCAATTTCAACCGTCTTTCCTAATGTGATTAAATGGAGGCCCATGCGCTATAATGCCTGAAATGAAAGCATTTTCATTTTTCAACCACCTACAACGACTACCTAATTGTATGGTGGTGGGCCTCCTAATCAATATAGCTACTCCATCTATTTTACCTCCAATACAAATTTATTTATTTATAAAAATTGAAAAAATAGTGTTACTTAAATAATAAATATTATGAGAAATCTGATCTTGTTATATATCGAAATCAGGAACTGCCAGAGTGCCAAAGAGCCGACGCCGTGAGTAGTATGGTGTACGAGGCTAGCGCGAGAATAAGAGACCCAATATATGGGTGTGCGGGTGCGATTTGCCAGCTTCAAAAGCAAGTGGGCGAGCTTCAGGGTCAGCTAGCCAAGGCTCAAGCCGAGCTCGTCACCATGCAGCTCCAGCAAGCCAACCTGGTGGCTCTCATTTGCATGGAAATGTCCACACCAACCGTCATTACTCCTCGCGAATCTCAATCGCCACAACAGTCTTTTGACGATTTCATCTCTACTCCTCCCCACACCACTAACCTCAACTTCTTCGACGACAACACAAGCTTTAATCCACTGTGGGAGCCTCTTTGGACATGAACCATGCATCCACAAATAATTATTAATCATACTAAATTAAATTATTGATTTAGTCTTTGAATATTGCAATTATCCTAATTTAGTCATTAAAAATTAAATATTTCAATTTAGTCCCGAAAAGTGGAGAGAGACGAAAAGAAGGGACAGGACCTCATGCATCGCATATGGGGTCAACATGTACAAGATGCGTACTCTTTCTTTCTATCTTTCATTGCACATGCTGAGTTTCTTTAAGAAACAAAGAGGATCAAAATGAAATCTCTGTTCCGATGAAATTCTCCCAAGGAGAAGTTGAAGGAATCAATTAGAAGGTAGCTATTACTATAAATATATACAGTAAGGTAAGTTAGTACTTAGTAGGGATCACCTTAATATGGGATCCAATCTTGTAGTGAAAAGCGATGAATGGGGTTTTTCCTCCATGTAATTATGTCTGCAATGTTGAAGAAAATGAAAAATATCATGTTCCAGAGTCTTTTCTTGTGTGCTTAATTTTTGAAATCTTGATATGACTTTTCGGTCACCTACTATAATCATTTTAGAAAATTGATGTTTCGCAAATGCTTAATTCCTTGTCAAACTAACTTTTGACCATCTGTTGGCTTTGGATTCGTTGTGGTTCTGCCACAATCCCAAATTTTCGTTTCCGGATTTTGTCAGTTAACAGGGTTGACAATACGAGACTGCAAACAAAAAACTACGTCATGATAATGCTAAATTATTTCACACTTACGGTAAATATTTTTAAAAACTTGCAGTTAGTGAACAACAAAAGCGAAAAAGAAGCCTCCTTCATTGAATAAACTGAACCATGGAAAGATAGCATAGAATGACAAATAATATTCTGTTTGATTTTGTTCCCCCTCCCCTGTTTCTCTTTTTCGGTGGGATGTATTATTAATTTTGGCGGTCTAATCGGAAAATAACGTAGATAGAGAATTACTTTATATGAAAGACAGTTCATTTCATTGTCAAGGCGTTAACCAACCCTTCTAATACGTTAAAATGCTTTTTTATTTTCCAGAGGAGATTGAGAATAGTGAACCATGTAGAAAGAAAAAAAGGGGGTCGGCCAATTATATTACCTTTATGCCCGTATGTATGTCGCTAACAAAGAAAGCTCAAGGCTTGGACCACGATAGGTCGTAGCTTACAAGCGTGTGTTATGGATGGTAACGAAAATGAATCCACAGTCAAAGATTAGAAAGAGGCTAGGAAAAGAGTATAAAGAAAATGACTGTTAAGATAGCTTGGGAAGAAAAAAGTATACGGTTAGGGGCTTACGAACTAGTTTGTGGTGAACCTTAATACCAGACATTTATATATGCAGTGGCGTATTAGGATTCTTTGATGCAAAATTTTTATTCCTTTTCTTGAATGTAACGGTAATTCTTTTAAATTAATTTCAATTTATTGCTCATTTGGTGGTAATTTGCTTTTAAAAAATTTTCATTACAAAAAAATCTTTATTTTTTTAAATTCTAATTATATAATCAATCAACCAATTTAATAGAATTAGATCTATATACAAAAATTTCAAATTTCAAGCTTTTATAATGTGGTCCGTAATAATGGAATGAGAAATTAACCATCATCAAGAAAAAATTTCATAAAATTGACTTCACAAACATGTTACTCATGATCCTAATTATATAATCAATCAAACTATTTGATAGAATTAGACCTATGTACAAAAACTCTAAATTTCAAACTTTTACAAAGAGGTCCCTAACAATGAAATGAAAAATTAACCATCATCAAGAAAAAATTTTATGAAATTGACTTCACAAATATGTTACTTATGATCTTAATTACATAATGAATCAATTAATTTAATAGAATTAGACCTATGTATAAAAACTTCAAATTTTAAGTTTTTACAAAGAGGTCCCTAGTAATGGAATGAGAAATTAACCATTATCAAGAAAAAATTTAGTAACTTTGGAGAGTGGAGGTCTCGTGACTATGAGCAGCAGAGATGGACTGAGTCACTAAAAAGGGTTCAAAAAATATTAAAGGCGTTCAAAAACAAAAAAGGAGGGGGGCAAAATGAAAAAAAAATTTTACATATAAATTTGTAATATTCAGGCTGCACCCCCTGAATCACATGTGGCTCTGCCACTGTTATAGGGTATTTCTTGTTTACATTGAATCAATGGTTCACCGGTTCATAGTTTAATAATTGAATTGGTTAAATTAAAATATTATAAAAAATATTTTATATATTTATAATATAATATTTTTTAATAATTAAATTAAAAAATTTCAATGATAAAAATATAAATAATTTATTTTTAAACAATTAATAGTTATTTTTAATTATATATGATATTATACTATTTATTGATAATCTTTTTTAATTTTTGCATTATTTATAACTATTTTACACTAAATAGTAATATAATTTATTTATTCAAGGGCCATTTTGGTTGTTATATATAAAAGCTTTTAACATATATTGTTAAATGCCTATGGTGCCACATACAGTGTCACACACAACAAGTAACATTGTTATTTGCCTTCGTTGTGCATGAATTCTAACATGTATTATTTTATTGAAAAATATTCTAGACTACTAAAGGACAAAGACAGTCTAATTACAAATCAGTCTAATTTTGTATGAATCAGCAAATTAAATTTAATTATTGACCAAGTTTGATCGATTTCTTAAACCACTAATTTTTGATATATTTCAAATTAGACAATGATCTAACTTTTAATACAACCAATTCAACCAGTTAATTTGATATAAACATAGAGGTTTTCATACCATTAGTTACATCAATCATATGGGTGGGAGGTGCTAAGATTACATCTCATTGTAGTTTAGGCAGGAGCATTGTTATCAAAACATCATGCTCCCAACAAGTGACCCTACTATGTAGCCTTCCATTCCATATGATGATGTCCTCGGATCTCCAACAACGACGACAAATTAAACAGCATATATCAGTATGTGACAACAAATTAAGTAACATATATCAATCAACATTAATGATGGTAATAAAAATAAAAGGATGACTACTCAAAGAAACATTAATGACGTATTTGAAATTTTCATGTAATTCATGGGACGAAGTTAAAACTCTTAAAAAATTTAAGGGACACATTTGAAACATATGAGTGTTTAACTGAAAAGATTAGTGCTGATGTGTATGATGAAGAAGCCCATAAATTTTTGATTAATAATAATAATAATAATAATAATAATAATAATAATAATAATAATAATAATAATTTAAAAGTAAAAAAAGAAATCTACGCATTTTCTCCCTTAAACGCGCTTCTGGGAACATAATTTCAAATCATGTGCTACCCACGTGAGTGGAGATTAAGCGACCCCATCACACAGTGTGACTTGTCGGTGGATCAATTGGTCATCGTTCTCTTCCTCCACTATAATACATTAATGCCTCATTTTTCTCTCACCCAACATATGCCATTATTTTCTACGCGTGAAAATTGAAGCTACACACAATTGCTTTTTAATCTATTGACTCAAATTGTATTATTGCTTTAATTTGGCTTTGCTTTCCATACCCTATTTATGATCGAATATTTCAATGCGAGCTGTCGGTTTAAAGATTAACGGCTTATAATTAAAATTTATTTTTCTAAAATGATCAAAAAATTAAAATTAAAAAAAGTTAAGATTATCAATCTTTATAGTCAATAATCCTGATTAAAGAAATAGGAGAAAATCTTGACCTATATTTGACAAAAGAAAATTTTATCGGGAGGTTGAGCTCTTCAACAATCGACTTTTTCTTCTTCTATTATTTTTAGGGACACGTGCTTATAAAAATAAAAAAATTAACTAACATGTAAAACACTGTAAAAGAGAGAGTAAAAGAGATCGATCTCCATAAAAGTTGATATCTTTACAGCTTAAGCATATGACAAATCATAATTCTAACACATTCATGTTCACTATATTCGTAACTATATGGTAATTAGTCTATTTTAGCAATCACAACGTTAAATTAAAGAAATTGGAAGGGCGAAAATTTCTTTTGGATGTCATTTCATGAAGAACTCCCAAAATAAAGACAATAGTATAAAAGCTAAATAAGAATTTAGAGAAGCTTCGTATTCTCCTTTATGAAAAGCATGGGATGCTTTAGTTTGAAGGAGAAGGATAACTACAAGCGAAGACATGGCTTATGATAATATGCAAATTTTCGACTATAGTGAATTCTCCTTTTTGCCATTGTATATATTTTAATGTTCCCATTGATATAAATAAAACAGACATGTTAAATTAAGAAGTAACCGTCACTTATGCTTATGGCCATATAATTGATTCCACTTCTTTACATTTTTTTTTAATTTGGTTTTACAAGAAATTTTATTTTATTTTAATTTTTTTTGGTCCACTATGTTCTGCCCACGCTCACAATTATCCCACTTTTGTCCATACAAATTGATAAATTATATTTTACTTATTTAATACTTAATCAAAAGAATATTCAGATAACTTAACGGTTTCTCTCCTAAACGGCCAAAGTAATTATTCTCCTAGCTTATCGATCAGCCTGGTCATTTGATAATCTTCAATTTATTACAAATGTTATTTTATTAATATGTAAACTCACACATGCAAAAATGTTCATAAACAGTTACGTATCTAGGACCGCTCGGCTATGGGATAAAATTTTCATTTTTTTAAGATCTGATGGCAATTCTTTTAAATTAATTTTAATTTGTTGCTAATTTAATAGTAATTTCCTCTTAAAAAATTTTCATTACACAATATTTTTTTCTAAATCCTAATTGCATAATCAATTAACTAATTTGATAGAATTAGACTTATGTACAAAAATCTCAAATTTCAAGCTTTTACAAAGAGGTCCATAATAATGGAATGAAACATTAACCATTATTAAGAAAAAATTTCATGAAATTGACTTTACAAATATGTTATTCATGATCCTAATTGTATAATCAATCAATTAATTTGATAGAATTAAACCTATGTACAAAACCCTCAAATTTCAAGCTTTTACAAAAAGGTCCCTAACAATGGAAAAAATTTCATAAAATTGACTTGACAAATATGTTACTCATGCTCCTAATTATATAATCAATCAATCAATTTGATAGAATTAAGACCTATGTATAAAAACCTCAAATTTCAAGTTTTTACAAAGAGGTCCTTAACAATGGAATGAGAAATTAACCATTATCAAGAAAAAATTTTTTGACTCTAGAGAGTGGGGATCTCATGACTGTAAGTAGGAGAGAAAAATGAGTTACTAAAGGGGATTCCAAAAAAAAAGGAGGGAGGCAACATGAAAAAGAAAATATTTTTACATGTAAATTTGTACCCCCCTTAATTTCATGTGGCTCTGCCACTGTTCATAAATCTAAATTTAAATTAGAATCTAATGAAACTAATGTATACTATTCGGGAGAATGAATTCCCTCCAGAGCTAGATCTTGATCGTTAAATGATCTTATTCAATAGTTATTGTTAATTTTATATTTTTTCTTTTTTAAAAATTACATCATTAACTTTAACAAATCTAATATTATGTTTTTAATTAATCGTGCCATTTTTAAAAAAAATATATAAAAATAACGTTGACCATTGAATGAAATTATTCAACGGCTAAAATCTATCACTGTAGGGAATCAATTTCCCACTATACTGTCTGTCCTAATTATGCTTCTCACGATCACACTTGTAAGGTTTTTCAAACAACATTTTTTTAATTACAACAGTCTTTAAAATATCGAGTTTTTTTTTGGGGGGGAGGGTGGTTGACTGCATTAAGAAGTAATCTTCGTTAGATTATTTTCTAATATATGGCCCATGTAATTTAGTTTAATAGCATTAATTGTTAAATTCACATAATATAACATTGAAGGACCTAAATGATAAGTTTTTAATATATTGGGGTCTTCTTGTGATGGTTGAGAGGCTATTACGTAATTAAAAACTTTATAGGGGTCAAAAGGTAATTTACTCTTTTTTACTCTGATTTCAAATTTAAAGGTAACAGTGACGTTGTTTAGAGCGTGGTGTTGTTCTAAAAAGAAGTGTACGGTTACTGTTTTCTCTCCTGATCATCAAGGAGACCTAAAGGCAGAAATTCAGAAGAAATAAAGAGACTTAAATTCGCATATATGGATCCAGGTATGTTTATAATCTATTGTATGAATCGTGAAAATCAAGATCCAAAGAAAAGAAAAATTTTACTTACAATCTTCACTCCAGCCAAAAATTTCAATTCTTTTACCGAACAATCTTAAATAAAGACCTCCGATAACATGCATGCTTGAAATAATTCTAGGAGGCCGACATTTTGGAAATTATTTGTACTCCTGTCATAGTATTGTAGACTCATTGTTATCTTCACTTATAAATTGTCATTTGTCTAAATTTTTTTACATCATCATCTTGATGTGACAATCAAAATGCAGCTAATATGTAATCATTAAAAAATAATTATATATTTTCTTATAACTAAACCTAAAAGAGCTAAAAAAAAGACATTTAGGAGGTAATAACATGAAAAGATTTAACAAAAGACATATTTTAAATGGAATTGTATTACTGAAAATAAGGTACTATTAGAGGATTAAATATTTGTTCCACTGATGAATAAACATGGAATGTAGTTGCCGACAAGAATATTACTTGTTTCTCGGGATGTGCACATACATACTTAATGCAGATTTCTGAAAGATCAAGAAGCAAACAAAATAGTGTGCATGGGCTTCATGAACCTGAACCCTAGAAGGGTGTAAGATTGAGATCAATGGCATGTGCTTGAAGACATGAATTATGATATCACTTGGGGGAATTCTTGCATGCATAGTCAAATTTCGAGGAAATGCGATGGATTGTTTTGCTCGCAGACAAGTCTAAGTTGCCTAAACAGCAGTGTACAATAATCGTGTGTGTCATCTAACCCTATTTTGTTTTTTTGAGAGACGGCTGAAATATATATACTTGAAAGTTGAAATATAACAAGCTATTTTGGCTGCTTCTTCAACTACTGCCTCTGGAATTAACGTGCTTCTTCTCTTTGTATTCCAAAACTCAGAACTACCGTTGTACCAAAGAATATTGAAAGCTACTAGGGCAGGTCCCAGTATGACCACGCAACAGCAAATATTCCCTCTAACCCTGCAAGAGTTAGTTTTATATAGGAAAAAAAAAGGCGCCTTTTAATCTTTGACTTTGAAGTAGATCCTTAAATATTTAATTTCAAAAATTAGGATTTTAAACTTTAAACTTTTTGAAAATAGATCGTTTTGTTTAATTTTTTTTTTAAAGCATTGTCTTTTTTAGCACGATGTGAGATCTTTTATATGTCAAATTTAATGGTTGGTAAGTTTGAGGTGGAAAAACTTTGGACATATGAAAATTCTAACATGGAAAAATCACCTATTTAATTTGTTGAAGGTTGAAAATTCAATGACTGAAGTTTTGAAACTGAAAATTCAGATATCTAGCTAGCGATTACTACGTGACTCATAGTTCAAGGAACTTTTTTGCCGTTTCTCTTTTATCTATGCTATTATATATATATGGCTTAAAAACACTTTTTGATCAATACTCTCTTAACCATATATTAATAGATCAATTTAAGAAATAAAAGTTAAAATAACTTCCCACTACTTCTTCTTATATTTCAAAATATAATAACTTCCCAACTACTTCTTTTTAAATTTTAAATTATAGTAAAATTTATTATAATTTAACCAACTTTTCTTAGTTTAAGTGATTTAACACTTGTTTTCCTTAAATAAAATCTCGAATTTCAGTTTTGTGAATAGAAAAAATAAAGCTAAAAGAGCTTTACACGTTTGTAGTCCAACTCATCATAAATCAAATTAGTTAGAGTCCAATAAATTTTTAAATTGTAAAATCAGAGCAGATATGAAGAAAAGAAAAAGAAACCAGAGAAGTATTATAGGCTTTCTTATTCAATGAATAATGCTTGAAAATATGCAGCCATGGTATATATAGAAAGAAAAACTGATGAGAATACAACTATCAAATAGATTAACTAACTAATATCAGCTTGTTATCCAATACTCCCTCAAGTTGACAATGAATTTTTTTTTTTTAAAACCCAACTTTGGCACTAAGTAATCATGTTGTTGACTTCTCAAAGACTTAGTAAATAGATTTACTGGTTGTTCCAGAGGAGGAACATGACAGGTATATATATATATATATATATATAGTACCATCTTGAATCCTCTCTCTCATCACATGACAGGCTATCTTAATATGCTTTGTCCTCTTGTGATACATCAGATTAGCGATAATCTGATTTGTTTCTTTGTTGTCATTATAATGCATACAAATTGGCTGTGATCATGGTGTTCTTAATTCTCTCAATAAACTAGAAATCCACACAAGTTTAGAGGTTGTGTATGTCATGCTTCTATATTCTGCTTCCGCAAATGATCTCGAAATTGTGGGCCAATTCCTAGCCTCCATGAGACAAGAGAATCATTGGACATAAGACAAAACCCACTAAATACCTCCTAGTTTCTGCACACATTCCCGAATCTAAGTCACAAAATGCTTTGAGCTCTAAATTATTCGAGGAAGAAAGCAAAATTCCTGCACCAAGACTGTTTTTAATGTATCTAACAACTCTCAAGGCAACATTAAAATGTGATTGTTTAGGTTGATGCATATACTCACTCAAATATTGTACTACATAGGTGATATCTGGTTGAGTCATAGTTAAGTACATCAGCCTCCTAATAAGATGTCTATACATTCTTGCATCATCTAACAGCGTATCATCTTGATTGAGGTTAGAAAGCTTGTCATACTCCCAAGATGTTAGGTTGAGTGGGGACAAATTTAGAACCTGAAAGACCAACTTCAAAAGATGAAATCCAAGGCATATTTCCTTTAGCAAAGGATGATGCCTTGCTTGACCATGTCGCTTCAATCCCAAGGAAATATTTCAGATCTCCAAGATCATTAATCTCTAAGTTATGCTACAACATGGCTTTTAATTCTTGCATCATTCCTTGTGAATAAAATATTATTAGCATATAATAATAGGATTACCATATTTTTCCCTAACACTTAGTAAACAAGGATCAATCATGTCTACTTTGATATTGGAAACTAATGCCTTTGTGATTTTCGGGTTCCATTGGCGTGATGATTGCTTCAAACCATATAAAGATTTGAGCAAATGACATACTCTCTTCTCCCTTTGTTTTCCAAATCTAGGAGGAATTTTCATAAAGACCTCTTCTTCAAGACCTCCTTGGAGAAATGAATTGTGAATGTGCATTTGGAATATGGGCCATTGATGAGCTACAACAAGGGCAAAAGTGATATAAATAGTTGTCATTTTGGCAATTGGTGCAAAGGTTTCAGTATAGTCTTTCCCTTCCTTTTAACTATAGCCTTTGGCTGCTAGTCAAGTTTTAAACCTTTCCATTTGTTCGTCTGACTGATTTATACTTGATCTTATATATCCATCGACATTTGATGGCTTTTTCTTTTTCTAGGTGGCAATAAACTCAATGAATTTGAAACTTTAGTTAAGCAATAAATATTGGTGAGAAACACGTGAGCAATTCCCATTAGGTAATTGCACATTGGATGAGCTCAATGAATTTGAAACTTCATTTAAGTAATAAATATTTGGTGTAATGTGATTAAAGGCTCTTGTATCCAAGATCCAATCTTTTCTATAATTTAATTTAGAAGAATAGAGTTGGATACCTACAAAATTAGCCTTTGTATCCAACATAGATTCCTTTTGAAGCTATTTAACAATCTCCTCATATTGCTCCTTGCTGATCAACAAGGCATTTGTTTTAGACAAAGTAGAAGCATTAGTAGGAGAAAGGGAGGGGGCAAAAGTAGAGATGTTGGCAATAGCAACTTGACTTGATTGCTGCTTCTTTTTGGTGAATTTAAAATTTGGGGGAAAAGCCATTAAGCTTGTAACAAGATTCCTTCTTATACCCTCAAACATTGCAATGTTCATAAATGATATTCTAGTTCTTTTTAGTCTTATTTTGACTATTTAAAGAATATAAGGCAATACTTTCTAGAGGTGAATATGAAGACAAGGTATTTGTTATCCCCCTTTAACTCTCTTTTTGCACAAGCATTCCATATGCTTGGTTCATAAATGGCAAGGGAGTCATGAGAAGTCGTAATTGGCTCCTAACAGTAGCATAAGTTTCATCTAACCTTATAAGGAGTTGAAAAAACTTTTAATTTTGCTATTTATCAAGGAAATCTTATTTTTTTGGACAATTACAAATTTCTCCCTCAAAGATAGAAGAGTACTCTTCCCAAAGAGGTTTCAATTGGGTAAAATAAGTAGAAATAGATAAAGTACCTTGCCTTAATGTGGAAGTCTACTGGTGCAAGTGGTAGACTCTTGAACCATTGATTTTATCAAATCGTTCTTTGAGGTCTATTGTCACGCCCTAATATAGGGACATACCGGCACGACGGTGAATTCTATTTCACCACCATAAGCCTGACACTACACTCACTTAACACACAGAAAGCATAAATTGAGGCATACTTGATGTGTAGGAGAAATATAATTTCTTTTCCGTTTCAACATTGATGAAATCAAATTACAGCCAATACTTGAACTATTGGAAGAGAAACATAATTTAAACCATTACTAATCCCATCACAACATACACAAAGATATTAGGAGTTCCATTAACTACAGAGCAACTCGAAAACCCCAAACATACCTAAGAATTACTACCATCAACCCGATGCCAGAACGGGTTGTGAACTTAGTGTCTCCGTTACTCCTCATACTTGAAAACCCTTAACATACCCAAGAATCACTACCACAAACTAAGCAAGAACCTACAAGGGTACACAATAAAATGGTGAGTATGAAAATACTCAGCAAGGGATAGACAACCATAGAATAAAATATAACCTGTGTACTGTTATCTATAACCACTACCACCTAAAAGATATTCCATCACTACACACCCAACACGGTTAGATGAAAACATCCAAATATAGTAAAAATATCATACAACATCACAACCCACAAATGAAACTGCAAAATTCATCATATCTCACAAATCACAAATCACGAGTTTAATACATCTATCCAAGGCACTCATGTTGAAAATCATACATCCAACACAAAGGTTAACCAATATAGATATAGATTATGTGCATGGGGTAGTCCATGTTCAAGGGTTTATCCATCTCAAAGGCTTTCTTTCACATTGTATGTTTATAAATAGCTATATGATAACCTCATCACATTTCCCTTACAAGGCGGCATCCTTGATTATGGCAAATCTCGAGGGTTGGAATTGTTAGCCACAAGCGATCAATGGTGGTGTTTTGCCTACAGTTTCCTAAACATTGCACCATCTACGTAATGTGGGTCATATAGACCTGGATAACCATACACAAACCACAGGAAGAAAATGGTGTTTGTTCTTTCCCACCACCTTCATAAATTAGCATAACAACCCTTCACATGATCATAATTTATAATTCCTATAATGAAAATATTGTTAATCCAATTAAAGCATCCCAAAGGGTATACCATTCAAGTATGTAAACACTTCAAATGATGGAGGACCAATTCATTATATATAACACAAATATATAAATTTACACAATCTTATAGAAGTATGAATTATCCCTCACCTTGTTCCGAGCAGATGTAACTTTGTAAAGGCCACGAACAACTCCCCAAATAATCTTGTAAGCCATATATGAACCAAAACCAATCAAATTTAAGCTTTTGCACCACTTTTTGAGGAACTCCAGATGATGGTGCCACTCAAGTCCCTCAGAGACCCACTCATACAACCTTAGGGGCCTATGTTGACACTGAGGTGCCTAGCCACCCACTCTCACATTTCCCTTCCAGTTGTTGGCGCCCTAGGTACCAACACTTATTCCTCTCTGTTTGGTAAGTGACCTCTTTGTCGCCCACCACTGAGCTGAGGCGTCCCTCTTTGAAAACAACTCCAAATCCTCTCATCTTGATCCTAAATTCATTTCCTAGCTTCCAATGCTTCAAGTTCCCATCAATAATGTTTATACCACTCCAAAAACACTCCAAATCACCCCAAACAAAAGGATTGAAGAGCCAACACAACATTCCAACAAAAACATACTCACACATATCCATTCCATTACCATTATAAACCTTGCCAACCACCACTCAAATCCATATCAGAACAGCACAAAAGTGATAAAGAGAAAGCAAGATTTCATATTAATTCACTCTCAATCCATTTTACTTCCCTTATGTAATTCTAGGGTTTCCAAAATCCCAAGAAAAGAGAAGACGGAAGGGAAAGTTGAACACATACCAAGTAGGTAAAGGAACCACGATGATATTTTGGTCATTGGAGAGAGAGTCTTGCTGTAGTGAGAGCAAGTTGAAGTCTTGGTGAGCGAAGGAGAGGAAGTAGCGTCTAAACACATAGAGAGAGGGATGGTGGCGTGAAAATGAAGAGGGTGTTTAAATTGAATATATTCACTTACATGGACCATTTTGCCTCCTCCTCCCTTTTCATTTACAATTACACGCCTCACTACTCACCCGTTCAAAAATATTTTCCCTAGCTCACTGTGACACTAGCACCAGAATATTTTCCATAAGTTTCAAAATAATTTTAAATCAATTATTTCCTTTTACTTGGGTCCCTACACAAGGACCTATTTGATAAAATTCATAAACCACACGTGTCCAAGATTAATTCACCATTAGTTAACTATTTCAGATACTATCACTTATGTGTACACATATACAAGCATGAAAAATGCACACTAACAAAGCTTAACGAGTTCCAACATTTACAATATAAATAAATTTTCAAATTAACCCTAAAACTCCATACACAAGCATATAAAGAATGAATATGTTAACAGAGGGGAAATAAAATTTTCACTGATATTACATCTACCCATACAACACAAGCATTTCTTGAGTATAAGATACCTGAAAGTAGTTCCTTTGAGACTAAATGAACCCACTCTTGTCCCTGGATGTTAAGGAAAGGATCATAGCACGACTCTAAAGGTCATAATTCTCTGAACCCGTCAATTGAATAGAAACTATTTTTGACCTTGGTGTGTTTGAAGTTTGTAGATAGAGAGGATGGTATACATCAATGAGTGTCGTGGTAGAGGCATTTGACGAAGTAATCACACCACTACTATTGGTTTCCATCATTATTATGAGGTCAAAAAGAGCAAAATCACTGAAAAAGAAACAAGAAATTTACAAGAGATCAACCTTGAAGCATTGACAGTCATGCTAGATTGCTCAAAGGTGGAAATAAACTAAGAAAATTCAATTCTTATCCATAAATTGTGTGTCGAGGTGGAGGAGTGAGAGCTTGAGTAGGACATTTCAAGAAATCTTGATTCTTCTCTACCAATCGCGTGCCAAAACGGAGAGCATAATGCTTGAGCATGCAAAGAAGTCCAGAATCTGCTACTCACTACTAGCTAGTTGCGCGCCAGAGTGTGGAGGAGCCTACTTAAGCAGTGACCGAAGGCTGGGTAGATGATATCGTAGAACCTTGATTGAGAAGGATGAAGGAGGATCTTCAGAACTCCTGCTCTGATACCATGTAAAATTATAGATGATATAAGGAAAAGAAAAAAATGAGGGAAGTATCATAGGCTCTATATTCAATGAATGCTTGAAAATATACAATCATAAACTGCTATATATAGAAAGAAAAACTAATGAGAATACAATTGTCAAATAGAATAACTAACTATTGTCAACTTGTAATCCAATATTAATACTAGTGATTCTAAACATAAAAAATACTATAATTTATTTTTATTTTAAAAATAATTTAAAGAAAAACAATGACATGTACGTACTTTAATGCATCATTGCATCTTAGTATATATTAAAGTCGCTTTGCTAATATTGTTAAATTTTCCTATATATAACTTACCTCTATGGAATCAATCTACAGAAGGAAACTTTATGATCACATATGCCTACAACTTCTTTCTACAAGATAAGCATGGAAACACTAATCTTAAAGGGATCTAGAAAACTTTTAACCAACCAAGAGAAAAAATTTTTATTTGCAAATGTTACCTCAATGGCATCCTAATTGTTGCAAAGTTCACCCAACTAAACATCATTGCTCTCATCATTTCCCTCTTTGTAACTCTTTAGAAGAAACCACCTTACATATCCATAGGGACTGTCACGTAGTCAAAAAGAATCTAAACATCCTACAGTTTGTTATGACTATAAGAGTAGTATCAATAGATTTTTTAGATGGATTCTTATTGCTGCTAGTTAGATATGGCTTCTGTTATAATTTCTTATTTGATCCGAATATGTTTGAAGATATTCTCAAAAGTGTTTGAGGAGGTTGATACTTTTGTTTTTCAATTTCTAGTTGCTGGCTTGCTACTGCTAAAGTACTATGTGATTTTGATTTCCTAATTCATATTTAGTGTTGCATTTGTGTAAGCAAGTGTTTTGTGTGTTTAAATTATGATTTCCTAATCCCTTGTGTTTTGTAAGCAAGTGTTTTCTGATTTTCTAATTCCGTTTGTCTTTCAAGTTCGCGAAATTATGCTCTGTGTTTATGAATCTGGTATTCAGATTTGCTGCTGCTGGCTACTTGATTTGCTAATTGCTAGTGTTTAATTTATGATTTGATGCTACTGTTATTCTGAATTATTGCTGCTGGCTACTTGCTTGTTTTGTTTGTTGATTGTATTTATACATTTGAACATGAATTGTTAATTTTAATATAATCATAGTCCCATATCAATTGAATCTAAATCTCAACCTAGTCAAAATATATTATTGTTGCAATATATGATATGTTTTATAGGTGAACTCCTGATATTTTTACAATGTTGAATTTCATAAATAAATATTTTATATTTATTTATAAAATTTTACAAGATCTTACAATTCTCGATTCGATCTTGTTATGACCTTTCTGATCTTATGCAAGATTTCAATCTTGATAACCTTAATCCTACCTGTACGACCCTTTAGATTTTTTTTAATGGTGACCTACTAACTTGGTTAGAACAAAATGCTAAAAACCACACGAGAGTTATGTACAATATTTGTTGGAGCACTCTCTTCCTCACTACTCTCTTAACCATTTGGAAATCGAAAAATCACAAAATTTTCAGGAATCAACATTTCCAACCAAAGATAGTTGCAAAACAAATAAAACAAAAAAAACAATTGAATTTTGGTCTGTTTCTGATTGCCTGCTTCCCAGCCCTACCCTTGCTGAAAATAACACACCCAAATATTGAAACACCCCCCAAAAAAAACCCCCCTCCTGTTAGTCGATTTGGCAAGCGCACCAATCGTACAAGTAATACAGAGTGAGTAGAGTATCATTCCCACGAGGATTGAGGTACCAAGTACCCGCGAAACTAAAGTTAAATGCTATCTAGACAAATCATTGAACGGAAATATGAATCTAACGTTACAAAATAAACTAAACTCTATCTAAACCCTAAAACTAAGCTACTCCTAATGACAATAACGTAGGATTAATGGGATTGACTTCATTTAATTCTTAATCCGACTAATTCATAGACAAATGAGTCTTTGAGTTGTTAAAGACTGATTCAATCAAATTACAAATCCTTTTGGAGTTGGTTAAGCTCTCAAAGTTGTTTGAACCCAATCCCTTGGAGAAACAAACCTACCTATCCCAAATGATTGTTTAATTCCTTAATCTAATCATTCAAGTAGGTGACTAAGTTTAGGAACTCATAAAAACCACATAAATAAGATTATCCATCCCTAGATTAATCCGATTTATGGTGGAAGTTACAATGGGCTAGTTAATACCTAGCTATCCCTAGCATAGATAAAAACTCCAAACTCATAAAAGTGGTGATCAAGCATTTTTAGAGTAATTCAATTCCGTAAATCCACTCTAACAAAATATGAAATGCAATTGAGTAGAATCATTCAATAACAAAACCTCATAAGATACTAAATTACATCAACCACCAAGCCCATCATTCTTCATAGGTTCCATTATCATCCTCTTACTCTTGCTTTTATCACTTGTACATGCTAGTCTAAGGCACAAATATTCCTAAAAGGATTTTCCCAAACCTCAACTAAGATAAAACCCAATTCTCTATAATTCCTTATGTGAAAATCAAGTTCATTAAATGAACAAACCCTAATTTGACTATATGAGGCTAATATCCATATTCCTATGACATTAGCAAATCAATCCCCTCTCCTTTAAGGTTCAAGAACTCATACAACTTATTCCTTTGGTCTTGTTTTTACCTCCCCTTTCCAAGTTTGGTAAAAACACCAAATCATCCCAATAAGTGGCCAATTTAAAGGAAAGCATTAAGATTGGAATAAATAAACATGCATTAACTAAGCAATAGCTACAAGAGTTCAAGAAATTACACAAAACCTAATCTAAAATCGGGCTCATAACAACCCTTGAGTTACATACTACCTACCACTACATAATACAAGAAAATGCAACATGAAAAGAGAAGAAAATGAAGAGAAAAGAGAAGAGATGGGGGAAGGAAGACCAATCCCATGAAGAATGGCCCTTCTCCCCCCTAACCAGCTCTGTAGGATGCTCCCTTGCTGCCTCCAAGCTCCCAAAATCTCCCAAGTCCAAAATTAGGTCAAAATGCTCAAAAAGGAGTATTTAAGCTGCAGATTCGTGACTTGGCGCCTGGGCGCCAAGGTTGCAGCTCCTAATAGCAAGTTCAGGGGTTGGGTGCCTGGGCGCCACGTCTGGCGCCTGGGCGCCAACTGGGCAGAAGGCTTTGTTTGTCAAACGTCTGGCGCCTGGGTGCCAGGCCACTGAAATTTTAAACTTCTCTTGTTTTCTCCCCACAATTGCTCCTACAAAAGACAATAAATAAAATAAATTAAAAAGGCAATAAAAGGGGCAATAAAACAAGAAAATACGAACACTATAAAGCACACAGAAATTGTATGAAAACAAAGATAACAAGTGCAAAAGGAAAGCAAACATTGCTAAAAGAGGACAAAAAATCTCAAATATGGTGGCATTATTTAGTGACTTTCTAGGACTTATCACCTCCCCCCCAAAAAAAAAAATCATGGATGAAGTTAAAGGTAGATGGTTCAATGAGAAAATCTCTCTTGGGAGCTAGTGGCTGCATTCGAAATGACATGGCCACTATGTGAGGGCTTTGTAAGGTTCATAGGTATTGATAGTTCTCTACAAGCTGAGCTTTGGACTATCTACCTCGGACTCAAGTTAGCTATATATGTCACTCAACTTCACCAATCTTGAAATAGATTAATCAGATTCCACAACTGCAATCAGATTAATTATGCGCAAAAATATTAACACTCACCTTTTTCACGCTCTAATCATAAATTGTAAGTCTCTACTTTCTTCTTTCCCTATTAGCTGTCTCACTTGGATAAATAAAGAGAGCAATTCTCATGCGGGTCATCTAGCAAAAACAGGAAGGCAAAGGCAACTTCCTCTCACCACATACAACACATGCCCTGACTGTGCCTTAGCTGTGTATCTAAATGATATAAGAGCAGATGAAGCTTTCAAGTAGAACTAGTATTGTTGTGCCTCAAATTGCCGCCCTCTATCTCCTTCAATTTCTTAGCACTCCTTTGGTTTAGTGTGCTCATTTGCTTCTAAGTTATCCACCAGAACTTAACCTCTATGGTACTATGTTTACGTTATTTTTATCCTCTGTATCTCTATCAGTGGCGGAGCCACATGTATTTCAGGGGGTGCAGTTGCACCCCCTGAAATTTATAAATTTTGATGTAAAATTTTTTTTTTTGCATTTTGCCCCCCCTTTCTTATTTTTTTTGAACCCCCTTAATATTTTTTTAAACCCCAATGACTCAATTCCTATCTGCTGTTCATAGTCACAAGACCCCCACTTTCTAAAGTCACAAAATTTTTTCTTGATAATAGTTAGTTTTTCATTCCATTGTTAGGGACCTCTTTGTAAAAGTTTGAAATTTAGAGTTTTTGTACATAGGTCTAATTCTATTAAATTGATTAATTGATTATGTAATTATGATCATGAGTAACATATTTGTGAAGTCAATTTCATGAAATTTTTTTTTTATGATAGTTAATTTCTCATTTTATTGTTAGGGATCTCTTTCTAAAAGCTTGAAATTTGAGGTTTTTGTATATAGGTTTAATTTTATCAAATTGGTTGATTGATTATACAATGAGGATCATGAGTAACATATTTGTGAAGTTAATTTCATAAAATTTTTTTTGATGATGATTAATTTATCATTCCATTATTAAGGACCTCTTTGTAAAAGCTTAAAATTTAGAGTTTTTGTACATAATTCTAATTCTATCAAATTGGTTGATTGATTATACAATTATGATCATGAGTAACATATTTGTGAAGTCAGTTTCATGAAATTTTTTTTTATGATGGTTAATTTATCATTCAATTATTAGAGACCTTTTTGTAAAAGTTTGAAATTTGTAGTTTTTGTACATATGTCTAATTTTATCAAATTGGTTAATTGATTATACAATTAGGATTTAAAAGAAAAATGATTTTTTTTAATGAAAATATTTTTTAAGAGGAAATTATCATCAAATGAACAGCAAATTAAAATTAATTTAAAAGAATTGTCGTCAGATTCAAAAAAAAAATGACAATTTTACCCCCCTGACCGAGGGGTCTTGGATACGCCACTGATCTCTATGTTAATCTGGCACCCAATATGTAAGTTGTTTGTAGGAGGACCAAACTGCAAACTCTATTTCTACCTTTTAATGAATTTGCACTTTTTTCACAAAAAAAATAAAAATAAAAATGCAGCATAGTGATTTGTTTTGATATTTTTGTGATTTTCTTATAACTATTATGTGCTAGTGTGTGAGTGTGTGTACATGCATTAGTTCCGACTGAATCATAAGTGAACAATATCTCTAAGGCGCGCGATCGATTCCATTTCTTTTTACGGTGGGGTAATTAATATAGAAAGGGAGAGTTAAAGAGAAATTAAAGTAGTTTGGTGAGAATACAGATGAGTTAAAGGGATTAGTGGCAGTAGGTTTAGGTTTGTTAATTAATTTGAAAGGTCATGCACCTAAAAGAAAAACATTTGTATTATTGTATATGTTCAATGGCAGCAACGCATCAAAATATATCTATATAGGAGCCAATTTTGAGATGCGATATCTTCCAAAAGAGTTGGTGGTATGGTAGGAACTGGGAGCTGGCTAATTAAGACGCTGTTTTTGAAATTAGGCTAATGCCATCAACATACAGAACCCTTTAACTTTTCCTTGATCTTTTCGGGGTAGCTTGCTTGCTTTTGTCGATTGTGTTTCTTCTTCCTTCTTTTGTCTAATTAAACCCTAAAGCCTTAAGTTTTGGGTGTGAATTCTATCTGCACCCATTTTCTTCACGCTGTCTTTTTGGTGTAGCCTTTCACATATGCATGGATGTTAAAGTGAAATAATTAAGACCAACACCAATATCAACTCACTAGTCAAGTGGCTCTCTACTATGGCCCCAAGTACAAAAAAAATAGTTAATTGAATTTTATTATAACTTCAATTTTTTTTAAATTGATGAATTTTTAACATGATGTAGGATCCATGGTCATGTCTATTCACAATATATATATATGGATGCAATTTTTTGTTTGTGGAATTAAGGAATTGAGTTTTATTAGCACTGTGTGATAAAATTAATTAGGGTAGATTTTGTAGTGGTGAGAGGATGACCATTCAGTGTGCTATTGTTCTAGAAATGCCAGCCTGAATGTTTTCCATTTTCCCAAGAAGGTTGTTTTTATTTGTCTTGCAATCTTGCATTACAATTGGCCTTAGTCTAGTCTTTAATTTGCATACGGGGTGTCAATCCAGGGAAAATTTTAACCCGGATTATTGACTCTAAATAGTACATTTATTCTGTTCTATTCTTTTTTTTAAATAAATTACTGATTAGTTTTTTTAAAAACAATTAATTTAATTTTTGTCACTGAAAAATAACATTTTAATTTAGTCTATAAAAATTATAATTATTTCATATTAATTATTTTGGTTTCCAAATTGTTAAAATTTTAATTTATCATTTTAAAAACGTCACTTTGACATACCAAGAGGTGAAATTAAGACAAACACATTTTTTTAATACTAAATTTAATATCTTTTAGAAAGATATTTAAGTCATGCAATTTTTTGAAAACCATATCAATAATTGACTCTTTTTTAACAATAAATAGTATATTCAAATTAATTTATTTGTTAATTGAAACTAAGTCCTTTCTCAACAAATTTTAAAGACACATATTTCAATTTAATGTATTTGAAAGAATAAGTTTTATAAACATTAATTCTGGAGTTTCAATTTAAGTAATATAATCAAGACAAAAACGACGTTTTTTTAATCACTAAACTCAAGCTTTGAAATCTTTGATCTGGGTTTTTTCCCCACATATATTCGGAGGCAATCATGTTTGAAGTACTATTAAGCATTACCTCTTTAGGCAAGAATTTAAACCTAAGTCCACTATGTTGTAAGGAGCTAGCCGCTTATGCTAGATTCAATTCCTGCTTGTATCATTGATCTATTTTGAACACATGCTTGTATGTGTAGTTTAATTGTTCTTAAATGATAAATAAATTAATGTATGACTTGTGATGCAATAAAAAGGGCTGTTGATTTGTGGCTGCCGAGAATAAACAATTATATGCCTAAAATAGAGTAATTAAATCTAAAATTATATGCTAATATTGATTGATTTGAGTAGTTTGACTTTTTTAAATAAATTCTCAAGTCCAAATCTTGTAAACAAATAAAATTAACATTAAAACAATTTATATCTTTATAGTCAACTTATCTACTAAATTTTCAAATACCCATGGCTATGGAAATAAGTCTAAAATTATATAAGAAAATACTTTTATATATATATATATATATATTTTATTGGAGACAATTTTGTTCAAGTATAATCGAATACTAAATATGAATTTCTCTTCTAGTAAGAACTAAAAATTCAAATTTTGTCCTGTCATCATGACTTGGTAAGCGACCAACTGTTTTCACTAGAATTTACTTTATTGGTAGGAAAATAGTGTTAAAAATTGACAAAGTTGTGACTTGGAAGGGTTATTTTTTCAAATTTGCGTCTCCACGTGGGCATTTAGAATGTGAAGAGTCAAACAAAGACAAAGTCAGTCAATATCCGTTAACTAGAACGCTTTATTTGAACTTTAGACATCAGATTCAAAACGTGAAAAACGTCAAATGTGCGTCTGTGTGGAACAATATACATGAAAATTCCTTCTATTCTATAGTTTTGGAATGGTAAAATAATAGGAATACTTTTGTATTACGGGTGAAACTGGCACTTCCGTCTTTCTATCTGTCTGGTATATTGTGACTCACATGGCGCATAAAAATGTCCATAGAAGATGCATGGATTTGATGTCGTCTATTATAGTTTCAAGGTTAATGATACACTAATATTTAGCTAAAATTAAATAAACTACAGATATAATATAAGATAGAGAAGCTACAAGTGTGGTAGGAAGTGCAATCTACAAAAGAGTTGGTGGTATGGTAGAAAGTGGGAACTAGCTAGCAGCTAGTTAATTAAGATGCTGTTTTTGAAATTAGGCTAATCAGATAATGCCATCAACATAAAGAACCCTTTAACTTTTCCTTGATCTTTTCGCGGTAGCTATTGTGTTTCTTCGTCCTTCTTTTGTCTAATTAAACCCTAAAGGCTTAAGTTTTGGGTGTGAATTCTATCTGCACCCATTTTCTTCACGCATTCTTTTTGGTGTAGCCTTTCACATATGCATGGATGTTAAAGTGAAATAATTAAGACCGACACCATTAATATTAACTCACTAGTCATGTGGCTCTCTACTATATGGCCCAACTACAAAAAATAGTTAATTGAATTTTATTATAAGTTCTTTTTTTTTAAATTGATGAATTTTTATCATGATGTAGGATCGTGTCTGTTCACAATATATATATATATATATGGATGCAATTATTTGTTTTTGGATTTAGGGAATTGAGTTTGTTAGCACTGTGTGTTAAAAATTAATTAGAGTAGATTTTGTGATGGTGAGAGGATGACCATTAAATGTTCTATTGTTCTAGAAATGCCAGCCTCAATGTTTTCCATTTTCACAAGAAGGTTGTTTTTATTTAACTTGAAATCTTGCATTACAGTAGGCCTTAGTGCAGTCTTTAATTTCCATACGGGTGTCAATCCAGGGAAAACTTTAACCCGGATTATTGACTCTAAATAGCACCTTTAATTTGTTCTGTTCTATTCTTTTTTTTTAGAAAAAAAATTACTTATTTATTTTTTTAAAAAATTATAATTAATTTAATTTTTGTCACTAAAAAATAACATTTTAACTTACTCTATAAAAAATTATAATTATTTCATTTTAATTATTTTGGCTTCCAAATCGTTAAATTTATTTTTGTTAAATTTTTTATTTGTCATTCTAAAAACGTCACTTTGACATACCATGAGGTGAAATTAAGACAAACATATTTTTTTGACTACTAAATTTAATATCTTTTAGAAACATATTTAAGACATGCAATTTTTTGAAAACCATATCAATAAGTTACTTTTTTTAGTATATTCAAATTAACTTATCTGTTATTGAAACTAAGTCCTTTCTCAACTAATTTTAAAGACACATCTCTCAATTTAATGTACTTGAAGGAACAAATTTTTATATACTAATTCTACAGTTTCAATTTAAGTAATATAATCAAGAAAACGACATCTTTTTAATCACTAAACTCAAGCTTTGAAATCTTTGATCTGGTTTTTTTTTCTCACATACACTACAAAAAAAAGACTTTTGGTGGCGACTAAAAGTCTAAAAGTCGCTACTAAAAGTTTTTGGTGGCGACTTTTAGTGGCGACTAAAGTTGTTGGCGTAAGTGCGTGGCTGATTCTTTTGGTGGCGACTTTCAAAAGTCGCCACCAAAAGTCACCTTTAGTGGCGACTATAGTCGCCACCAAAAGTCATTTTTATTGCAAATAAAAAAGAAAATTCGTAAAAAAAATAATTTTTGGTAGCACCAAAAACTACCTTTGGTGGCGACTTTAGTCGCCACTAAAAGTCACTCGTTATCTTTTTAGATTCGGATTGGCCCGGCGGGTCGACCCGAGATCCATTCGACTCATGCGGGTCTTGGTCGATTTAATAACTCGCTATCTCGAGCTGACTTGATTTTTGTGTGTGCAATATTCAAGTTTATTTGAAATTAAATTAAACATGTGCATACCTGAGATTCGAACCTAGGTCCCTTGCTTGCAGCCATGTGTGTCTTACCATTCTGCCACTGCTTCATTTGTGTTATGTAAGTGCAAAATATTATATATATCTATATATATAATCTGTTAAAAATATTTTAGGTCAAAAATATTATAAAACAAAAATAAAATAATATTAAACTTAACAAAAAACAAATATATTATTACTATTGAAGTCACCACAAAAGTCCAACTTCAGCTAATTTCATAAAAAAAAAACGATTTCAGTTAAAAAAATAGACTTTATTCGTCACCGATAATCTAATTTTTTAAAAAAATTAAAAAATTAAAAAATTAAAAAAATTAAATTTCTTTTAAATAAAATTAAGAAAAATAAAAAATTTTGAATTTTTTAAGTAAAAAATGACTTTTTTAATTTTTTTTTAAAAATTAGACTTTTGGTGGCAACTATAATTTTTTATTTTATTCTAAAAAATCTGACTTTTTTATTTTTTTAAAAAAAAGACTTTTGGTGGCGACTACAGTCGCCACCAAAAGTCTAATTTTTTATTTTATTCTAAAAAATCTGACTTTTTTTTTATTTTTTTAAAAAAAGACTTTAGTCGCTACCAAAAGTTTAATTTTTTATTTTATTTTAAAAATTTGACTTTTTTTTTATTTTTTTAAAAAATACTTTTAGTCGCTACCAAAAGTCTGATTGTTTTAAATTTTATTTTATAAAAATTCAATTTTTTTTTATTTTTTTTTTAATTTTTTTAAATTAACTTTTAGTGGTGACTATAATCGCCACCAAAGGTCTAATTTTTCATTTTATTTTTTTAAAAAATCCAAATTTTTTTTTTAAATTAGACTTTTGGTGGCGACTCTAAAAAGTCGCCACTAAAAGTAAATTTTCTTGTAGTGATATATTCTTTACTGGAGGCAATCATGTTTAGAGTACTATTAAACACTAAATATAGATACCTCTTTTTGTGAGAATTTAAACTTGAGTCTATTATGTTGTAAGGAGCTAGCCGCTCATGCTTGATTGAACTCCCGTTTGTATCATTGATCTAGTTTGAACATGTTTGTCTGTATAGTTTAACACTATAAGAAAATTGACTTTCATTGTTGGCTTTTTAGTGGTGAATTTTAAAGTCGCCATTAAAAGTCGGTAGCAACTCACATAGTCGCTACCAAAAGTCGACTTCAAAAAAAAAAAGTCAAATTTTTAAAAATAAAATTAAAAAAATTAGACTTTTGGTAGTAACTCTTATAGTCGCCACCAAAAGTCAAACTTTTAGTGACGACACTCATAGTTGCCACCAAAAGTCGACTTTTAAAAAAAAAGAAAAAGTCAAATTTTTTAAAAATAAAATTGAAAAAAAATTACAATTTTGGTGACGACTATGGTAGTCACCACCAAAAGTCAATTTCAAAAAAAATAAAAAATGTTAAATTTTTTTAAATAAAATTAAAAAAATCAGACTTTTTGTAGCGATTCTCATAGTTACCACCAAAAGTTGATTTTTTAAAAAAAATAAAAAAAATCAATTTTTTAATGAAATTAAAAAAAACTTTTGGTGGCGACAAGTCTAATTTTTTTTAAAAAAATTTAAAAAGACATTTTTTATTTTATTTAAAAAATTTAAAATTTTTTATTTTTAAATTTTTTTTAAAAAATCAAATTTTTCGTGGCGATTAAGTCTGATTTTTTTAAGCGAAATCAATTTTTTTTTTTATGAAATTAGTCGAAGTCAGACTTTTTGTAGTAACTCCTATAGTAATAATATATTTGCTTTTTGTTAAGTTAAATATTGTTCTATTTCTATTTTATAATATTTTTGACTTAAAATAATTTTAATAGATTATATATATATATATATATATATATATATATAATATTTTGCCCTTACATAACACAAATGAAGTGGTGGCAGGATGGCAAAACACACATGATTGCAAGCAAGGGACCAAGTTTGAATCTTAGGTATGCATATGTTTGGTTTAATTTCAAATAAACTTGAATATTGCAAAAAAAAAATTGAGTCATCCTCGGACAGCGAGTTATTGGATCGGCAAGACCCACACGAGAGGAATGGGTCTCGGGTCGACCCGTATGGCCAATTTAGATCCAAAAAGATGACGAGTGACTTTTGGTGACGATTTTTAAAGTGACCACCAAAAGTTGTCTTTGAAGTCGCTACCAAAGGTCTTTTTGGTGGCAACTTTAAAAGTCGCCACTAAAGGTGACCTTCAGTGGCAACTAAAGTTGCCACCAAAAGTCACTTTTTCTCACGAATTTTTTTTTGGCAACAACGATGGCTTTTAGTGGCGACTATAGTTATCACACTAAAGGGTGATTTTTGGTGGCAACTTTTGAGAGTCATCACCAAAGACAATCAGTCACGAACTTACGCCAACAACTTTAGTCGCTACTAAAAGTTGCTACCAAAGACTTTTGGTGGCGACTAAAATCATTTTTTTGTAGTGTAATTGTTCTTAAATGATAAATAAATGACTATATGAATTATGATGCAATAAGAAGGGCTGCTGATTTGTGGCTACCGAGAATAAACAATTATATGCCTAAAATAGAGTAATTAAATCTAAAATTATATATTAATATTGATTGATTTAAGTAGTTTGACATTTTTTTAAAATAAAGTCTCAAGTTCAAATCTTGTAAACAAATAACATCAACATTAAACTAGCTTTATATCTTTATAGTCCAACTTATCTACTAAATTTTCAAATACCCATGGCTATAGAAATAAGTCTAAAATTATATAGGAAAATACTTCTATATATATATATATATATAAATTAGTCCTAGAAAATTCAAATTATTGTACATATTTGTCCCTTTGTCTATCTCTCTTAATGGCCTAATATTGATGTGGCCCGTTTTTGTGTCACAAGGCTTGTTAACTACTAACATGACATCATCTTTTCTATTTTATTTATTGATTTGCCACGTTAAGTGGTGACGTGATAGTAACATGGCTATAATGTGACATTTAAGAACTATTTTGTTTTGTTTAGAAAAGAGAAATTTTCAATGAATAAATTGTTTGTGAAAAAAATTTTCAAGGAAATTTGTTTGTTTAAAAGAAATTGAATGAAAGACAAATTTTATCCTTGTTTGCTGATAGATGAAGAAATGCTTTCGGTTAACTGATTCCCAGGAATGTGACATTCCTATGTTTGGTTTATTGCAAACATTTCTGAGAATATTTTTCTATATTCCTAGAAATCTAAAATTTTTATGTTTAGTTCATGTCAATATTCCTAAGAATTCTTGGTTGTTTTTCAAAATTATTCCTATCAAATTTTAACATACATTGTTGTTAAATTGGGTCGACTTGATAACATATTGACAAAATGACATAATTGATAGTATATCTATTTGTAAGGAACTAATATGAAAAATATCCATATGTGAAGGACCAAATTGAAAAATATCAATATGTGAAGGACCAAATTGAAAATATAATTTTATGATTCATTATATTGAGAAATATTTCATGTGAGGGAACAAATTGAAAAGTATTCATATGTGAAGGATCAAATTGAAAAGATAACTTTTTGAGTGACTAAATTGAGAAATATTTCATGTGAGGGAACAAATAGAAAAATATCCATATGTGAAGGACCAAAATGAATAGATAACTTTGATAGTTACTAAATTGAGAAATATTTTTTGTGAGGGACCAAATTGAAAAATATCCATACATGAAGGACCAAAATGATAAGATAATTTTATGAGTGACTAAATTGATAAATATTTCATATTTGAGAGATCGAATTGAAAAATATCCATATGTGAAGGACCAAATAGGAAATTTAATTTTATGAGTTGCTAAATTGAGAAATATTTCATGAGAAGGACCAAATTGAAAATATATCCATATGTGAAGGATCAAATTGAAAAGATAATTTTATGAGTGACTAAATTAGTAAATATTTCATATGTGAGGGGTTAAATTTAAAAATACCCATATGTGAAGTAGGTAATATAGATAAAATAGTAATTTTATATCAAGAAAATATTCTCACCACCTGAAAATCTATCATTCCCATCTCCTCCATGGAAATAAAAAATGAGTTTTGTAAGAATGTTTGATTTTGGAGAATGTTACATTCTCAGGAATGATTTTTTTAAGTCATGTACCGAACACAAAGATGTAACATTCTTATAAAATGTTTTTAAGAATGATTTAACATTCCCCTTATGCTAAACGCCTCCTTAAAGACTAATGAGTATAGTGGAGATCTTTTAGAGACTAAATCAAGGTTTTTATAACTGGATTGGTCATTGAACCGGAGGGGATACCGGTTCAAAGGTCAATGATTGGACTGAAGTCGAACCAGTGGTAATTAAAAAAATAAATAAAATATATACATAAAAATAGTGAAATAACTATATACTTACATATTAATATATCATAATTCATATATATGAAAATACATGATAAGTCCTTTATTTTCATTATTTTCCTATGGTTTTAGTGGGCTTTTTCTTTCCCTTGCTCCAATTTTGCTTTCCTTTTTGCACTCTTTATCTTAGTTTTTGCATTCTATTTATATTTTGTTGTTCTCCTTGTTCTTTCCATTTTTATCCCCTTTTTTCCCTACATTTTGGAGTAATTTTTGTGTATTTTCTTGTAGGTTTATACTTTAGGCTGATGCAGGTTGGGGAGCTGAAGAAATCTAGAGCTAAGAGCAAAATTCGAAGCCTGGTGCCTAGGCGCCACGGATGTTGCCTCAGGCGCTAGTACCAGAACTCTCTGCCTGACTCTCTATGAGGCTCCAGCCCCCTAACTCTCTGTCTCGAGGATAGAAGGTGGCGCCTGACGCCTAGGCGCCAAGAGATGCTTGTTGCAGCTATTTTCTGCATGGCGCCTAGGCACCGGGATACTGACCTATTCGTGACTCAGCCTATAAATGGAATTTCTGATGCAATTTTTGGGATCTTGGCTAGAGAAGAAGGAGCTCTGCTAGGGCACAATTGGAGGAGAAGGGAGACCTCTTCTTCATTGAGTTTGATGCTAATTTCTTTCTCTCCTTCCTCTTGTATCATGTTTAGTAGTGTATTTGTGATGTTTTTCTCTTTTCTCACATGTGTAACTAAGTCCCTAGGGTTAGGGGATTGATGTAATTAACTTCTATGAAGCTTTGTTATTGAATGCTTTAATATAATTGCAATTTCGATTATTGGAGTAGATTTTACCACTTTTCATTACTATTGGATGCTTAGCTACCATCTTCAATGAACCTAGGGTTTATATTAATGCTAGACATAGCTTGATATAGACTTGCCTTTATAATTTCTACCGTAATTCGGGTTAGTCTAGACATGGATAACCTTAATCACGTGATTTTTATAAGTTCTTAAGCTTAAACTCCGAATCAATTAATTTGACTAAGAAATTAGCTAATTAATTGAGTGAGGAAGATTTGTTTCACTAAGACATTGGGTTCAAATATCTTTGTGAACTTAATCAACAATAAGAGGAATTTGCAAGTATATTGTAGTATTCTCTAATGACTCAAAGATTGGTTCGTCTATGAATTAATCGGATTAGAAGTTAAGTAAAATCAATCCCTTATGCCCGCTTTGTTCTCATATAGTTCTTTGTTGTGCTAGCCTACTTCGTGTCTTAATTTAGTTTACTCTAGTTAAAATTAGACTCAATTGCTCAACCTTTTCTATTGTCTAAATATAATTTGAGCTAGTGAAATTGGTAATTGTTAAAGTCAATTATTGAGGACGATAACTTTTACTCTCTCTTTACTACTTGTGCGACCCGATACACTTGTCGGGAAATAACGCATCAAGTTTTTGGTGCCGTTGCCGGGGATTGACGGTGTTTAACAATATTAAGAGTAGCTAGTAGGGTTGTAGTTTGGACATTACCTTTTCTTTTCATAGTTATACTTCAAATCATACCTTTATACTTGTTTATACTTTTGTTTTGGTTTATATTCTTTATCTTACACGAATCTTTGGTTTATGCGAGGCACCACCGACCCCAGTTCATTATAATTTGACCCAAAAATTGAAAGGTCGGCTTACGCACGCCGAAGTCAAACCAGAGAAGCTAGATGAGCTCAACAAGCTCAAACCGCACCGATGGCTGAACACAATTCAAATCCTCAACAGAATGCTCCAGTTCCCCTTCCTGCAAGAACCCTCATGGACTATAACATTCTAACTGTGGAGGGATGTGGTGCTAGTATTGCACAACCACCGGTAGAAGCTACTAATTTTCAACTAAACTCAGCCCTTCTTTAGTTGATTCAAAGCAATCAGTTTGGTGGGCATCCCTTTGAAGACCCCAACTCACATATCTCACGTTTCTTGCAAATATGTGATACCATAAAGTTGAATGGGGTACCTGAAGAAGCGATCAGACTCCGGTGCTTTCATTTTTCCTTGAAGGATAAAGCACTTATTTGGTTGGAGTCTTTGCCGAAGGGAAGTGTTACAACGTCGGTTGATTTGGTTCAAAAATTCCTCACGAGGTATTTCCCTCCATCTAGATCTTCGAAGATCCGAGAAGAGATCACCACTTTCAGGCAACAAGAGAATGAGTCCTTAAGTGAAGCCTGGGAGAGGTACAATGCAATCCTGAGGAAATGCCCCCACCACTCATTTGAGCTTTAGATTCAAGCTTAGAGTTTCTATAATGGGCTTCTTCCCAAAACAAGAACAATAGTTGATGTAGCGGCTAGGGGAGCTCTGAATCGCAAGACTCCCGAACAAGCAATGGATTTATATGCTACTATAGCTTGTAATGATTATCAATACCATGGGGAGAGGACATCGATGAAGAAAACTACGGGAATGTTGGAAGTGAGCACTTTGGATGCTCTTTTGGCCCAAAACAAGTTGATCTCTCAACAGATGGCTGAATTAAACAAGAAATTTGATGCAGCAAAAGTGAATGCCATCAACCAACCGACCATCATATGTGATTTTTGCTCTGGTAGCCATGCCAATGAAGAGTGCCCTAGCAATATGTTTAGCTCTTCTTCGGAGTAAGTAAACTATATGGGAAATCAACACAAGGGGCAAAACAATCCCTATTCACAAACTTACAATCCAAGATGGAGGAATCATCCGAACTTCTCATGGGGGAATCAGAATCAAAACCAGAACACCTTTCACAAACCACAACAGTCATGTCAGAGCTCTTCCTCTCAACCTCAGTCTAATGAGAAGGTCTCTTTATTGGAAAGTGCTCTAAAGAAATTGACTTTGCAGACTACCTCTTTCATGCAACACACTTCTACGTTCATGGAGGAGACAAGAAGTGGCTTTCGAAACCAAGAAGCTTCCATTCACAATTTGGAAACTCAAGTAGGCCAAATTACGAGATAACTAGCTGATAGACCTCAAGGTTCTCTCCCAAGTGATACAGTAGTCAACCCAAAGGAGCATATCAAGGCTATCACTACTAGAAGTGGGAGGATAATAGAACCGATTCCCAGAAAAGAGAGGATGATTGAAAAAGAGAATGAGAATCTAGTTGAAGGTGAAGGTTCAGGAAGTCATGATACTTCCCCAAAGGGTGTGAGGGATGAACAGAAGAAAGAGAAGATAAGTGTAGCAAAACCCCCCATACCACCACTCAAAGCCCCATTTCCCCAACGCCTCCACAAGCAAAACGATGAGCAACAGTTTAGTAAATTATTAGAGGTTTTTAAGAAACTTCACATCAACATACCTTTTGCCGAGGCCCTGGAACAAATGCCATCTTATGTGAAGTTCATGAAGGAACTTCTATCCAAGAAGAGAAGGATTCCAGATGATGAAACAATTATGCTAACGGAGGAGTATAGTGCCATAATCCAAAAGAAACTACCTCCTAAGCTCAAAGACCCGGGTAGCTTCTCTATTCCATGCACTATTGGAGAGGTCACTTTTGGCAAAGCTTTATGTGATTTGGGGGCAAGCGTTAGCCTTATGCCTCACTCTATTTTTGAGAAACTTGGGATAGGGCAATCAAGCCCACTATGATGACTCTCCAATTAGCCGATTGCTCAATCAAGCACCCTTATGGGATAGTAGAAGACGTTTTGATCAAGGTTGATAAATTCATATTCCCGGTGGACTTTGTAGTTTTGGACATGGCAGAAGATGAAGAAATACCCCTCATTTTGGGAAGACCATTCCTAGCTACCCGTAGAGCATTGATCAATATAGCCGATGGAACGTTGACCTTGAAGGTTGGTGATGAAGAAGTGATCTTCAATGTGTTTAACGCAATAAAGCATCCAATGGGAAAAGAGGAGTGTTTTAAAATTAATGTGCTTGATTCCATAATCCATAGCACATTTATAGAAAATTCCTATGAATCCTTTCTTGAGAAGGTATTGGTGTAAGGTAAAAGTGCAATTCAGGATGATGAAGACCCTCAAGTCGCTGAACACATAGAATTGCTTGAATCCATTCCGACATACTTGGTGTCATCTCCTTCCCCTAAGATCGAAGAACTTCACAAGGAGGAATCCAAAGTAGAAGCTTCCAAGTTGGTGCTCAAACCATTGCCTCCTAACTTAAAGTATACATTTCTTGATGAGGACAACTCCTCCTCTATAATTATGAATGCGGAGTTGAATAGTTTGGAGGAGGAGAAACTGTTAAGGGTCCTTAGAGAATTCAAAAGTGCTATGGGGTGGTCTATTTCTGATTTGAAGGGAATAAGTCCCTCGATATGCATGCATAAAATCCTCATGGAGGAAAATTATAAGGAGGTTGTGCAACCATAGAGGCGACTGAATCCCGCAATGAAAGAGGTAATGAGGAAAGAAGTGGTGAAACTCCTGGATACGGGTGTGATTTATCCTATTTCTGACAGCTCTTGGGTTAGCCCAGTTCATGTAGTGCCTAAGAAGAGTGGAACAACAGTTGTGTCAAATGAAGACAATGAGTTAATACCTACAAAAACTGTAACTGGATGGAGGGTGTGCATAGACTACAGAAGACTATGATGCCACTCGGAAGGATCACTTTCCTCTCCTATTCATTGATCAAATGTTGGAGCGGCTGGCAGGCCATGATTACTAATGCTTTCTGGATGATTATTCTGGATATAACCAAATAGCAATTACTCCTGAGGACCAAGAGAAGACCGCCTTTATTTGCCCATACGGAGTCTTCACATACCGAAGGATGCCTTTCGGACTCTGCAATGCTCCGGCCACTTTCCAAAGGTGTATGCTTTCCATATTTTCTGATATGAATCAGAAATTTATTGAAATCTTTATGGATGATTTTTTAGTTGTAGGTTCTTCTTTTGATAACTGTTTGCCCAATTTATCTCTGGTTTTAAAAAGATGTCAGGAAATTAATTTGGTCCTAAACTGGGAGAAATGTCATTTTATGGTGAGAGAGGGAATAGTGTTGGGACACAAAATCTCTTCTAAAGGAATACAAGTAGATCGGGCTAAAATTGAAATTATAGAAAAACTTCCCTCTCCTATTAATGTTAAAGGAGTACGAAGTTTCTTGGGGCATGCTGGATTTTATAGGAGGTTTATCAAAGACTTTTCAAAAATTGCCAAACCCTTGTACAACCTCCTAGTTAAGGATGCACCTTTTGTTTTTGATGAAGCATGCTTGTTAGCTTTTAATACCTTGAAAGAAAAATTGATTAGTGCTCCTATAGTTTGATTGGAATCTCCCTTTTGAATTGATGTGTGATGCTAGTGATATAACTGTTGGTGCTGTGTTAGGACAAAGAAAGAATAAGTTGCTGCATGTGATTTATTATGCTAGACATGTTCTTGATACCACCCAACTCAATTATGCCACCACTGAAAAAGAACTTTTAGCGATTGTTTATGCATTTGATAAATTTCGTTCTTATTTGGTTGGAACTAAGGTGGTTGTTTATACTAATCATGCAGCAATTAGGTACTTATTCGCTAAACAAGAATCCAAGCCACGGTTGATTCATTGGATCCTTTTGCTCCAAGAGTTGGATTTAGAGATTAGAGATAAGAAATGGGTGGAAAATGTGGTGGCTGACCACTTATCACGAATTGAACCCCAAGAAGGACACAATAATGACCATTTTTTCATCAAGGAAGAATTCCTGGATGAACGACTCCTTGCCATCCAAGAACTGCCATGGTACGCTGATCTGGCCAATTTCAAAGCAGCAAAAATTCTCCCAATGGAGTTAAATGGACAACAATTAAGAAAATTTCTTCATGAAGCCAAATTCTATGTTTAGGATGAACCTTACCTGCTGAAAAGATGTAAAGATGGGTTGCTGAGAAGATGTGTGCCTCAAGAGGAGGTTAAAGAAATTCTATGGCATTGTCATGCTTCAGGATATGGGGGTCATTTTAGTGGTGACCGGACAGCCGCCAAGGTATTGCAATCGGGGTTATATTGGCCAACCATGTTCAAAGATGCTTATGAGTATGTAAAGCAATGTGAAAGATGTCAAAGGACGGGAAACATCTCCAAGAGGCATGAGATGCCTATGAACTCAATCCTTGAGGTGGAGTTATTTGACGTTTAGGGGATTGACTTTATGGGCCCCTTCCCATCGTCCTATTCCAATGTCTACATACTCATGGCAGTTGATTACGTATCAAAGTGGGTTGAAGCTTCAGCAAGTAGAACCAATGATACTCATGTAGTGATGAACTTTCTCAAAAAGAACATGTTCTCAAGATTTGGCGTGCCGAGGGCCTTGATTAGTGATGAAGACACGCATTTTTGCAACAAGAAACTTGATTCTTTATTGGGAAAGTATGGCGTAAAGCATTAAGTTGCAACTCCTTATCATCCACAAACAAGCGGCCAAGTGAAAGTATCGAATCGAGAATTAAAGCAGATTTTGGAAAAAACAGTCAATTGCTCAAGGAAAGATGGGCTTCGAAGTTAGATGATGCACTATGGGCCTACCGAACAGCTCTGAAGACACCAATTGGGATGTTCGCATATCAGTTGGTGTATGGGAAGGCTTGTCATCTACCTGTTGATTTGGAGCACAAAGCCTTCTGGGCTACTAAATTTCTTAACTTTGATTTGAAGGCGGCCGGAGAGAAGCGGATCTTGTAACTTCATGAACTGGATGAATTTAGGCTTCAAGCCTATGAAAGTGCACGGATCTACAAAGAAAAGGCTAAGCAATGGCACGACAAGCGAATCATTCCTAGGAGTTTTGAGCCTAGGCAATTGGTGCTTTGTACAATTCCAGATTGAGGCTCTTTCCTGGAAAATTAAAGTCTAGATGGTCTGGACCATTTGTAATCAAGGAGGTCTTTCCTCACGGAGCGGTGCTGCTGTCCAACATGGAAATAAAGGCAAGCTTCAAAGTCAATGGACAACGGTTAAAACATTATTTGGGAGAAGAGAGCCGACCCAAGTGCTCATCCATGCTCCTTTCAACTCTACCATGAAGAAACCTGGTAAAGTCTAGCTAAGGACTATAAACTTAGCGCTTCTTAGGAGGCAACCCAAGTCCCTTATTTTTCTCTTTTAGTTTCAGTCTTTTACTGTTTTTCAATATTGTGCTCTTGTGGTTGTTGTGGCTGTGTTAATGTTGCTGTCCATTTGTATGTATGTGTGCTGCTTAATTTGTGCACTTTGGATGAAACAATCTTGTTGGAATGATATGCTGAAATTGCCCATGTTGCTTGAATTGAGTATTTGTGTTTGATTGCTGCATTTTGTGCTGTTTGTGGCAACTTGTGTGATTCACTAGTTTCATTTTCTGTGCTTGAACATTGCCTGGTTTGCTTGGGGGGAAGGTCTGCTGCTAAAAATTGCATTTCTGGATTGCTATCATGCTGGAGCCTACAGGCGCCAGTAGCCAAACTCTCGGGTTGGCCAGCGCCTCAGGCGCCACGCAGGGTGCCCGAGGCGCCGCGTTCTTGAAATGTTCGATTTGTCAACGTGGCGCCCCGTCTTCATTGGCATTTATTTTCTACGTGGCGCCCAGGTGCCACGTCCATATAAATGTGAAATTTCACTGTTCACCTCATTTTTCACCTCCTCAAGCCCTAGCACCCCTTTTTTCTCTGAAGGCTGGTCTCCTCCACCGTGTAGAACTCCTCTCCTCAAGGTTTCGGTCAGTTTCACTCTCCTTTTCTCACCATTCCTCTTTCCCCATTATCCATACACTTGCCATCACATTTCCTCCACTTTGGGCCTTCTCTGTCGAACCCTCACTCACTCCCCTGTGTTCTGTGTTCTTGGCTGCGTTTTGGTGCTTCTCCCCCTCCTTTTCTGGTAATTTCTCTTCCCTTTCATTGTCTTTTATTTTATTTTTTCATCAAAAATTTCAAAACAAAAAAAGGGGGACATTCATCTTTTCAGACGAATTTCAAACTTAGATGCCTCACATTTTCAAGATATGCGTGTTAGATGAATGTTAGTTCCCCTTTTTGCATTTTATTTCGATTAAAAAATAAAAAACAAAAAAAAAATTCTTTTTGAATAAAAAGTGAATTGAAATTTCTGACGTCAATTTAGGGTTTGAGTTTAAATTTAGAATTTCTTTTTGGTTTTTCTAGAAATTATAACTGCTGATATGTCTAGAAAGCGTCAAAGAAAAAGTCAAGGAGAGTCCTCATCTCGTAGAAATTTTGATCCGTCTAGATTTAGATCCTTAGAACATAGCAAGCGTTTTGAGGATTTGGAGTCTATAGAATTTATTGCTGAATCTGGATTTAACCTACGAGAAGGTGAGCACCCTGAAATCTTACACCGGATTAGAGAGTGGGGTTGGGAAAAATTATGTGAGCCGGCAGCCCATTTTTGTCCTATAATTGTAAAAGAATTTTATACTAATGCTTACCGGTTAAGGAGTGATCAAGGTGTTAGGGATCCCTGTATTTCCTATGTTAGAGGAAAGGATATTCATTATTCAATTAACAGTCTCAATAATTATTTTGGCTTACATTATGCACCAAGGCAATGTGTTTTTGATAATTGGATGAGGCACAGATATGTGAAGGCTCCTCACATTATTGCCACTCTCTGTCGGGAGGCGGCAAGTTAGGAACTGGACACCGAGGGGAAAGCTGCTAACTTTAAAAAATCAGATATGAAACAAATCTCCAAGGCTTGGTGTACATTTGTCCAGTCCAACTTGCTTCCTACCTCGAACCGGTCAGAGGTAACCATCGAACGAGCGGTGGTTATCTATTTGATCGTGACAGGGAAGGTATTTAATGTGGGTTCCCTGATTTCCCATAATCTTTCAAAATTATCTCAAAAACAGGGAAAACGCCTTGGATATCCGTGTGTCATCATAGGCTTGTGTGAGAGGGATGAGGTACCGTTAGAGGATGTACCATGAGAGCCCCAAGGAGCGCTATCACCAAACAGGTGATAGACTCGATGTTTCGTAATTTCATAGCTATCGCGGCACCTCTACCAGTCCCTCCTCCTCCTCCTCAGGTACCTGTGAGACCCCGCACTGCACTACCTCCAGTTAATATGTCGGAGCGCCTGAGTAATGTTGAGGCTAGAATTAGGGAAATTAGGCACACCCTTGACACCTTCATTGTCACTCATAACCAACAGCATCGAGCACTGGCTCATGCAATGTATTCCCTTGGTCGGCATTTCGGTGCCCCCACTGATGATTAGATGTTGGAGGATCCGACGTATGACCCATTCGCAAATATCAATTTCGATCCTTCAGCCAATCGGGAAGTCGGAGGAGAAGGCAACCACAACATGGAGGGAGAGGGTGACAATGAGGACGAGCATGATGATTGATTTATGATTGTGATTCACATCTTATTGCAGCTGTTCTTTTTGTTATTTCTGTTTTTAGTTATGTATTGTACAAACTTGGTGATATTTAGTATTTTATTCTTGTAACTTGTGGATTTTTCTGTTGATGTTTTGTGCTATTGGATCCTTTTTGTTCAATGGATGTTGTTCTTTACTTTTCTAGTCTGCTGTTGGTTATTTTGCTGCTGTTATTTTTCGTTATTTTGCAATAATTGTGGATGGTTTCATTTTTGGTTTATAACATTCATTTGCCCCGCCCCCTTGTGTTGGATTGTCCCTTTTTGGATGTTCAAGCCTTGTTTTTGGGTTGGTTTGACATTGAGGACAATGTATAGTTTTGGTTTGGGGGAGTAGAGTGGTTTTAGGCTTAGATACCACTGACTTTTTGGCTAACCCGTTCTTTTTGTTCATATGAATGCATTCTTTTGTTAACCATCGCTTCCTTAGGATTTTTCTTGATAAATTAGATAGTGCTTTACAGATTTTATATTATTCCAATTTCAATTAATTTCATGCATTGTCGTTTTAATTAAAATATAGCTTAAATTGGATTTTTCAGAATATTTGGATTAAATTGAAAATTTTCAATCTTTTTAATTAAAAATTGTTGACCCTCTTATTTTTCTAAAATTTTACTCTTCAAAACGTTAGAAAATTTTTAGTTTTACTTATGATAAATTATTGCTCAATAAGGGATTTCTTTCTCATAAAAAAAAGAAATAAATAAAATATGCATCTTTTAAAGTAAAATTAATGGAGGTGTGGTTTAAGTTGAGGAAGTGTAGTGTGGATTAGGCGCACAATACTTGTTCTAACCAATGAATCACATTTTCCTTTCAAATAAAAGGCGACGGACAAAGTGTTGTTGTGTGGATTAGGCGCACGAGCGACTCTTTGTTTCCTTAGCCTCGCTTTTCTTTCTTTTTAAGTTGATTGAGGGGGAGATGTGTGGATTAGGCACACTGTCTTCACTTCAATCGTTTTGTCTTTAATGTTCTGTCTATTGAGAAGTCTTCCTTGAGAGCCAAAAATTGTCAAGCAAAAAGGAAAAATTTTTAAGTTTTTGAAAGAGTAATTTTAGAAAGTGAGGGTGTTTGCAACTTGTCTTTAAAATTTTTGAAAATATTCTTTTTCTATCTTTAAATTCAAAAATTATCCATTGCAAGTTATTTTTATTGAGATGACTGTATGAAATTGGCTTGTCTTGGTTTAATGTTTTATTTTGTTCAGTACTTCTCTTATATCCTGAAAAATCCTTAGGCTTAGTTTAGTAGTTGTTTTCGGTTAGTGTTTTGCTTGAGGACAACCAAAAGTCTTGGTTTGAGGGAGTTGATAAGTCCTTTATTTTCATTATTTTCCTATGGTTTTAGTAGGCTTTTTCTTTCCCTTGCTCCAATTTTTCTTTCCTTTTTGCACTCTTTATCTTAGTTTTTGCATTCTATTTATATTTTGTTGTTCTCCTTGTTCTTTCCATTTTTATTCCCTTTTTCCCTACATTTTGGAGTAATTTTTGTGTATTTTCTTGTAGGTTTATACTTTAGGCTGATGCAGGTTGGGGAGCTGAAGAAATCTAGAGCTAAGAGCAAAATTCGAAGCCTGGCGCCTAGGCGCTAGTACCAGAACTCTCTGCCTGACCCTCTATGGCTGGCGCCTGGAGGCACCAGCCCCCTAACTCTCTGTCTCGAGGATAGAAGGTGGCGTCGGTGCCTAGGCGCCAGGATACTGACCTGTTCGTGACTCAGCCTATAAATGGAATTTCTGATGCAATTTTTGGGATCTTTTGGCTGGAGAAGAAGGAGCTTTGCTAGGGCACAATTAGAGGAGAAGGGAGACCTCTTCTTCACGAGTTTGATGCTAATTTCTTTCTCTCATTCCTCTTGTATCATGTTTAGTAGTGTATTTGTGATATTTTTCTCTTCTCTCACCATGTGTAACTAAGTCCCTAGGGTTAGGGGATTGATGTAATTAACTTTTATGAAGCTTTGTTATTGAATGCTTTAATATAATTGCAATTTCGATTATTAGAGTAGACTTTACCGCTTTTCATTACTCTTGGATGCTTAGCTACCATCTTCAATGAACCTAGGGTTTATATTAATGCTAGACATAGCTTGATATAGACTTGCCTTTGTAATTTCTACCGTAATTCTGATTAGTCTAGACATGGATAACCTTAATCGCGTGATTTTTATAAGTTCTTAAGCTTAAACTCCGAATCAATTAATTTAACTAAGACATTAGCTAATTAATTGAGTGAGGAAGATTTGTTTCACCAAGACATTGGGTTCAAATATCTTTGTGAACTTAATCAACAATAAGAGGAATTTGCAAGTATATTGAAGTATTCTCTAATGACTCAAAGATTGGTTCGTCTATGAATTAATCGGATTAGAAGTTAAGTAAAATCAATCCCCTATGCCCGCTTTGTTCTCATATAGTTCTTTGTTGTGCTAGCCTATTTCATGTCTTAATTTAGTTTACTCTTGTTAAAATTAAACTCAATTGCTCAACCTTTTCTATTGTCCAAATATAATTTGAGCTAGTGAAATTGGTAATTGTTAAAGTCAATCATTGAGGACAATAACTTTTACTCTCTCTTTACTACTTGTTTGACCCGATATACTTGTCAGGAAATTACGTATCAATACAAAATTAATTAAAAATAATATTTAATATTCAATTACACAAAATGTGTTTTGACAAGATAACATATTCAAATCAATGTTTACAATTAAAAAAAAAACCAACTAACCAAAAAAAAATTATCATTTATCAGTCATTACTTCATCAATTGACTCTATAATTAGTTGGTCTTCAATTTCTTCATCATTTAATTATAAAATAAAAAAGCAAAGTGACTAGAAAAAGAAAGTAACAAAAAAAAGTGGTCAAACTATTGAATCGACCGCTTTGGCCGATTCAACCGGTTTAATCGATTCTTAGCTGGTTCGATTTCTTTCTAGTCTGAAGGGTTTAAACGGACCGGTCCTATGGCTGGTTCTCGATCCGACCGGTTGAACCAGGCGGTACGGTCCGGTCCGGTCACAACAACCATGGACTAAATTGTCACTGAATGTATATTTTAGAGACTAAAAAGTAAGTTTAGTCTTGTTAAAATATAATAATTACTATAATTTCGTTTTTAATTTAAAAAAATTATTCAAAAATAAATTAGGAGAAGAACAGTCATTGAATAAGCCTACTAATTATAGTTTTTGAAAAAGTCATTGTTTTAAAGCTACATAATAGAACAATAATTATTTAACTTGGTTTTACTTTTTGTGTTGAGTAAATTTAAATATATTCTTAGTTAAAAAAACTATATAACAGTATTTAAATAAGGTAAAATAAAATTATAATATAAAACATAAAAAAAATACGCATTGGCTAAAAAAGTTTGAAGTTAAATAAAATTTCTCCTTTTCTTTTTATTATTTTTAAGGTATTCAAAAAAACTACTCAAATTAATTTTACTTTTAAAAAAATTTAAATATAAATTGAAGAGCAAACTGTTACATATATTTTGGTCCATATCGAGCTACTAGTATTAATTATTGATATTGAACATATAAAAAAATATATTATCATTTTGTATAATATCCCACAGCACTAAAGAAATTTGTAATATATGATTTATTATTTTTTAAATTAATTGTGTCTTTCAATATCTTTAAATTATAATATTCAATAAATTTTATCTTACACCTCAGGATTTAACTCTTGTATAGGGTTTATTTCATTATTACTCAATTAATAGATGGAATTTTTGCAAATTTTTTTGTTCTTGATTTTAACTCAAATATCATACTAAAGTTATAATAATGAATACTTTTTTTTTAAAAGTATGGTTTAGATATATTTTGTTGATAATTTTATGGTATTTTAAAGTTATTATCGAATCTAAATTATTCAGAGCTAAAAACTATCCACTTAATTCTGACAATAATATTTGAATAGTGTAGAAATATTTATTATAAAAATAAACTAGTTTAACGGTCACATAATCAGTTTGGCATTTTTTTTTGGGAAATAGGCCAAGATGGCCACTAGTTCATTGAATTGAAACTAGAAATATCCATAACAGCATGGTCTACAATAGAAACAGCAAAACAATTACAAGAAAAACCCATGTGCAATCTACGAAACGTCTAAACTGTTTAGCCAAGAGATCGGCTACTTCATTTCCTGAGCCGTAGATGTGACGCAACGACAGAAATTGAAAGTGTGAAGAGAGAGACTTGGCATATTGAATAAAAAAGTCAAAGATGGCATAATGTTAACATGGTATTTTTTTGTTTAGAGGACTCTTATATATTCTTGTATTTACTTGATGTATCTAAAATATTGTATATGATTCTAGAGTATTCTAGGATTGTCTAGGATTTCCTAGATATCTCTAGGGTTATGAAGATATTTTTGTAAAGTTCCTTTAAAGAGGTGGGAAGTCTCAAGATGTATGATCCTAACTATCTATTGAGGGACACATACAAATCTTGTAAAATATGGGAAGAGGGTGGAGCCTATAAATAGGTGGTAGGGTCATTTGCTCCAATCAAATCCCACAAGTCTCAAGTGCTAAGTCCCAAGTTCATAAGTGAGTTCTCTTGTAAAGCTCTCCAAAGTAATACAAGGGTCTTTTCATTAAGTGTCTTGAGCATTTCCCTCTTAGCCTCATGTCTCTTTGGCTTATTACTCTCTTTCTTGAAAGTTCAGTTGGGTTAGGTTGTCTTGTCCCTCACATCGGGTTGTAAATAAGCTAGGTGTTGCACAAGTGTGGGTAAAAAAGACCTAGCTTGTGATAGTTAGTATCAGAGCCAAGGTTGCTTAGAGGTGATCATGGACCACTTAACTCTCATTGATGTAGAGACCTATGCTGGCAAGAGCAAGAAGTCATCATATAACGATATCATTGCTATGATTGGGGGGAATGATAGAGCGAGTTGTGGAAGCCATTAGGGCAATGGTCTAGCATGTCAACCACATCATCCCATGTCTTTATGAACTCTCACACATGGGGGATAGTGAGGAGTTTTGTGAAGAGATGTTGGGAGCCATCAACTCCACTACCAGCATGTTACATCAATAGATGAATACAAACTTAAACAATTACTTAATAGAGTCGAAGCATTGGAAGATGTTGGCAGTAGAGTGTTTGCTTTGGAGATAAAAATGAAGGCCAAAAAGGAGGATTTGGCTTTATCCAAGGCAGTTGTTGCCTCGTCGGCCTTAGTAGCCCCATATTTGATAAAGGTTAAAGCTCCAAAGCCTAAATCCAATGGTTGGAAGAGAGATGTCAAGGAGCTAAACAACTTTTTGTAAGGATTTGAGTAGTGCTTCGAGTAATTGGGGAAAATGAATGATGAGAGGAAGATTCATACTGTTTCCTTTTACCTCACTGATTCTGCTCAAACTTAGTGAAGACGCCGAATGAAAGAAATTTGAAAGGGTGCAGTTGACATCTCTACCTGGGATGAGTAAAAAAGTGATTTTAAATCTCGCTACTATCCTAAAGATATGGAGGATAAGGCGAAAGCCAAGTTATGTAGACTTAAGCACTTGGTGACACTTGAGATTCCCTACCTATCCAAGGAGCTAAAGTAGTTCTTTTTCATGGATACAACCATGGGTAAAGCAAGAACTACAATGCCAAAATATCCAAGACCTTGCTTCGGCCATAGCAGTAGCTGAAAGCTTGGTTGAATATAGTAAAGGGGAATCCTCCAAGTCTAAGGAGAAGAAGAGATACAAGGGAAATGGGTGAAGGAGAGAAGGGTGGCAAGCCAAAGGCCTTGACCCAAGGGAAGCTGACTGATTCCAAGGGAAAAGGGTAAGTCTAAGGAGTTCCCCAAGCCTAGTAGCTACTTCATATGTGATGGGCCTCACTATGCACAAGAGTGTCCAAAGTGGAAAGCTCTAAATACCCTCATGACAAGGGTTGACGAGGGGCTACCGAGTGACAATGGTAAAGAGACTTGGATAGGTCCCTATAACTATTGAATGCAGTTGCTAAGGTCGAGTCACCAAAATCAATAGCTAAAGGGATAATGTATGAAATCGTAGAGATCAATGGCAAAGACATTTAAGCTTTGATTAACATAAGTGCTACCGATAACTTCATAACGGAGCAAAAGGCCATACGACTTAGTGTCAAAGTTACTAAGGAGAAAGGGTGACTAAAGACTGTGAACGCTATAGCTAAGCCTCCTGCTTGTGTGGTACAAGATGTATCATTATCCATTGGAGGATGGAATGACAAGGTTGACCTATCGATGGTGGACATAAATGATTTTACTATGGTACTAGGAATGGCGTTTCTAGACAAGGTACGAGCTCTTCCTCTTCTTTGTGTTAATTCCCTTTGCATCATTGGAGACAAGATGAATGAATGGTACCCTTGAGGAAAAGAGCCAAAATAAAGAAGAAGACCTTGTCAGCCACACAATTTTCTACTGATTTTAATAAGAGCTCTCTAGCTCCTTGGGATAATCATTGCGCCACCTACACAATTTCCTACTTGATTGGTTTAAAAAAGTTGAAAAAAATAATCTTTTTCGATCTACCAACAAGAGTAGGCAAACCAAGATATTTAGAAGGACTCTCCACTACCTTTACCTTTAACCAATCTTGGATCATTGACTGACAACTTTCCTACAATTTTGGCTAAAAAAAGAGTTCTGTTTTATCTAAGTTCATCCTTTGTCCTGAAGCATTCGCATAGTCCCTTATACACTGTAAAACATTAGAAGCTTCCATCAAATTAGCTTGTGCAAAGGTATTGGTGTCGTCTGCAAAGAATAAATGTAAAATAGGAGGAGAACCCCAACTAATCTTTAGACCATGCATAGAACCATCCTCATGGGCCTTCTTTAAAACACAAGAGAAAACTTCAACACAAATGATAAAAAAGATATGGAGAAAGAGGTTATCCTGATCTCAATCCTTACTTTGGAGAAAAACTAGAACCTGGTGCCATTCACCACAATTGAGTAAGAAACTGATATCACACACCTCACAATAAGATTAACAAAATCGGTTGGAAAGTTCATACCCAATAGCACAACATGTAGAATGCTCTACTCTACATGATCATAGGCTTTAGACATATCAAGTTTCAACACCATATAACCTTTCCTTCTAGTCTTTTTTCGCTTCAAAAATTTGAAGTTCTTAAATGTTATAAGAGCATTATTAGTAATTAATGGTCAGGGAACAAAGGTACATTGAAATTTTTCAATAAGAGATGGGAGTACACCCTTTAATTGATTAGCAATGCACTTTGTACCAACCTTCATAATAACATTACACAAGCTAATAGGTTGAAACTCTTTAGGTAATTCTGGCCTAGACACCTTAGGGGTCAGCGTAATAGAAGTAGCATTAAAATTAGTTGGATCTCCGTGGTTATTAAGAATATCAAGCACCAAGTGTGAAACATCATCCCCAACCACATCCCAATATTACAGATAAAATATAGTAGAAAACCCATCAGGGCCCAAAGTTTTTATAGGGTTCATACCTTTAACAACTGCATCAACATCCTCATGAGAGAAAGGGACATGGGAATTTATTCTATGCTCCAATGACAATTTCCTCTTTAAGAGACCATAAATGTCTTTAGCATTAGTCAAATGACCAGCTTTAAAAATATCAAAAAAATAATGTTGCATAATTGATGGATCAAGTTTTTGATTTTAGAAATCTAAGTGGTACCTGTTAGAACCTATGAGGAATCTGGTTACTTGCTGCATATTTAATACTGTCAGATAAATTTAGCATGAATCAAGCTGCAAATCAAGGAATCCACTGTCAACCCAAATCAACCATACCACTCATTAAACAAGAAAACCCATATAGATGGAAGGGAATTAAATCACAGAAGGAAAGAATCGTTCGTCGATTAAAGTGCAATCAAGGTCCATTAAAATTGTAGCTATTTATTTTCATATCAGGCACGAAGTACCAGTTAAGAAAGTAAACATCAAATCCAATCAGAATTAATTGTTCCAATTAATGGGGAGCATCCTGTACCAACAACTAGTATTTATGAAGGTAACAAAGGCAAAAGCTACAAGAACATTCAACACCAAAGCTGACAAAGAGAATTTTTGTGTGATCATACTATCTCTGTACCTCCTTGTTTGTTATTTGAGAGAGAATTATATTAATTATATTTCCTCTAAGTGAGTTTTCTCTCTACCCTTTGTTCTAAGTGAACTAAAAAAGAATTCTCTTGTACTTTGTACTCTCTATTTGTGTAAAAACTGGTAATAAGTACCTGATAGGGTATCTAATTTTTGTAGAGTAAAAGTTATTGAGCTATACATTTCTAGTTGAGAAGGTTTCCCGTGTTTGTCTGCTAAAGACCTGTGAAATCTTAGTTGAATAAGTGTAAAAGTAGGATCCTGCTAGCTCAGCCTAAAAGTTGCTACTAGATAGCATAAAAGTTAGAGGCTGAACCTTAGTTTGGTTTATTTATATTGGTGATCTTTGCCCTTAATAAAATACTCATATATATTATGATAAGTGGATATAGGTGAATCCTTGAGATTCTTCCGAATTACTATAAATTACAGTGTTATCTCTCTTCCTTTCTCTTTTCATTATCATAGTTATTATTTTCTGAAAGAGAACTTTTAATTAGATTATGTTAAGATAAAATGGAATCTAAAAGGCTTTAAAAGAATAGAGTTTTTATTTAAAGAAAAATATATAAACACTCTATTCACCCCCTCTAGAGTATATTTATGAACGAACAATAACTTCATGGTCTCATCAATATGCTCCCTCTATCTACCATTATGATCTTTGATTCTATGAGTGAAGAAGGACTAGAATAGTCCAAACTAACCACAAGAGGAATATGATCAGAACATAGCCTCTCCCCCATGGAGCACTTTAAACCAAGGAAATAAAGTCAATAATTCCTCTAATGCAAAAACTCTATCCAAACGTAGTTAAGTATTTTACTCATTTCTTCTTCCATTACTCCAAGTAAAAGCATAACCTTTAAAGCCGATTTAAGGTGTAGTTCAAGTATGAAAGATTACTAGATTTTGTTATATTTGTGGTTGTCTTGGCCATACTATGAGAGACTGTAGTAAGCCCAATACGATGAGGATGGGGACGAAGATATTCAGACCAACTTTGGTCCTTGGCTAAGATCCTCACCGATTAAAAGAAATCAATTTTCTCAGTCATACCATTCTTTTCGGATCCTAAAAGGAAGTTACTTTTTCATGACACAGCCACAATGCCTCATAATGATCATGCTGGTGAGGTATTTCATGCCTCTATTGATGTTCTGGTGATAGCCCTCATGGTGCACGCATGTTTGGTGGTGACAATCGTGACCTTCCTAGAGGTGGTATGATTGGTGTCCTTCACGGTGGTGATTAGGAGTTGTAAAGGGCAGACATAGGGGTCGAGTTGGATAATGTGGACAAAGAGGGAACATTTATTTTAACGAAGGGGTTGGTAGGCCCACTACTGACCAAAACATGGATGTGCAGAAAGTGATGGAGATGATGCTTTTTTGGCTTGAGGAATTGCACTCTTACTCTACCTTTGAAATATGGCATAATTAATAATAAAAAAGTGGGAAAATGATCATACTGGATCGACAACTATTAGTAGGAACTTTATGGGTGATAGTATTGTGCATCAATTACAATTAGGATAATTACATGGGGACCCACGTGTCACTGAAGGAGATATGATGACTCTGCCTTTAACTAGGAGTGTTGACTCTATTGTGCAGTTTGTTTCAAGATGGGGGAAGGAAATTATGACTGAGGAAGGATTTGCCAGCAATGACAATATCGGATCGACCCACTCAAAGGAGCCTTCTGTAACTGTCTCCAATTTGGGCCAATTATATGCTAATGTAACAAGTTGTTCATCTAGTTCAACTAAAGCCAGTTGTGGTTTTAAAAAAGTAGTTTGAATTGCTTCAAAGATAAAAGCAGATGGTGTTATTGAGAATGCAAAGTTGGTAGATGTCCCAGTTCCTTTGGCTTTATCCAAATTAGCTTTTACATCTAAAAAGAGATTATTTGATGATTCTGGTGATTCTAACTTGGTGGGTGTAGGAAGCTGCCCCTTCAATCCTCGTGAAAATTTTAAGTTAGAACTATTGTAGGTTAGGGAACCCACCGACAGTTTGGGCCTTGAAAAGGCTAGTGTAGACTTCATCTCCCAATCTTATTTTTCTTCAAGAGGCACAAATGAGGCAATCTGAACTAGAGAATATAAGAAGTGCTTTAAATTATGATGGGTTATTGAGTGTTGATTGTTGCGGTCAATCTGGTGGTATTGCACTTTTTTGGAAAACACAGTATGATATTTCTTTCCAATCCTGTTGTTTGAATCATTTAGATGTTATTATGAAAGATCCTATATTGAATGATGAATGGCAGTTCACATGTGTTTATGGCTTCCCAGATGATGCACAAAAGCATAGGACTTAGGACTTGTTGAGGGTATTACATTCGTCATATTCTCTCTCTTGGTTATGTGTAGGTGGTTTTAATGAAGTGTTGTATAATATGGAGAAAAAAAGGGGAAATACAAAAATAGTAGCTCAGTTGCAAGGTTTCAGAGATGTGGTGGAGTACTGTGCATTTTAGGATTTGGGTTTTGATGGCAACCCATTTACATGGTCAAATGGTCAGGAAGGGGATGCAAACTTATAGTTACGACTTGATCGTTCCTTTGCTACGAAGTCATTATCACTTAAATATCTATATTATGCTGTAGTTCATGGCAAAATGTTTGGTTCTGACTATGCTTCACTAATTATTATTATGGGAGCTGTGGGACTCTCCACTTCACCACGACAGTCAATTTTTAGATTTGAAGGGAGTTAGATAAGGGAGTCAGGTTGTGAAGAATGTGTTCAGGGTACTTGGCATCAGGAAGGTAGGCTACAAGAAAAGCTTTAGAGAGTGCAAAAAGATTTGAAATGTGCCAAGTTTATGGGAGTGAAGGATTTCATAAAGAAAAATTAGAATTTGGAAAGGTCATTGGAAATCACTCAATCCCTTCCACCTTCGTCATATAATCTAAACCATCAGAGGCAATTGTGTTCAGAAATCAATGACCTTTTAGAAAGAGAGGAAATTTGGTAGAAGTAACGTTCAATGGTGGCATGGTTACAACATGGGGATAAGAATACTAAATTTTTCCATAAGAAAACATCCCAAAGAAAGCAAAAGAATACTATAAATAGCCTTAGGGATCAAAATGGTACGTGGCATCTCTCTTTTAATGATCTGCAAACTTTAATGGTGAATTTTTTCACTGATTTGTTCAAAGCAAGGAATTTAAGTGGTATTGATCACTATTGTGTTTTGGTTAAACATAAGGTCCCGATTACTATGATGGGAGATCTTTTACGACCTTATACTTCAGAAGATGTGGTTCATGCTTTACATGCAATAAGCCTAACTAAAGGCCCTAGACTTGACGATTTTAGTGCTATGTTTTGCCAGCTTTATTAGGCTACGGTGGGTGATGATGTCTCCAAAGTGGTGTTAGAAATCTTGAATGGGAATTATGATCCAACAAATCTTAATGATACCTACATTACTCTCATCCTTAGAATTCCTCATGTAACTTTGCTATCTCATTTTTGACCAATCAGTTTATGCATTGTCATTATGAAATTAGTTACTAAATGTCTTGCTAATAGGTTGAAGATGGTGCTCCCTATTTTAATAGATGAAACACAAAGTGCCTTTGTTCCTGACAGACTTATTACTGATAATGCTTTTATTGCTTTTGAGGCTTTCCATTACTTAAAGCATAAGACAGTGAAAGAAGGGTTTTATGGTGCTTAAATTGGATATGGTCAAGGCTTATAATAGAATGGATTGGAGATTTTTACATAGTGTTTTAAGGGCAATGGAATATCTATCCCTACTTATTGATTTGATTATGAAGTGTGTGACTTCTGTGTCCTATGCTATTATAATTAATGGAGAAATAGGCCCAAAGTTTGTTCCTCATAGAGGGCTAAGACAAGAAGATCCTCTCTCTCTTGACTTATTTATTCTATGTACATAAGTTTTTTCCTATTTACTAGAGGATGCTAGTGACAAAGGACGTATTCATAGTGTGAAGGTTGGTAGGCATTCCTTAATTATCTTTAGATTGTTTTTTTTTGCTGATGATATAGTTATTTTTTCAGGGGCAATAATGAAGGAGGTAGAGGAAGTGTTGCGGTGTATTCATTCATATGAGAAGGGTCCTAGCTAATTTGTCAACTTTGAGAATATGGAGCTTGTTTTTAGTCAAAATCTGCCTACACATTGTCAAAATATGATCCGAGGAAGGATAGAAGTAAAGACTACTGATATTCTTAACTAAATACCTTGGCTTGCCTACTATGATTGGTATGTCTGAAAAAGGTATTTTCTCAATTTTGGTTGATCGATTATAGAGGAAATTGAGGGGTTGGAAGGCCTTAACACTTTCTCAGGGTACTCAATAAGAGCTTATTAAGTTGGTAGCTCAAGCTACACCAACTTATGTTATGAGTTGCTTTACTTTGCCACTATCTATTTATCATGATTTGGAATCTGCTATTTGTAATTATTGGTGAGGAGGTAGTAAGGATACAAGGAAGATTCATTCGGTCTTTTAGCAAAACATGTGTCTACTAAAAGCCAAGGGAGGGTTGGGTTTTTGTAGTTTATAGCAATTTAATACGGCACTATTAGCTAAACAGGGGTAGAGGCTTCTGCACAATCATACTTCACTAGTTGCTAGGGCGTTAAAGGGAAGGTACTATCACAGTACTTCTTTTATGAAGGCAAAAATAGGGAATGGTTGTAGTTATACATGGAGAAGTCTGATGGGTGCTAGGCATATTTTGGGGAATAGTTGTGTATGGTGAGTTGGGAATAGACTATCTATTTGAATTTAGAAGGATCGTTGGCTTAATCATGTAGATCATAGTAAAGTTTTCTTACCTTCTCTTGTAGAGGCTACTGTGCAGTTTGGTAGTGATTTAATTTATCAGGAGAGGTGGAAATGCAATACTAAAGTCATTACACAACATTTCTTACCAGTTGATGTTTCCTACATACTTAGTACGTCATTATCTAGAAGACCGGTTCTTGACTCCCTAATGTGGCTTTTTACTAGTGATCGTGTGCATAGTGTTAGATTAGGGTATCACTAGTTGTGTGATAAGGAGTGTATGGGGAGGGTATCGACTTCAGGTGTTGGAATTAAATGGCAGTCTTTATAGAAATTAAAAATTCCTCCTAAGATGAAAATTTTTATGTGGAGATTCTTATACAATGCTTTACCTTTTAATACTAATTTGCAGTGGAAGGGGGTTTAAATTACAGCAAGTTATGCTAAATTTAGGGAGATAGAGGACTTACCACATGTTTTTGGAGGGTGTACGTGGGTAGCTACATTTGCCTCTCTTTTGGGACTTTGGCAAACCTTCTCCAATTATGGCAGCATTCCTTCAATGGTTTCATGACCCGCTGGCCTTTGGAAATGAAGAAATGATGGCACTTGTTGTCGTTCCCTGTTGGGGTGTTTGGATAAAGAGGAATGAAGTTATTTTTTAGACTAAATCAATTTCTCCATAGGAAGTAGTCATCTTGGTTTACAATATGCTGATTGGATATTGGTCCCTAAATGCTCAATCATGAGTTGATTCACTAACACCACTGTCAGCCAAGATTTGGAAGCTGTCGTTACCTGGCCGTATAAAATTAAACACAGATACGAGTTATTGGAATTGGGGTAAGTGGTGATTTGGGACTATTTTTTGTTCAACTACTGGGAACGTCGTCATGGCAACGTCGAAGCAAGTTTCTGGAAATTTCACTGCGGTGATTGTAGCGGCAAGGGTGGTTTGCTTGGCATTAGAGCTCACCATGTTCTATGGCTTTGGTGAGTTAGAGGTCGAAATAGATAGTCTAGTGATGGTTCATGCTTTCAAGGCTCATGAGACTTCTCACCTTTGGAAATGTTGGCCTTAGATATCTGTTCACTGGCAATGACACTGAATTCCTTTTCTCTCAATCATGCTAGTAGATCTATAAATAGGGTGGCCCATTACTTGGCTAAGCATGGATGTGAGCCTAGTGTACAATTTTCTCCCTTTTCTTTTCAGGCCCATTTGTTGCATTTGGCAAATGCAAACTATGTTAAATTTCTTACAATGTCATGATTTGGGCCATTGGCCTCTTTCAAAGAAAAAATCAATTAAATTACAAAATTCAATAACTCTGAATTTCTGCATACAATCAAAGCTTTTTGGAATACCTCATTTCTTCTCCACAGAAAACATAATATCATTAAAGTCCCCAAAACAAAGCCAAAGGAAGGGAGATTGTGATTTTAAATCATCCATGAGTTGCCATGTTTTGTCTTTATAAGCTTCTTCATGAAAGCCACGAAAACCTGTATAGCGCCAACCCTTTCCAATGCTATCATCAACCATAACTGTATCTATGTGATTGGGAGAGAAAGAAAGTAGTGTGACATCAACATCATTCCTCCAAAGCAAAGCCAGCCCTCTTTATCTAAATTGGCCACAACAATCAATAGCATCCATAGAGTCAAATCTCAAAGACAATTTTATCTTCTCCATTTCACCCATGCGTAACTTTGTTTCTTGGAGCAAGATAAAATAGGCATTGTGTTTATGTATAAGCCAAGTATCCAATTCCCAGAGCTAACACATCATTAATAAATAGGATGGGCCTCATGATGCTTCATCATCTTTAGGTTTTATTGGGCTTTCAAAGTCTCAAGTGGATTCATCATCTAGACACCCTTCAATCAGGCTTGATTATCAAGTGTGGTCATGAGGATCATAAAGATAGTGCAAGACGAAGAAGTGTTTGTCAACGAGTTAAGCAGTAACCTGTGTCAAAAGCATAGAAGGAGAATTTAGAGGATCAAAATTCAATTGAGGTGGATTTAAACTAACTATTAGGATGTAACATAACTAAACAATTTTAAATTGACATCAACTAACCAATTGAAATTAGATTAATTTGTTTCATTGAAATCCAAACTTGATAGGACATGAAGTTGATAGAGATTTTTCATTTGAATTTAAAATTCTGTTCATGAGAATCCTCCACAAAAAGAGTGGATGTTAACAGTTTTACAAGCATAAACCAAATAAAATAAATAAATAATAATAAAACCATCGAAATATGAAGATAATATAAATGTTTGGTGAGTGGAATTCATATTCACTTTTGTTAAATTCTCAACTTAGCATCATTTTGGTGCTATTTACCTTCTCTTTTGATCTCTATCTTGCCTAAACTTGCATGTCTTAATTCATGTTTTGGTTAGTTTAGATTAGTTTAGGTTTTCTTAGAGGTTTTAATAAATTGAGTGATTTTATGACTCTTTGCTGCTAATATTTGGTGTTTTGTTGTTTTTTATTGTAGGTTGAGTTAGTTAGGAGTTTGTGCTTGTTAATGAATTCGACTGGAGCTACATTTCTAAAGTTGCTGAAGAAGAAATACTTTTCTGCCACTCACTGCTATAGCGGTGGATCCTCATAGCTATAGCGATGGCCCTCTCTGCCAGCCATAGCTATAGGTGTCTCCTGGACCAAATTTTATTGAAGCTTTCTTATATGCCTTCCATCGCTATAGCGGTGGTCGCGATTTTTGCTATCATGAGTTGCTAGTTTAAATAACAAAAAGGGAAGTTTTTAGGTCACTCTGAGCACAGGAAGGACTGGAGAATGCCGAATTTTCTGAAGGAAGAAGATGAATTCTATTTCAAAGCTCTCCAGCTCTAATTTCCGTCAATCTAACTTCGGCTTCATAGAGTTTTCTCACTTTTATGTTGTTTTCTATAGTTCTATAGTCATGAGTAGCTAAATCTCTGTTCTAGGGATACTATGAACCTAATTTCAAATTAGGAGTTGTGTTTCTCTCTATACTTGTGATTTCTTTTTAATTAATACATTACTTTCATTCATTTATCATGTACTTACCTTAAATTTGATTAATTTCTAGCTTGCGTGTTACTTTCACCGAACTTTGGTGAATGAGGCATTTGTAGAACATTGAATGAACAAGGCGAGTGCTTGAACCTTAGGGGTTTTTGCTTGTTAACTTATAAAAATATTAGTTACTCTCATTTAATCAAATTAAGTTATTGTTTATTAGGCTTGACCCACACAAGGAACTGCGTAGGTGTTGAGTAGCTTAATCTAGATTTGAGAGAATTATTTTAAGCCATTAGGAAACCTAAAATTAAAATGTATAATTGATTAGAATTACGAGTGTTAGAGAGCGTTTAGCAATTCCCAGGATGAAAGAGGGGGATTAATAGCTCTAAGTCTTTTATTAAATTAATTTCATCCGATTTTGTGAATGCGTTCATTGTTATTTGTGAAAAGTATAAAAATATTTTGTTACTTGAATTTTACTTTTCAGTTCTTAACTTAGAGCTATCTTCGATCCAAATTAGCTTGTCTAACTAATACACTTAAATTTCTTGAGTAATTAGTAAGTTAGTTCTCGTAGGAACAATATTCTTACTCTATTCATTGCATTACTTATGCGACTGTTATGTTTGCCAAATCGCTAACAACTTTCCAAACCCAAAAAAAGAAAAAAAAATTATTGGTTCCCCTTCAAAATTCCATTAGATTTAAGGAAGGTCTTATTTAACTATACCAAAAGATTAGGCAGTTATAATCCTATATTCTGTGCTTGGTTTTATCCGAGGAGTGATACTTGGATATATTTGTTTTTCCTCTTATGTATAATTATATTATATGATTTTTTTAAATAAAAATCTTATTAAATATATTTTTAGTGTTATGTATTTTATATTAAAACAAAAATCTTAATTACATTAAAATTTCATTAAATTTTTTTAAAAAAATATGTTTATTATTATAAATCTATACATATGTTACATTTAAAATTAATTATTATGTTTTAATTCATCTTATAAAATTGTCTAGTATATTTTTATATTTTTAATAATTATATGTATATATAAGTACAAAAAATTAATTTTTAAAACAATATTGTAAATCATATAATCTAAATATTTTTAAGAAAAGTAATTTGTCCTTGAAATCGCTGTATGTTTTTGTGGGTGTTCATCTCTTAAGAATCAAGACCTTTTTGTTCTGGGGTCAAAAGACATAATTTAAGAAAAACAAAAAAAAAGTCATAGGGCTTTTTTAATTTTCAAAAAGTATATTTCGAGTCCCTAATGTTTACACTGATTTTCACTTATACTCCTAATATGTTTTTTGGTCAAATATGTCCTACATGTTTTTTTTGGCAAATATGCCATTTTTTTTAACACAATCAAAGAAACTAACGGAAAATGTTGATTTGGCTACCACATGATAAATATTATCTGCCACGTTACTTGCCATGTTGACCAATTACATGAAATTACAAAAATATCCTTAATAATAATAAAAAAAAGAGAAAAATTCGTCATTCTCTCAATCCCTCATGTTGGCGAGCTCCTCGATCCCATTCTCCATGAACAGCTTCATGGGATCCTTTTCCAGCTTCACCTTGTCCTACAGATTGGTGCCTCCTATTTTCTCCTCCTTCAACACATAGTACCAGCCCTCTTTTCCACCTGCGACTACAGCCTCCCCCCACTGCCACACCCTCATCCGACACCATCAGAGCCGTCGTCGGAGTATCAAGGGTATCTATTTAGGGTGCGACAGGGAAGAGGGGTACTGTCACGCCCCAAAATCTAGGCATGTGACTGACATAGAATTAGGGATATGCCTCCCTAGGCTGTAAGCCTACTATGCTATATTTACTAGCATCTCTAATCTTTCACAACAAACAACTACCATTAGGACCTATGTGACCTATATGAATACAGAGCATAGCAACATACAAATCTGGAAAGTTGGAAACTTACCAAGAAAAGGGCATCATAGAACCCCAGCCGATTCTCATGCAATTATTCCTCTTCAAAGCTACAACTGAAAAGTTAACTACAGGGTGAGTATAAACTCAATATGTAATACCCCCAAGTATTATGACATCAAAAGAAAATGAGAGTTCAGACATGTGAAAATTTTTCACAATATATACGTTCTAGGTATCCACATTTTTACACAACTAAAACTAAAATAAATTCGGAGGACTGAATTTCTTAAACGAGGTAATACTATAATTCTTACCATTTAATTTTCTATTTTTAATTGTTAAATTTTATTTCACAAACATTAGTTTGCAAATTGTGTGCAAAATGTGTTTGAGAAGTTATATTGTGATGTGATAATGCTTAGTATGTGATTTTGGACTGTAGACTAGCAATATGCGATGCTATGCTATATATGGACTAAAGTGAAAATATCAAGGACTAAATTGAAAGATTTGAGAAACTTGTGGGGTGTAGCAAAAATAGGTATAAAATATAGGTATAGGTGTAGAAAATTATACGAAACCTTGATGTGAAATAGGAAATGAAAATAGTTTCTAAATCTCAAGATATTAATTTTGGAATAATCGGTATGATTAATTTATTAAATAAAATTAAGGAATAAAAGAATAAATAAAATAAATATGAATTTTATTAAGATGTCGCACAGGTTATTAAAATATAAATAATTATATTTAATAATATAGTTAGCAGTAGTAATAGTTAATGGATAATACAAAAGTTAAGTAAAAGCAATAAATAATTATCCAAACAAACTAATCCTAATTTAATATTAAAATTAAGAATGAAGTTCCAATAATTTAAATCTGGGTTATATTCTATAAAATCCGAACTAAACCTTTTTGCTTAGATTGAGTAGGATTGGAATATTTGAATTTAAATAATTAATTTTATAAGGGTTCGTACTCTAGTAGGATAATCAATAAATAAATCCTAGACAATTTAAATCTGAGGGTACTTTTCAAAATCGATTAAGTCCTAGATTTTACTTTAAACTAATTTATGAGTAGATAATTAATGAGTCAATCAAATAAGCCCTAAGCTAGCAAATCTAGGGTAAATCTGATCTGTAACATACAAGATATCTAGGAAACTTAATAATTATAAACTAGATTGAGATATTACTATTTGAGGGGCCTGAACTAAGTAGCTATATAATTTCAAATTTTTTTAGGAGAAAAATGAAATGACGTAACACGAATACCCATAAGTGACAATAATGCTATGTGACTTAATATAATTGTTTAATTAGGTATTGCCAACTAACCAAGCATACATATATTAAAATTGCCTATTAAATAATCCAGTTAATTAAGTTCAAATCAAACTTCTTTAGCTCAATAAATAAGTAATAATAATAATAATAATAAACAAGCAAACACCTAAGTGAAATCAATTAACCATCTTAAGCTAAACCTAAACTACTCCCCTCGGCCTCCCACATATCTCTCTCATAATTCACGTATCCATCATTCGGCCGACACATATACACAAGAATACATTCAAGCATTCACCCTCAAGCACTCGTCTCATGCACACATCCTTCACCGTCAACTCCAATCCTTCATATACAGTCACATTCCCTCTTGGCCAATCATCTCAAAACAAAGAGACCATCACGTGTTGTAACACTATGAAGCAAGAAGGAAACTTAGCATCATAAAACACAAATCCCTTTTCAACGTCAAGGAGATTTTGATTGGGTTTGATCAGTAGGATTTGTTGGAATTCAGGTGAGTGAACTAACGCTTCTTTTATATTATCGTAAATGTTAAAATGATAAGATATAAAAATAGGTAATAGTCATGATAGAAAAGAGAGAATCCAGTTAAGCGATTCGGGTTAAAAGCGCAATTGAGAATTTTGTAAAATTCAGTTATTGATGGAATTGCTAACGGCAAACATTAAGAAAAAGACATGGTTTGTGAGTCAAATATAATTATTTATAATTTGGAATACTTATGGTTATCTGATGGAAATTAGAATGATGATTATGTTTATGATTATATTGATGAATATATTGTTGAATATATTGATGATTATTTGAAATTGTTTGAACTTTGTATGTGTTTGGGCGGGATAGTACCCTCTCTCGTGTCAAGTGGAAAATTTAGGTGATAGGATGACTTGACCTCTGAGAGTAGAGACAACGATTCATTCAGTAGAGAGATGAGCCCATATTTAATCCGTGAGGCGCCTTGACCGTTGCTGATGAGGTTGTGCATCATGGCGGGTTTTGATGAGATTGGTTAAACAAGCCTATGGGCGCCACCGGGTGTTTTTGCCATTGACTAGTACTAGTTTCGTTAGTCTGAATTGTTTGATTGAATTACAAATTCTCTAGTAGATATCTTTTCTTGTGAATTGTGATTTTTGCCTATACTTTTATTTTATTTCTTTTACATAGCAGATTTTATTAGGGTGAGGATTGGCTCGCTCACTGAGATTATTATCTCTCACTCGTTGGTTTTTTCTTTTCAGATTAGGTAGTGGATGAGGATCTTTCGTTAGAGAAGTAGTTGCCGTTGGACTATCTCATCGTTAGGTGGGTCTCATGTTGTTAGTGTTTTATTTTGTTAAGTTTAGGAAGCTCTGTGGACAACTAGGACATCTAGAAGGTTTCAGGATAATAAACTACTTTATTTACTGTATTTAATTTGATTTGAATTCGAAGATTTATTTTGAGAATTTATGATATGGATTATGGTAGAAGTTGAGATTTCAATTATGAATTTATTTAAGTTGATGTGATTTTGTAAATAAATGAAGTTTGATTGTTTTATTTTAATATTAAAATTATAATTTGGGAGATAGCAACGAATCTAGGTAAGTTTTCATCTCCCCTTGTGTGTATACGGTATACGGTTATAATTCTTTACATTATAAATCAATAATTATTTTAACAAATATTTAATATTTAATTATATTTATTTCAACTAATATTCAACTATAAATTAATAATTGTTTTAGTTAATCCTTATTTATATTAATATTCTATGTTATTTAATAAATAAAAAGGAACGATGTATGTTACCAATATTCACAATAAACAAAAAGGGATAGAAATTGAGATGTTAGTTAGGCTTAGGTGACACAGGATTTATGTCACCGTGCCGGTCACGTGCCTGAAATTTAGGTTGTGATACAATAAGTAGGTAACGTTGATGTCAAACATTTATGTGTATATATGATGGTTAACACCACTAGTAATAAGCTCACGTGGGTGCTAAACAACTCCTCAAGCTCTTAAAATCATGTTTTCCTGATCCATGCAAACCAAACTAGTTTCTTCAGCTATACATGTTTCCTGTTACCTTTCCAACGCATGAAAGGAACACCTACTGTGCCAATTGCTCTCATCCTAGTACTGAAGATGCATGGCTAAACATATACTGGTCCATAGAGCTCTAGACACTATCTAGCTCATTCCAAAAGCTATCTGGTTATCTTCACATTCCTACGTATGGGTGTGTAATTGTTTGTGTTACCTATACAACACATGCGTATGTATGATGAACAACACAATTTCTTGTGTCTTTAATATACTACATGATTGCATACTTTGACTTTCTTATTTTGTTAATTATCTCAGTATCTATGAACCATCATGTATATGCGGCTAAGGTTTAATGGATCTTTATCTCTAGGTTTCTATGGTCGACTAGCCTTTCAACTCTCCTGACTAGTGAGTCTCTCATCCATGGCCCTCAGCTAGACCTGGTGTCATCTACTCGTAATCCCTCAACTAAAGCTAGAACCACCTGTAAACAACTATGGTTCACCTACAATTGCATGCAACATAACCTCATGTATGTAATATATGTGAGCATAAAACTCATATACTGAAACAGATATAAGATGATTCTAGTGCTTACTCTAGCACATACTAAGCAATCTTTATGCTGAACTATAATCATAATTGACCATACATAAATCATGAAATCTCTAGGCTTCTACGAACACTTAACCTAATGGGCTTGAGCTCACTAAGATTCCATAACTATATCGTTACGACTCATCGAGCCCAAAGCCTCTATGTGTCATGGACCTTAATGCCTAAGGCTCTTCGAACCCCAAAGGTCTGTATGGGCCATAAGCTATTATCTAGCAGCTAGGGTACAATGAACCCCAAAGGTCTCTATGTCCCCTACTAGCCTCTCGTGCTTAGGACCACTAAACCTCCTCAGGCCATCTAGGTCTCCACGGTTTTCTAGCTTTTCAGCTCTCTCGACCACCGAACCTCCTTTGGCCATCTAGGTATGGTCATCTGACCTTTCATCTTTCTAGACCACCAAACCTCCTCAGGTCGTCTAGGTCTCTATGGGAATTCCTTAAGAATGCATGAAACATTTATCCACATAGAATAGGGAGAAAATATATGGGATATATTGTTAAACAACTTGTAAAATTTTTGGCAATCTCGACTGCTCATGCTTACCATAAGCTAACTTTCTAGATTGTATTTCTCTTACAACCTTTTAAGATAAGATACTCCTACCTTGTCTTGATCTCTGGATCTCACTCATACTATGATCCTATTCACTCAAGATCAGGCTAGTGTTCATCAAGCATAAACACAATCACTATCGACATATGCACAAATATAGCATCTATAGGCATGTAACACCGTATGTAGCACATAACTTCACATACAAAATAATACACTAAAACCTCTTAAAACTAAGGTTTTGAAAACTAGATCGATCATTGAACTTGTAGAAGTACCGGTTCAAGGGTCAATGGTTAGACTAGATTGAATCGTGATCAAACCAGTAATACTTTAAAAATATTAAAATAATATATATATATATATACTATACATATTAAATAAAAGTTATATATTTTAGATATTAAATAAAATATTAAAATATATAATAAATAAATATAGTAATTAAATCTTTGAAAAAATTATTTTTGTATAAAAAAATAAATATGACTAATTCATAATTGTCAACCTTCCCTCTATCTCTGTTTCATTCACTTGATACCATCTTCTCTTCCCAAGGCAAGCTCAGCTTTTATATGTTTGCTTTTTCACTTTTTCTAACTTTCTCTCATCTTTTCAAGAAAGAAGTAGAGAAGAGTGTACAAGAGAGTCTGAGGCAGAAAAAGTGTCTCAAACTGAGAGTAAAAGAGAGTCCAAGATCAAAAGGAAAAAAATATGAGCTCAAGAGTCCGAGAACTAAAAACTAGACTAACTTCGGCCATCTCTGACTTAGGCCACTATCCAAGAGCTGAAAGTTTGATTTCCAAGTTTTTCTCTTGCTCTTCTTCATATCTCTGACTTCGGCCACTTTTTCTATTTTTTCTCTTCTTCTATAGCCTTCATCATTGCCAAAAAAAATAACTGAACCGATGGAACCAGAGAATCGATCGGTTTTAGTGGTTTGGTCGGTTCAACCAATTTCCTACCGGTTCGAACACTACATAATTTTCAAGGCTGATGCGTTATTTCCCTACAAGTGTATCGGGTCGCACAATTAGTAAAGTGAGAGAGAAAGAGTTATCGTCCTCAGGGATTGACTTTAACAATTACCAATTTCACTAGCTCAAATTATATTTGGACAATTGAAAAGGTTGAGTGGTTGAGTCTAAAGTTAAAGACAGCAAACTAAATTAAGACACTAAGTTGGCTAGCACAACGAAAACTATACGAGAACAAAGCGGGCATAGGGGATTGATTTTTCTTAACTCCTAATCCGATTAATTCATAGACAAACTAATCTTTGAGTCATTAGAGAATACTTCAATACATTTGCAAATTCCTCTTATTGTTGATTAAGTTCACAAAGATATTTGAACCCAATGTCTTGGTGAAACAAATCTTCTTCACTCAATTAATTAGCTAATGTCTTAGTCAAATTAATTGATTTGGAGTTTAAGCGTAAGAACTCATAAAAATCACGCAATTAAGGTTATCTATGTCTAGACTAACCCAAATTACGGTAGAAATTACAAAGGCAAGTCTATATCAAGCTATGTCTAGCACTAATATAAACCTTAGGTTCATTGAAGATGGTAGCTAAGCATCCAAGAGTGATAAAAACCGGTAAAGTCTACTCCAATAATCGAAATTGCAATTATATTAAAGCATTCAATAACAAAGCTTCATAGGAGTCAATTACATCAATCCCCTAACCCTAGAGACTTAGTTACACATGGTGGAAGAAGAGAAAAACATTACAAATACATAAATAAACATGATACAAGAGGAATGAGAGAAAGAAATAAGCATCAAACTCAATGAAGAATAGGTTTCCCTTCTTCCCCAATTGTGCCCTAGCAGAGCTCCTTCTTCTCCAGCCAAAAGATCCACAAAAATGCTTTAGAAATCCAATTTATAGGCTGAGTCATGAACATGTCAAGATCCCGACACCTAGGCGCCATGCAGAAAAAGGCTGGAAAATCACTTCATGGTGCCTAGGCGCCCTAGGTGGCGCCTGAGGCACCACCTTCATGCCTCGAGACAGAGAGTTAGGGTGCTGGCACCTCCAAGCGCCTGAGGCACCAGAATTAATTGGTCTAGGAAAGAGTTTGTGCTTTGGCGCCTGAGGCGCCAGCCTTCAAATTTTGTAATTTGCTTTCAGGTTTCTTCAGCTCTCCAACTTGTATCATACAAAATATATACCTACAAGGAAATACACAAAAATTACTCCAAAATGTAGGGAAAAGGGGATAAAATGGGAAAGAACAAGGAGAACTACAAAATATAAATAAAATGCAAGAACTAAGATAAGGAATGCAAAAAGGAAAGTAAAATAGGAGCAAGGGAAAGAAAAAGCATAATAAAACCATAGGAAAATAATGAAAATAAAGGACTTATCAAAGGCTCATTAGACTGGACCAGTGGCCATTCACCAATTTTTTAGTCTGATTGGCTAGTCTGGTCCTATTTTCTTATCCATGCTAAAAACAGGGTTACACCCCAACTCTTGGGGTCTTACGATCCTACATGCTTGCATTGTTGATTTTAGACCGCACCCTTAAGGTCCCTTGGCCTCTCGCTCTTACTAGCCTTAGCTCTTGACCACACCCTTGAAAGTAATTGTTGGAACCCAAGAGGGGGGTGAATTGGGTTTTACAAATTTTTCACAAGAATTAATTGGAAGTTAAAATGATTTTCTATAAAAGTACAATGCTTAGCATAATAAATACAATACAGAAAATCAATGTGCTGTCAAGATAAATAATTATAAAGATCAAGGAATTAAAGAATAGATATCAATATGCACAAATTAAAGAGTAAGGGATAGAGAAAGCAAACTCGGAGATTTATACTGGTTCGGCTAATCCAAGCCTACATCCAGTCCTCAAGAGACCACTTGAGTATTTCCACTATAATTGCAAGTTTAATCCGGATACTTGCAAACCACTACAACCACGTAAATTCGATCCGGGTATTTGCGAAACCACAATGAAGAATTTATGAATCCGGGCTCCTCCTCAACCCAAAGCAAGTTCTTCCAACACCGGTACTTGCGAACCTCAACTCAGAATAATATATGTGTTGATCAAAATCAACAATACAAAGAAACTCTCTCTAAAGAGTAGATGAAAACAAATGAAACTCTAATAACTCTAATGATAGAGAATATGCAAAATTTGGCTCAAGAATGCTTTCCTTTCTCTCAAAGATGATAGAAGAAGTTAATATCACATTGTAGGACTTTGTTCTTACTCAAAATCGTGTATCTAAGGTCATATATATAAGATTTTACAAAACTAGCCATTATATAGCCGTTATATAGCCGTTATAGTGCAGTCCAGATTTTGAGCTTTCTTTAAAAATTCATAACTCCCTCATTTGAACTCCGTTTTAAACAAATAATATACCGTCGGAAAGCTCTTGGAGTCTAGTTTCAAATGAGCTAAGTTTTACTCAAAAATTATTTTTCTTTTAAAAGATATAATCAAAATACTGACTATAGGTCAGAACAGAATAATCAACTTTCAGTTTTTCAAACTATATTTTAAATAGTCATATATTTCTCATTTGGACTCCGTTTTCAATAAATAATATACCTTTGGAAAGATCTTTGAGTCTAGTATCAAATGAGATTAAGATACTTGAAAAAATAATTTTTCGTTTATGAGATATGATATAAAGAGTGACCAAAGGTCAAAAACTAACTTTTGTAAAATTTCATATCTCACTATCTTTTTGTTCAAAATAATTGAGCCAATGTATGCAAATCTAAATCATTGAGTTGCACAAGTATACTAGCCTATATAAAATATACCTAATGTAAACACATAGGCTATCTTGATGCATCCAAGCTTCCAAGACTTCAAATCTTCTAATTCTTTATTTCTTGGAGCTTCATCCTTGCATGTTGTTTTCCTTGAGTGAAGCATGATATTGCTTTTCCTTGTTCTTCAATACAATGCTCACTCTTCTTGTTTTGAACCAACCTATAAAATATATCTTACTTGCAAACCCAATGGTTATTTTAATAGCATGATTCAATATATGCAACATACATATTAAATAACATAATCATGCTTAAGTACTTGTAGCATATATATAATAATTAATCTTTATATATATCAATGCTACTATTCAAATACATTTGTCATCATCAAAACTTATGGCATATAGCCTTAGGGTCAACAACCCTTACTCTAAGGTCTCTTGGTTATATGCTCTTACTAGCTCAAGCTTTTGGGCTACACCCACACTCTAGGGTCTTTGGGTCTTAGGCCCTTGATGCCAAAATAATATATTTTTAAGCGATGCATACATCATTCACCCTCTTTCTCAACACAATGCATGTGTTGCTAAAAGACATACTTTTTGCATTCATCTCATCTCTTTTGCTCTATCTGGGGCAACCTAATGACTAAGTTGATGTATCCATGACTCCTCTCACATTTTTGGTTAATCCTCTTTGGTGTATGTAATACCCAAGAAAAATAAAATATAAATATTTGTTTACAAACTACTGTTACTATTTCAGTATATGGTACTATTCACCTGTATAATACTATTTACGTATATGATACTGTTCATTTATACAATCGAAATGTCAAGTACTAGATGTTGTTTGGTCATAAGAGAAAACTAGAAAGAAGTTCGTAGGAGAAACTGACGTTTTATGTGTGAAAATACCCTTAGGGACTAAAATGAAAGGACTGAATTGAAAAGAAACTTAAAGGTTTAAGGTGAAAGGATATTTTTCCCTTTTAAGTTTCCAATAGTAATAACAGAAAAATTTTCCATCGTACGCGTGAGGTGTACAGTAACTGCATTATTAGAAATGTCATTTTCATGAATAGTAAATTGAATATTTTATTAGCGCATACTGTCAAATAGTACCCTTGACTTTTGCTATAAATAGGCCCTTCCATTTCACTTCTAAACTCACACCTTCAACTTCTCTTCTTCTCTGCTTAAGTTTCTCTTACTCCAAAGCTAGGCCTCTGAGATTTTGGGCCTTTCCTTTTCAGCTTAGGTAAGGATACTATGCCCTTTCTATGTCTTTCAAATTTTAGAAGTTAATTTCTTAAGTATGCTCTGTGGTTGCGGCCTTGGCTGATCTTCCACATCAGAAAAACTGTCCTTAGCTGTTTATATGTTATTTTGATTCTCTGATTACCGAAATAGAATGTAAACTGTGAAGAATACATGTCTAGGAAAGTTCTGGCTAAGGAAAGACCTGGTTTTTAAGTGTGTCCAGTGTGACCCTCCACTCTTTCCTGGGAACTTACATGGTGTACTCTTTTACAGATTGTATTCTCTATTTCTGGTATGAATAGTGATCGTACGTATGAATAGTGACCGTATGTATGAATAGTGACCGTATGAATAGTAACTGTATGAATAGTAACCGTATATATGAACAGTAACCGTACATATGAACAGTATCTGTACGAAAACAATCCTGACGTATTTTCTCTAATCTTTCATGAAAATCTCTGTAGCAGAACACCGAAATTCACCTGAGAACTCTTGTCTGTAATGACTTAGAGAAGCGATGTTCGTACAGAATCCAGGTGAGTGAAACGACCCCGTTTTAATAGAGTTTTAACATTACTGGTGATAAAAAGTATGTCGTAGGACACTCCCAAGATTCATAGGGGGAAATTGGATTCAGAATGACGAATCTAAATGAGATAATTAATCCATAAGTATGGATAAAATGAAATAAGTATCTTATGATGATGTGAAGTTTGAATGTTTTCAAAAATGGATTAATTGTTATCTTGATATGTGGTTTATAAATCCATAATATAGTAATATACTATACCTGTTATATGGATGAATATTATATTGAGCTTCTGATTATGATATGAAATGCTATTGATTGTGATTGAGCGGGACAGTACCCCCTCTCACGGCAAGGCGGAAAACTCGGTTGACAGGGTGTCTTGACCAATGAGTGTAGAGACAACGATTCCCTCAGTAGGGATATAGCCCGGATTGGTGATAAATCCGTGAGGCGCCCTAGCTAAGAGGATGAGGTTGTGCGTCATGGCGGAAATATACATAATTGGTGAGCCGGCCTGTGTGTGCTCTCCGGGATATATTGCCATTGACGAGTACTAGTAACGTTTGTTGAATTGGATGAATTTTTATCTTGTATGTAAGAGGATGATGTTGTGCGTCATGGCGGAAATATACATAATTGGTGAGCTGGCCTGTGTGCGCTCTCCGGGATATATTGCCATTGACGAGTACTAGTAACGTTTGTTGAATTGGATAAATTTTTATCTTCTGTCTATTGGTTGAGTATGAGCCTTTGGATATGCTTGCATGACTGGTAATGTATTTAAATTTTATTAATGCGAGGCCGATTCGCTCATTGAGTTTAAAAGCTCACATTGTTTGTACAACCTTTTTGTTCAGATCAGGTTGCCATCGAAGAATATCTGCTAGAGGAGTAGATCACTTTGTACCTTCCCGTTATCGGGTAGACCTCTCTTCTGTTATAGATTATGTTGCTCTATAATCGTCTAGGACATCTAGTTCAGGGGTTCGACATTTGGCTTGTATGTCAGTATAATAATGTATTTTAAATTGATAATCTATGATTTTCAGATAAGAAAATTTGATATATTTATCTGAAGGCTTACAGTGATGAGAGATTCATCATTGTGCCGGTCATGTGCCCAGAAAATGGGTCGTGACAAAGTTGGTATCAGAGCAATGATTGTTAGGTCTCCTAGTGATTACAGAGCAAGGTAACCTTAGTGGGACCTCCTCTATCGTTGTGAACGGGGCACAATTATAGAGAGACGGCTCTACTGAAGGTCCTGTAGGATGTTTCTATTTCCTTTCCCTCCGAGACTTATCTCTTCTTAGGAATTATGTTCTCAGTTTTAGTTTTAGACAGATGTGGCCACACTTTTGAACTTAGTAAAGGAAAGGTTATTACTTGTTTTGATTCCGTTGTTGTTGGATCAAATTTTTATATGGTGGATTTTATAAGCTGAATTCATGATTGAATTTGTGTAGCTATATTATTTTAGGGTACCAGCCAATAAAAGAAACCACTCGCATTAAAAACAAAAAAACTGAAGGATTACATTGCAAAAAAGAAGAAGTTTACTCATGCATGAGTAATCTAAAAGCGAGGTGGTCTTGGATTAGGAGGGTTGTATTGTATCATCACCCCTCGACCATTCCTTGGAGCAAAGGACATAGCAATGTCGCGGAGGGTAGTGTAAATCCCATTCATACAATCAACACTTCTTTGTTGTTGATTGCAGAAGCACTGGGTAGACCAATAGAAGAACCTGTCTATTCTTGAAGTCATTTCTGCATGATTGCGTTTAGTTAACTTCTCCAGGTCTCCTATCATCTTTTTCAGATTTTTCACCTCCTGCTCTAGACAGGCGATTTTGTCCTCCGAGGTATGGCCCGTGCTAGTCTCCTCAGCTTCCTCGATCTTCTTCATTTTCTTCTCCTTCTGTTTCTCTGGAGACCCCTCAAAAGGTCTTTTGCCCTTGTCTTTGCCCAGACTTAAGTTTAAGTCGAGCTCTTCTTCCTTAGCCTCTACTGTGAGATCAATGTACTTCCTTGCGGACATGATTTGGAAAAATTTAGAAATTTTTGTAAGAGTATGAGGCGAGAGGAATACTGGGGGATTGTAGGGTCGGAGATTATTACTCTTTGTGGTGTGGTAACTGAGAACGCTGAGAAGGTTTTTATAGAGAAAAAATTTGGACTAAGAGACAAAGAAGATATCTCTTCACCGCACCCCTACAAGATCAACCTATGGATTTCTGCAAGCTGGAAGCCAGAAGTCTAGGGTAGGCGTGCACACCGATAGCGCGTTGCATTAATGCCAAAACCACGAAAGTCAGTATTCGGTGGATTTGCGGCCGATTTTACTTGGTTTTCCCATTTCTCCCGTTGGCATTTTTCGAAATTCAAAGAAGTTGACGATATAGCCATTAAAGATTGCCTTAGATGCTTTTATGATGAACTGAAATGCATTTCTCTGTTTTATTGTGTTGTTCTTAAGAGCCTTCAGTTGAGTATAATATACATAATTGATTGAATCATGTTGTAATTACATTTATGTATGTTATTCATGCATAATGAGTGAAGGCTACGATCAAGGAGAATATGTGATGATCCTACATATACTCATAGAGATGTGAAATCAAAATGACTTGGATAGAATAAAATGTGTAGATGATGATATATCTTCATGGTTACATATACTTACATATAATGCTCTCGTGGGCAAATGAAAGGCAGTGATTTCCTTACATCATGATAATGCTTAAGGCATGTGACCGTAAGCAGTTAACTTTGTTTTAAAATATATATATTGATATACATATATTATGTGTAAGTCTAGAGTAAAGACACCGATTAGAATCTAAGATACGGCCAATATGAGGCGACCTAATCATAGAGGGACATCGTGATATAGGATTACAGAATAAAACAAGTTTAGAGGGAGAAAATCTCAGACTAAAGAGTGTAGTTAGTCAGAACTTTGCAAAAGGTCAAGATTAGCCGAAATTTTTTTTTTGAGGAAATCTTTGACTTATGTTAATTGCATTAAATTATATTTACTATTTACTTGCATGTCCGACATTAATTGCTGGCATTGCGACGTATGTGATCTGTAAACCTTATAGCAAGCGGCGTGTAGGTTGTGGTGGCTTTAGCTCCAGGGGCTTCGGGTTGTCTATAAATCTTGTATGCCCGTTACCCTACTCATCGCACCAAGCAAACCTACTTCTTTCATTACATACCTATTTCTCAATCTCCATTCCTTTCTCATTCGAAGTTATTTCTGAGATCCCTAGAGCAATGGCCGATAATAAGTCTTTCAACTTGAATTTTGAGACTGGCAATGTAGAGCTTGATTTAAATCTAAGTCTCAGAAACAACAAAGGGAAGAGACCTGTAGACAGGTCACCAGAAATTAAGAAGAGAAAGAGGGATGTAATAGAGTTGGAGGAGGACAGTACTGCAACATCCTCAGAAAATAAGCTTGCATTCCTGGAACGTAAGATAGAGAGCCTGGAATACAAGATAGAGGACCAGAAGCGACTAATAAGTCGTCTCTTTGAAAACCAAGAGAAACTGATAAACCGTCGTTTCGGGGAACTGGCTAATCGAGTTGATAGACATTCAATGTTTGCAACTCAAAATTTTCGTGACCAACAAGCAAGGTGTATTGACTGTATGAACGGAGTGACTTATGCTCTTCACCAAATTTCTCAGGCGCTTCCTCCAGAAACTCTTTCTAGGCTGCAACGATTAGCTTCCTCCTTAAGGTCTGAAGCACCTTCCTCTTCTAGACCTGGAGCACCTTTTACATTTCAAAAGCCTCCTCGTCCTTAATTTATTTTTCTTTTGTTTGTACCTAAAGCTACATTTGGTGTAAGCTTCACGTATTAAAATTATCTATGTACTAGAAATAAAATTTAAGTTAGTATCTAGATCTTCTTTGTTGAAGTGATTCATTTTACTGAAAGAACTTGAGGAATGAGAAGATATTGGATTTGTTATATTTCATACTTGATTCTAAAGCATAGTATAGTAATATCTTTTTGACTGAGCAGAGTTACTAAAATGATATTTTATTGCACTTCTGAGCTATGGAGGAATGCTGAATAAGTATTTTATGAACCTATAGAACTATGGGTTTGCCTCAATCATTGAAGGGATGCGACTCTATATGAGTCATTGAGGTGAGAGGAATTTTCATATATATAATTATGCGTAAGAAGTATGTTATTTACTTATCATATTTTCTAGGATTGTTCTTCCTAGAGATTTATGTAATGATTTCATATAACGCGTTCAGCTGAGAGTATCGCCTTAAGGTAGAAGGATCGCCTTCGGGCAAGAGTATTGCTTATGGCCAAAATGATGCCTTCGGGTAGGGTGCTTGTATTTGTAAAAGTTATAAGCTATGTGTGTGGAAACATGTGTTCTGATATTCAATGTGAACTGGAAAGACCACGTGCCACTTTTGAGATGACACCTATTTGAGGTTTTACATAGAGACAGAGTTCGTCTCTGATTAGGTGGTTTGAGTTTGGTAAAGGTTATGAGGATGAGACACTTTATGGTACAAAAGGTTGTGGAGAAGATTAAACTGATGAGGAAGAGATTACTTGCTGTCTAGAAAAGGCAAAAGTCTTATGCAAATTATTGATAATGCGGTTTAGAGTTTACAGTCAATGGTATAATGTTCTTGTAAATCTCACCAAGGGTGTGATGAGGTTTTGGAAGAAAGAGATACAAAGAATGAGATATAGACGAAGTAATCACACTTATTTCAGTCTTGAAATGAGTTTTGAATTCGGGGGACCGAATTCTCTTAAGGGGGTGATAATGTAATACCCAAGAAAAATAAAATATAAATATTTGTTTACAAACTACTGTTACTATTTCAGTATACGGTACTATTCACCTGTATAATACTATTTACGTATATGATACTGTTCATTTATACAATCGAAATGTCAAGTACTAGATGTTGTTTGGTCATAAGAGAAAACTAGAAAGAAGTTCGTAGGAGAAACTGACGTTTTATGTGTGAAAATACCCTTAGGGACTAAAGTGAAAGGACTGAATTGAAAAGAAACTTAAAGGTTTAAGGTGAAAGGATATTTTTTCCTTTTAAGTTTCCAATAGTAATAACAGAAAAATTTTCCATCGTACGCGTGAGGTGTACAGTAACTGCATTATTAGAAATGTCATTTTCATGAATAGTAAATTGAATATTTTATTAGCGCATACTGTCAAATAGTACCCTTGACTTTTGCTATAAATAGGCCCTTCCATTTCACTTCTAAACTCACACCTTCAACTTCTCTTCTTCTCTGCTTAAGTTTCTCTTACTCCAAAGCTAGGCCTCTGAGATTTTGGGCCTTTCCTTTTCAGCTTAGGTAAGAATACTATGCCCTTTCTATGTCTTTCAAATTTTAGAAGTTAATTTCTTAAGTATGCTCTGTGGTTGCGGCCTTGGCTGATCTTCCACATCAGAAAAATTGTCCTTAGCTGTTTATATGTTATTTTGATTCTCTGATTACCGAAATAGAATGTAAACTGTGAAGAATATATGTCTAGGAAAGTTCTGGCTAAGGAAAGACCTGGTTTTTAAGTGTGTCCAGTGTGACCCTCCACTCTTTCCTGGGAACTTACCTGGTGTACTCTTTTACAGATTGTATTCTCTATTTCTGATATGAATAGTGACCGTACGTATGAATAGTGACCGTATGTATGAATAGTGATCATATGAATAGTGACCGTATGTATGAATAGTGACCATATGAATAGTACCGTATATATGAACAGTAACCGTACATATGAACAGTATCTGTACGAAAACAATCCTGACGTATTTTCTCTAATCTTTCATGAAAATCTCTGTAGCAGAACACCGAAATTCACCTGAGAACTCTTTTCTGTAATGACTTAGAGAAGCGATGTTCGTACGGAATCCAGGTGAGTGAAACGACCCCGTTTTAATAGAGTTTTAACATTACTGGTGATAAAAAGTATGTCGTAGGACACTCCCAAGATTCATAGGGGGAAATTGGATTCAGAATGACGAATCTAAATGAGATAATTAATCCATAAGTATGGATAAAATGAAATAAGTATCTTATGATGATGTGAAGTTTGAATGTTTTCAAAAATGGATTAATTGTTATCTTGATATGTGGTTTATAAATCCATAATATAGTAATATACTATACCTGTTATATGGATGAATATTATATTGAGCTTCTGATTATGATATGAAATGCTATTGATTGTGATTGAGTGGGACAGTACCCCCTCTCACGGCAAGGCAGAAAACCCGGTTGACAGGGTGTCTTAACCAATGAGTGTGGAGACAACGATTCTCTCAGTAGGGATATAGCCCGGATTGGTGATAAATCCGTGAGGCGCCCTAACTAAGAGGATGAGGTTGTGCGTCATGGCGGAAATATACATAATTGGTGAGCCGGCCTGTGTGCGCTCTCCGGGATATATTGCCATTGACGAGTACTAGTAACGTTTGTTGAATTGGATGAATTTTTATCTTGTATGTAAGAGGATGATGTTGTGCGTCATGGCGGAAATATACATAATTGGTGAGCCGGCCTGTGTGCGCTCTCCGGGATATATTGCCATTGACGAGTACTAGTAACGTTTGTTGAATTGGATAAATTTTTATCTTCTGTCTATTGGTTGAGTATGAGCCTTTGGATATGCTTGCATGACTGGTAATGTATTTGAATTTTATTAATGCGAGGCCGATTCGCTCATTGAGTTTAAAAGCTCACATTGTTTGTACAACCTTTTTGTTCAGATCAGGTTGCCATCGAAGAATATCTGCTAGAGGAGTAGATCACTTTGTACCTTCCCGTTGTCGGGTAGACCTCTCTTCTGTTATAGATTATGTTGCTCTGTAATCGTCTAGGACATCTAATTCAGGGGTTCGACATTTGGCTTGTATGTCAGTATAATAATGTATTTTAAATTGATAATCTATGATTTTCAGATAAGAAAATTTGATATATTTATCGGAAGGCTTACAGTGATGAGAGATTCATCATTGTGCCGGTCATGTGCCCAGAAAATGGGTCGTGACAGTGTAACTTTACTCACTGTGCCCTACACTTAGGCATGCATTACTACTCGTCATGACCTACACTCATGCTTTTCTCATTACTTATACCTAATCCTCTTATGGGTTTACAACATACGGACATACAATTTTAATTAGGATATATATATATATATATATATATATACATGCCTCTAGCTAAATTGCTACACCTTTAGAGTGCTAAACTTGAATAGCTAAGAAGAGGTTTGCTCCACCTTTCACAAGACATCATATGTTCCCAAGTGTCGTCTTACGCTCAACACATTCCTTTAAATGGATCCTTACGTACTTACGCAATGTGTTTTATTTGATACTTATAGTACTGGAGAAAAAGACTATGGCCCGCGGGCTAGATCAGGACCGCCTGTACATGGGCGGTCCTGGAATGACCGATTTAGGCCCGTTTAAAAATGAGCATAAACTGTCTAGCCCGTTTAGGCCCGTTTTTTCCTTTTTTTAAAAAAAATATTTTTCAAAAAATATATTATTTAGTATAAATAATCCCACTTTATAACATTTCTATATTTTCTAACCTTATATTCAATAAATATAGTAAATTTGGATATAAAAACTTTTCTAATTTTTTAAAAATGAATATAAAGTTTTCAAATTTAAATATAATATAGTTAATTTTGAAAGAAAATATAAAAACTTAAGGTTATTAGTTATTTAAAAATATTAAAGAATTAATATTTTACATGTATAAATTCTATTTTAAAAAATTTATTGAATTTTTACTTAAAAAAATTTAAAATCATATTATTTTAATATTAAAAAATTATTAAAAAAGCAAAAAAAAAGTGGCTTGCAGGCTGGCCCATTTAGGCCCGCAGACCAAGCAGGGGGTCTTGGGTTAGGTGTTAAAGACCACGGTCCTAATCGGGCTGACTCATTTAGGACCATTTAACCTTGGCCCGACCGAATCGACCCCGTTTAAAGTGCTAGATACTTATTTCCATGTTGCAACTATCACTGACTAACATCATATGAAAGATTTCTTTACTAGCATGGAGTCTTATAATCATGGTTAACATATTTTTATGAACTACCATTAAACAACATCTCATGCTTTCGAAAGTAGAGTTAGCTATTTACCTTACTCCGAGCTAAGATTGCCATTCTCTTCCATCTTGATCAAAGATTGACTGATCTTAGATGATTATGGAAGCATTCCTATTGGAACTATCGAGCAAAGAGAGCAAAAGGTGTCATAGTCATAAAAATAGGAAAATGCTTGTTATAATTTCTGGCTTTTTGTTACTCTATTGGTTATATCTCTTAAATAGTAAAAAATTTTCAATTGAAACTTATCTTATTTGAAACTAGACTCAAAGAATAAAAGCAAGGGTGAGGGCAAAACGAAGACAAAGCAAGTAGTTATAATTATTGTACTTTAAGCATTCCTTTCAGGGGTTATCGTTCACATTAGAGCTACTCACCTGAGCTATTCTAATGTTCGCTTTCCAATGATATCTCATTTACTAAAAACAGATTCCACATGAGAGAGATAGGCCATTTTGAAATCTAGAAAATTTCACTCTAATACATCAGTAATGAGCGGCTACTAGCTAGCGCTAAGTGTTGGGTTTTGTAACTTAGCTCATTTTCCTCTTTCACGTTAGTGCTTAGTGCTAGCGTCTAGGCAGAACATGAAAATAGCCATGTTTTAGCTTTCAAGTCTCATTCTTGCTGCCCAAACCATCCAAGCTTCATTCTCAATAATTTATATCATCAAATGCAAGTTTTTCATCAACTAATAACACTTGAATCATCAAATGCAAGTTTTTCGTCAACTAATAACACTTGAATCATCAAATACAAGTTTGATTCAAGATTAAAATCATTTTCCCCAATCTTTTTCTAATTTCATTCAAAGCCAACAAGTGTCGGTTTCTTCAAGAAATTTATGTTTTATGCTCAATACATATTCCTAAATTACAGAGAATGAAGGGGAAAGAGGTTTGTGAGTTTGAATCATGATTTGGAAGCATCAAACATCCACAAATCACCCAATTTCACTTCATAGGGTTCCATAACAAAAAAAATTAGGAGAACACAAAGAACACTAAAACCTTTACCTCAATCGATGAATCCTAGGCTGTGTAGTGCCTTGTTGTTGTCAAGAATCTTATGGGAGGCCCATAAAACTTATGGGAGAATGGATTTGGTGAAGGAAAATGTGAGAATGGCGTGAAGAAGGTAGGAATATGGGAGAGACAACAAATGGGTATGGGACTTAAGTCAAAATTCTGATGTAGCTCTTTTAGTGTTGTACGGGTCCCCTAATTACCAAATTGTCATTCCTTGATGAACAATAGAGCTTGTGACACTAAGGAAATGTTACAAATCTCTTCACTTTAATTATATGGGCACTTTAATCATGCACCACTAAAATTACCACATTGCAACAAGTCCAACATGTCATCTCCCAATATATTGCCTCATCATCCCACTATTTATTCAAAACCCGAAATCACACTTTTCATTCACTTTGGTCCTTCCCAAGATCCTTTGACCCCAACAAGCTTCCTCAAAAAAATTCAAGACAATAACCCACACATTCACAAGCCAACATAAATATACAAGTCAACACATGCCTTAATTCCACAAATACCCATCATGTACATTTTCATTGATTCAAACAAAACTCATGTACACAAATACATTCAAACTTGTGGAAAAACAATTCACAACTCATAACTAATTAAAAAAAATGATGAGTATTACATAGTCATAAAATTTTTTCACACGTGCAAAAATACCTTCCCTTACCTACTACGTAATACCTCAGGTGTTATAGGTATTAGCAAAGTGGAAAAAAAAAACGAACAAAGAAAGAAGCCATTGAAAAAGAGCCAGAGGAGAAGCTTGAGGATGTGAAGATGATGGAGATGGAGGAGCGGGGACTGCAGAAAAGAAAAAAGAACAGAGAAAGCACGAAAATGATATTGAAAGAGTGAACACATATAAACAAAGAGATAATGAATGAGAGTGATTTAGAAGCACAAGGCAGAACAAATTAGAAGGGAAATCTAAAGCAGAGCAGTAAGGCAAAACAAATTTTTAATAATATATCTTAATTCTTGAGACATTTGTTTCGGTTTATATGTTATATTTAAAATTTATATGTAATGAAAATAATGAAATAAAATACTTAGTCAAATTTAAATAAAATAGCTTGCATATCTTCTAAAAAAAGATAACATTCTAAAAGTGGTATAGAATAGAAATATTAATCCATGAGACTGAACTTGATCTCTAAAATAAATATAAAAACAAAATATTATAAAAGATAACAATATCTGTATATATATCCAATAAAATTAGATCGATACACAAAAGCTATAGTGTTTACAAAATGATAAGAATCTTACAAAATTAATATCTCTATTCTCTAGCTTCATCCAAAAAAAAATCTCTAGCTAACGAGTATATAAATAGATAATAAGAAGATTTGCTGAGATTCAACATTCCAGATTTCAAGTAGTTTTTTTTTTTAATATTTTTCAAAAGATACTAAAATCTGAGCTGTTGAATCTCAGATCCAATAGCCCACAAAGAGACAAGCATGCTACTTGTCTTTAGAGACAAGCAGCTAATCTAAATTCAAATAAATATACCTAGATTCCAAAGTCTTTATGACTCAATTTATCAAATCATCATATTTAATCACTTTTTCACTTTTATGAATTTAATTATTCCATATCATTAAGTAAGAGGTAATTTTGGCCCTTGAAAAAAACACTGCAAAACAAACTGAAAACAACTCCTTGACTATGAACAAAATCTTTCGCAGATTAAATCTAAACCTTCTTTTGTTATACAGTATGTTGCTCTGTAACCGTCTAAGACATCTAGGTCAGGGGTTTGGTATTTGGCTTGTATTTCAGTATGATAATGTATTTTGTACTGAGGATCTATTATTTTTAATTAAGAAAATCTGATGTATTTTCTTTGTATTTATTAAGGAATGGTATTTTGATAATATAGAGATAATGACTAATAATTTTACTTGTGGGAAGAAATTATCGAAAGACTTACAGTGATGGGATATTCATCATTGTGCCGGTCATGTGCCTAGAAAATAGGTCGTGACAAAGTTGGTATCAGAGCATAGGTTGTTAGGTCTCCTAGTGATTACAGAGCAAGGTGTCTTTAATGTGTAATATCCCAAGAATTTTTATGAATATTTAAAGTCTGATTTGAAGTTTAGTGAAAAATTTAATTATGTGGAAAATTTTCTTTTTGAATTAGTGAAGAAAATGTGGAAATAGAAATTTTTATTTTTAATTTAGGAAATTTTTACAAATTCTCAAGGACATGTGGGGAAGAGAAAGGCATGGCGCCCAGGCACCAGGTGTGTCGGAAAACCTTAGCTCATTTTCAATCGGCCATAACTTCTTCATACGGACTCCGTTTTGGGCAAACTTTATATCGTTGGAAAGTTCTTTGAGTCTAGTTTTCAATGGTATAAGTTTCATTTAGATATTCATTACCGATTAGGAGTTATGACTTAAGATGTGAGTAAAGGTCGAGAGTAGTGGTAGGAAATTTCTCTATTTCGTAACCCTAATGTTTTTGTCTGGTTACAATAGGAATGGTCAAGGTGCAAAGTGGGAGTGCCGAGAGCGTGAAATCCAGGTGAGTGGGTTAATACTTGCTATGATTAAATATCTGTTATTGACTTTTTGCATCATAGTGGAAATATGTTGTATATCCAAGTTTGAAGAGGATGATGTGGAACGATGAGGCATAAACAATTGTGGAACGTGTCTGGTAATGTATATAATTATATTTTCTTATTTTCCCATGAATGGAGGTTATATAATGGATTGTGAATGGCATGTGAACTGAGTTGAATAATTGTTCTATATTATGGGTTATGTTGTATACATGCTATGTTGCTGGAACCACATTTATTATGTTGTGGCTTGAATTGTAAATGACTGAGTTGTGTATGTGGCTCAAGATTATGATTGAGGATGTTTTTATATATGATTGTGATTGTGTTTGACTGGAAAGGAAAGGCATGGTGGTGCACCCCATGGAGAAATTTATGTGAAGTTATAAGGGTGGAGATTATAAATGGAGCGATAAGGGTGGATGCGGCAGGGGCCGCGGGCAACGATCCAGAGGTATTCTGGACGACCCGGTTGGTACGGGAAATTTGTGTGAAATTGATTTCACCGATTGTTGTTGTGAACTTTTGAATTATGTTGAAATGTATTTGATTTATTTGGATATTGTCGTGAAGTACTACGAATAATATCATATCATATGATGATCGATTTACGTATGATTGCTGCATGTTATCATTATGATGTATGATATTTTTTTGTCATAATGTTGTGTTATCTACTCACTGGGCACGTGGTTTGCTCATACCCCTCTTATTGATATTTTTTTTCAGAGTTGACAGCTGAAGGTAAATATCGGAACAAGGAATTATGGATCCTTAGTCCATGATTACCTTTTCATTTGTTCAGGATAAAGGTATAATAGTTAAGTTTTATTCTAAGTTGTATAAATCTAGAAATCTCTGTAATCGGGTAGGTTCATTCACTGATGTAATGTGAGTAATTGTAGTATGTATAAAGAACTCGTTTTGGTTGCATGAAAAAGAATTGTATGATTTTTAAGAGAAAGATAGGCTTACGGAGGTGAAATGAAATTCACTTTCCGTGCCGGTCACGTGCTCAAATTTTGGGACGTGACAAGTTGGTATCAGAGCTTTGGGATTAGGTCTCCTACCGATTACAGAGTAAGGTAACCTTAGTGGGATCTCCTCTATCGTGGTGAACCCGGGCACGACTATAGAGAGATGGCTCCACTGAAGGTCCTGTAGGATGTTTTCATTTCCTTTTCCTCCAAGACTTGTCTTTTCTTATGAATTATGTTTTTAGTTTTAGTTTTAGAGAGTTATGGCTATACTTTTGAACTCGGTAAGGGAAAGGTTATTATTTGTTTTGATTCCGTTGCTGTCGGATCAAATTGTATGTATGGGGCTTTATATGTTAAATTCATGATTGATTTTGTGTGACTGATTTATTTTATCTTTCTTAATTTTATTATTACTATTTTTGGAGTACCATCCCATAAAAGAAACCACTGGCATTAAAAGCAGAAGGATTACATTGCAAAAAAAAAAAAAAAAAAACAATTACTCATGCATGAGTAATCTAAAAGCGAGGTGGTCTCGGATTAGGAGGGTTGTACTGTATCATCACCCCTCGACCATTCCTTGGAGCGAGAGACAGAGCAATATCGCGGAGGGTAGTGTAAATCCCATTCATACAATCAACACTTCTTTGTTGTTGATTGCAGAAGCACTGGGTAGACCAATAGAAGAACCTGTCTATTCTTGAAGTCATTTCTGCATGATTGCGTTTAGTTAACTTCTCTAGGTTTTCTATCATCTTTTTCAGATTTTTGACCTCCTGCTCTAGACAGGCGATTTTGTCCTCCGAGGTATGGCCCGTGCTAGTCTCCTCAGCTTCCTCGATCTTCTTCATTTTCTTCTCCTTCTGCTTCTCTGGAGACCCCTCAAAAGGTCTTTTGCCCTTGTCTTTGCCCAGACTTAAGTTTAAGTCGAGCTCTTCTCTCCTGGCATCCACTGTGAGATCAATGTACTTCCTTGTGGCCATGATTTGGAAAATTTAGAAATTTATGTCGAAGTATGAGAAGAGAGGAATGCTGAGAAGTTGTAGGCTTAGAGATGATTACTCTTTGTGGTGTGGTAACTGAGAACGTTGGGATAGTTCTTATAGAGGAAAAATTTGAACTCAGAGACAAAGAAGATATCTCTTCGCCGCACCCTATACGCTTAACCTATGGATTTCTGCAAGCTGGAAGCTAGGAGTCTAGGGTAGGCATGCACACCAACAACGCGTCGCATTAATGGCAAAACCACGAAAGTCAATATTCGGTGGATTTGCGGCCGATTTACACTTGGTTTTTCCATTTCTCTCGTTGGCATTTTCTGAAATTGAAGGAAGTCGACAATGTAGTCATTACAGAGTGTCTTGGATGTTTTCACGATGAACTAAAATGTATTTCTATGCTTTCTTGTATTGTTCTTGAAAGCCTTCAGTTAAGTATAATATACATGATTGATTGAATTATACTGTGATTATATGTATCTAAATACATATGATATGTATGTATGTTATTCATGCATAGAGAGTGAAGGTTATTTGTTATGGCCAGGAATAATATGTAATGATTCTACATACATTCAGAGAATGAGAAGTCTGAAATTTAAAAGAACTTGAATAGATGAAAATATATATAGATAATTATGTATCTCTATGTTTATACATATATACATATATGCTCGTAGAGGCAAGTGAAAGGTAAAATTTTTCTCTCACTTTATGGAACGCTTGATGTGTAGATGTGAGAAGTTTTTATTTTAATATGTATGTTTGAAAATGTGTAAGCTTAGGGCAAAGCCACGGATTAGAAACCTAGATAAGGCTAGTATGAAGCTACCCGTTCATGGAGTAATATCTCGATTTAGAATTATTGGATAAGACAAATACAGAATTAAGAAGCCATAAATTGAAGCGGCGATTAGTTTAATAATTTGAGTAAGAGTCAAAAGTTAGCCGAAATTTTTGAGGAAATCTTTTGTATTAGATTATATTTTGTTATTTTCTGGCATGCTTATCTGAGACCGTTGGCATTGCGTCGGATAAGGTCTGTAGGTCATCTTTAGAGTATGATGTAAAGGTTTTGTAGCCCTAAATTTCGTCTATATATAATGGATGCCCCATTACGCTGCTCACTACACTAAAAGTTTATATCTATAAGCTTTCTAGCATCAAACTTCTCCTTCTGTACAACCTTTATAGCTCAGAAAAATATGGCCGGCAATAAATCTTTCAATTTAAATTTTGAGGCTGGCAAGGTAGAGCTGGATCTAAATCTTAGCCTGGAGAATTATAAGAATAAGAGATCCATGGAAGAGTCACCAGAGGCTAAGAAAAGAAAAAGGGATGTAGTAGAGTTAGAGGATGTTAGCACAGCAACATCTTCTAATAATGAGCTTGCGCTTATGAGACAAAAGATGGAGGACTTGGAAAGACTGATAAACCGCCACTTTGAGGACCAGGGGAGATTGATAAATCGTCTCTTTACAGAACAAGAGAAGCTTTTGAACCGTCATTTTAGGGAATTGGCGAATAGAGTTGATAGACATTCGATGTTTGCAACTCAAAATTTTCGTGACCAACAAGCGAGATGTATTGACTGTATGAATGGAGTGACTTCTGCACTTCGCCAAATTTCCCAGACGTTTCCTCCAGAAACTCTTTCTAGGCTGCAACGATTAACTTCCTCCTTAAGGTCTGAAGCACCTTCTTCTTCTAGACCTGGAGCATCTTCTGCATTTCAAAAGCCTCCTCGTTCTTAATTTATCTTTTCTTTTGTTTGTACCTAAAGCTGATGCTTGATCTAATGTTTAAGTATTAAAATTATCTGTTTTGTAAATCAAGTTCAGCTTGTTGCCTGTAACTTATGTATTAGAAATAAAAATATGTTGAACTTGTTATATTTTGTACTTGATTGTGAAAATTCTAAGAGAGAGAATGAGATATAAACAAAATATTGGCATTTGCTTCAATCTTGAGGTAAGTTTTGAATTCGGAGGACCCAATTCTTTTAAGGGGGGAAGAATGTAATATCCCAAGAATTTTTATGAATATTTAAAGTCTGATTTGAAGTTTAGTGAAAAATTTAATTATGTGGAAAATTTTCTTTTTGAATTAGTGAAGAAAATGTGGAAATAGAAATTTTTATTTTTAATTTAGGAAATTTTTACAAATTCTCAAGGACATGTGGGGAAGAGAAAGGCATGGCGCCCAGGCACCAGGTGTGTCGGAAAACCTTAGCTCATTTTCAATCGGCCATAACTTCTTCATACGGACTCCGTTTTGGGCAAACTTTATATCATTGGAAAGTTCTTTGAGTCTAGTTTTCAATGGTATAAGTTTCATTTAGATATTCATTACCGATTAGGAGTTATGACTTAAGATGTGAGTAAAGGTCGAGAGTAGTGGTAGGAAATTTCTCTATTTCGTAACCCTAATGTTTTTGTCTGGTTACAATAGGAATGGTCAAGGTGCAAAGTGGGAGTGCCGAGAGCGTGAAATCCAGGTGAGTGGGTTAATACTTGCTATGATTAAATATCTGTTATTGACTTTTTGCATCATAGTGGAAATATGTTGTATATCCAAGTTTGAAGAGGATGATGTGGAACGATGAGGCATAAACAATTGTGGAACGTGTCTGGTAATGTATATAATTATATTTTCTTATTTTCCCATGAATGGAGGTTATATAATGGATTGTGAATGGCATGTGAACTGAGTTGAATAATTGTTCTATATTATGGGTTATGTTGTATACATGCTATGTTGCTGGAACCACATTTATTATGTTGTGGCTTGAATTGTAAATGACTGAGTTGTGTATGTGGCTCAAGATTATGATTGAGGATGTTTTTATATATGATTGTGATTGTGTTTGACTGGAAAGGAAAGGCATGGTGGTGCACCCCATGGAGAAATTTATGTGAAGTTATAAGGGTGGAGATTATAAATGGAGCGATAAGGGTGGATGCGGCAGGGGCCGCGGGCAACGATCCAGAGGTATTCTGGACGACCCGGTTGGTACGGGAAATTTGTGTGAAATTGATTTCACCGATTGTTGTTGTGAACTTTTGAATTATGTTGAAATGTATTTGATTTATTTGGATATTGTCGTGAAGTACTACGAATAATATCATATCATATGATGATCGATTTACGTATGATTGCTGCATGTTATCATTATGATGTATGATATTTTTTTGTCATAATGTTGTGTTATCTACTCACTGGGCACGTGGTTTGCTCATACCCCTCTTATTGATATTTTTTTTCAGAGTTGACAGCTGAAGGTAAATATCGGAACAAGGAATTATGGATCCTTAGTCCATGATTACCTTTTCATTTGTTCAGGATAAAGGTATAATAGTTAAGTTTTATTCTAAGTTGTATAAATCTAGAAATCTCTGTAATCGGGTAGGTTCATTCACTGATGTAATGTGAGTAATTGTAGTATGTATAAAGAACTCGTTTTGGTTGCATGAAAAAGAATTGTATGATTTTTAAGAGAAAGATAGGCTTACGGAGGTGAAATGAAATTCACTTTCCGTGCCGGTCACGTGCTCAAATTTTGGGACGTGACATGGGCCTTCCTCTATTGTCGTGACTGCAGCACGACCATAGGACAAAGATCCACAAAAAGCCCTGTAGAGTTTAAAATCCCTTTCTTTCGTGTCTTTCCTTGAAGCATAATAGTGACGATATACATTATTTTTAATTGTAGAATAAGTTTAGATGGCACCAAGAAAATCAAACGCTTCTGGAATCCGCACAAGATCTGGCAGGGCCCTGGTCCCTCCAGCTGCTCAGTCAGCAGATGCAAGGCTGGAGATGCCTAACCGTGCAGAAGGTAACCATGCACAAAACAGAGAAATATCCACTGAAAACCCTGGAAGAAATGCTGGAGTACCATCACAAATTGACGCGACTGTAGTGATGGAAGCATTAGCTGCAATGTAAAACGAGGTAAATGGGCTGAAGGAACTTCTGATGGGACAGTCATCTGAAGATGGCTCACAGGCATCAGTACATGCTGCAAAAGTACAAGAGACAGACAGATGCCACCTCCACCCTCTCCTCAGGATTGGGTAGGGACAGAGGTCAAGATCTCAGAATTTATGAAGATGAATCCGCCAACCTTTACAGGAGATGTTAATGAAGACCCACAGCGTTTTCTAGATGACTGTGAGAAAATCCTTGACACGTTAGAATGCCCTGAACCTCAAAAAGTAACCCTTGTTACCTTTCAATTAAGAGGTAAGGCGGACCGTTGGTGGCGAACGTGGAAGAAGGGCATGGCCAGAAATGCCCCACCCGTTAAATGGAATGACTTTAAAAGAATTTTTCGAGAACAATTTATTCCGGAGAGTATACGAGAAGCAAAGATGAATGAGTTTGAGGCACTCCGACAAGGATCACAAACTGTCGATGAATACGACAATCTGTTTGTAGAATTGTCTGAATATGCTACTCACATGGTCCTAACTGAGAAAGAAAAGATCCGACGGTTTATTAAAGGCCTTCGAGAGTCTTTATTTGATAGGGTGGGATCGAACATACGAGATTTTTCATTTTACACAGAAGCCGTCGACATCGCCCGTATGATGGAAGAAAGAGATATGCATAAAGAAAAATGGAATAACAAAAGAAAGAGGAAACAAGATGAGAAATCACGCTACCATGGAGAGAGTTCTGCACCCGCTAAAACCATTGGACATGCAGCCTCTACCGCTAGTGCACCACAGCGTCAACAAAGTGGTATAGGGGGGTCAACAAAGGCCCTGGTGCTCTAAATGTGAAAGAAATCACTTCAGAGCTTGTTTTGTCAACAACAACACTAGGGTCTGTTACCAATGTGGTCAACAGGGCCACATCAAAAGAGATTGCCCCCAACTCTACACGAGATCTGGCCAAGGGTCAGTACGCCCTAATCAATCAGAGGCCACTGTTGCCAACAGAGCCCCTGTAACGGTAGGAGGCAATGGAATCGGAAGAGGTGCTGGCAGAGGACAAGGTGGTCGAGGTCAGGCTTCAGCAGGCTGAGGGAACGCTCGAGTATTCGCTTTAACCCGTCAAGATGCTCAGGCGTCTAATACAGTGGTAGCAGGTACTCTTCTGATTGAATCAAATTTTGCACATGTTTTGTTTGACTCTGGCTCTACGCATTCCTATGTGTCACCATTCTTTGCTAAGAACTTTAAGCAAAAAGTTGTTAGATAAGAATGTCTGTTTTTAGTAACTACGCCTACTGGAGGCACCTTACTAATAGAACGAGGCTATCGAGCTTGCAAGGTAAGAGTCAGAGAAATAAATACAATAGTAGACCTAATGCTGTTAGATATGACAGACTTTGATGTCATCTTAGGCATGGATTGGCTGGCATCTTGTCATGCCACCCTGGATTGCTATAATAAGATAGTTAAGTTCAATATTCCGGGGGAGCCTTCCTTCGTATTTCATGGTGAACGGAGTGAAATTTCTGGAAATCTTATATCTTTAATGTGTGCCCAACGTTTATTGCGAAAGGGCTGTCAAGGATACTTGGCATTTGTTAAAGATATTAAGAAAGAAGAACTAAAAGTAGATGACGTTCCAGTAGTCCAGGAGTTTGTAGATGTCTTCCCAGATGATCTACAAGGTGTACCCCCAGATCGAGAGATTGAGTTCCAGATAGAGTTAGCACCAGATACTGGCCTAATCTTCATACCCCCTTATAGAATGGCACCAACAGAATTAAAAGAGTTAAAGACTCAGTTACAGGACTTGCTAGACAAAGGCTTTATAAGGCCAAGTTATTCACCTTGGGGAGCTCCTGTTCTGTTCGTGAAAAAGAAGGACGGATCGATGAGACTATGCATAGATTACAGGCAACTGAATAAGGTAACTATCAAAAATAAATACCCGTTGCCTTGCATCGACGACCTCTTCGATCAACTTCAAGGAGCCAAGTGTTTTTCAAAGATTGACTTGAGGTCTGGTTATCACCAACTCAAGATCAAGGAGGAGGATGTGCCTAAAACAACCTTCCGTACTAGATATGGGCAACGAATGCACCAGCTGCTTTCATGGATTTAATGAATAGGATTTTTAAATCCTTTTTAGACAAATTCGTCATTGTCTTCATAGACGACATTCGGGTGTACTCAAAGACTTCAGAAGAGCATGAACAACACCTTCGTATTGTGTTGCAGACATTGAGGGATCATCAATTGTACGCCAAATTCTCTAAATGCGAGTTTTGGATCGATCACGTGACTTTCTTAGGACATGTGATCTCCAAAGATGGCATCCAAGCAGACCCAAGCAAAGTAGAAGCGGTCAAAATGTGGCCTAGACCTACCTCTGTCACGGAGATTCGCAGCTTCTTGGGATTGGCAGGATATTATCATCGTTTCATCCAAAATTTTTCCCAGTTAGCCGCCCCTCTCACGCGACTAACTAGGAAAGGAGTAAAGTACCAATGGGATGACGCTTGTGAAGAAAGCTTCCAAGAACTCAAGAAAAGGTTAATCTCCGCACCTGTATTGGTCTTACCCTCAGGACCAGGAGGTTTTACAGTATACTACGATGCATCAAGAGTAGGGTTGGGATGTGTTCTCATGCAGCATGACCAGGTAGTGGCATATGCATCGAGACAGCTTAAGAAACATGAACAAAACTACCCCACCCACGATCTGGAAATGGCAGCAGTAGTTTTCGCTTTAAAGATATGGCGACATTATCTATATAGAAAAACTTGCAAAATCTACACTGACCATAGAAGTCTAAAATATATTTTCGACCAAAAGGACCTAAACTTGAGGCAGAGGAGATGGGTAGAATTACTAAAAGACTATGATTGCAATATTCTTTACCACCCAGGCAAAGCGAACGTGGTAGCAGATGCCTTGAGTCAAAAATCTATGGGTAGTCTAGCCCATATAGTAGTAACAAGAAGACCATTGATCCAAGAACTACAAGAGCTGAGAGCAAAAGGTGCTACTCTCGAGGTTACAAGGACAGGATCATTCTTAGCCCATATCAGGGCTAGATCTTCCCTTGTAGACCAGATACAGATATCTCAAATGGAAGATCCTGAGCTTGTCCAAATTATGGAAAAGGTGAAGATTGGTGAAATGAATAGTTTCACACTCGATGACACAAGAGCCTTACGTTTTGAACAACGGTTGTGTGTACCAGATGTTGGAACTCTTAGACGAGACATCATAGAAGAAGGCCATCGTGCTGCATATGCTGTACATCCAGGAGCCACCAAGATGTATCAGGATCTGAAACAGATCTACTGGTGGAAAGGAATGAAACAAGACATAACAGAATTTGTGTCTCGTTGTTTAACCTGTCAACAGGTTAAGGCTGAGCATATAAAGCCAGGAGGCTCGTTACAACAATTAGAGATTCGTGAATGGAAATGGGAACGAGTGACGATGGACTTTGTTGTTGGTCTACCTCGCTCCACAGGAGGTTATGACTCAGTTTGGGTCATTGTTGACCGACTAACCAAATCAGCACACTTCATTCCAGTCAAAACCACTTATGGTGTAGTAACGTTGGCACAATTGTATATTAAAGAAATAGTGAAGCTGCATGGAGTACCTATATCTATCATTTCTGATAGAGGTCCTCAATTTACCTCTCGTTTCTGGAGAAGTTTTCAAGAGACATTAAGTACTCGAGTGGACCTTAGTACCGCTTTTCACCCACAGACAGACGGACAGTCAGAGCGGGCGATTCAGACGGGAGAGGATATGTTACGAGCTTGTATCCTAGATTTCAGTGGTAGCTGGGAGAAGCATTTGTATCTCGTAGAATTTGCATATAACAACAGCTACCAAGCCACTATTGGAATGGCACCCTTTGAGGCCTTGTACGGGAGACGTTGCAGATCTCTGATCGGTTGGTTCGAGGTAGGTGAAGCGAAAGCATTAGGACCTGACTTGGCCCAGGATGTCCTAACCAAGGTTAAGACAATACAAGATAGGATGCGAGCAGATCAACGTAGACAAAAGGCATACGCTGACCACAGACGACGTGATTTAGAGTTCTCAGTCAGCGATATGGTATTCCTTAAGGTCTCTCCAATGAAAGGTGTGTTGAGATTTGGAAGAAAAGAAAAGTTGAGTCCTAGATACATCGGGCCTTACGGTTACTATTCATACGTATGGGTACTATTTATACCAGAAATAGAGAATACAATCTGTAAAAGTGTACACCAGGTAAGTTCCCAAGATAGAGTGGAGGGTCACACTAGACACACTTAAAAACCAGGTCTTTCCTTAGCCAGAACTTTCCTAGACATGTATTTTTCACAGTTTACATCCTATTTCGGTAATCAGAGAATCAAAATAATATGTCAGTAGCTAAGGACAGTTTTTCTGATGTGGAAGATCAACCAAAGCCGTAGCCACAGAGCATACTTAAGAAAATAACTTCTAAAATTTGAAAGACATAGAAAGGGCATAGTATCCTTACCTAAGCTGAAAAGGAAAGGCCCAAAATCTCAGAGGCCTAGCATTGGAGTAAGAGAAACTTAAGGAGAGAAGAAGAGAAGTTGAAGGTGTGAGTTTATAAGTGAAATGGAAGGGCCTATTTATAACAAAAGTCAAGGGTACTATTTGATACTATGCACTAATAAAATATTCAATTTACTATTTATGAAAATGACATTTCTAATAATGTAGTTACTGTACACCTTACGCGTACGATGGAAAATTTTTTTGTTATTACTATTGGAAACTTAAAGGGAAAACTATCCTTTTACCTTAAACCTTTAAGTTTCTTTTCAATTCAGTCCTTTCAATTTAGTCCCTGAGGGTATTTTTACACATAAAACGTTATTTTTTCCTACGAACTTCTTTCTAGTTGTCTCTTTTGACCAAACCACATCTAGTACTTGACATTTCGATTATATAAATGAACAGTACCATATACGTAAATAATATTATACGGGTAATTAGTACCGTATACTGAAATAGTAATAGTAGTTTGTAAGTAAATATTTATTTATTTTTTTTCATGGGTATTACATTATCACCCCCTTAAGAGATTTCGGTCCCCCGAATTCAAAACTCATCTCAAGACTAAAATAAGTGTGATTACTTCGTCTATATCTCATCCTTTGTATCTCTTTCTTTCCAAACCTCTTCACATCCTTGGAAAGCAAAAGTCAAACAAGTAGATTTGCAAACAAAATTTGAAAATATTTGAACTAAGCAATGGAAACATGTGATTTGTACAAGTAAAAAGAGAACCATAACTTAAAATTAAATTCAAGAATTGCTTTTACTAAAGGAAAATCTATATTTGCAATAATAATATGGGGAATTAATTCAAAACTCAAGTAAACACTTTGATACCTCAGAAACTTCAAAAAGCAAAAATATCATTACTTAAATTAAACTTTTCTTTTTATACTTTTACGTTCTTAAGGGTACTCATTCTAGAATTCCAGCGATCCATTCAACAAACCAAATAAGAGGAGATTTAGCCAGTAAGAAGCAGAGTCTGTGTGCCTAAACCACATAGCTCTTCCTCCCCCTTCACACCCAAAGAGAAAATTACAGAGTGAAAAAAGTGCCCATGCGCTTAATCCACACAACACTTCCCTACCCTTTATTTCTCAAACCAACCAAAAGCAAGGTTCATGGGTTGAAAAGTGTATGTACGCCTAATCCAAACAACACTACCCCAATATAAACCATACCTTCAAGCCAGTTAATTATTCTTATTTATATAACCATTTTTTTAATTAATTGAATCTAGAATTTACACCTCTTATTGAGCTTAATTTTGATTTTAGGAAAGCTTAACTTAAGCAACAACACTTACTCTTAGAGTTCTAAAACTTCAATTAGCCTAATAAGAATTTTGAAGAAAATCTCCTAATATTATTGAAAATAAAACTAATTCTTTAATAAAAGTAATTTCAAGAATTTAACTTTAACAAAACTTTCAAGTTTTTAAAACAATAAAACATCACTTTTCTTTACAAAGATCAAATTAAAAGATAAAATGAAAGTTTGATAATCTGCTTTAACAATTATCTGCATTACACAACTGCCTATGCTAACACACCAAGCAAAAGCAAAGATTCCTCTTCCCCAAAGTTGAAATTGACAGTGTCCTCACTGTCCAAAATCAACACAACAGAGGAAAAGAAGAACAAAAACAAAAACACAAACTACAAAAAGAAACTGCCATCAGAAATATAGCACTGCTATTCATAAAGATATAATCACACATTATGCTCACATGTCTTGAGTCATAACCATTTAGCAGTTATACAAATTGATCAACAGTTCACAAAAATAAATAAACAACAAAAATAGTAAAATAAAAAGCAGAATTAAATGTGATGCTGCCAAGCTTTAGTCCATCATTTCTTTTTCATCCCCTTCAGCTTCCTCTTGCTCTACTACCTCCTTATCATCGTCTCCTCAGGCACCGAAAGCTTTTCCTCTAACAGGAAGTCTTGATGTATCAAGGCTGAACTTCTCAACCATCAATGATCCCAGAGATGTAATATAATTCATGCTATAATGCATGTCCACTTGCACATCGTTCACCGTCTGTTATACTTCACCTAATTCTACACTAACATTTGCAAGGGTAACATTTGTAGCTCGAGGTATTGTACAACGAGGGCGACCTATGGGGTGAAGGGGTGCTGGTCTACCCTCAGTATATAAACTATCAATGTAAGCCTTAGTGATGCCAGGAGATCTCTTTGACTTCTTGTCATCATCAAACAGAGATTGATTTCTTAGTCATAAAAGTGGTCAAGATACCGAGATACCCAATTATTCCCTTTTTAGTCTGAGCAAGTTCTTCAATCGTTTCTGAAATTATTTTCCCCAAATTTATGGGGATGCCTGTCACTAGACAATATAGCATGACAGCCCTCTTGGCAAAGACATATAAGAAATTGGCCGTTGGCATGATTGTATACTACATGAAGCTGAACCATGCCTTTGTTATTAGCTTTAAATTTGTTCGCTTCACCTTGTAAATCTCTCACTAAAATTTAGTTCCCACTCCACTTGCGACTTACAAATCGTTGTTCGCACTTCTTCGGGGTCCCACTTGTTTAGAATGGTCAAGTTATGATAATCTTGACTTCTTGGATTCCACAACCTAAAAGCTTCTTCTATCACACCTTCTTTGAAATTGATTTCTTTCCCCCTAACTTCCATTTTATATTTTCCAAGGGGATCATCTTTGATTCTGATTTTGAACGTGTTTGTATCGAATTCCTTTATCAGGCTTATGTTTGCAAACTCCAACAAATTACAAATTTTAGCCCACCCCCTATCAAGTATCTACTACTGAATCTCAAGGTATTCATCTAGCGCCAAGTTAAACACCTTCTCTGTCTTCACTATTCTATCAATCAAGGCCTCGGAATATCTCTTACCATGGTCAAGAGTCCTGAAGGTAAGATATTCTATAGATGATGAAGAAGCACCCAGAGTTTCCTTTCTTTTGTAGGGAGCTTCTTTCTCTTTGGAGTCGGTGGAGCCATGAGGATGGTCAGAATAATCATGAGTCCTACATGCAGAAAATCCAGCAATCAAATCCAAAAACATTTAACCACAATGTAATTCAGGCAATATGCAACATGTTCTCTACATGTAATAATGGATAACATGATAATCCCCTAAACTTAAAAACTACTTCGAGAAAATAAGACACAATTCACACTACAAAATTAGCAATTCTAAGTGAAAAATGGAATTAATTCAAGAACAAAATCTCACTTAGGCATTTTGTCAAACACCTTGTTTGCACCAAATTTTCTCAAAGTTTTTGGACATTTTCCACCAATACTCATAGCAGTACACTTATAGTAACATACATTGGTAGCAAATTCATCAGAACAATGTACAAAAACAACGAAAAATCCATTGAGGCATTTCACCGAACACCTTGTGTGCATAGAATATTTACCTTGTTTTTTACTAAATTTTATGCTTAAAACCCCTTCTTAATCATCAAAACCACATATAACAACAATGAAAAGGGAGGAATCAAGAAGAGAAATCCTATTTAGCACTAAGAAAAACCAAACCAAGGAAAACAGTATTCTACCTTAAAATGCAAGTCACAAGAACAAAACAAATTAAGAACATATACCCTCCTATCAAACAGGAGAATGACAAACTAAAAAGAGAAAGAAACTAAACTTAAAAGGGGAAAACACTAACTAATCATCATGAAAATCGAAGAGCTAGCATGCACAAGCAAATATTAGAAGAGAGCACCAACGAGTAAGGAGGCAATTAGTGTAAAACACCTACAACCAACAAGAAAGAGATCAAAAGAGAGGGTATTTAGCACCAAAATAGTGCTAAATCCAAAACTTAACAGGATTCACGTGCACTTCGCATTGGACGATAGAGCAGAGAAAGAGAACAGAGCAGGAGAGAGAGTGACAAAGAAATAGCAAAGAGAAAGAGAGACCAGGCTTTTCTAATCACCGTGAGATAAAGAGAAAGGGAGAGACATTGGAAATGTCAAGCACATGAGGTAGAAATAGCAAAGAGAAAAAGAGACCGAACTTCTCCAATCACACTTCATTAATTTTTTAAACAATTTTAAGTCAAGGTCATATCTTTCCATTCTTTCTTATCTCATACCAAAAATTTTTTTTTCCTTTTTCCTTTTCCTTTTCCTTTCCATTTTTGTTTTCTTTCATTTCCTTTCCTTCCTTGCATACCAAACGAGCCCTTAAGGATAAACTTTAAGCCTACCCAATCCAATACTTACCAAACCAAACTCCTGGCAAACTCACCTGGAATTTAATCAAAAATTGTCTCTTCACAAATAAATCAGCTTAAAATTTCCTCATCTCAAATCAACAACACAACCACACTGAAAACCTATCTTGGATCTAGAAACTAAAATGCTATATGTGTGAACTCCTCTTCCTTTGGCATACTCACCTCAATAGCCTCTTAACTCCGAAGAAGCTTCAAATTGCTAATTGCAAACCCAATAACCTCTTCCCTCTCTATAACGTCGAAACTAAGACTCCCTTGCATGCCCTTAGAGACTACCAACATGTAAAAATCTGGACCTCATTAAATTCCCTAACCAACTTCTTTTACCTTTCCTCAAATGAATGGGCCCACACAAATGCTCTTAACAAAACAAAATCTATTCTCAAGCTCCCCTAGAATATCATTTTCACTTATACAATAATAAAAATTTTCTTCTACAAAACCAAAAAAAAAACTTAGAGCCAAATCACACACACAACCAAGACATGAAGAAAATCGCCTTGGCCAGAGCCGTTAAATAATGGACCTCACACCCTTGCCATGACCTTTCTACTCATCACCAAACTGCTCAACATGATCCTAGTTCATGGAAAAAACCATTGATAGGATTGAAGAAGCTTATTATGGATTGTTCTACCAAAAATGGCTTTTTGGGTGCTAGAGGGACCATTAGATATGAAAATGGAATATGGGTCATTAGCTTCACAAAATACATGGGAAAAAGGTGAAATCGAACTTGTGGAGGCATGGTCTTTATATTTGGAAATAGAAATCGTAGTCTCCTAAGGCATTAAAAAACTATAGATAGTGTAACACACACAGTTTTTAGGTATTAGTATAGATGGCTTTTAAAGAATAATCCGATGCGGGGGAAAGTTTTTTGTTTAGTCGGAAAGGAAATGTAAGGTAAAAAATGGCAAGGGGTATAAAATAATGAGTGGCAGAGGATTGAGGGAGTGTACACATAGCACCAAGGGAGTCAGTGATTGCTAAGTCCAAGGAAGGACTAAAGTGTAATAAGGAAAATTATGTGGCACCTAAAGTATGAGGAATACTCGAGTTGGAGGAATTATAGATTTGTCATTACTAATGTTGATCGAGGGTTGACCAGGGGACAAATTAGTAATTTCACCTTTAGGGGTATATATAGGTGGCCCCACACTCATTTCTCTCATTTTCACTTTTATCCTTCCCTTTTCACTCTCATTTCTCTCCACCTTCTCTCAACCTTCTTCTCTCAATCCTCCACCACCCAAGCTTCTAGCAATTTATCTCCAACAAGGGTTCGAGTCTCCGACAACCAACCACCATAGGAAAAGTAAGGAATTGAGATAGGCATTCCACTTTTCCAATTTTTCCTCTATTTTCGGATTTAGGAGGATTTGGGTAAGAATTAGATTTGCTGGAGAGTTTTAGAGCTTAGGTTAGGTTTTAAAACATTCTTGAAAGTTAATAATGAAATTAAAAGCAAGAATTGGTAGAAGAAACAAGATTAGAGATGAGGTTTGAGGGATTATACATATAAAGGAAAGTTAGGGTTCTTGAGAGGAAATTCATTGATTTAAGTCTTAATGATTGGAATTAATTGGGGGTTTTAAAACATCCTTTGAACATCTATAATGAAAACTCATGGAAAGAATCAAAAGAAACGATGAAGATTTAGGTGAAATAGGGCAAAAACCGAGCGTTTTCGTGCATGAACAATGGTGGGCGCCCAAGGCACCATTAGGATAGAAAGGATTTAGGCTAGGAAGTGGTGGCGCCCTACTGGCACCCAGGGCGCCACCACCTGATAGTGGCTAACTGAGAGCATAGGCTTAGGCACCCTAATGCCATTGATAGAGTAGGTTGTGCTATGGTTCCCAGACGCCACATCCTGGGTAGTCTTATTTTCCCCCTAGGCGTGGTTGAGAGATCTAGCTCTACTTTTATGTTTATATATTTAGGATTGTTTTTCCTAAACTTAAATAAAATACATTTATATGTTGAATATATGTATGCTTGGCATAATTAAAGAGGAGTAGGTATGTTTATAAAAAGGGAAAATAATTACTTGTATGTGGGTGAAGTCGTGCAATTGGGTGCCGACCACGCAGATAACTTTTAAGCTTGGAATTTTTAAATGAGGGATTAACACATAATTGGAATTTAATTCAGGAATAAAGAATGATGTGAAATAGGATTGTATATTTGTTGGGATTTGTGTTTTGGAATGGTATTGTTGTGCTCGAGGTGAGGAAAGCTGAGGTAGGCTACATGATCCCCCTAAGGGGCACCATCATAACAAGGCAAGACCCAACTTGAGAAATGCTAAGGTTGGCTATTAAGTTTCTCAAGGGGGCAACTTGTCAACGACGTATCCACTAGATGTGGAATATAACATGCAGAGAGTTTTTATATTGTTTGTTGATGTGTGTATGTGTTTGATGAAGCCTTGAGAAATAGAATTACAGGGATGCATACCCAGGTAGAGAAACTTTGAGCGAAACGTCCGCGAGAATAGAAACCCCTATTGACATGGCTTTAGTAATGACACTTTTGAGCAGAACGTCCACGGGAATGGAGACACCCAATGACGTGGCTCTTAAGTAAGTTTTCCATAGGAGTGCAAACCTACATGAGGCTAATGGATTATGTGTACGGTATGTATGCATTGTTTATTGTGACGTGTATATGTATGGATATGTGTGTGTGAGTGACTCGGTAGAGGTTAGGGTCTTGTGTAGAGCAAGTGGGCCCTTAGTGGCGTAAGCTAAGGTTTATGCATGTGACCAGGAATGGATGAGTTCGGAGAATTTGGTGTATTGGGCATTAGACGTATGCTCTTCTAAAAGGCAAAAGTACGATGTCGTAAGTATGATTTGGATGGCTAGATTTCACGTGTGTGCTATTATACGTAGAGGCCCAAGTGGACAGATGTGTGTGTGTGTGTGTGTGTATGTGTGTGTGTGTGTGTGTGTGTGTGTGTGTGTGTATAAATGTATAGTTATTTATTTAATACATTAATTGTATATGTGTGTAGAGTATAGCTAGTTTGGATGAGTCTGTGGATTAGATTTACTCCCTCATAATTGCAAGTACAAAAGGACAAAGAGCTCAATGTTTCGCGGATCAAGGATACATCTCATTACTCGGAGTAAGGTAATTTTATTTATTTTTAAATTAATTTCTCTAATATATTCTATAATCGGATAGGCTACCTAGGATGTAGGTAATGTTAGTTTGGTTAAATTGTAAAGATCCTAGTTTGCGACAGTATAGATGTCATATCATCTACATTTATCACAACTGCCAATTTCGGATCATAACAGATAAAGATGGACTTGCTCCATGTTTTCCATTTTATTTCAGATATTAACATTTCCTTCCATCCACTATATGCTTTGGCCATGAACAGTAAGTCCCTGCTTTCTACCTTCGAAGACTACAGTGTGATGCAGATTCCTGGAGAGCAAAACAGATGGGTTGACATTTTAGCACAGGGAGAAAGAGGTGAATTACCACTGACTAGGAGGTGATTCAAACATACATAATCACCCAATACTAAATAAAATGCATTAATCTTGACTAATATACGTTTCAAAAATTACGATATATATCTTATAATTTTTATATTTTGTAACCTTTCATAAAAATTAATTTTCCTAAGATAATCATGAGAACCACCTAAAGTTTATTATAAAACCTAACAATAAATCGTTTGAAAAACCGTAAATACACGCACGAATAGATTATTTTGTTAATTTCCGTCGGGCCGTCGGGGTCCCTAACCCGCTGGTTTGGTGAATCTGTGTCATGGACGCATCGAACGACTTTCAATCACTGCTTTCCGAGCAACGCCGAGAGCTCGCCGCCGCAGAAGCCATGGACTCCGACTTTGAATTCGCCTTCCGTCTTCAGTTGCAGGAGGCTCTCGCTGCCTCTCTGGCTTCGCAGCCCTCTTCTTCCGCTTCCGTGGAACCCCTAGTCTCATTCGATGACGCCGTTTCAAGACCCACTACCCTTCAGTCCGAGGAGCTTGCAAGGCTCGAGCAAGAAATCAAGGACCGCCAGCAGAGCGAGATTGAAATGCGCAAGATGAAAGAGGATCTGAGCCGCCGGATGCACGATCAGATGGTCGCGAGGGAGATTATCGGAATTCCCGAGGACGATTGGAGAGAATCGGGGGATAATTTCGAGAAGCCCTTCGACGAGGGTTGCTCGAAGCGGGACGCTGTGAGAGGCGACAGAAATGCTGTTTGTCGACTGTACTTCAAAGGGTTGGTGAGCGAGGAGAGGCTTAGGGATGAGAAGATTGTGTTGGCAGGGATTGGGATTGCGATATGTGATCCCAGAGACAATTTGATATTCGAGATGAGTAAGCCACTGGCTGGTAATGGAACGAACAAGGTTGCTGCTCAGACTAAGGCTTTAATCGAAGGTCTTAATGCTGCAATTGCTTTGGACTTGAGGCGCCTGACTTTTTACTGTGATTACTTTCCACTCTTCCAGTTTGTGAGTGTCTTCTTTTTTATATTGTTTTTATTGGATATGAAATCATATCTACACTCTGTTTAACTGCCTTTTTATTCCACTCCCTCTTGTATCATTTTCAAACTTAGCAATGTTATAGTTTTTATTGGTAGCTGTCCTGTTTCGAAGAAGACCAGTCTGTGAGGTGGTCTTTCGGTATAATGTATGATTCAAGGAAGTCCAAAAAAATTGATTCTTGGCCTTGCCATAACGTGTTCATTTTTCTGGGCATTTTGGTAATATGTTTGTTTATTTGACATTCTTTGAAGTTTACCAGGCTTCTTGAGAATTTTTTGTAATCCAAGATTAGCCAAAGTTACAATTCAAGGGCGTCATGTCTTTAAACTTTATACCGCTTACAGTAAATTTTGTTTGATGGCATTTGTTTAACGTGTAGAGACTATTATTCTCTTATAAATCTTGACCTTTTGGAGAGGTTTTTAATATCTTGTTTTGCTGTTTAGGTAACTAGAAAATGGCCAACAAAACAGGCGAAGATAGGAATGCTAATGAACCAAGTGACTCTGCTTAGAAGAAAATTTACCTACTGCAATGCAAAACTTGTGCCAAGAAATGATGTCAAGTTTGCATTTAAGCTCGCAAAAGATGCAATTAATTCCCAGATCACAGTGCCTGCAGAATCTAACTGTAAAAAGAATCTGAATGAGACCTGTGTTATATGTTTGGAGGATACTGATGTCAATAACATTTTTTCGGTTGATGGCTGTCAACACCGGTATTGCTTTACTTGCATGAAACAACATGTGGAGGTGAAGTTGCTTCATGGAATGGTGCCAAAATGCCCTCATGAAGGATGCAATTCTGAGCTTCTAGTTGACAGTTGCAGGAAATTCTTGACTGATAAACTAATTGATACAATGCAACAACGAATAAAGGAAGCTTCAATTCCTGTTGCTGAGAAAATTTATTGCCCTAATCCAAGATGCTCTGCATTAATGTCAAAAACCGAGGTTATAGAGTACTCCAAAATAATTCTAGGTGACGTAGGTGACACTGAACAAATAGGACCCAAGAAGTGCATAAAATGTCACAGCCTTTTCTGCATCAGATGCAAGGTCCCTTGGCATAGTGGTATGACATGTGCCGGCTACAAAAGGTTAAACCCTATCCCTCCTGCTGAAGATGTGAAGCTGAAGTCTTTGGCATCGAGGAGTTTATGGCGTCAGTGTGTGAAGTGCAACCATATGATTGAACTTGCCGAAGGTTGCTATCACATGACTTGCAGGTAAACTTGTATTTAAGCTATGTTATAAACATCACTCGGCACAGACATAATTGTTGTTGTGCACGGAGTACTAAATATACAAGGATCAAGAATGGTTGAACGGGTGATGTGGAGACTGGCATCTGAAATCTTAGTTTCACTAATGTTGTTTTGTTAAACTAAAATAAGTATCGGGATAGTAGAGTCCTTATCAGATTGGCTGAATTGTTGAAGATTATTATAGAATTAATGTTCAATATATGTCTAAAAAAATCTTGGTTTTATAGTGCTCTACTGTTCTGCAACACAAATGATTTCTGGAAAAGAATGATTTCTAAGCCCATTATTTACTCCATTTTATTGATGTTATCATTAATGGATTATTTCCTTTTGGTAGATGTGGTCATGAATTTTGCTATAATTGTGGTGCTGAATGGAAAAAGAAAGAAGCAACGTGTTCTTGTCCACTTTGGGACGAGGATAATATTTGGATGGAGGATCACGATTCGGAAGAGGATGAAGAAGAGGAAGAAGATGAGGATTATTATGATTCCGATGATTATGAGGATTACTTATTCTGAGGATTAGCAATCCCCACTCTCTTCCCTTTCGTCCTTCTAATTCTTCTACTTTTGCTTTGAAGATGTATCGATTATCAAAGGTCTCTGCTACCTCTACTGGCAGTAGGTATGTATATATACTTTTACCTGTAATATTAGGCCACTTGTGACTTAAAAGTATCATAAGTGTTTTTTTTTTTTTTGGGACTTGTCATAAGTCATAACAAGTTGGTTTGAGTCATTAAATATTGAATTGAGTATATTGGGGGTTTGGTTAAATTATATTTGATCTTTATTTTGTTATAGAAATTATGTTTATTTGTTTTCAAATAAATAAATTGAGATACAAGAGTTTAAAAATAAAACTGAGGCAAAAATATATTCTCTCTAAGTTTATCTTGAGTTTTAATTTCATTCCTAATATATTTTTGTATTGATTTCGTCTCACATGTTTCTTTTTTGTTTCAATTTTGACTCTAAGACTAATATAATTAACATATAGTTGACAAAAATTATTAACGTGGATTTTTCTATGTAATACATTTACTGTTAACATGTCATACTAATTGAATTTAGTTTTAATTTTATCTCAAATATTTGACTAAGTTTTAATTTTGTACTAAATGATATTTTTTCATTTTTTTTATCCTGAATTAATGTTTAAATGTTTTGTGTGTCATATGGAAGAGTCACGTGTAATTTGAAAAGGTTTATATCAACATTTTTTATCAACATTATTAATGATTATTAATGAGGATAGCACTAAAGACAAAATTAAAACCAAAAACTAGATGAAATGAAATTAGCACCAAAAAAAAACGTTAGGAATAAAATTGAAACAAAATAAAAAAAAATAGTGATGTAAGCCTAAAATTCAAGTTTATTATTCACTTGACTATAAGTCTTAAAAAAAAAAAAACAGAATGTATTTTTAAGCTCTATATTATCCTATCCTTTATTATCGTCATATCGGTGCCAAAAGTGGGATCAGAGAACTGTCTAATATTATTATAAATCCATAAACCTGTAAGCTTGATCTATTTCGGACTACGTTTTGTTTTTAAAATTAGATTGTCAACAAATATTGCCCATATTGGTAGACCTATTAGCGGATGGATAAAAGATTTAAAACCATTGAGGAAGAGTGTGAGTAATTTAAAAATAGTTTTAAATTTCAATTTTTTTCTCCAACATGAGATAAATGTTAAAAAAAAATTTACTACAAAAAAAGTGTTTTTTTAAGTCAAGATTTGAGATAAACTGTTTTAGATATTTGTTATTAATTTTTTTTATAGTATAATATTTTTTAAAAAAAAAAAGTATACCATTTATATTATATTGTCATTTATTATTTTTTTAAAAAAATTCTATACATGTTAGATTACTATTTGAAAATATAATGATAAACACATAAAGATTATATTCACTTTTAAAAGAAATGTTTGATAATAAATACTTAAGAGCTCACACTTAATTTTTTTTTTAAAAAAAAGAATTAATTACACTAACTTCCCTTAAATTTTGGCTAAATTATACCTGTTAGTTCTCTTCTTTCAAAAATGTCACTCAACTTTTTTAATATTGATATATATTACAAAAATTTCCACGAGTATTTATTTTTTATTGGGGATAACTTTTTGTACAATTGAGACTATGATTTCATGCAGTTTGCGCCAAGCTGAATAAGGAAAGGGGTTTAAGGTTCCTCCTCATCCTTCCTGAAATTAATTTTGACTCTTGCACTAAAATAAAGAATATCCTTAATATCTTTAGATAGTATTCAGGATTTTGAATGATTCCAAAAAATTTGAGTGTTCAGTGGAAAATGATAGATTTTATTATATTAGTTATAATGCACTGTATGAACTTCCTCCCCTCTTCCAATTTTGATACATGCATGCAAATTATATTCCCCTGTTTCCTCACTTAAGGTTGAGTAAATTTTATTAAATTTAGCAATAAGCCTGTAACTGAATTGAACTAATCTAATTCAACTAAAGTCAATTAAATTGAATCCATTATTTAAATTAATAGATAAATTAATTAAATTGGTTGGTTGTTAAATATTTATATAAGTATTTAACTTGAACAAAAAAATCAATTAAAAATGACATAATATTAAATTTATTTCATATTTTAAATATAGGTTACTAGTATATAGAAATATTTAAAATTTAAGCCTAATTTCTAACCACTTATTATAAATTAATAATGTATCGTATTTTACATTTTAGTATGAATTTTAAATTATTTGTTGAAATTTAAAATTGTTTTAAGATACTCTTTAAGAAATTCTTTAATTAAAAAATTTAATTTTCATGACTAAGATTAAAATAATTTAGTAATGATTATTTTAAAAAGTTATTATCCAATATAATCTAAGCTGACTAAACGAAAATTAAATTAATTTAATTACAACTACTTTCGTTAGATCCCTGCCTGCGGATGATCTGATTTTTGAAGTTAAAAAGCCTATTCAAATATTGGAAACTGGTGATATCTTGCTGAACACTGAATCTGCTGCTGAACTGCAAGCTGTGGTTAAAGGCCTTGAATTTGATAACCCTCTAAGCTTGGGATTATGAAGGATCACCTTTTTCTGCCATGACTATATGCTTTACCTAGTCATATCTCACTTACATACCTGTCTGTTGTGTTGTTCCGTGCTCAATTAAGACAACTTTTTATGCATGTGAAAGAGGAGAAAAAGACTAAACGAAGAAGAAAGAGAGAAGAGAATGACGATGACATGAATATATTATTGGTGATTGTTCAATGTTTATGATTGATTAAATTGTGAAAAAAACTACTATTAAACAATTTGCTTTGGTAGCAACCTGAGTCGTGTTATAGCAGGACACTGTCCTTAAGGAAAGATTTCGCGATAACAAAGATTTCTCTAAGATTAAATAGGCTCTTCTGATATATTTCAAAAAATAAAACAACAGAGATAGAGATTGTGAGTAACCCAGAGTGCTTTCTGAAAGAGGTTAGAAACCCTAAAAAAAATATTGTGAGATAAAACCTAGAGAATAAAAATACTATAATTTGAAAATTATAAAACTAATCTGATGATAAGATTATGATCAGTTACGAATAAGATTAAAATTAATGTAATACTACCATGTCTAGATTAGTACGGAAATAATTAAATTAAATTTTTTTCTTTTTAAACAAGAAAAACTAGGCCTACCCTATTTGTCTTACGTGCAAAGAGGCAAATCACCAATTTGCATTGGTCTAGCTCAATGGAGTGAGCAAGTAAACCTACATCTTCTTCTAACTCGTTATAAGTTCATTATATTGTGTACATATATAAGGCTTCGTCGTCTCATGTTCTAATCGGTGTGAGACTAAGTCTTACTTTTTTGAAATACACAAGTTTTACAACACCATGTCCGTATCCATTAAGAAAATTATGATTGAAATATGCTAATAATTTGCATCCTCTTGCTGCTGTGAGGTTAAATTGCAGACAAATACTCCAATCTTTTGAAGCTCACAATCTGAAGCAAATTTCAAGAAAACAAAATAGATGTGTTGATGCTATAGCTAAGGAAGCTAGCTAGATCAAACTTCCTCCCTCAAGAACTTATAATTCAGCTCCTCATTTTGTTTATGAAGCTTATGTATCAGACCTCTCTAGATGCTAGCATTTTATCTTTAGGCTTTATATGTATCAGACCTCTGCTTGTGTCCGCTGATCGTTTGGGCAAGCTAACTTTATGACCTGATCTCTCTTTTCTAATATATATTTCCTTTTCACCAAAAAAATTTAACTCTAATGGAGGTCTTGTGATTTGGATGCAAGGGGTGCTTCATGAAAATTTCATCGCGTCCCATTTTGATTAATATTTTGTAATAAATGTTGAAAGAAATTATGTGATTCGAACTATTACACGAAAACTAATGACACAATGTATTTGACTATTTGCTTTGATTATACGTGGACACTAATAATTACTTTTAGATGCCATGAGTTAGTGTCATTCTCAAATATTAAGATAGATGATTGACGTTGTCTTATGAACCGGTTATAGGCAAAGTGCAAACAAGCCGTCATAAGAAGCTTATTGATCTACTGAATCATGTGTCTCATCTTCAAACAAAATTTGTATATTGTGAAGTATTAGGTTATTGTAAGGCAATAAATCAAGGAGAAAGATTGAGAAGAACACACAAAGAAGTTACGTGGTTCGGAAGATTGAGAAGAACACACAAAGAAGTTACGTGGTTCGGTCAATGCGACCTACGTCCACGGACAGAGAGAATATCTGTATTATTTTTTATAGAGGCTATACAGAAAGAAATTACATCAACCACTGACTTCTAATGTATTCCATCACACACATATATATAAAGGAAATAATGGGTCGTGGGTCAGGTTACAAACCAGGTCACCCACAAAATTCAAGTCAAACCCAACAATTTTCCTCCTTGACTTGAATTCTCTCAAATCACCAGAACTAAGTATAAATTCATCTCTGTCATTCAAGCCCTGTAGGGCTTCATGAAATGCGAACAGTCACCAAGTCCAAGCTATGCTTGAACTTCTCTGAAGGTAGAGCCTTTGTCAACATATCTGCTGGATTATCTGTTGTAGCTATCTTCTCGATGGATAATTTCTTGTCTTCTATCACATCTCGAATAAAATTCAATCTGATATCAATATGTTTCGACCTCTCATAGTAGACTGGATTCTTGGCCAAACTTAATGCACTCTGACTATCACAATAAATGATAGGTCTCTGAATATTTAACCCTGGATTATCAATCAAACCATGCAACCACATACCTTCCTTAACTCCTTCTGCCAATGACATGTATTTTGCTTCAGTCGTAGACAAGGCACTGTAGATTGAAGTGTTGCCTTCCAACTGACAGCACATCCATTCAGAGTCAAGACATAGCATGTTAAGGATCTCCTCCTCAAAAGATCTCCAGCATAATCTGAATCTGTATAACCAACCAAGCCACTATCAGATTTATCAGTACCATAAACTAAGCAAATATTACTCGTACCTTTCAGATACCGCATAATCCATTTAACTGCACTCCAGTGAGCTCTCCCAGGATTACTCATAAACATGCTTACCACACGACTGCATGAGCCAGATCAGGCCTAGTACACACCATTGCATACATCAAGCTTCCAACAGCATTACAGTAGGGCACTGAACTCATGTACCCTTTTTCCTCAGCTGTAGTAGGTATTGTACTAGCATCAAGTTTAAAATGTGCCGCCAACGGAGTACTAATTGGCTTAGAATTATTCATCTAGAAAGAATGCAACAATTTTTCTATGTATTTCTGTTGAGATACATACAGAAAACCTGCACTTCTATCTCTCCAAATCTCCATGCCCAATATCTTTTTGGCTGCACCCAAATCCTTTAACTCAAACTCACTGCTCAATAAGGCTTTCAAACTATCAATTTCAACCTTGTTCTTTGCAGCAATTAACATATCATCAACATATAGCAACAAATAAATATAAGAATCATCTGCAAGTTTCTTAGAGTAGACACAGTTATCAAACTGATTACGTAGAAAACCATGAGAAGTCATGAATGCATCAAATTTCTTATACCATTGTCTAGGAGACTACTTCAAACCATACAAGGACTTTTTCAGCAAATATACATGATCTTTCTTCCCAGAATCAAGAAATCCTTCTGGCTGTGACATATAGATCTGCTCCTATAAATTTCCATGTAAGAAAGCAGTTTTCACATTCAGTTGTTCCAACTCCAAGTCAAAAACACTTACCATGGACAAAAGGACACGAATGGTTTTATGTTTCACAACAGGGGAAGAAACTTCATGATAATCAATTCCCTCCTTTTGTGAAAAACCCTTGGCCACGAGTCGTGCTTTGAACCTTGCTGGTTCAACTCTAGGAATACCTTCTTTCTTCTTGAAGACCCATTTGCATCCTACCGGTTTCACTCCCTTTGGTAACAATACAAGATCTCATGTTTCGTTCTTCTCAAGAGATTGCATCTCTTCATTCATTGCAACCAGCCATTCTGATGCTTCTCTACTCTCAACTGCTTCTTTATATGATCTCGGGTCATCAGAATCAATGCTTTCACCTACTGCCAAGGCATAAGCAACTGAATTAATATCAACTATATCAACACAATCTGCATACCTTATAGGTTTTCTGATTTCCCTCCTTTCCCTCCTTATTGCTATAGGTTGTGATTCTTCTTCTTCCCTGGGCTGCTGTGCAGGGTCTGTTATAACCCTTTTTGAAGTTTGAACTTCAATTTCCACCTTCTGGTTGGCACCTTGATCATTATTACCTGCATGACTACCAAGTTCCTCCTTCTGACCAAACATAGCAGACTCATCAAAAGTTACATCTCTGCTAATAATAAATTTTGGAGTTTTATCCTTTTCGGTACACCACAGTCTGTACCCTTTAACTCCAGGTGCATACCCCTAGAAATATGCATTTCATTGCCCTAAGCTCTAGTTTACCATCATTCACATGAGCATAAACAGGACAACCAAATATACACAGGCCAAAATAATCAGAAGGTTTACCGGACCATACTTCTTGAGGAGTCTTAAAATCAATTGCAGTAGATGGCGATTTATTCACCAGATAACAAGCAGTGTTAACTGCTTCAGCCCAGAATTGTTTTGGCAAGCTAGCATTTAATCGCATGCATCTCACACGCTGCAACCGTGTTTGATTCATACGTTCTGCAACTCCATTTTGTTGTGGTGTATGACGTACAGTGCGATGCCTCACTATACCTTCTTTCTTGCAAAACTCATCAAATAGAGCGTTACAGAACTCCAACCCATTATCAGTTCTGAGTGTTTTGACCTGTTTTTCAGTCCGTTTCTCAACCATGGTCTTCCACTCTTTGAACTTTCCAAACACTTCATCTTTGGATTTCAGAAAATACACCCAAACCTTTCTAGAGTAGTCATCAAAGAAAGTAACAAAGTACTTGCATTTGCCCTGAGATTCAACTGGAGAAGGACCCCACAAGTCTGAGTGAACATATTGCAGAACATCCGTAGAAGTATGCTTCCCAGAACTGAACTTAACTCTGCGTTGTTTACCCATAACACAAACTTTACAAAATTTCAGTTTCCCAGTTTCTACTCCTTCTAACAATCCTTGTTTACTTAGAATTGACAGCCCTTTCTCACTCATGTATCCCAATCGGCGATGCCACAACTCTGTACAATCATCATTCTTCCCTAAAGATTTAGATACAGCTATTGTCCCTATCACTGAACTACCAATCAGAAAGTAAATGCCATGCTGCAATTTACCCTTCATTATAACCAGAGCACCTTTGGAAATTCTCAACTGTCCATTCTCTCCAGAGTACCAAGAGAAATCAAGTTCTTCCATAGACCAGGAACATACCAAGCATCAAGCGTCCTGACTATTCCATCATACATCTGAATTTGCACAGAACCATTGCCCTTAACACTGAGCTGCTCATCATCACCCAACCTCACAACACCATTCCACTCCTTGAAAGAAGTAAACAGTTCACGTGAGAAAGTCATATGATAAGATGCACATGTGTCCAAGACCCAAGTATTTACAAAACCAGAGGTGCTGACTGTGAGAACATCAATGTCTTCTTCTCCGTCAGAACTATCTTGCACCACCGCAGCACTACCACTAGTATTCGGTTCCTTCTCATCATTTCCCTTCTTCCTCTGTGGACAATTCTTCCTGATGTGCCGCTTTTGTTTACAGTGATAACATCGAGGTTCTCCTTTGTTCATCGACTTAGACCGTGACTTACTTCTTTTTTCATCATCCCTTTTAGTGTCTCTGCCTCTGCCAACATACAAATCTGCTTCTGCACTATTCTCATTAGAACTAGAGACTCTTCTCTTCAGCTCTTTAGACTGCAAAGCATCTTTGACATCATTAACAGAGATACTATCTCTACCATACAATATAGTATCAACAAAGTTCTCATATAAATTTGGTAGAGAACACAAAAGAATGATCGCTTGATCTTCATCATCTATCTTAACCCCAACACCCTGTAAATCCAGGATAATTCGATTAAAATTATCAAGATGATCTTTTACCTGCATATTTTCTGTCATCCGCAGGGTATACAAACGCTGCTTCTGATATAACCGGTTTGTGAGAGACTTTTTCTGGTATTTATTATCCAATTTCTTTCACAAACCTGCAACAGTCGACTCATCAACTACTTCTCTCAATACCTCATCAGTCAGACTCAATAGTATTGCACTATGAGCCTTTGCCAAAATTTCCTTCTTCTCATCTTCTTTCAACGTGTTAGGCAGACTACTTTCTCCTTCTAATGCCACCGCACATCCCTGCTGAACCAGAAGTGCCCTCATTTTTACCTTCCACAAAGTGAAATCATTCGATCCATTGAACTTCTCAATATCGAATTTATGAATCGACATCTTCTCAAATAACAGCAGATAAATTACTAGCAAATTTCGCAACTAGAAATTGAATTTCACAAAACTGTTCAAAATCTTGCAAACTGACCAAAACTTCACTAACAGAGATCTAACACAGCAGTCCAACAAAATTCACAACAGTAAACCAAAAATCCAATCCAGCACAATCTAACACAATCCAGTAAATTCACACAGAAATTCAGAATTCTTTTCTGAATTAAACATAAACTCACCGGAACCGTGTCGACTAAACAATAACGATCGCAACATAAAACTTGGTCCAAACAACAACTAAGACCAAACAGCAGTTTTGACCAAACAGTAATTTTGACCAAACAGTAACTTTGACCAAATAGTACCATTGACCGTGCTACAGTGCCGAGTTGCTACAGTACCGTTCTACTACAGTGCACTGAGTCGCTACAGTTCTGAGTCACTACAATATATCTGAGATTTGAAACTAGATCTGAAAATTTTCTTACCACCAAAAATTGGTCTCCGACGTTGTTCAACGCACCAAAGATGCAAAAAAGGTCTCATATGCTCTAAATCAACCAAATCGGGGCAAGATCTGAAATTTTGGAGCCAGATCTAAAAATTTTCGGACGTGATACAATAACCGGCGAACCAAAAAATGAACCAAGGTTTTGATACCACTTGTTAGGTTATTGTAAGGCAATAAATCAAGGAGAAAGATTGAGAAGAACACACAAAGAAGTTACGTGGTTCGGTCAATGCGATCTACGTCAACGGACAGAGAGAATATCTGTATTATTTTTTATAGAGGCTATACAGAGAGAAATTACATCAACCACTGACTTCTAATGAATTCCATTACACACATATATATAGAGGAAATAATGGGTTATGGGTCATGGGTCGTGGGTCGGGTTACAAACCGGGTCACCCACAAAATTCAAGTCAAACCCAACATGAAGCATCGCTTGTTGCAGGAAATGAATTCAATTATGCTTTTAAATCTGCAAAGAGACACAATAGTTTCTCAAATCAAATGGTATAAAGAAAATTATAAAGGCACAAACTTTAAAGAGACTTGTACAATTTGTTTTGAAGATGATGTTGATAAAATGTTTTCAGTGTATCACTGCTTTCATAGATATTGTTTCTCGTGTATGAAACAGCATGTGGAGGTGAAGCTGCTTAAAAGGAATCAGGAATCCGGAGGTTGATGTCATATTTTGTACAAGTGTGGTGTAAGGTTAATTTGAATAGGTGAAAACTTATTTCTTTTAAGTAAAATTTTTAGTTTGAATTTTGTTAATAAAAGAAATTAATATTAGGAAAGCTTTAAATCTTTATAGTTTAATATGATTCAAATCAAATTAATCAAAATTTGGTAGATTTTAGAAAACTGGTAGTTTTGATTAAAAAAAAAAAAGAAAAAAAGTAATATATGCTGCGTCTATTAAGATAGGGTTATCTTTAGTTTTTGTGACCAGAAATTTTAGATAGATGTGGATGGGTTAATTGTTGATTACTTAATCGCAAAGTACGGAATTCTTTATATATTCTGATGTAGTGAGTTGATCTTTTGGGAAGTTTAAATTCTTGCTATTGGATTATCTCAATTTGTTACATATGGTAATAACATTTTTTGTTAAATTATATATTTGAATTTTGATCTTAATAGTTTATCTGAATTTTAATTGTATTCGCACTTTAATTTTCTGTAAAAGTCTTTATACTTTTCACTTTATCCTAATTAATTTTTTGATATTAAGATATATCTTAACATCGTTTATCCCACGACGGCAGTAACGAAAATGTTTTTTTTTTGGAAAAAGAAAAAGTTTTGTCAAGCTAAAAGTTTTGTCAGTATGATAGCCTCAAGAGTGCGTTTGGTATACATTAAAAGTTTTTAAGGGAATGGAAAAGAAATGGAATGAGAATCATAAAAATGTTTTTGGTATAACAAGGAAAGAAATGAGATAGAATTGTTTGGTATAAAATTTTACATGAAGGAAATAAAAAAATAATAATGCATTTTTATCAAATTACACTTTATTAAAAAATTAAAATATAACAAAACAAAAACAGAAAAAAAATATATGTAAGACGGACTTCTTCCTCACCATTCTTTATCATCATCATCTTCTGCCACCCTCTCTCTCCCTCTCCAGAGTCTTCCCCCTTACCAAGTTACCATTCTTCATCATCATTTTCTTCTCTCTCTCTCTCTCTCTCTCTCTCTCTCTCTCTCTCTCTCTCTCTCCCCCTCCAGAGTCTGATTGCCACTATCGCCACTATAATCGAAGGTCCCATGACCCAACCACTCTCTCTCTCTCTACACTCTTCATCGTTGTGTTGCCACTGTTGTTGCTAGAAAGTAGAAAATGGAAGAGGATAAAACGGTTCAATAATTTGGACCCTATGAAAAGAAAATGCTTTCCATCAGTTTTTTTGAAGGAATCGGCCGTACAATTTGAAGGAAACGGATTGCAGAAAGGAAGGGAATCATGCGCCTAAAAACATACCAAACATCTCCTATGTTGGATTTTATCTCATTTTCTATCTCCTTAGGTTATACCAAACGCGCAATGAAACTAAGTGTGTGTTTGGAAACTCATTGGGTAAAATTGATTTTGAGTAAAATTGATTTTGAGAATTGATTTTGAGCAGAATTGATTTTACATGAACGTGATTTATGTTTGAAAATTGTTATCAGAAAAGTGATTTTGGAAAATGAATTTTGTTTGGATATTAGTTAGTAGAAGCACTTTTGAATGTGTAATTACCACAAAGGGTATGATTTTTATAATGTTTTATTTCATTTGACTATTAGCACTAAAATATTAAAATTTATGAATGTTATAATAAAATGAATTTATTTATATCCAAATTAGTTTTAACTATTTTTAATAATTAGTTAAAGATCACTCTTGGAATTAAAAAAAATAAGATCATCAAACTCACATAAAAAATAATTCAGATAAGCAACTAAATTAAAATTTAAATAGAAGTACATGATCTGAATAAAGTACAGATAATTGTCATTTATTATGCATATGTTCCACAAGTTGATCACGAATAGCATCTCGAATATGATCCATTTCTGATGAAGATGCTAAGTTTAGGGACCGCAAGAAATCTGAATCATCATTGTTACCATTCTCTTCTCCTAGCACATTTCCTTCTTTTGAACGGTTGAATTCAATATCTGTATCAGTGTTTCTTCTGATAAAATTGTGAATAGTCATTGTTGCACTGACTAACTGAACTTGTGTTCTAAATTTAAACTTAGGCATATTTTTCAAAAGTGCAAACCTGTTCTTCCATACTCCAAAAGTTCTTTCAATAGTGGTTCTCAAACTTGAATGGTAATAATTAAATACCTCATTTTTGTTCTGAAATCTAAATAAACGTTTAAAATCAGGTATGTGATAACGCTCACACTTGTACGGACCGATATATCCAACTGGTGTTGGATAGCCAGCATCCACCAAATAATATTTACCTACAAAAATAATAAAATAATTATCAAACAATGCCTAATCTAAAATAAAAATCAATTTACAGTTATAATAACTGATATACCTGGAGGTGGATGTGGAAAATTCATTTTAGGCGTCGTCAGAGCATGTTAGAAAACACGAGCGTCATGGGCGGGGCCTTCCCATCCTGGCAAAGCGAAGGTGAAACACATATCCCAATCACATGCAGCCATTATATTTTGTGTTGTAACTCCTTTTCTTCCGATAAATCTTGGTTGGTCACTAGCGCTGACCACACAATGAACATGAGTTCCATCAATAGCTCCTATGGCATCCTTGAAAAATGGCCAGTATCGTCGATCATTTCGTATTTTTAACGGGATCTCACGAAATGTACGATCTTGTGGCCTAATATATTTGAAAGACAATTTCAAGCAAGCAGCTAAGACTGAATGAATATGTCGACTAATAGTTTCTCCTGAATGCTGAAACCTCTCTTGTAACAGTCTATTTCCCACTCCATGGCCAACCATGTGTAGAAACATTGCAACCATCTCTTGAATTCCCATTCGTGTGGTGCCCTTTAGACCACATTCATTTAATTCTAGACATAACTTATGGAATACATGTTTCTCCATACGAAACATCTCATGGCAACGAATAGGATGCCCATTTATTATTTCTAGAACCCATGCATGACCAGTTTGCTCAGTTGTTCTACATGGTTGTTTACATAAATAAGTGGTTGCATATTGACTAATTAGCACAGTTGTAGCGACATATTCTTTCATATCATCGTCATCGATGAGATAACTTGCTATTTCATCCATGTCTATTTCATGATCATCCATTTATACCTATTAAAAATAAAAAATTAGATAGACGTACAACATGAAATACAACATAATTTGACAACATAATTTATGAATGATGAAATACAACATAAAAAGACAACATGAAAATTAATATTCATAGAAAATGATATCCAATGACATAATTCGAATATTTCTCGACATAAAAAAACATAAATGATAAAAAACAACTTGACACACAACTACTAATGAATCCAACATAATACTAGACTAGTCCTTCGGGTAATTCTCTGGGTTGGATGATGTACGTCGAAGCCAATCCACTAACTGATCATTAGCATTTGCCTTCCTCAACGCCACAAATGCCTCCCTTGCTTTCTTACTCATAAGTAAATTAATACATTTGGTATGAAGTTCTAGATCATTAGCAATTTCAGGTATATTGACAAGTTCAGCTATAACTTCACCAATAGAGGCACCAGGGGCGTTAGCATGGCGTGAGCAACATGTATCTGCCATGACACTCACTGCATCCGCTATCTTATAAGCAGCAGGCAGTTTAGCTTTGTCTCTTTGTTCACTACAACTAGCCCTCTTCCTTTTATCCCCACTCCTCTGGCTTATAGTGCCTGGAGAGGTATTTAAGTTGATATTTCTCATCTCAGTTGTTGCTCCACCACTGAGATCTTCCTCACTATCCCCCGAACCTTCCTCCAAGTCCATAGTAATATTGTCCAAAGATGGGCGATATCCATCATCATCGTTAAACCCATGAGGCAATACCCCTGATGATGGTGCCCAAGCATACTCTCCAGTGGCTACCACGTCCTTAAACAATGAGGTTAACTCATGGGAAAATGGTAGGCCCTTGTGTCTAAACTTGCCATATTGAGGATTTTCCTGTATATTATTAGAAATTGTCATCAGAACACAATACATTAGGGGGAAAAACTCTATAAGTTAATCCTTTTTAATTTGAAACATACCAATTATTTTTTCTCCCACCATTCATCAGGAGCATCAACGGTGTTCTTGATATTGTCCCACCCTAATCCGGTTTCATGTGCAAATAGTTTATACCATGCTTGCCACTCTTTTCTTAAACTGTCAAATTTATTTTTCAACTGGGATCTAGTATAATTCCTTCCACTTTGGTCGTTGAACTTAGCTAAAACACTTTTCCACCCCCTTTTGGTAAGACTAGTTCCATTACGCTCTCCTTTGTACAGTTGTCTAGGCAAGCTCTAACAAAATATTCAGTTGTCTTCACATCCCAATTAGCCTTTGCTTTGTCACTTGGAGTAGAATCTACAATGGCTTGCTTCTTTTGGGAACTCATGTCTATTAATCACATATACAATCATAAGAGTTAACTCATTTTCTAATTATATATTAATTAATTATATATTAACTAATTGGTCATTAACTAATTATATGTTAACTAATTAATTATTGACTAATTATAGAGTAACTAAAATGATTAATTAAATATATATTATTCAAAATTGTTAATTATATTAACTAAGTGGTCACTAGCTAACTACATATTAATTAATTATATATTAACTAATTATATATTAATCAATTGGTCATTAAATAATTATATATTAATTAATTATGTATTGACTAATTATATATTAACTAATTGGTCATTAACTAATTATATGTTAACTAATTAATTATTGACTAATTATAGACTAACTAAAATTATTAACTAAATATATATTATTCAAAAGTGTTAATTATATTAACTAAGTGGTCACTAACTAATTACATATTAATTAATTATATATTAACTAATTGGTCATTAACTAATTATATGTTAACTAATTAATTATTGACTAATTATAGAGTAACTAAAATTATTAACTAAATATATATTATTCAAAATTGTTAATTATATTAACTAAGTGGTCACTAGCTAACTACATATTAATTAATTATATATTAACTAATTATATATTAATCAATTGGTCATTAAATAATTATATATTAATTAATTATGTATTAACTAATTGGTCATTAACTAATTATATGTTAACTAATTAATTATTGACTAATTATAGACTAACTAAAATTATTAACTAAATATATATTATTCAAAAGTGTTAATTATATTAACTAAGTGGTCACTAACTAATTACATATTAATTAATTATATATTAACTAATTGGTCATTAACTAATTATATATTAACTAATTAATTATTGACTAATTATAGACTAACTAAAATTATTAACTAAATATATATTATTCAAAATTGTTAATTAATATAACTAAGTGGTCACTAACTAATTACATATTAATTAATTATATATTAACTAATTATATATAATAATTAATTGGTCATTACTAATTAATAATTATATAATCACTACTTATTCAATAACTAATTATTTATTAACTAATTAACTATTCACTATTAATAGATTAACTAAAGTATTAACTAAATATATTAATTATTATTCAAAATATATATTATTCAAAATTAACAAAAATATATATTATTTTAAAAAAGGCATGACAGACCGATACTCCATGGCCGCACTCTGCAATGAAGCTACAGTAAGGGACTCATTCTCGACAAACCCAGAATCAAGCAAAGCATAACGCATACCATAACCGACGGTGGAGAACACGCAGACCCGACGCCGGAAAAGGTGAGCCTTGCCATTTCCGAGGCCAAACTCATCTCTCCAGCGACGGTAGCGTGGAACGCAGGGAGGAAAAGAAAAACAGAGCAGCACAGAGTATACCCGGGAAGAACACATACCAGAGGAGGAGACTCGGAAGCTTGAAGGAAGGCACAGTACGAACGCACAACACACAGAATACTCGAGGAAGGCACAGCATGAACGCCCCACTGCAGCGGTCACCGGCGTTGGAAACTCATAGCGCAAACTGGTGTTCAGTGTTTTTGAAGAGGAAACTCAGAGCGCAAACTCAGAACGCCCCTGGTGTTCAGTTGTTTTTGAATTGTTCAGTGTTTTTGAATTAAAAGCAAGGGTAGTTGAGGAAAATTATGGAGAAGGCAGAATCGATTTCAATGAGAAGCTCCCCCCTGCCACTTTTGGGACTTTCACGTTTGGAGATTGAAATCAATTTTGGAACCCATGAAGAACGCCTAACCAAACAATTTGCCATTTTAGTGTAACGTGAGTTTAAGCCTCTGATCGCGCGTTTAATGCCCTTCACCGCCGGTCCAAACATGCTCTAACTTGATTGGTTTTACTTTTAAATTTAATATACCAAATTTTAATATAATAATTTAAAATTTAAATGATCCAAAAAAAAATTTGCCAAATTCCCATTTAATAATAATAGAATCTAACTTATTTAAAATAATACAAATTTAACTTGCGTGCATTCAAGATAATATTTATAGTTTTGATATAAAAGGAATAAATGTGTTTTATATGAACTATTTGAATATGGAATCTCTAACTTTCATAAAAAAAATTATGAAATAAAATTAGAGAAAAATAGATACAGATAAGTAGGGACATCTGAGTCTACTCAAGTGAATCTCATATTGTTTGACCAAAAAGTCAATCTCATATTTTTATATACATCTACTTGTTTGGATAAAGTATTTCAAAAGATTCAATTTTAAATCACTTAATATCTTGATAGAAATTTCTTCACAAGTCCGGATTGTCCACTGCACGCAAGAGAATCTTGCATACCGTGGATTAAAAAGTCATGATTATAGCTACGATTATAATCATTGCTATTAAAGTCATGGCTAAAAGTAAATTTAGCCATGATTATACGTGGCTAAAGACTCGCGTGACTCTCATGCGTTTGTAAGTGCAACAGACGATCTGTTTTGTTTCTTCACAGGGAAGATGTCATAGGCAAAAACAAATTCTCATAGAAATACAAATTCATAAAGATTACATGAAATAAATAGGATTCTTTAAATATGGAAATATTTACTATACTTTGGTAATACTAAAAAATTTCAGTACAATCTCTATTTATATTTTGACAAATAAATAATTTTCGCCTCAAGTTTAAGATTTAAGTAATGTTTTAAATTTTGGATCGGTTATTAAACTGGTGAAAACACCAGTTCAAAGTTAATCAGTTTAACCGTAGTTGAACCGATACTAATTAAATATATATATATATATATATATATATATATATATATTAATTTTATATTAATAAATAAGAATTACTCTTCTTTTTTTATAAGCTCTGTCCAGCAAAATTAGCAGATAAGTAAGCTAAAAATTATAGCTTATAACTTATAGTTTAAAGCTAAGCTTATAAGCTAGCTTATTAAATTAGAAATATTTAGTAAAAGTAACTGTTGAAGTAGTTGAAAAGTGTAAAATGATATAAAAGGACATATATTTTTTAATTACAAAATAATTTAAATAAATATATCATTTTTTTGTTTTTAATTAAATTAATTTAAATTTTATATATATATATATATATAATTCATTAAAAATATATATTTATATATTTTTTATATTTTTTATATGTATAATATATTTATATATATTATTATATTTTATTATATTTTATTATATTTATATATATTATATATATAAGGGTATAATGATATGAAATAAGGATATAATAAGTATTTTTTTTTATAAAATAACAAGGGTAAAAAAAGAAGAAAAGTACATAAGCTATAAGCTATTCAAATTAGCTTATCAAAATAAGTTATAAGCTACTAAAATAAGCTCATTTACTGAATAATTTTAACAAACTTATAAACTACTCAAATAAACTATAAAATAACTTATTGGTCATGCCCAACATAACCATAAGCTTTAGTGTGAGGGATTCAACTTCAAGTACGTAAATGCACAAATCAACACATATTCAAAGCTTAAAATATAATTTATATATAGATAAATGCGTTACAATTACATCTGCTGCAAATTTTGCAGACACAAACATGTAAATAATTACACATGTTAATAAAAATGACTTAATTTTGGGTAAATTACTGTTTTCATCTTTAAGAGATGACTCACTCCTGAGTTTACTCTTCCAAAGTGTGCCCTTCTCAAGTGCTCTTCTCAAATTAGTCCCTCAATACTTTTTTTTAAATCGTATTCACCTTTTTTTGGGACTTACACATGTGAATTTAGGTGACCAAATTGAGAAACTAGTCATCTTTCAAAGAAGAGAACAATAATTTATTCTATAATTATACAAAATTGAGCCATGGCTGCAACTAAAATGCATAAGCGAAACACCCGGATGGAGGATATGCTCGTTACCCGCCTCCGATGCCACTATAGCAGCTAGGTCAACAAACTATGATTTTCTGAAGGAAGGTTCAATTATATGCATCTATTATGGCTTTCTTCGATAATTTAATCATTGCTAGGAAGGGCCAAAGACCTCTGTCCTCTCTCTCGGTATAAGCACCATAGATTAGGTCTTGATTTCATGAGCCCTCACCTTTCTTTACATCGCAATTGACGTTTACTGCATATGGTTTACCACTATGACATTGTGATTGTGGTTGGTGTGCTTCTGATTCCATCCGTTGGTGATTTGGATTTGCAGTGATATGGACTCTTCAGGAATTTAGAACTGAAAGATGAGAATTTCCTGTGATAACATATATGAGTCTCTTTTTTTTTGTTTTTTTGTTTTTTGCTATCTCGGATGTACAACATAGAAATCTTGTCTAAACTCTGGTTTCTAGTCGAAAGAAATGAACAGAGTAATCTCTCACTTTTTGTCTTGTCTAAAAGCAATGTACACAGTAATCTCACTCTGGTTTCATAGGCATGAATAAGCATGAAAAAATAGAACCAAAAAAAAAAAGATAAATAGAAAAGATAGACTTAAAAAACCATATAATTTACACATATAAGGTAACCGTCTTCGGAGAGTTTGGGGTGCCTAACACCTTTTCCAAAGTCTAATACTCTCGACCCCATGCGTCTCTGCAAGACCGTTTGCTTTATTAAAAAATTAGGTGACGACTCCTTTTCCTTTTTATTGGTTATCCACCGACGTTGCCTAGGGGTACGCGACACTCGGTATCAGTGTATGCAGGACAGGCAGAAGCAAATTGACAGAATCGACATTTCCAGCACTCATCCTTAGGGGCATAGCTAGCTTCTTCCTCTCCAAGCCAAAACTTGAGACAACTTTGAATTTGATTCTTTAGCCATTTACCATCATATGCGAATTTATCTTCACCAAGCAGTGAATGATCCTTCTGGGACTCGTATCTGCCACGTATCGAACGCAATTGTAACACTTAAAACGGCTACGTAGATTAAGAAAGCCATCATCATACTCATCTTTTTCAGGTCATTTATTTACCCTTTTCATTTTCCATGAAGAATTTTCTAATAGGAGCCATTCTAGGAAAAAGAACTGAAGTCCATTTTCTTTATTATCAACAATCAGAATCAACAATTTGTACTCACCTCAATAGGAGCTGATTATGAGCAGAGGCCAGCGTCCTACACGTATGTTTGTAATACAACACTGCATCATCAAGGGTCTGCTTTTGCCAACACAAAAATAATAATTAAAAAAACTGTAGAAGCATGTCTCACTCATTAATCAAATCAATACTTATTCACCATGATATAGTTGGCCATTTCATAATGGTGATAATTCATTAAACTTAATAGTGCAGTTTCCCATAAGAAACATCAACTGTAACACAAAGGCATAATTATATCAAGCTGTGCTCTAGTTGTGCTTGTTGGGGTTTTTCAGAACTTTTTTTTTAATCCTTGCTTAGTTTATAATTGAAAGGTATTATGCAATAGGGGTCAACTACTCATTTAAATGAATACAATGACCAAGGGAATATTATAAGCTTAGAAACCAATTTTGACTTACCAACACTCTGAATCCAGAGTCACCACTGCTAACTTTTAGATCTTCACAAAGAGTACGTTGAGGATTTAAGCCAAAAAAATCAAAAAACTGTACAGAGGGAAAGTCATGAACAACTGAATTGTCCCACAAATACTTGTAACACATTAACTGAAGCCTGCCAAATTATTAAGAGTAAGATATAAATTAATTAAATGCTTTATTAGCTTGTAATTCAATGTTCCATTGGAATGAAATAAATGCCAGAAGAATAAACAAACCTTCCATTTCTTCTTTGGGGTTCAGAAGGAAGGGTATCTCGGGAACGAGTTTTTGTATCAATTAGTACAGGACTGTTATCACCCAATGTGGACAGCGACCGAATCTCATCGATCACACCCACCAACCATACACCTTCTGCAAAGCCTATTCTGATATCAGAAGCAAGAACACTCCATCATGACCATAAGTGCAACAAATTCCACTAAGGGAAGAATAAGGTAAATCTAAATTAAAGTGTAAATGCTATTACTGGCCAGAATTCACCAAAACCTAATATGTCAATGAAACATTAAAAGCTGATTCACCATGTCACTGTAGCATTTGTCAACTTCAGTAGGTGGGAAATTTGTCTTTTTCCTTAAAACATAGTCTCTAGCTCATGTTTTAATGTTGGAACACAATGCAATTAAACAAATTTTTAGAGCTTCTTAAAACTAAATACAAGAGATGGAGCCGTGTTATCAAAAATTTGATGACTTCTTCTATGAGAGCCAAAACGGTTTCAATAAGAACCTAAACCAATTTCCATACAGATCCAGACAGCATTATGCTGCATAACTTAATACCTCTGGAAATCACTCGGCAGTACACAGAGCATGCACTTTGAAACTATCTGGTAGAGTCCAGAACACAGAAATGAAGAAATACTCTGAAAAATACTGATATTTACTTACAAGAAGACTCAACAATGGTGTTCAAGAGAAATAGACACTCAACACAGCAACAGAAATGGATGAACAGCACCTACTCACTCAATAACAGACTACAGATTCTGGGAACATAAATGAAATGCTGATAAAGCTAGACATTCGAGATGCTAGCAAGCACTCTTCCTGGACACACCTCATGTTTTTCCCATACATTCTCTTTCCTCCAAGGCCACCTTAAGTACTTTTGCACCACCACTATAACTACCAGCTCACAGGTTAGTTACTCTGCCCCTTTTCTCCTCCATTTGCCTCTTCGTCTGTATTCTTAGGCCCACTTCTTCTTTTATACTGTTTTAGGACCACACTATCCTTTCAGAAGGCTACCAACCTGAGGCCAGTTCTATCTTTTACATAGCCTCTTCTTCCTAGGAAACTAGAATAAGCCATCCAAAACGTTATGTATTGCATGTAAAGCTTGACAAAGATACTCATGTCATTTGGCTTAATATCTAAACCAGACAAGAAGGACATGATTGCACAATCACAATCTTATGTTTGAAGTTTTGAACTTTCAGTCCTTCTACAAAAATTATAAGGATCATTGACCATCTGCTCTTGTTTAGGAAAGACTAAATTTACATCTCAACCAAGTAGATCAATCATTCAGATACATTACAGTGCCTTAGCGTAAAAATGTGAAGCACAAACACAAGTTCACAACCAAACCATCATGGGATGTGGTATAAAAACCTAATTAAACTATGAGAATATGAGGATAGACTCAGAAAATGTTAACTTACATTGGCAGTTCACGAGTTACTCCTTCAGACTGTAATTGATTCACACCATTTATGAAATTAATAAACTTCAAGGCCCAAAAATCTTCACGTGATTTGACCTTGACTTCCACTCGTTTTATAACCTGTAAATCAGCATTTATAGACATGACTTAAGAGGATATCAAAGTTTAGCGATGATTAGAAAATGAACTAGGGGGTGTATAACTGATGATTAGAAACTATTGCAAGTACTTCAATTTTATGCTGTTTCAAGAAAAGAATTTATATCCATGAAACACAAGATATTCAATTTCACAATGATCACATAATGTGTTACATGTATAAGCTCACTATTTATCGTAAGAAGAAGTGATTTATTTGACTCTCATCACCCGGTAACTTGAGAGGATTTTTAGTTGCCAAGCTCTTAATAATTTCAATTCAGTTTCAATTAAATGTCCCAATTTGTGTGAAATCCTGTTTTACAGAGTACAATCATTAATTGCCATTGGAATTACATTTTAACCATCATGACATTAGTCACAATTTTTAGTTAAATTAAAATTGATATTGCAGGTAAGTTGACTTAGGTTTAAAGCGAGTCCTATTCTTAAATGACTCGTGCAAATTAAGAGGATAAGATGCCCGAAGTAAGAATTCAAGTAATCAGGATTTGATAAATAGTAAACTACCTCTTCTTCAAGTTTAATGTGTCGAGCAATACCAGCTCTCATAGCTTCAGTGGTCTTCTGTGCTCCGTAAAGAAGAGTAAATTCCATTTGTTTTTGGCACCATTCCTGTTACAACATTTAATAAACCAATGTTAAGACGACTGCAACCCTGATTCCACGAAATGGACACAGCAGTGCATAGCATGTAGCATCAATAAAATTACAAATTTAAGAAGTATTTTATATAAAAGCAAAAGGATGACACCAGTTGAGAAATCATATAACGTTACATTTAGGGAAAATGTAGATTTCGGTCAAACATGCATTAATTATCTGGAATCTGAATCAATGACTAAATAGTTGAAATAGGTCTTTTTTCCGGCGCCGGGGGGGGGGGGGTGACAAATTCTATCTCCTCCTATTTATTATTCATATGGATAATCGGAAAACCCAAAATAAGTTCAATTCACAACCCAGCACAGACAAGATAGAAAATTTGATACCGTAGATGTAATATCAGTGACAGCCAAGCCCCTTTTTTTCCTAAAGCGGAGCAGATACGACTCAGTCACTCTGCTCCTCTTCTGGGAGTTCACCAAATTGCCGGAATCCTCAATGTCAAGTTGGGCACACTTGGATAACCTCCTTTTGGACAGAAGTATAATAGATTGAACGGGGGATTTGGCATTTCTGCTAACCTGAGGGGAAAGAGAGGGTGAAGGTAAAGAATGGAGAGCGGAAAAAGTGAGAGAACGAGCAGAAGCTAGAGCAAGAGCAGCTTCAATGAGGGCCATCTCTTCATCGCTGACGATCTCGATTGGGATGTCGGGAGCATTATCGATCTTCTTAGCCGGTAAGTCGGAGAATGCTTCGCCCATGTGGCTGAATCAGCAAGGTCGTGATCAAATGACCGTTGGAGTGGCCACGGTTGATGGAGAAGCAATGTCCTGATTGGGAAAACTTGCTAAGTGTGTCAAGGCCGATGTGGGTGGATGAATGGTCTAGGGCTGTGGGCATTTTGGTCCCTTTGGAATTGGGCAATTTTTTTCTTTTTAAATTCTTTTTCAATTTTTTTCTTTATTTAGTAGCATTTTTTTCTTTTACATACAATTTTCTTTAATTTGTACAAAATACCTCTGGTTAATCATTAGTTAAATTACTAACAGTTCAACATGTCCATAAGAGTAAGGTTATATTTGGTAAAAATAATTTATAAAGTAATTGAAAGCTTAAAAACTCATTTTTTAGTTGAAAAGTTAAAAGTTGTCAAATTAACTTATTGAATTAAAAATATTTAATAAAAGTAGATGTTAAATTTGCTGATAAATATAAAATGACATAAATAACATATATTTTATAATCTTACAATAATATAAATAAGCATATCTTTTTTTGTTTCTTAATGAAATTAATTTGAATTATTATATATATAATTAATTAAAGATATATTATTATATTTTTATAATATATATTATATAAAATATATTATATATAAAAGAGGACGAACGCCACGGAAAAACAAAGGAGCATGTATATGAAACAAAGAGCATAATGGAAATTTTTATAAAATAATAAGGATAAATAGGATATAAGTTATAAGCTATTCAAATTAGCGTTTTAAAATAAGTTATAATCTATTAAAATAAATTCATTTATCAAACACCTCTAATAAATTTATAAACTAGTCAAATAAGTTATAAACTAATTTTTTGGTACGGCCAAACAAGCCTAAGTCACCTCAGATGAAAAAAAAACTATCTAGGTGTCATCTAAATTGGCATTAAGGATATTTTAGTCATTTTATCTCATCATCTTCTCCACACCCCCCGCCCCCAAAAAAACCCCAAAACTTCATCTTTCTTCATGTTGAAATTGTATGCCCCCAAATTCAATTACTGGAACAATTTGTTACCATAATGGGCAACAACCAATCACAAGATCTTCTTGACATCCATAATCCATGAATGAGATAGCACCTGTGGCTCCTTTCAACCTAAATTAAAAACCATTTACACTTACAGAAAGAAAAACATTTGCACTATGTCAAGAAAATTAGCAAAAGGCAAAATATAGAAGACCAAATTTGATGCCCAAATTCTGATGAAGAAGGAAATGTAAATATCGACAATGGTTAGAACTTAGTTTTAGTAAGATTCCAACAATGGAAAATAAGGGTTAATCGGAAAAAATGAAGCTTTGACATGGATTCCTTCTCTACAATCTTCGTCCCTATTCATTTCCCTTTGCATTCCCATCTTCGAGATGAAATGTGAGTCTCTCTGATTGTGCTTTGTGGAATGGCCATGGAGAGGGATGGATTTTTCATTCCTACTATTATTAGACTGCTTTTCAGAGTAATGGCTTCCTTTTTTCTTACATTTGAGTTAGGCAGAAAAGATGATGATGCAAAGAAGAAGGGAATGGTTATAATGACTAAAATATCCTTAATGCCAATTAAGATGACACCTTATTAGAGTATATAATAGATGACACGTGTAGCTTCAGTAGTGACGTATATGAAACATGTAGCTTTAGTAGTGATGTGGCACTTTGATCAGGACTTTGTTAATACTTCAGTTAATTAGTTGTTAGTCAGTTAAGTTACTGTTAGTATTTAGTTACACTGTGAAGCTTATAAATGCATGTACAATAGTCATTAAAATCATTAGAATATATTCATTCATTCTTAAGTCTATGTTACTGTTCTCTTTCTTTGCCTTTCGTTACATGGTATCAGAGCTGAACAATCAGGAGACCATGGAAAATGCTAACATCTCCAGCACTTCTCCGAACATATCTCTAACAATTTGGATGAAAAGAATTTTCTGGTCTGTAGGCAGCAGACCCTTGCAACCATCTGTGGACACGAATTAGAGAAATTTGTTGACATTGATGTAGAATGGCCACAAAAATTTGCAAACACAGAAGAAGAATTGACTGGCAAAGTCAGCTATGAATATCTGGCATGGATTCGTTAGGATCAACTACTTCTCTCATGGTTATTGTCCTCCATGAGTGAAAGCATGTTGACACAGGTTGTTGGGTGTGAGACGTCATGTAGTGTATGGGATCGAATTAGAGAATTTTTCATTTCACAAAATAGAGTGAAGATAAGGCAGTTTAAGGTTGAGCTTCGCAACATTCGTATGGGAGATTAGTCGATGAATGAGTATCTCCTAATAATTAAAGCTATAGTTGACTCACTGATCTCTATTTGTAACAAAGTTTCTCAGTCTGAGCATATCACAGCAATATTTGATGGTTTGAGTGAGGAGTATGATCCTTTATTATGTCAATTAATACAAGGCTTAAACCATGTTTGATATCAAAGGTAGAAAGCCTATTGATAGCATGGGAGGTTCACCAAGAAAAGCACAACAACATCAATGCTACAAGGGAGAAGGCCTCTACTAATGTTGCTAGCATCGAGAATAAGGATAAAGCAGTAGCTAGCACTAACAAGACTATTCCTAATAACAATAGCCAAGGTGGTTTTCATGGAAATAATCAATATAATGCCAAAGGAGGAGGAAGAGGTAGATTCAGAGGCAGAGGGAATAGAAATGGTGGCAGAGCTATATATTGTCAGCTCTATAATAAGCCAGGTCACACGGCTTTCCAATGTTATCACCAATTTAATCAGCATTATCAACCTCAGAGTTCACCACAGTTCCAAAGGCCCTCCTCTGTTAATGTTACCACATTGTATGCTGGACTAGAAAACAATTTTAAGCAATGACGGTATCCGGATCTAGGTACGTCCAACCATATTACATTAGATTACAACAATCTGATGGAAAGGAATGAGTACAACGATCCTAGGCAAGTTCATATTGGTAATGGTAAAGGTTTGAATGTCAAACACATTGGACATTCTTTTGTTAAATATCTTTTTGATTCCAAAGTTTCTTTAGCACTTAATAATATTTTTCATGTGCCACAAATTACAAAGAATTTGATTAGTGTTTCTAAACTAGCAAAAGACAACAATGTCTTCTTTAAATTTCATCCCTCTTACTGCCTTGTGAAAATGCAAGATACTAATCAAGTGGTTTTGGAAGAGACTCTTGACTTAGATGGCTTATATCAATTCAACAAGTTTTGCCTACAACACCTCCCAAATTCCCAAGATACACATCATTCTCATTCCTCCCAAACCTGTTGACCCTAAGGCTATATGCCATAAGTTTTGATGATGACAAATGTATTTGAATAGTAGCATTGATATATATAAAGATTAATTATCATATATATATGCTACAAGTACTTAAGCATGATTATGTTATTTAATATATATGTTGCATATATTGAATCATGCTATTAAACTAACCATTGGGTTTGCAAGTAAGATATATTTTATAGGTTGGTTCAAAACAAGAAGAGTGAGCATTGTATTGAAGAACAAGGAAAAGTAATATCATGCTTCACTCAAGGAAAACAACATGTAAGGATGAAGCTCCAAGAAATGAAGAATTAGAAGATTTGAAGTCTTGGAAGCTTGGATGCATCAAGATAGCCTATGTGTTTACATTAGGTATATTTTAATCTCATTTGATAGTAGACTCAAAGATCTTTCCAAAGGTATATTATTTATTGAAAACGGAGTCCAAATGAGAAATATATGACTATTTAAAATATAGTTTGAAAAACTGAAAGTTGATTATTCTGTTCTGACCTATAGTCAGTATTTTGATTATATCTTTTAAAAGAGAAATATTTTTTGAGTAAAACTTAGTTCATTTGAAACTAGACTCCAAGAGATTTCCAACGGTATATTATTTGTTTAAAACGGAGTTCAAATGAGGGAGTTATGAATTTTTAAAGAAAGCTCAAAATCTGGACTGCACTATAAGTGCTGTAACGGCTATATAACGGCTATATAACGGCTATATAACGGCTAGTTTTGTAAAATCTTATATATATGACCTTAGATACACGATTTTGAGCAAGAACAAAGTCCTACAATGTGATATTAACTTCTTCTATCATCTTTGAGAGAAAGGAAAGCATTCTTGAACCAAATCTTGCATATTCTCTATCATTAGAGTTATTAGAGCTTCATTTGTTTTCATCTACTCTTTAGAGAGAGTTTCTTTGTATTGTTGATTCAACACATATATTATTCTGAGTTGAGGTTCGCAAGTACCGGTGTTGGAAGAACTTGCTTTGGGTTGAGGAGGAGCCCGGATTCATAAATTCTCCATTGTGGTTTCGCAAATACCCGGATCGAATTTGCATGGTTGTAGTGGTTTGCAAGTACCCGGATTAAACTTGCAATTATAGTGAAAATACTCAAGTGGTCTCTTGAGGACTGGATGTAGGCTTGGATTAGCCGAACCAGTATAAATCTCCGAGTTTTCTTTCTCTATCCCTTACTCTTTAATTTGTGCATATTGATATCTATTCTTTAATTCCTTGATCTTTATAATTATTTATCTTGACAGCACAATGATTTTCTGTATTGTATTTATTATCCTAAGCATTGTACTTTTACAGAAAATCATTTTAACTTCCAATTAATTCTTGTGAAAAATTTATAAAACCCAATTCACCCCCCCTCTTGGGTTCCAACCATTACTTTCAATTAGTATCAAAGCTTGGGCTCTTGATTTAAGACTTAACCGTCTAAGAGTAAATATGGTTGGATCTACTGAGTGGTTTATGTCTGAAAATTGTTCTTTCACAGAACCTCCAATTTTTTATGCTAATCATTTTCAATATTGGAAGTATGAAATGAAAATTTTTTTAATTTCAGTAAACCATAAACTCTGGGAAATTATAGAAAATGGTTTTTATATGCCTGTCAAGGAAGAACAAGGAAAATACATTCCAAAACCCAAGAGTGAATGGAATGATACTGAAAGAAGTTTAGTGCAACTCAATGCTAAGGCAAAATTGATTATTTCTTGTGCATTGAGTCAAGATGAATTTTTTAGAATTTCCAATTGTGCAACTGCTAAGGAAATGTGGGAAACTTTAGAAGTTGCATATGAGGAAGATCTTGTTGCAATGGAATTAAAGTCTAGAAATCTCATTAATGAACTTGATATCGCTCAAATGAAAAATTGTGAAACCATTAATGAGATACGACTTGTGCTTAATCAATTGCAAGCTCTTGGTGTTGAACTTACAGGAAAATCTCAAATCACCAAGGAGATAGAAGAAAAAGAAAAAGGAGAAAAAGAGAAACCACAACCAAAAACTGAATCATCAAAGAAAGCTTACCTATCTTCCATTTGGGGAAATAGCAATTCCGATGAGGAGAACACAAATGAAGAAGCCAACACTTGTCTTGTGGCCAGAGATAAAGATGAGGTAAATTCATTTGACTACTCTTTTGAAGAATTACAAGATGCCTTTGATGATTTACATGAAGAATCTCTTATGCTTGCAAAGAAACTAAATATTTCAAAACAAAAAAACTCTTCTCTTGAAAATGAGTTGGAAACATTGAAAAACGAATTTTCTATTTCCAAGGAAGAGAATTTTGTTTTTAAAAATCAAAACAGAACTTTGCAAGAAGAGAATTTGATTTTAAAGGCAAATATCTCTACCAACAAAAATTGCTTTTGTACCAAGTGTGATTCCTTGAAAAAGGAGAATGAGGATCTTAAAAACACACTTAAAAAACTTTCTCAAGGTAGAGAAATTCAAAACTCTTCTGTTGAGAAACAAAGTAGTAGCTTTAACAAAATTGGTTTTGTTCTTAACAAGTCAAATCAGAAATATTTCGAAAACTACTTTGTTCCTACAAAAATGTCCAAAAGTCCACCTTGCACTTGTTTTTATTGTGGACTGAAAGGACACAAGTCTTACTCCTGTTTTTATAAGAAAAATCTTGTTCATGGAGTAAAAATGAAATGGGTTCAAAAAGGACCTCATGACCCAGGCAAACCCAAAAAAATTTGGGTATCAAAGACAAAGGATTAATTTGCAGATTTGCCTCGAAGCAAGGAGCAGAAATAACTTTTCAATGGCTACATCATTCAAACTCCACTCTCTTGCATCAAAAGGAGGCAATGGATAAGTAAACATATAAGCTGGAATGCATTGTAAGAAATTTGACTGATATGTTTACTGCTCTTTAATGCTTTTGTCTGTTCTCTAATATGCATTACATCTATCCTTGATACTCATGCATGCTATATCTGAAAACAATTGTTAGGTGTGCAGCTTATAAATTCGAATTTTGTTTTGAGCTAAAATCTTTCTTCCAAATTTTGCTCAAACTATCCTTTTTACCGCATCATGAAAACTTGCTTCCATTACACGCACATTTTTCTTGTCTTCACAACAATAAGATTACTCCTACCCATAATATTTATCCTTGTTGTAATCTTATTTAAATATTTTCAATGAAATCAAATTTATTGCAAAATTGCATTTCATGGAAGCATAGCACTTTTATTAATATGGCATATCTTGAACATAACGTTGCTCCTAGTGCTCGAGATTTATTTGAACATCAAAGTGCTCCACCAAAAGTGTTTTGCAGGAGTTAATCCTCAAAATTATCCTCTAAAGCACATTCTTTCCTCTGCTCTCCGAAATCAGTAAGATTTATAGTTTTGAAGTTGGTTGGTCGACCAACGCTCCTATCAGTAGTCGACCAACGAAGCCTACATTGAACCAATGCTTGATAGATCTTGCAAATAATCAATCAATTAAGATCATTAAAATTGTAAGAAGACAGGATCGATCAAAAGAAGAGCAATGAGCAAAACAAGGATATCAAAATCTTGAAGAGGAACTTCAAGAAGCAACAAAAGTTTGTCAAAATTGATGAGTATCTCTATCCTTTACTTTTTCATTATTTAATTGAATGATACTCCTTGATCTCAATTGTACATTCTGGCAAATTTTTTTTTGTCATACTTTCATTGCAATGACATATTGTTTTCTGACATCTTACATACTTGATCACAACATGACATATAAAAATATGTTAAATACTTAAATTATTTTTTTTAATACATCATGGTTTGAGCATTATACATATCATCTCTTTTACATAAGCTGTAACTTATGAACCATTGTTTATGGATTATAGTTTATATCTGATTATATCTTATTAATCCATATTACCTCAATTATGTTACTACATACTCTGATTATAATATGTTTTATCTTGAGTAAGTATGTAACTTGCTTTTGCTTTGAAATGATGATATATATATCCATGTCAGAAAATTCTTTCTATCTTTAAAATGGATATATATTTTTCAAAATATATATATCCTTCTATTGTACAAAATTTGTGCGGCTGATTTTCTTTATCTTTCTTTATTATTATAATTTTTTTTAAGTACCGTCATCTGAAAGAAACCACTTGCATTAAAATAAAAAAAAAAACAAACCGAAGGATTACATTGCATTAAAAAAAAAAAGGGAAGGTTTGCTCATAGATGAGCAATCTACAGGCGAGGTGGTCTCGGATTAGGTGGGTTGTATTGAATCATCACCCCTCGGCCATTCCTTGGAGCAAGAGACTAAGCAATGTCACGGAGGGTAGTGTAAATCCCATTCATACAATCAACACTTCTTTGTTGTTGATTGCAGAAGCATTGGGTAGACCAATAGAAGAACCTATCTATTCTTGAAGTCAGTGCCGCATTGTTGCGTTTAGCTAACTTCTCCTGGTCCTCTATCATCTTCTTGAGTTTCTTCACCTCCTGCTCCAGACAAGCAATTTTGTCTTCTGACGTATGGCCTGTACTAATCTCCTCAGCTTCTTCGATCTTCATCTTCTTCTTTTGGTTCTCTTGAGATTCCTCCAAAGGTCTTTTGCCTTTGTCCTTGCCTAGACTCAAGTTTAAGTCGAGCTCTTCCTCCCTTGCCTCTACTGTGAGATCAATGAACTTTCTTGCTACCATGGTTTGGAAAATTCAGAAATTTTTGTAGGAGTATGAAGAGAGAGGAATGTCAGAAAGTTATAGGCTCAGAGATGAATACTCTTTGTGGTGTGGTAATTGAGAACTCTGGGGCAATCTTTATAGAGAGAAAATTATGACTAAGAGCCAAAGAAGATATCTCTTCGCCGTACCCCTACACGCTCATCCTATGGATTTCTGCAAGCTGGAAGGCAGAAGTCTAAAGTACGCATGCACACCGACAACGCGTCACATTAATGGCAAAACCACGAAAGTCAATTTTCGGTGGATTTGCGGCTGATTTAATTTGTTTTGATTAGAAATTTTAAGGATTCAGAACCGTATCACTCTGCTTTGTTGTGTTGTTCTTGAGAGCATACATGATTACATCATGCTGTGATTATATGTATCTAAGAACATTTGTTGTGTATGCTATTCATGCATCATGAGCGAAGGCTATGGCTAAGAATAATATTTCATGATTCCACATGCACTCATACAAAATGAGCTGTCAAAATTTTTACATGTACTCATCCTCAAGATACATATATAAATTCATTTTGAATGGGTATATAAATTGCTTCCTTTGTGCTGAAATTTATCTTATCCTTTATGAAGCAAATTTGTTTTGAAAAAGGACTTTAAAAATACTTCTGTTATGTTAATATGTTTTATCATATGAAGCAACATTCTTTTTGAAAAAGAAAAGATTTTAAAGATCTCTTTTGTTGTAGATAACAAAAGGGATGAAAAATATTGATGTTTCATATATGGATTATGAACTATATGCTTGAATATATCTTATTACACTAATCCATATATATTGCTTCCTTAGATGAAACGTTTCTAAATTCCTTCGAAGCAAAATGTTTTAGAAAAATATCGTGAATCTCTTGAATTGCTTCGACAATGCTGAGATTGCTTTGCCATATTGAAGCATTATCTGTTTTGAAAAGAAAAGGATTTGAGTATCCTCATTTTAAATCACTTTTGCTATATGTTGAAATAATTTTATGCATATATGCAGAAATTGTTTTTCAGAAATCTTGAAAAATATTATTATTCGATTTATGGATTATGATTAATATTCTTGTTTATATCATGCTTTGCTAATCCATATATCATACTTCTGCTGTGTGCTGTAAATATTTCTATCATATGGCAGCAAATGATGTTTTTTTTTCAAAGAGTTTAATTTTTCTGCTATTTACTAAAAATGCCTCTTCATAAACAAGCAGAAATCATTTTCAATGAAAATATTGCAGAAATTTCTTCAAAAATCTTACTTCAAAATTCTGCAATCAAAAACTGAATTTCCTTTATAATGATTTGGACAATCTTTTTCAAAGGAAAAATGTTATGAAATTCAGGGGGAGCTTTGTCTCACTTGAATGTATTTTTTTTGAAAAAGAATATATCTTGAAAAATTGGATATTCATTATTCATTATTCTTTTTCAAATTATGCAAGGTTTAAGGGGGAGCCTAAAACTCTTTCAAGTTTTATCTTTTGGCTCATTTCATTTGACATGAGAAAAATTTTTCTAAAATTTTCTTTTTACATGTCAATGAAATCAATGATAAGTTTTGATGTATCCTTACCCCATACTATATTGACATCTTCTGACATCCTGACTTAAAGAAGGTATGTGCTTTAACTTCTATATATTGTGTTCCTTACACCTTTTTGTTGATGTCAAATAGGGGGAGAAGAAACAATAGAAAAATATGTATAGGTGCTTATACCATTGCATTCATTATCTTGTGATACATATTTTTCTATGGTGATTTGTCATCATCAAAAAGGGGGAGATTGTTAACCCTAAGGCTATATGCCATAAGTTTTGATGATGACAAATGTATTTGAATAGTAGCATTGATATATATAAAGATTAATTATCATATATATATGCTACAAGTACTTAAGCATGATTATGTTATTTAATATGTATGTTGCATATATTGAATCATGCTATTAAACTAACCATTGGGTTTGCAAGTAAGATATATTTTATAGGTTGGTTCAAAACAAGAAGAGTGAGCATTGTATTGAAGAACAAGGAAAAGCAATATCATGCTTCACTCAAGGAAAACAACATGCAAGGATGAAGCTCCAAGAAATGAAGAATTAGAAGATTTGAAGTCTTGGAAGCTTGGATGCATCAAGATAGCCTATGTGTTTACATTAGGTATATTTTATATAGGCTAGTATACTTGTGCAACTCAATGATTTAGATTTGCATACATTGGCTCAATTATTTTGAACAAAAAGATAGTGAGATATGAAATTTTACAAAAGTTAGTTTTTGACCTTTGGTCACTCTTTATATCATATCTCATAAACGAAAAATCATTTTTTTCAAGTATCTTAATCTCATTTGATAGTAGACTCAAAGATCTTTCCAAAGGTATATTATTTATTGAAAACGGAGTCCAAATGAGAAATATATGACTATTTAAAATATAGTTTGAAAAACTGAAAGTTGATTATTCTGTTCTGACCTATAGTCAGTATTTTGATTATATCTTTTAAAAGAAAAATATTTTTTGAGTAAAACTTAGTTCATTTGAAACTAGACTCCAAGAGCTTTCCAACGGTATATTATTTGTTTAAAACAGAGTTCAAATGAGGGAGTTATGAATTTTTAAAGAAAGCTCAAAATCTGGACTGCACTATAAGTGCTGTAACGGCTATATAACGGCTATATAACGGCTAGTTTTGTAAAATCTTATATATATGACCTTAGATACACGATTTTGAGCAAGAACAAAGTCCTACAATGTGATATTAACTTCTTCTATCATCTTTGAGAGAAAGGAAAGCATTCTTGAACCAAATCTTGCATATTCTCTATCATTAGAGTTATTAGAGCTTCATTTGTTTTCATCTACTCTTTAGAGAGAGTTTCTTTGTATTGTTGATTTTGATCAACACATATATTATTCTGAGTTGAGGTTCGCAAGTACCGGTGTTGGAAGAACTTGCTTTGGGTTGAGGAGGAGCCCGGATTCATAAATTCTCCATTGTGGTTTCGCAAATACCCGAATCGAATTTGCATGGTTGTAGTGGTTTGCAAGTACCCGGATTAAACTTGCAATTATAGTGAAAATACTCAAGTGGTCTCTTGAGGACTGGATGTAGGCTTGGATTAGCCGAACCAGTATAAATCTCCGAGTTTTCTTTCTCTATCCCTTACTCTTTAATTTGTGCATATTGATATCTATTCTTTAATTCCTTGATCTTTATAATTATTTATCTTGACAGCACAATGATTTTCTGTATTGTATTTATTATCCTAAGCATTGTACTTTTACAGAAAATCATTTTAACTTCCAATTAATTCTTGTGAAAAATTTATAAAACCCAATTCACCCCCCCTCTTGGGTTCCAACCATTACTTTCAAAACCAAGCCAAGCAAAATAGCTCTACTGTTTTACTATCTCAGAACTCATGTTCTCTTCCTAGCAAATTGACTGGATGGCATTGTAGGTTAGGTCATTATAATCTCAAAATTTTTCACAACACACTTAAATAATGTAATATCAGTATTCCGAATAAAGACTGCTTTCACTTATTCCCTGCTTGTGCCCATGGCAAATCACAGAAAATTCCATCCCCACCCTTCTCAAATGTATATGCTAAACCTCTTGAATTGCTCTACTATGATTTGTGGGGACCATCCTTGGTTCCCTTTACAAATGGTAATGTGTATTACTTAAGCATAGTGGATGCCTTTTCACGCTTTACTTGGTTGTACCCCATCAAGAAAAAATCTGGCACATTGGAAACATTTACACACTTCAAAAGTCTTATTGAAAACCAACTAGGTACCACCATAAAAACCATTCAATCATATTGGGAGGGGGAATTTAGAGCTTTTTAGTCTTTTCTCAAAAACCATGGGATTCAACATCAAATTACTTGCCTACATACACACCAAAAAAAAAGCACAATTGAGTGAAAACACAAACACATTGTTTAGGTGGCCCTGTCTTTACTTTCCCAAGTTAAACTTCCTCTCAAATTCTGGGAGGATACCTTTCTCACATTTATATATATCATAAAGTCTCCTCTTTTCATGCTTTTCAATGTTTAACCTAATTACAATTTCTTATGGATCTTTGGCTGTGCACGCTATCCCCTTCTAACTCCTTTTAATAGACACAAATTTGACTTAAAAAACACATAATGCATTTTTCTGGATTATAGCCCACAACACAAGGGCCATAGATGTTTGGACAGGTTTGGAAAAATACACATCACTAGAGATGTAAAATTTGATGAAGAATCTTTTCCATATGCAAAGTGGCATCAGTCAAAGAGTTCTGCTTCAACTTCATTTTCCATTGCCTCTACTTTGTCTCTACCTTCTGCATCTCCACCATTAGTTAATGCCCAATCTATTTTACATTATAAACATTTATCTCCATTAGGCCCCACTAACACTAACGCATTGCAGGATGCAGCAAGGCCATCCCAACAAAATGATTCCACTGCTTATTGACCCCATTGCATTTAAAGCAAATATTTGAATTTTGATGATTAACTGACAAATCAAAATTGTATATTCCTTGGTATATTAATGTCTATGTTTTCAAGAATATGACTAAAGACAAAAGGGCATCAAAGATCTTGAAGAGAAGTTATCTTTTTATTTGTCTTAGGATATTTTTGTAAAAAGCTTTTGAAAGGCATGAATTTTTTTAAAACCCTTGAGAATGTTTCAAATAATTTTAACTAAGTTGAAAATGAATAGAAAGGATATTAAGCCTTAAAAGATAAAAAGCTTTTGAAAAACCAAGTTCCAGTTATTACCAGTCGACTGATACATGTATACTAGTTAACTAGTTGTCCACTGGTTGAATTTCAGCTAAGGGTCAATAAGCTTGTCAATCGACTTCTATCCATCAAGCAGTCGACTAGTTTGCTTCTGTTTAAAATTTATTTTGAGCTCCAATAACCACCAGTCAACTAGTACTCTTGTAGCAGCCGATTGATAGACTCTGGAACAATTTAAATTTAAGTAATAGAAGGCTACCAATCAACCAATAGGCATGTAGCAGTCGACTGTCTCTTTATTAATGTGTGCCAGTGGACTGTTGGGGTCTTATCAGTTGACTGCTAGCATGATGACATTAGTACCAACGACTATTTTCTGAAGATACTTGTTGATATCATCCTTGATTCACTTCCAACAGATTTGTTACATCTTGGGCTATATATATTAACCTTAGATGGTGTCGAATCAAGAATAATACATTCCCTTTTGCATCTAAATCTTAAAAAGTCAATTCTTGCTAATCATTTGTTTCTCAAGAGCTTTTCACTTGTATACCTACTCCGTTTTTAGAGTTATTTCTGATTATTCATCTTTTCTGATTGTATTGTTCAAGGAAGGGTTCCTTGAGGTTGTGTTTGAGTGAAAACACATTGTAAGGGGGAGAGACACCTTTGAGAAAAAAAAGTTTTCTGGTGCAGTAGCTTGCAAGTGGCCAATTTATGTAAACTTGTGATTAATAGTGAAATACTCAAGAAGTTGTTTTAAGTACTGGATGTAGGTTTGGTTTAAGCTAAACCAGTATAAATACTTGTATTAATATCTCTTTCCCTTATCTCTTTAATTCCTTAAAGTTTTATTTTTGATTATTTGCACTCCATATTCATTCTTCTTAACATTGCTCTGTTTCTTTACAGTCATAACTATTTGGCTTTGGTTTCAAAACTTCTTGAACTTCTAACAAGTTTTTAAGAAATTTTTTATGAATTAATTCACCTCCTCTTGGGAACCAATAATTTATATCATTGCTAACTTACATAATAATTTGCTATTGCATAACACAAATTCGTCTGTAATGACCCGCGTTACTTTCCAGACTGACAACTGTCTTGTTAGCAATTTGCTAAACTCTCTCTTATACTTGCGAATCTAATCAATTATGCACTTTAATCTTAGGTTTTCTAATGATTTAAAATAATTCTCCCGAATCTAGATTAAGTTACTCAACTTCTATACAATCCCTTATGTGAGTCAAGCCTGATAAGCACAACCTAAATTGATTAAATGAGATTAACTAATATTCCTATGAGTTAACAAGCAAAAATCCCTAAGGTTCAAGCACTCACCCTTTTTATTCAATGTTCTACAAACACATCCCTTGCCAAAGATCAATGAAAGCAACACGTAAGCGATAAATTGATCAAATTTAAAGCAAGCACAAGATGAATGAATAAAAAGGGATGCATTAATTCATAAGAATTCACAAGTACAGAAAGAAACACAACTTCTAATCTGAAATTAGGTTCATAGTAACGATAGATTAGAAATTTAGCTACTTAAGGCTACAGAACTACAGAAAACAGCAAAAAAATGATAAAACTCCATGAAACTGAGGTTGGATTGATAGAAATCAGGACCGGAGAGCTTTGGAATAGGATTCCTCTTCTTCCTTCAACAAACCTACGCTCAGCATAACCTAAAAATGTCTGTTTTTTACTATTTAAACCAAGACATAAAATTGCAAAATCGCACCCACCGCTATAGTGGCGAAATCCACTGCTATAACAGTAGGACTCATTAAAACAAGCTGGGGAAACAGGGCTCACCACTATAGTGGTGGAAGGCAGAGAAGAAGGCTCCTATTACTCTGGTTCCAGTGGCCACCACTATAGCAACACAAGGCCATCACTATAGCAATGAGTGGCAGGGAAAACATGCTTCAAAAACTTCAAAAATGCAGTAACTTCTTATATATTCTCCTTACCAACTCAATCTACATCAGAAGACAAATAAACATCATTAATCAGCATATTTGAATCATGAAACAACTTAAATTACCCTAAACTCTAATAAATCCTAAACTAATCAAAAACAATCAAAACATTGGTTAAGAATCATAAGCCAAACAAGAAAGATATCAAAAGAGAGGGTATACAGCACCAAAATAGTATTAAATCCAAAATTTAACACTGTCCGCGCAAGTCCTTATAGCATGCTTTGTTTTCACTTGCATGCTCTCTGAGAAAACTTCCCAAGGGGTCACACATCCTATAATTACCCTAGGCCAAGAGCCGAACCTCTCTTAGTATGGTGTGACTCGAGGACGAACCAAACAGAAGTTAGTAGGCATGTGACACCCGGGGCTGACAAGGGCAAGGAGTGATCGTCGGTGCACAGAAAAAAGAACGAACAAGGAACGGCTCCTAGCAAGCTTTTAGGCTAAGGGACACATGAATGAACTAACTCCACATTGAAATAAGAGGTACCTTGAGATCGTATAGGTATAGGCTGTACAGTTAAGGGATTCTGAGACTATACAAATATGAGATTGTACAGTTGATAAGAGCTTAAAGAATTTGATAGGTACAACCTATACAAACAAGGTGCATCTTCCTTTTTGAGAGCCCATTTATAAGTACTCCATAGTTAAGCATGTTTAGCCTAGGGTAATTCTAGGATGGGTGACCGATTACTAGGAAGTTTTCCTAAAGAGCATGCGAGTGAGGACAAAGTATATTGTAAGGACTCGTGTTGGCTTGTGGGGATAGTCGTTAATATGAAAAAGAAACCTGGTCGTTACACCATGTCTTGGCAATGACGAGCATGTTCTTTCAGGCATTACACAATAAACGCGTGATGGTGGACCCACAATGACCACAGGTTTCCCAGCCTGATACTTCTGCCACCATGTCCTCGTCTTGAGTGAATCCTTCTCCAGCCACGTCCACAACCCTAAGTGTTCCTGTTATGCCTTCAATGATGCCTCCAATTAGTACCATATGTTCACAAGGCCCAAGGCCGGTATCTTTAAACCCAAGGCCTCTTTTGCTCACACTGAACCTATCATGACCCAAATTCTGGACACGTGACTAGCACGTTGACATAAATCTTGACAATTGTAAGCCTAACCGACAACCCAATTTCTACCCCTTTTTGTTTATTGATGAATATTTATAACATGCATTGTTCCTTTTTTATTTATTGAATAACATAACTTTCATAATTATGGAGAATTCAACAAATAGACGAATCAAAATCAAGTAAACAAGACAACCTATTTTTAATTAATTTAAATAGTCTCAACCGTGTGTGTGTGTGTGTGTGTGTGTGTGTGTGTGTGTGTATAATAAAATAAAGACTAAAATTAGAAAATATTAATTAAATATAAATAAACATTAATTAAAATATATATTATTTAAAACAAATATTAATTTATAACTAAATATTAATCAAAATAAGTATAAACAAATATCAAATATATGTTAAAATAAATATTAATTTATAATATAAATAATATAAATTATTATTAGCAATATACACATAAAAGAAGAGGACAACTTACCTGAAATTTTTGCAATCTCCCACAATTTAAAAGAAATAATATTTTAATTTAAAAAAGAAATTATAAACGCATCAGTATTCAAATAACGTATTATCTCACTTCAATGGAAATTCAAATTATAACAAAATAAATAAAAATAATCCTTATAATTAAGCAGTCTAAATAAGACACATTATCCAATAAAATAATCTATTTGCCCCAGACCCCCTAGATGTCCTAGTTGACCACAGATCTTAAACTTAATAAAATAAATAACAATGACTTGGGACCCACTCAACAATGGGATAGTCCAACGGCGAACCTAGCCCTCTTGCGGATACTCTTCTTTCGCTAGTTGATCTGAAAAACTTAAATCAACGAGTGTGAGATAAATATCTCAGTGAGCAAGCCAATCGATGCCCTAATAAAATCCGTTATGCAAAAGTAATAAAATTAAAACATAGGCAGAAATTACAAATAACAAGAAAAGGTACACATCAGAAAAATTGTAATTCAATGAAACAATTCAGACTAACAAAACTAGCACTCGTTAATGGCAAAATACCCAAGAGTGCCCGTAGACCTACTCATCCAATCTCATCACAAACCTACCATGACGCACAACCTCATCCTCAACGGTCAGAGTATCTCACGGATTAAATTTGGGCATAAGCTCATACTGAAGGAATCGTTGTCTCTGCTCTCAGAGGTCAAGCTATCGTATCACTCGAATTTCCCATTTGACATGAGAAAGGATACTATTCCACTCAAATACAATTAAAATTCAACCAATTCCAAATAATCATTGAAATAACCATCAATATATTCATCAATAATATCATAATATAATCATCATTCCAATTTCCACCAGATAACTATAAAATATCCCGAATCCCGAATAATTGTATTTGTCTCAAGAACCATATCTTTTTCCTAACGTTTTCCTATTTGTGATTTCATCAACATCTAAATTATCCAAAACCCTCAATTTCTTTTCTAACCCGAATCCCTTAACCAGATTTCCTCTTTCCCACAATGAATATTACCTATCTTTATACACTATCATTTTAACATTTAAGATAATATTAAAAAATAGTTGGTTCACTCACTTGGATTCCAACCATCTCATTATCGCAACCCAAGTGTTGTCACAGATAAATCTATGACTTAACGTGAATGACTAGGGCGAAGATTTCAAAACCAAACCTTATTCAAGTAGTTTCCGAAGATGCTTCCTTGATGCCTATGGGTGGAGTGTGTGTTACTTGGTAGTGTGGGTGAAGGGCACATCGGAGGTGTGCACTAGTAGTCGGAGTGATGATGCCTTAGTGTGTGTACCAAAGGGGTGGGATTGGGATGTCTTGGTGTTGCCAGTGTGTGCTTGTGTGAGGGAAAATCGAGGGGTTGAGATGGGAGCAAAGAAGGAAGCCAATTGGCTTGTTGTGATGATTGGAAAGATTGAGAGAAAGAGAGAGTGAGTTGGCGGTGGCCAATTTTGGCCTTTTCTCTTGGTTCTGGCTTTTTGACCGAGAGATGAAAGAGGGCTATACGATAGAGAGGTGCTTCTAGGGTTAGGTTCAAGCTTGATTTGGATTAGGATATCTAGGTTAAATATTTGTTTTATCTAAATTAGAGTTAATTATTCAAATTATTGTTGGTTGTGTTAGCTAATTAATCTTTTAATTTACTCTAATTGTGTTACCTTATATTGACCTTAATTCTTACCATTGTATAATATTATTTTTGCTACTGCACTTATTCTTGTTTTGTACTTTTCAAATTCTTTTGTAGTAACTAGCTTTAGGATTTTATTTTGCTAATTTTATTATTTATCTATTAAGGTTGTATTCCTAAACTTCTTGTGTTTAAATTCGAAAAATTTAACTTAGATATCCCATTCATAGATTATTCTAAATGTTCTATTCCCACTCCATATCCAATCTCACGCCACCTTCATCCTTTTCTTTTTAATTAATTAATTATTCTACTAATTGAATTAGTCCAACTTGTTATATATCTTTCCTTATCTTATATGTTGTAAAATATATAGTTCTCTCTCTCTCTCTCTCTCTCTCTCTCTCTCTCTCTCTATTAGTCTCACACCCACCACCACTACCAAGTGTACAGAAAAATATTGTTAACTATCCTCTTATTTAATTACCTTTTACTTGCATTTAATTATTTTCTTAATTATAAGGATTTATTCTTTTTGTTCACAATAATCCCTTTTTATAATATCTTAAGAACTAAATATCATTTTTAACTTTTTATTTCTCACAAAAGTTTCCCAAAATATTCCCTTCCTATTCCTACCCTTTATTGACATTTTGCTATATCCCTTACAAAACTTTAAAATATCATTTTAGTCCCTATAATTTTCACTTTAGTCCTTGTACCGCCTAGTACCACACATTGTTAGCTTATAAGCCCGAATCGCATATTATAGCATCATAACATCATAATAATAATATCACACACATAAAAAATTTTCAAATTCAACACTTGTGAAATAAAATTTATTATTTAAATGGAAAAATAAAACAACAGGTGTTACAGTATTACCCCTTTTAAGAAATTTGGTCTTCCGAATTTAACTTACCTCTAGTCATAAAAAGTGTGGATACCTGGAACACATATCAGCCTCTGTTTCTCACATGGCTTCCTTGTGAGTCTAATTCCACCACAAAACCAAGACCAATAGAATCTCCCTAGACTGGAGTTTCTTTACCTAGATATCCAAGATAGTTATTGGAACCTCCTCGTATGATAAATTCTCATCCAACTTTATGGTATCCTAACTTAGCACATTCGAAGGGTCAAGAAGATACTCATTTTATTTGCGAAAAAATTTTCTTATGTTTGAACTCATGTTTTCTTTCGATGTCATAATATCTGTGATATTACATTACTTCCCCCTTAAATAAATTCGGTCCCCGAATTTCAACTACCGCTAGTTCCTTCCTTGCTGGAGTTACTTAATTTCAACAAGTTCCTATTCGTTTCCTAGTTTTTTTTAACCATAACTCTTCTAGCACATTGCTAATTAGAGCTTGCCCTCTTATCGCGCCTATTTCGATCTAAGTTCTGTATCATCTTTTCCTTATGGCCTCGAAGACGTGCCCCACGACCTGTGCTCTTTTACTAGCACTGACAGTGATTTTCCTCTAAGGTTATCTGCTCTCTCTACTTTTGCTTGGGAACTCTAGACTGTAGTAACTAATCTACCATATTATTCATGCCCATACTTATTCTTGCACATTTTAATGGTTTACACAAGTTCCCCTGGGGACTTCCCCCTCAAAGGTCAACCTTCCTGTTTTGCCCCATATCCTTATCCCAAATCGTATCAATGCCTCGTAGCCATGTGGCCTCACTTTTCCATATAGGCCCATCACACCCATTTAAGCTCGTACACCGCCTACCATTGATATAACTTACTTCTACAAACCTCACACAGTTGTGTTGAGTTTCAATCGTCACTCTAGCATTTCCTTACCACAAAGGCATCCTATGATTACTCAAGGTCTAATCTTCTTTCCTCTTGATTATGATTTCTAACTTGTGTTGACACTTCTAAATCTGCTATAACTTTGTCCCATGCTCGACCATTGTTTTAATAGGATAAATTGAATACTAATGCCCTTTAGGGCTTCGCAAGTCTCTACCTCGAAACTAAGCCTAATAGGTCATACTCCAAATCAGGTTGTATCCCTAAGGAAAATAGGATATACCAATAACAGGTTCTTCAAGAGGTCCTTAATCACAAAGCAACTCAGTCATTCCTAAACAATCAACCTACTAGTATAATCGACTCACAACGATTCTAATGCTACGTTTTGATTCTCAAGATCATGCTAAAATTTGACTACCCACCTTATGAACGAAACACCCTCCTATCCATACAGCATGCTTGATCTACCAGCCTACATGCTAAATACCCCTAACACCTTACACAATTTAAAAACTCATTATCAAAATTATTATAGGTGGAGTGGAACTCCTTCCTTCCAAGCATGATAATCTCAAATACAATCATATCTATAAGGAGTTAACATAGATCCCTTTCCATTAAGTTTAACACCATATGCAAACTAATATATATATATATATATATATATATATATATATATATATATATATATTGGAATTCCCTTTTCAATAGACTAACTATTGTTAGTCGATTTGGCAAGCGCACCAATCGCACAAGTAATATAGTGAATTGAGAGTAAAAGTATCGTTCCCACGAGGACTAAGCGACTAAGTACCCAAGAAATTTAATTGAATTAGTTGGACGAAACAATTGGATTGAAGATAGCTTTAGCCAATGAATGATAAAATAAAATCAATAACCGTGAATATTTATGAGTTTTCTTTTAATAACTGATGAAATAGTCTAATTAAAGCCTAGGGTCACTAATCCCTCTCCTCTATCTTAGAAATTACAAAACCCCTCTCACGTACTCGCAACGTATTCAACCCTATAAGTTAATCCTAGGTTATTCTAATAACTTAAAAGAATCCTCCCGAATCTCAATTAAGTTGCTCAACTCCTACGCAATTCCTTGTGTGGGCTAAGCCTAATACAACCAACCTAGCTTTGATTAAACGAGATTAACTAACATTCCTATTAGCTAACAAGCGAAAACACTTAGTAAGGTTCACGCACTCGTCCTTCCTATTCAGTGTTCTACTCTCCCCTCCCTCTCCCGAGTTCGAAGACAGCAACAAGCATACATATAGATTGATCAAGTCCATATAACGCAACAATAAAATGGATAGAAAGACTTATATTAATTGAAATAAGGTTGTAAATACATGAGAGGATGTAAAATCTATTCAAGAGTCAAGTTCATAGTAACCCTAGATAGAAAATCTAGCTACTCATAGAAAACAAACAGCAGAAAGCAGAAAAAGAGATGAAGTTGGCCATGAATCTGAGGTGGAATGATGGACTGAGCTCCCCAAGCCTTGAGAATCAGGTTCCCCTTGCTCCTCTCAGCAAAACCGGCGCCCCCCTTCAGTCCCCAACTGCAGAATACCCTAAAAATCTCATCTGAAGTCCTTTTATATCAGTGCAGGATCGCGACTACCGCTATAGCGGTAAGTCTCCACCGCTATAGCGGTACAAGACAGTAAAGAATGCTTCCAGAAATTTTTGTGCAGGAATCACCGCTATAGCGGTGAGTATCCACCGCTATAGCGGTGGTAGACAGAAAGTGGCTATCTGCTTCTTCCTCTGCAGCTTCGTCCATCTTGCCTAACGTCAAAGAGAATAAAATGATGATTAGCGACGTTCTTGGTCAAATAATCACATGAAGAGGACTAAACTCTAAAATTCCTAAAGAAAACTAAATCAATCAAAAACAACGGAAAAAAATATACAAGCAACCACAAGTAGGCGATAAAATAGATCAAAGATTCAGCACCAAATGGTACTAAATCTAGCACTTAACACTCCCCCAAACTTGCACTTTTGCTTGTCCTCAAGCAAAAACTTTCGATGAGATAAATTTTGAGAAAAATATGTGCGACCATGCATATGTGCACTAGGAGGGGTAAAGATATGAAAATGTGAATTAAAGCAAACCAAGCCTCATCAAACCATTACTCAAAAGATTTAACTCAAGAGTTTGCAATCTTAAGGATTCAATAAGAAATGTTGACCAAACCACAAAAAAATTTGAAATCAAAGCTTCACCTCTTGGAACAGTTTATAAAACCAAATTCACAAAAATTCCAAAATTAAATTACTTCTTTGTTCTCAAAGGCATCGTTTTATTTCGATTCTCAAGGGCTTCACTGTTTTGTTCTCAAGGATATAGCTTCCTAACTTTCCTTATTTCCTTTAGAAATTTTTTTTTAATTTTCTCATTTTAGTTTAATTACAAGAGCCTATCCTTTATTGAAACTTTCAGCTATCCCCTTATTGAATCCTTTTTTCACTAGCCTCTTATTGAACTTTTTTTTTTTATATATATAAATATGAAAATAATCTAAAAACCATTCAAAGAGACAAAAATAAAACTCCTGTTATTTTGAAGTGATAGAGCTAACACTTGCAAAATATGAAAACTTAAGATTAGCAAAATCAAGAGGTAACTCTTAAAAAGAATTGCATTTGACATGATTTGACTTGCCAAAAACTTCAAACTTTCAGATTTCAAAATTTTCAAAAATTTCCTCCTACTACACATGCATATGGACAACACAAAATTAACCAAAATTTTCTCAAAGAAGAAACTCATCAACAAACCTCTCCCCCAAACTTAAATTTGACAGTGTCCTCACTGTCCCAAATCAGCACAATAGAGGAAAAGAAGACACAACATAACAAACAAAATAAAACAAAACAAAATGCTATTACGAACATCCTAACTGCCATTCACCAAGATAATAAACATGACCATAATCAACATTTATCAATTCGACTCCAAAATAAATAATAAATAGCAGTTAAAATTTTACCAATAGCAGCACATCAAACCAAAAAAAAAAAAAATGACGAAAGCAATAAACTTGGGTTGCCTCCCAAGAGCGCTAAGTTTATAGTCTTCAGCCAGACTTTACCGATGCTTGTTCAAGGTGGCTCATCCAACGTCGGCTGCTTCTTAAATGCTTTTGACTGAGTCACAACCATTTTTGCAATGTCAGGTGGTTTGAATTCATGGGGATCATCACAAAGCTTTGCATATGCCTCTGAAGTTCCAAGATCTCCCCTTGTTCTTTCTCTCACATCATCAGCATCCTTCAGACAATTTTTATCTATCCCATCATGGAAATACCCATGAGATTCTTTATCAATTATCTTCACGAAGTAGCACTCCTCCAGCTTATCAGAAACTTTCGTTGCCTTGTTCATGTTGAAGGTGACTTCTTGATCATTAACCCTCATGGTTAACTCACCTTTTTGAACATCTATTAAAGTTTTTCCAGTTGCTAGAAAAGGTCTTCCCAAAATGATCGGAATTTCCTTATCTTCCTCATAGTCCATGATGATAAAATCAGCTGGAAAAATCAACTTGTCCACCTTGACAAGTACGTCCTCAATGATTCCGTTCGGGTAGCACATCGAACGGTCAGCTAACTGTAGAGTCACTGTGGTAGGCCGAGCATTACCCAAACCCAATTTCTTGAAAACAGAGAGCGGCATCAGATTCACACTCGCTCCCAGATCACACAGTGCTTTTCCAGAAAAGTTGCTCCCAATGTGGCAGGGAATGACGAAGCTACCCGGATCTTTCATTTTGCTAGGCAACTTCTTTTGGAGAATGGCGCTGCATTCTTGAGTCATAGCTACAGTCTCAAACTCACTCATCCGCCTTTTCTTTGACAACACATCCCTCATGAACTTTGCATAACTAGGCATTTGTTCCAATGCCTCTACGAATGGGATGTTGATGTGAAGTTGTTTCAGGATCTCCAAGAATTTCCTATATTGCCAATCCAGATTAAACTTTTTCTGTCTCTGAGGGAAAGGTAATGGTGGAATAAAATTTTCAGTCCTAATGTCTTGCCTTGCATTGTCCCTTTTACCTTGATCACCTGAAGCATCAATTTTCTCAGTTGCCTTCTGTTGAGGCTTGATAACTTCTTCATTCTCTTCTGCACTAATCATCCCTTGCCTCTTATCATGCGACTTAACAACATTAGGAAGCTCCTTACCACTCCTTAATGTAATGGCCTTGCAATGCTCCATGTCATCTCTTCTTGGATTATTTTCTGTATTCCTTGGGAGGCTGCCTTGTTCCCTTTTGTTCAAAGCACTTGCCAATTGGCCCATTTGAATTTCCAAATTTTTAATGGCTGCACCCTGGGTTTGGCTTATAACCTCTGTTCTCTCCATAAACTTCATGAACATTTCTTCCATGGATGACTTCTTTTCCACCTGAGGTGGTGGGGCTCTGTTCTGGTTATTGAAGCCGGGTGGTTGAGAAGGCCTACTAGATGATGACGAAGCCATGGGATTGAGACAATGATCATTACTCCATGAGAGGTTCGGATGATTTCTATTTCCCGGATTATAAGAATTTGAGTAGAGGGTATTCTGGTTTCTCTGGTGACTGCCCATATAATTTAACTGTTCCATGGTAGAATTCTCCTCACAGCAACCATTAATGTGAGCACCCCCACAGAAATCACAGCTTGGTACCGGATTAGTCACCGCATTTACTCTCACCGGCTCTTGTTGCCTAGCACACAACATTTCAACCTTTTTAGTTAGGGCTTCATTCTGGGCCAAAATAGCATGAAGAGTGTCCAACTCCAACATCCCTTTCTTTGAGTTGTTCTTGGCTCTGATGGAAGCGTTCTGACTAGCCCCCATGGTCTCAATAATGTCCTTGGCTTGCTCAATTGACTTGCCCAACAATGCACCGCCAGCTGCGGTATCCAGTTTATCCCTGGTTTCATAATTTAATCCACTGAAGAAGATTGAGATTTGTTGCCACTCTTGAATGCCATGATTAGGGCATTTCCTCAACATCTCCTTGAATCGTTCCCAAGCATTGTATAATGTCTCTCCCTCTTGTTGAAGGAATGCTGTAATCTCATTTCTCAATTTTACTGATTTTGAGGGCGGGAAGAATTTATCCAAGAATTTCCTTCGCAGTTCATCCCAAGTAGTTATACTCCCCGGTGGTAGATTCGTCAACCAATTTTTTGCACCATCCCTTAAAGAGAAAGGGAATAATCGAAGGCGGATGGCATCATCTGTAACTCCATTCAGCTTGACCATATCACAAATATCAAGGAAGTTCACAATATGGTTGTTCGGATCCTCCATAGAATTTCCCCCAAACTGGTTCTGTTGTACCAGATTTAACATCATAGCTTTCATCTCGAAATTGTTGGCTCCAATCGCGGGCTTCACTATGCTTGAAGTATTCCCATCATTGACGGGCGAAGCATAATCCCATATTGCTCTGAATCCCATTTGAGGCTCATCAACAACTCCATTTCCAGCATTGATCTCATCACCCTGGTGATTCAAGTTGCCTTCAGCCATTTCTTTTTGTATAGCTTGGCTTACTTGAGCTTCTCTGGCTTTAGCCTCCTTCCTAACTCTTCTTACTAGTCTTTCAATCTCAGGTTCGTAAAGAAGGTCAGAAGGATTGAGAGTACCTCGCATGCACAAAAAGAAGATACTAATTATCAATGACAATGAATTCAGCAGAAAAAATCAACACAGCAAAAACTAAAAATGACTCTATAATAAGAAATTGAACAAAAGCAAAAGAGAACAAAACAAAACAAAGAAAACGTCTAAGCTAACCCTTTAAATTTCTTTGAATATTAGCACAAATCTTAGTCCCCGGCAACGGCGCCAAAAACTTGTTAGTCGATTTGGCAAGCGCACCAATCGCACAAGTAATATAGTGAATTGAGAGTAAAAGTATCGTTCCCACGAGGACTAAGCGACTAAGTACCCAAGAAATTTAATTGAATTAGTTGGACGAAACAATTGGATTGAAGATAGCTTTAGCCAATGAATGATAAAATAAAATCAATAACCGTGAATATTTATGAGTTTTCTTTTAATAACTGATGAAATAGTCTAATTAAAGCCTAGGGTCACTAATCCCTCTCCTCTATCTTAGAAATTACAAAACCCCTCTCACGTACTCGCAACGTATTCAACCCTATAAGTTAATCCTAGGTTATTCTAATAACTTAAAAGAATCCTCCCGAATCTCAATTAAGTTGCTCAACTCCTACGCAATTCCTTGTGTGGGCTAAGCCTAATACAACCAACCTAGCTTTGATTAAACGAGATTAACTAACATTCCTATTAGCTAACAAGCGAAAACACTTAGTAAGGTTCACGCACTCGTCCTTCCTATTCAGTGTTCTACTCTCCCCTCCCTCTCCCGAGTTCGAAGACAGCAACAAGCATACATATAGATTGATCAAGTCCATATAACGCAACAATAAAATGGATAGAAAGACTTATATTAATTGAAATAAGGTTGTAAATACATGAGAGGATGTAAAATCTATTCAAGAGTCAAGTTCATAGTAACCCTAGATAGAAAATCTAGCTACTCATAGAAAACAAACAGCAGAAAGCAGAAAAAGAGATGAAGTTGGCCATGAATCTGAGGTGGAATGATGGACTGAGCTCCCCAAGCCTTGAGAATCAGGTTCCCCTTGCTCCTCTCAGCAAAACCGGCGCCCCCCTTCAGTCCCCAACTGCAGAATACCCTAAAAATCTCATCTGAAGTCCTTTTATATCAGTGCAGGATCGCGACTACCGCTATAGCGGTAAGTCTCCACCGCTATAGCGGTACAAGACAGTAAAGAATGCTTCCAGAAATTTTTGTGCAGGAATCACCGCTATAGCGGTGAGTATCCACCGCTATAGCGGTGGTAGACAGAAAGTGGCTATCTGCTTCTTCCTCTGCAGCTTCGTCCATCTTGCCTAACGTCAAAGAGAATAAAATGATGATTAGCGACGTTCTTGGTCAAATAATCACATGAAGAGGACTAAACTCTAAAATTCCTAAAGAAAACTAAATCAATCAAAAACAACGGAAAAAAATATACAAGCAACCACAAGTAGGCGATAAAATAGATCAAAGATTCAGCACCAAATGGTACTAAATCTAGCACTTAACAACTATCAATTTAAGAGTTTCTCTTCCCCATTCCTAAACATTTGTAGTAATGAAATTTGAAAAGTTCAATCTCAAGCCACCACATATGCAAAACATATTTAACATGTCATAATTCCAATCAAGTTTCTGAAAGTTCCATGTTCAAATCCAAGCATTTCTTAATCATCTGGGTATAAATCATCCTAATCAAGGTAGTCTTAATGCAACAAACCATAAACACAATGCAGATTTTCCAAATAGACAACAATTATCCTTAATTTACTGGTCATATATGTGGTTTCATGCCTTTAATTCTCTTAAATCATACTCTCAACCATGTCGAGTATTAGGTAATCTTAGGTTATCCTCAATCTCATTGGTCTGTTGGGTTCATTGTTGCCAAAATCAGGAGTTAAATCATAGAATCGTAGGATTCTAAGATTTTGCTCCTAAAAAGGATCCCAATGTCACTCAAAATAGTTTTTGTCATGTAATTGTTCAGAATCAGGATCTGAGTCGTAAAATTGTAGAATCGTGAGATTTTATAAGATCCTACCATTTTTTTTTCAAAAATCTAGCCCATAAATGATGTTGTTTCATGTGTTTTAATTTTTTTTAATTTTCCCCCAATGACAAAAATGATGACTAAAAAAATATCATATGCCTTAATTAATCAGTAAATGATAAATCCCCAATTCCATTCATTCCCCTATTTTCGTTTCAGGTCTTCGTCCTCGGCAGGCTAGGGCTCGGCTATTCCAGACTTCCAATGTTCCTTCACTCATCTTTTGGTCTTCATCCTCGGTTTTCTGACGTCAGTTCTTGGCCTCGGCTTCCTGCGTCAGTTCTCGTCTCGCCTCGTCCTCGGGTTCTTGTCTCGTCTTCCCTGGTTCCTGGCGTCAGTTCTCGTCCTCGGCTTTGTGAGTTCTTAGCTTTGTTTTGATCTATTACTCCCCGGCTACTCTTCTCAGTCTCGCCCATTCAAGGTGTTATATATTAGGTGAGTCTTCTCGAACCTCCTGGCCTTTTCATTGATTTTTGCTATGACTGTCAGACTATGATAGGCTAATAGCAAACCAGTTACAACTTACAATTGTTGTATTGTTTAATTTAATGATCCGAAGAAGGCAAGAAGCAATATTGTTTGTGCTGAAGTGCTGAATTTTTGTTTTGAATTGCTGAATTTTTTTATATTTAAGCTTGTTTTTTGTAGTTTATGAGTGTATGAATGATCAATGTTTGATACTTTTGTTACATTTGTATTATATACAAATTTTATATAATTTTTCAATTTTTTATATTTTTTTAATATTTGATAGAATTTTATGATTCTGATTCGATTCTACTTGTGCCTTTTTCGATTCTATGTCGAATCCCAATCTTGACAACCTTGATTGGGTTCCACCTTCAACCCTAATCCATAACACCTGCACATAATTCAAGTTATCACTAAGGTAGTATAGGGATCATCCCATTACTCAATCCATTGTGGCCAACATGGCACGTCACTCACACTAAGGTAATTCTACTACGATGGTCTCTATTCTTTTTAAGACCGAGTTATAGGGCCCTACCGAAAACTTCATATTGTTTCGAACTAAAATATCACCACATACCATCATCATCATAAAGTATTTAAGATTAAGACAATCATATTACCAAGTAAAATTACTATTACTTCTCACCTGAAGTGTCATTAAATAGTACAATCTACCTGATCTGCTGGGTTGTCATATTCTGCTCCTATGAACATTCTAGATCTGAACCCCTACTATATTTGAACTCACGGCCTTTATTTTAGGTTTCCTGATGTCCAAACTATAAACCTTTTACATCCCAACTATAAACTATCCTTATCCCAAACCCTTTCACATAAAAAGAAGGACTCTACTAACCCATAAAGCTAAACCCGAGACTTTTCGTATGACGATGACATATTTAGTATGTCTAATATAATTTAGTCTTGAAATCTCATCTCTAAACAATACAATCCGCCTAACCTATGAATTGTCAACTAACTTGTGTCATGCTTACTTGGCTATTCTAAGTCTTATCATCTCTCTTAACATATGGACTTCACTGCTCACATTCAAGCCCTATATACAATCTCATTTACTTACATTCAATTATTATATAAAGGAAGTTATTAGGTGGTTCATAACATAGGTATCTCCCTTTACTCAACTTAGAGGTATAAATTTACCCCCTACTAACTTTGAACTTACGATTTTCTTTTCAGGTTCTCTAATATCCAAATAATAAACCATTCATACCCAACATTTCACACAAGAAAGACTTTTCCAACTTAGAAGGGTAAGTTTAGCACAACAAGGACATATCCGGTGTGTTTTAACATAGTTTAGTTGTAAAATCCTATCCTTAAATTCACCTCTACTAGGACTTACCTTCCAAGTATTCTTAAGGTGTCAATTGGCAACAAGTGACATAACTACCACCATTCTCTCAAGTAAAAGTATGATTACTTCTCTACCCACCAATTTACTATTCAAAATGCCTGACAACTGAATGATACCTAAGGCAAAATACATATACTAGGAAGCTATGAACTGGGTTCTTACACAAGTCAATTAAATGAGTACTCACTTTTTCCCTTGAATTTAAAGTCTTGACCAATCTTTAACCATATTTGAATTTATGAACTTTTATTAAAGCACTATGTCTCAAATACATCTTTATTCTTAACAATAGATTCATAGAGCGCTAAACAAGTTGGGGTACCTTCCTTTTTTATACAAGCATAATTCCTTATCTTCTATCATTTTCCTTCCCCTACTGTTATTCACATGCTATTCTAGGGGCATGTCATAATTGAGAGAAATCTTTCTCTAATCAAGGTCATATCTTCCTTGTTTTAAAGAAGATTTATATATTCTAATTAATATTAATTTACTAAGAAATCTAAATGATGTCCTTTTCATAATCCTGTGTTATCTTGATTTTCATATCTTTATGCCTCGTTCAAGTATACAGTAATGGCTTCTAGTAAGCATGTACGTCTTACAATGGTGCTCAATCTGTATAACAATTATTATAAGCATTATCTCATATACGCCTCAGGTGAAATGGAGTGTCCAACCCGTTTCTGAGTTGTTCGTTCATTGGTGTAACGGGGCCATATAGACGCATCTTTACGGTCTTAACCTAAAAAGATGCCCTCCATATCCTATCAAAGGTGACAATGCTTTACTCTACGAGTACTCTATTCAAGGCAGAGAAAAGCATATACAACTGCTATTGCAGAGTATGACACGAAAGAAAATAGGGATACACATAACTCTATAAGGCCTTTCATGGATCCTAGTCCTATGGTTGTATTACAGTCACGATAATAGGGGAGGGCCCACTAAAGACTCATTGCTCTGTAGTCACTAAGAGACCTAATAACCTGCTATAATACCAACTTTGTCATGATCCAAATTTTGGGTACGTGACTAGAACGCTGACATGAATCCCATGTCACTGTAAGTTTAACTGACAACTTAATTTCTACCTCTGTTTGTTTATTTATAAATATTTATAACATGCATCGTTCTCTTTTTATTTATTAAATAACATAGCTTTTATAGTTATTTAGAATTCAACAAACAGGAGAACCAAAATAAAGCAAACAAGATAACCTATTTTTAACTAATTTAAATAGTCTCAACTGTTTGTATTTCAAAGTCAATTCAGAGTTTGAATATATATATATATATATATATATATATATATATATGAATATATGTATAATAAAATAAAGACTACAATTAGAAAATATTAATTAAATATAAATAAACATTAATTAAAATAGATATTAATTAAAACAAATATTAATTTATAATTGAATATTAATTAAAATAAGTATTAAAAAAATATCAAATATTTGTTAAAATAAGTATTAATTTATAATATAAATAATATAAATTATTATTATCGTATATATACACACAAGGAAAAATGACAACTTACTTGAATTCCTTGCAATATCTCACAATTTAAAAGAAATAATATTTGAATTTAAAAAGGAAATTATAAATACACCAATATTCAAATTATGTATTATCTCACTTCAATGGAAATTAAAATCATAACAAAATAAATAAAAATAATCCTTATAATTAACCAGTCTAAATAAAACATTTTGTCCAATAAAATAATCAATTCACCCTAAACCTCCTAGATGTCCTAGCTGACCACAGAGCTTATTAAACTTAATAAAACAAATACCAATGACTTGAGATCCACCCAACAATGAGATAGTCTAACGACAAACCTAGCCCTCTTACAGATACTCCTCTTCTACTACTTGATCTGAAAAAATTAAATCAACGAGTATGAGATAAATATCTCAATGAGCGAGACAATCTCCACCCCAATAAAATTTGCTATGCAAAAGCAATAAACTAAAAGTATAGGTATAAATCACAAATCACAAGGAAATGTACATACTAGAGAGTTTGCAGTTCAATCAAACAATTCAAACCAATGAAATTAGTACTCGTTAATGGCAAAATACTCGAGAGTGCCCATAGGCCCGCTCAACCAATCTCATCACAAACTCACCATGACGCACAAACTCATCCTAACGGTCAAGGCGACTCACAGATTAAATCTAGGCATAAGCTCCTATGGAAGGAATAATTGTCTCTGCTCTCAGAGGTCAAGTCATTCCGTCACACGGATTTTTCACTTGATGTAAGAGAGGGTATTATCCCGCCCAAACACAATCAAAATTCAACCATTTCCATATAATCATCGAAATAACCATCAATATATTCATCAATAATATCATAATATAATCATCATTCCAAGTTCCACCGGATAACCATAAAGTATCCTGAATCACAAATAATTGTGATTGTATTAAGAACCATATATTTTTCCTAATGTTTCCTGTTGGCGATTTCATCAACATCTGAATTATACAAAACTCAATTTCTTTTCTAACTCAAATCCCTTAAGTGGATTCCCTCTTTCCCACTATGACTATTACATATCTTTATATCCTATGACTTTAACATTTAAGATGATATAAAAAAAGGATTGGTTTACTTACCTAGATTCCAACAATCCCATTATCGCAACCCAAGCATTGTCACGGATGTGAATTCAAAAAAAAAAAGCTACAATGCTTTGTTTGAGAAATTAAAAGTGATGTTAGGGGTCTTTTTAGTTAAACTCTTAAATTCACAACCTATGACTTAACGTGAATGACTAGGGCTAAGATTTCAAAACCAAACCTTATTCAAGTAGCTTCCGAAGACGCTTCCTAGATTCTTATGGGTGGCTTGTGTGCTACTTGGGTGTGTGGGTGAAGGGTGCATCGGAGGTGTGCACGAGTGGTAGGAGTGTGTGTACGAAGGGGTAGGATTGGGAGAAAATCGAGGGGTTGAGATGGGAGCGAAGAAGGAAGCCAAATTAGAATTGGCTTGGTGTGATGATTGGAATGATAGAGAGAGAGAGAGTGAGTTGGCGGTGGCCAATTTTGGCTTTTTCTTTTGGTTTTGGCTTCTTGACCGAGAGATGAGAGAGGGCTATACAATGGAGAGGTGTTTTTGGGGTTAGGTTCAAGCTTGAGTTGGATTAGGATATCTAGGTTAATTATTTCATTTATCTAAATTAGATTTAATTATTCAAATTAATGTTGGTTGTGTTGGCTAATTAATCTTTTAATTTACTCTAATTGTGTTACCTTATATTGACCTTAATTCTTACCATTGTATGATATTACTTTTGCTACTGCACTTATTCTTGTTTGTACTTTTCGAATTCTTTTGTAGTAACTAGCTTTAGGATTTTATTTTGGTTTGTCATTTATCTATTAAGGTTGTATTCCTATTAACTTATTTTGTTTAAATTCGAAAAATTTAACTTAGATATCCCATTCATAGGTTATTCTTAATGTTCCATTCCCACTCCATAGCCAATCTCCTGCCACTTTCATCCTTTTCTTTTTAATTAATTAATTATCCTACTAATTGAATTAGTCCAACTTGGTATATATTTTTCCTTATCTTTCATTTTGTAAAATATACAGCTCTTCCTTTCTCTCTCTCTCTTAATTAGTCTCACACCGGCCACCACCACATGTACAGGAAAATATTGTTAACTATCCTCTTATTTAATTACCTTTTACTTTCATTTAACTATTTCTTAATTATAAGGATTTATTCTTTTTGTTCACTACAATCCCTTTTTATAATATCTTAAGAATTAAATATCATTTTTAACTTCTTATTTTTGACAAAAGATTCCCAAAATATTGCTTTCCTATTCCTACCCTTTATTGACATTTCGCTATACCCCTTACAAAACTTTAAAATATCATTTTAGTCCCTACAATTTTCACTTTAGTCTTTGGACCTCCTAGCCCCATACATTGCTAGCTTACAAGCCCGAATCACGTATTATAGCATCATAACATATAATAACATCACACACATATATTGCATACAGAATTTACAAATTCAACACTTGTGAAATAAAATTTATTATTTAAAGCTATGAAGGATAAGTACAATACATTAATGCAAAACAAAACTTGGAGATTGGTCCTACTCCCTTCAAATAGATAAGCCATTGGGTGTAAGTGGGTGTTCAAATTTAGGTATCACTCTGATGGAACTGTTAGCATATACAAAGCACTCTTGGTTGTCAAGGATTTCCACCAATAGCAAGGTTTTGACTACAACAAAATATTCTCCCCTATTGTGAATACAGTAAGTACTATGATTTCTCTAGCGCTTGTTAAAGGTTGGGCACTTGGCCAACTTGATTAACAATGCCTTCTTAAATGGGCATTTGATGGAGGAGGTATACATGGTTTAACCTTCCGGATTTGAACCTCCCAACAAGACTTTAGTTTATAAACTTGAGAAGGCATTGTATGGACATAAGCAGGCCCCTTAAGCTTAGTTTGATAAGCTCACAGCAACATTATCTAAGTTTCAATTTGACAGAGCAAGTGTGATTCCTCCCTATTCATGTGTGTCACTGCTTCAGATGTTACTTACATGCTTGTTTATGTAGATGACATAATTGTCACTGAGTCATCCTCTCAGTTCATTATTGATCTTAAAAGGCAGCTACATAGAGAATTTTCACTCAAAGACCTTGGTTCCCTACGCTATTTTCTAGTTATTGAAGCTCTTCGAACTCCTACAGGGGACTTCGTGTTGTCTCAGCAAAAATATGCCTCTGACTTGCTTAAAAAGGTTGGTATGGTTAACATCAAACCTACCTCTACTCCTATGGTTGTCTCACCAAAGCTCATAGCCACCAACAGTACTACATTTCATAATCCTCACCTTTATCGGTTTGTTGTGGGCTCCCTTCATTATGCCACCATTACTTATCCTGAAATTAGATTTGCTGTAAACAAGGTTAGTCCATTTTTGGTTAATCCTACAAAAGATCACTGGAAGGCAGTAAAGAGAATTCTACGTAATCTCAAGGGTACTATCATGGATGGGTTAAAATTTTCTCAAGCATCTAACTTCTTTTTGAATTGCTATGCAAACACAAATTGGGCTTGAGACCTCTCAGATAGATGGTCAACTTTTGGTTTCTGTGTTTATCTTGGTCCAAACTTAATTTCTTGGTGTTGTAAAAAGCAATCTACTGTCTCCAGATCTAGCGCTAAGGTAGAGTATCATAGCCTTGCTGCCTCAGTTGCTTAACTCATGTGGGTTCAGTCCTTGTTAAGAGAACTATGTGTAAAATTGCCTTCTACACCAGTTCTGTTTTGTGACAGTATTAGTGCTGTATCGATGGCTCACAATCCGGTATTACACTCTCGTATAAAACACATAGAGATATATGTTTTCTTCATCCAAGAAAAGGTTCAAAAGGGAGAGATTGTTGTTGTACATTTGCCATTTGAATTTCATATTGCTAATGTCCTTACGAAGCCCCTATCCACAACATAGCTTTTTGGGTTTAGAAGCAAACTCAACATGGTGGATTTCAATACTTATTCATCCCCCACTTGAGTTTGATGGGGGATGTTAGAGTATATAATAGATGACACATATAGATTTAGCAATGACGTGTATGACACATGTAGCTTCATTAGTGATGTGGCACTTTGACCAGGACTCTGTTAATACTTTAGTTAATTAGTTGTTAATCAGTTGAGTTACTGTTAGTATTTAGTTACACTGTAAAGCTAATATATACATGTTCAACAGTCATTAATATCATTAGAGTATATTCATTCATCCTTGAGTCTATGTTACTATTCTCTCTCTTTATCTTTCGTTACACATGTAAACAATTTTTTTTAACTTGAGGTGGTTTATTATTGCAGATGTGGATGTTAAGAGTTAGTAATTTAACAAATTGACTGATGAAAGAGGTTTTTTGCACAGATTAAAAAGTTTGAAAGGGTCTTTTGTTAAGTTTTATAATTAATGAGAACAAACTATACGACCTCCAAAGTTTAGGGGGTTATTTGCATTTTGCACTTTATTTTCAACAAAAAATTATTATAAAGATATAAAAAATTGTAAACCTAATGTTTATATTAATGGCTTCATATACTTGACGATGGTTGGATTTAGTGGAATGTGCTAGTATTTCATAAGATACTGTATCCAAGTTCGAATCCATGTTAGAAGATGTGTCCATATTTAGTGTTCGATAGTGGTTCAGGTAGGGATTACCTTGAATGAATGATTCCTATGAAAAACCAAATAAAATATTAATGGCTTCATGTGTATTAAAGTAATGTCAACTTTTAAATTTTTTACATAATTTTAAAATTAAAAAAATAGTTTATTATGTTTTAAAATTATTAAAAAGAAGCATAATCTTTCACTAATTTGCATTCATTATATGAATTTTAAGTTGTTATACATTTGTCATATTCTAATTGAAGAATTTAATAACAAATATATAAAAAACTGAACTACAATTCAATTTTTTCTTTTAACTTTTGCTTTTATATTATATTTTATTTATCCACTAAAATATAATTTTTGAAACCATTAATTAAAATGCCTTAAAGACATATATAATAGTATAGATTTTTTTTTAATTTTGAGCCCATATTTTTACTTTGTTTTTTTAGATTAATCCTTAGTGTTTTGAATTGACTAAAATCATGGTTAGACTCCATTTTTATATTTGTCTTTTTATTTTAATCATTGATTATTGGCTTTTCATGAAACAAAACATGTAACACTAGACACTCAAGTAGACTTATTTGTACTCCAATTAATCATTTAAGCATTTGTTAAAGTTATTATGATAAAATTGATGCAGTAAGCATAACTCAGCGGGTGTTTGGTTGTGTGGTGAGAGGAACCAAATGCACTTCTCTCCCCTCCAATGCACAGTAGCATGAAATTAAAGACGTTTGGTTCAGAGGTGAAGGGCTCGGCAAAATCGATTTTGCTAAGAAAACCTAGGTTTTAACCAACGTAACTTGTTCAAGCTTTTGTTGGAGCATAATCGAATGTTGGTCGCAAATTTCGTCTATTACCCTCGCTCAAGGTTTTAAAATATCACTAGGGAAGAGAGAGATGGAGATCGAATTGCCTGTGGAAGCTTGGAAGGTTGAAGAAAGTTGTTGTCGCCACTTGCTGTTCAGATATAGAGCAATCCCCACGCTCCTCATCGAGTCCAGCAACCCATCTCTGAAACCCAAGAGTCCTTAGCCTCATACCTCCTCTTTTTCCTTCGATGTCGTTCATCTTCCTCTATTTTGCTTTGAGTTTGGCTTCGAGAAGATTAGAAATCATTGGCTTATTTTGCTTCAAGTTTGGCTTCCTCTGTTCTTGACGCTTCAAGTTTACCTTCGTGAGTGCGTGATTGATTGAGGAAGACATGGAGGATGGGGAAATAAAAGTTAATTAAAATTAAATTAAAAATAAGCACAATTATTATTACAAGACTTTTATTAGTGTAAATGTTTACTTACTTTATATATTCTAAATAGATAACTTAATTTATTTATATTATTTAATTATTATTATACTTATTAATCCACTTAAGAATCTCAAAATTTTCAATTTCTTATAATTTCTTATTATTATTATTATTATATTATTTGATATGAGAGAAATTAAATAAGAATAAATTAAACAATATAAAATTATATCATTTTTTGTAAGTACACATTCAAAAACGCTTTTGTTAACCAGTATTAAAACGAAATCTATTTCTCAAAATTATTTTTCTAATAATAGTTTCTAAACATAAATCATATTCATACAAACAAAAGTTTACCTAAAATCAATTCTGAAAATTAATTCTGATCAAAACCAAGATTTACCCAACTGTTTTCAAAACACCCTTTCAATTACACAACAATAGATTAAAATCATCAACCCCTAATAGTTATATAATATAACTTTAAAATCTTAAAGTTGTGAATATTGCCCAAAATAACTACAAAGACTATAAAGCACAATTAATCACTAAAAAGAGAAGGAAAAAACATACTTTGATTCATTGTTATCAATCAATCAAAAGTAAAAAAATTTTAATTTAGAGAGTGTGTTCTTCCGAAGAGATTTATTTATTGTCTCACACCTAACTCTCACGCAATAAGAATAATTAAGTGACCGTCAATAACTCATATATATATATATATATATATATATATATATATATATATATATATATATATAATATTTTTGGGTAACCACAAGCCTTAGTTTCTTAAGTTAGACCCATTATTGGCCCATTAAAACTTTATTAAGGTCAATATTTCATGCTATATATAAAATATTTGGTAGCTCATTATGTACTACATTTATAGGAAAAAATGCTAACAAAAATAACATAAAGTGGGGTAATTTTTTTTTCAAATGATTTGTGAATAAGTTGAGTTTTTTTGTTTTTAAATTACATGGTATTGTTTATGATGGAAAGGTACCTATTTGAATCCCAGCAACTCCTTTAAATTTTCACGCACGCACATGTGAAGACGTTTCATAGTTGCCATGAAAGTTTTGAGGTTTAATTCCTTGAAAATAAATTACAAATTATAATTTAATTCAGAATGTTCTATTCTTTAAAAGGCTTATCATTCTCTTAAAGATATTTGGGCAGAAATTCCATTCCCTCCTATAGTATAATTCATCATGCAACTGAGAAAACGACTCTTGTAAGCCTAAGGATGTTAAATATGAAGATAGACTGTCAAAATTTAGAAAACTCTTACCTATTCACTTTGGTACTTTCTTCTTGTGTGTACTTACTCAAAATTTGAGTTTTCATTTTTTTTTCCTATTTTTGTTGGCTAAAAGTAAAGATATAATCTTAATATTTATGTATTTACTGTCAAAATTTTCAGTACAAATATAACATAGAAAAGAATATATTTTTTAACAAATATAAGTGTGATTGTAAGTTATAAAAATACTTAACATATTACATTTTTATTTGTGCTTTTTATTAAGATTGTACACTTCATTTAAAAAGCTAAAATAGCATGTATGATTTTTTTTATCATATATTAGTTCTAATAGTAAGAAAATTATTATAACATTTATATAATTTATTTTATCATATTTTAAAATTGGATAAATTAAATAATAAAATTAAATTAAATAAAGTAATATAATATTCATGTTATTTTTTATAACTATATATCCAAAAGTAATTTTAATGAATAATAGAAAAACAATAATTTTTTCAAAATTATTTTGTTGATAATAATTTTCAAACATGAATTATGATAATGTAACTTCACTTTTAATAAAAATTAAAAATGAAGTTGATCCAAAATTAATTATGCAAGACTTCAATCCAAACACACGCTGCTAAGTTTATCGTGAACCTCTTCTACAACTCCGAAATAAATCTTATTTTTTTCCACTACAATCGACCTAAATGAGAGCAAAAACATAAAAAGATGAAAACGAAATATATATTGGAAGGAGAAGGAGGAAATATTTAGAGAAAGAAATAATTTTTCTTAAAATTACTTTAAATGAGAAGGGTTATATGATTTTTTCCCCAAAATAATTAGATTACTTAACAAAAAATAAATGACAATACAACTAAAAATAAAGTTGCCATGATCCTAATCTTAGGGAATATTGGTGGGTATAATGGCGGTTAATCTTATAATCTTTAATGCATAATGGGTGGTAATTTTTTTTAATTTAATTTGTCTAAAGCTAAACGAATATATCATTTTTTGATATCAGTGACCAAAAAGATCTCAAGAGAATGTAAATTACTGTTCTGGTACGGTATGGATAAATATGATGAATCCAAAATTGAAACTAATATTGACAGTTTCCTTCTTTTGCACTCTTCTCTTGCGGCCTTTACTAAAACAAGAGCATTCTTCTTTATCCCAAAAAAAGAAAAACAAACAAACAACAGCAACAACAACAGCATTCTTCAGAGCTTGAGACCGCCTCGCATGGCGAATCGTAACGATGAAGACGAGCTCCAAACCCTTCTTTCTGAACAAAACATAGAGTTCATGTTGGCTAAAACCCTAGCTTCCGATTCGGACTTAGCCTTCCAACTGCAAATGCAAGAAGCGGTTAAAGCTTCTGTCGCTTCCCAAACCCCCGATTCACAGCCACAAGCCGCCGTATTCACCGACGAAGACAGAATTGACAACGTTCTGGACTTGGCGGCGACGCTTTTGCTGGAAGACGTGATGAGGTTCACGCAAGAGCTGAAGGACAGCGAACAATGCCAAGCGGAGATGACGAAAATGAAGCGAGATCTGGACCGTCTGATTTTCGATCAGAGTTTTGCGAGAAGCATTTTGACCATTCCCGAGGATGAGTGGAAAGAGAATGGTGACAATATCCATATGCCTTATTATGCTGACGGAGCATCATCATCTTCGTCGTTGTCACGGAGCCCTTCTCTTGCAAGAGAGTGTTTCAAACTGTACTGCAAAGGTTTGGTGAGCGAAGAATGGGTTAAAGATATGAAGGTTAATGTCGCTGCCATTGGGGTTGCCATTTGTGATTCGAGGGATTGTCTGATTTTTGAAGTTAGAAAGCCTATTGAAGTATTGGAAACTGGTGGAGTCTTGCTGAGCACTGAATCTGCTGAACTGCAAGCTGTGGTTAAAGGCCTTGATACCGCTCTTAGCTTGGGATTACAAAGGGTCACCTATTTCTGCGATGACTATATGATTTACCAATATGTAAGTCAAATCTCACAATTTTATTTCCATGCTTTAGTGTTCCTGTCTATTTTATCGTTCCCTGCTTAAGAAAACCATGTACCAAAAGAAGAAGAAAGAAGAGAAGGACGATAACATGAATGTATTATTGGTCATTTTTCAATTCTTTTTAATTGGTTAAACTGCGAAATATAACCATTAAACTATTTGATTTGGTAGCATTTATTGATTTGCGGATGTTCGTCTCCATTGTTACGACTTACTATTATAGAAGTTCAAGTTTACTCTCTTGCGGCTCTTGTGATTTGGATGCATTTTATTATGGGTTTCTTTATGAAAGTTTCATTGTGTTCCTCTCTGTGAGTTTCTTGATTAATATTTCGTGATAAATGTTGAACGAATTATGGTTCGTACTATAGCACAATAACTAATGACACAATGTATATGACTATAATGCTGTTATTGTTTGTGTAGACTAGATGGTACTTGTCGATGCCATGAATGTGTCAATTTCAACTATTAAGCTAGATTGTTGACATTATGCTATGAACAGGTTACAGGCAGAGTGCAAGCAAGCTGCCATAGTAAGTTTGCTGGGTTACTCAATCAGGTGTCTCATCTTCAAAGAAAATTTGTATATTGTGTACCATCGCTTGTTGCACGGAAGGAAATCAAATATGCTTTTAAATCTGCGAGAGACGCAATAGTTTCTCAAATCACATGGTCGGCAGAAAATGATAAAGGCACAAGCTTTAAGGAGACCTGTACAATTTGTTTTGAAGAGATAAATATTGATAAAATGTTTCAAGTGGATCACTGCTTTCATAGATATTGTTTTTCGTGTATGAAACAACATGTGGAGGTGAAGCTGCTTAATGGGATGATAGCAAATTGCCCTCATGAAGGTTGTAAATCTGAGGTGACTGTTGATAGCTGTAGAAAATTTCTAGCGCCAGAACTTGTTGATGTTGTCAGCCAACGGATGAAGGAATTAGCTATCCCTGTTACGCAGAAAGTGTATTGCCCATTTCTTAGGTGTTCAGCTTTAATGTCAAAACATGAGGTCTTAGAGTACACGAAGACTACATATGTTGGAGCTGAACAAAGTGGAGCCAGGAAATGCTTGAAATGTCATCGATTTTTCTGTATCAATTGCAGGGTTCCCTGGCATTACAATATGACCTGCTATGACTATAAAAGTTCAAATCGTTATCTTCAGGCAGAAGATGCTAAGCTTAAGTCTCTTGTCGACCAGAATCTGTGGCGGCAGTGTGTGAAGTGCAACCACGTAGTTGAACTAGCTGAAGGTTGCTATCATATCACCTGCAGGTAATACTATTTGCACTTCCTCAGTTATTCATCCATTTTGAACGTGAAAAATATAATACTTTATCCCTCTATATTATAATAAAATGTGAAAATTCACATATCATTTAAAATTAACATTTAAACATCACTTAATTTGTCATGCCATACATTATATATACATCATCATCCTCAATTTTCTTCTCTTCATGATCTCTAATTACATTTTTTTTCCAACGTTGCATAGTTTTATGTGTAAATTTTAACTGATTTGTGTTGTTTTTACTTTTTATAATAATTTAGAAGGTAAAATGTATTGTTTAAAGTTTATGGACTAAAATTGTAATAAAGTTATAGAATAAGAAAGTCCTCCTGAAAGAAATCGAACCAGTTGTGCGCTTTTGGCATGCAGCCAGATGCACTCATTTAAAGAAGACAAACAACATATAAGCAAAATTATACACTTCACGTTTAGACTGAAACTAATATAACTTGTGAATTCTTGCTTCACTTGTAGATGTGGGTATGAATTTTGCTACAAATGTGGAGCACAATGGAAGAACAAAAAACCAACGTGCACTTGTCCTGTCTGGGATGAGCGCAACATTATACGTGATCCACGTCAAAGAAGAAGACAACAATGATTCTGGATAGTTGTGCCCAATTAGGAAAAAAGAAAACATCTTTATCTAGATTTTGCTTAAATGCCTAGGCATTGGCTTTGTTCTCTTGCATACATATTCCAGTTTTGCTGACAGATAATTTTCGAATGCCTGGTTGCTGACTATGTTCTCTTGCAAACCTGTTCTAGTTTTTTTAACAGATAATTTTCCGATAGTGACTATGATGGGGCTTGGCTAGGAAACTCACCACACTACATTTTGTTTTTCTTTGGTTCGAAGATCACACTACGTACTTTTTTTCTCCTTTACTCATCATTAAATTAAATTTTTATCCCTACATAATTAAGAAGAAATTATTGCGAGGTGAAGCCTGAACTTCGGCCCAACAACTTGGGCCAACTGTGTCGGTGTGGAAGTATGTGCTGGCCTGGCCTAAGGTTGATGTCGTATTTAGAACAAATGTGAAAAACATCAGATGTAATAGGTTAACTGTTTATTTCTTATTCGTAAAGTGTCAAATTCCTTATTTATGGGATCGTTGAACTTCTTATGAAGGTTCTTTTCATCTGGGCATTGTTGGTGTAACCATAGTAAAAAGAAATCTATAGTAATTATATCAGTTTTTTTTTTCCCCATTTGAGTAGATAATAGCTTAAGTCTCTTTAGTTAATGGAATTGGAGGTAGGAAAAGAGAATGGAATAGGAAATGACCAATAGTTATATTTGATTAGTGAAATTTTATTCCCATAAAAATTTCTATTTCCAAATTAAGGGAATAAAGATTCCCGTGCACATTTAATGGGATGACTTTTCATTTGGGGAATAGAAATGGCAATCAGCGGGTATCACTCAAATTTTCACTATCTGTCTTCGAATGTTGTTTGAATTCCAAAAAAGTACCTTCTTAGTATTTATATATGAAATACCTTCTATTTGAAATCTTTGAAAAAATGTTGAATAATAGATATTAGATGCCCTAAATTGATTAATGGATACTCACGATATCCAATACCTAATATTTATCCAATAAAAATTTTAAAATTGTCAAACGTATATTGTATAAATAAATGTTGTAAATAATATAATTTTATAATTTAAAATTATAATATATATATATATATATATATTTATATATAATTATCGGACAAATATTGAATACTATATCCACTTGTTCATATTGGATAAATATAAGTATTCAATGCCAATATTTATATTTGCTCAATATCCAATGAGTATTATTTTTTTTTTTAACCATCTATAGTCTATCCAATAATCGATGGATATCGGTTATTCTTTCAGATGGATACCACTTAACATCTCAAAAATCCAATCCAATTGACATCCTTACTTAGAATGAGAAGTCATCTTGCCATTTTACCCTCATAAAACCTATAAAATTACATTATCATCTTGTTTATAATTTAATCATGTCATTTTCATTATCTTGAATATTTATAACCTTTTAATTTAATGGTGCAACTTTATATGTTAATATTTTAAATTTAAATATGTTTGGTATGCCATTTTTATTTAATGAGCTGTAAATTATTATTTTGAAAATAAATTTTTCATTGTATACTGGTAAAAAAAATTTTCAGATGCATGTTTAATTTCTTTGATGGTATTATTTGTGGGGGAAAATGATTAAATTACTTTGTATTTTTGAGTAACAGAGAAAAATAAAAACTATTTTGTTTAATTTATTTGATGATATTATTATATATAATTTTGTGTAATTTTTTTATGCATTGGTTTATGGTAATTTACTCCTAACTTCTTTCCATTCCTTCCAATCAAAGAATAAAATGGAATGGTTTCTCATTTCTTTCCATATCTAACTAAGAAAGATCTTGTGGGCATTAAGTATTAGATATGCCTTTTTTAATAATAATAATAATAATAATTTGCTTTGGCTGCTTTTTTCACAAATAAACACAATTTAATTATATGAAGTGTGTGCGCACGTGTACATGCATGTTTGGGTACTAGACAAAATGGTTTCATCATACAATAACTAAAAATATTCTTTAATCACATGGATTAAGTTTTCCCCTAGGGCTGAACACGGGTCGGGTTGAATGTAAATCTCAACCCGAACCAATCAATAGTCAGCGGGTTGGGTCGGGTCGGTTTCAGCTTTTTTTACTGCTAAACCCAAACCAACCCAACCCGCCCTTCAGCGGGTTGGTTTGGGTCGGTTTAGGCAGGTTGATGTTTTTTTTCTCTTCTTTTTTCTTTTCTTTTCTTTTCTTTTCTTTTTTTCTTTAATTTCTCTTTAGTCTCAGAAATGAGGTTAGCAATGAGGAAGACAAGTTTCTGCTTGGGTTGTGACTAAGGACAATGACAAGGAAGAGGGACGATTTGCTTGGACGAACGATGACAACCAAAATTACCCAACTGTCACTGTGAAGAACACAGAAGTCCCAAACATATCTGCTTGGTCTGAGTCTTTGAGTACGAGTAGTGCTTCGGTCTTCTTCTTCTTCTTCACTTCGGTCTTCCTCAATTCACTCCTCAGTCCTCGGCTTTGAATTTAAAAATTAAATTAAAGGGAAGGCCGTTGTATTTCCAGTTTGCTAAAGGTTGCATAGAGATTTGGGAATATTGAATCAGATATGGTGTGTGGCTGAAAAATGACAAAACCATGTTCATGGTTGTACTGTTGCCACACAGAAAGGCTGAGAGCGCCAAAGCATGGCCTGTAGGAGTGGACTAGAAGTGAAGAATGCATAAGTGAAGAAGATGAAATGAATTAGTGAAGAATGCAGAAGGGGGAAAATGACTCTGGTCTATGGTCTTCATAAGAAAGTGAAACCTTGTCAATGAATTGCAGCACTATTAACAAAAAAAATAAAAAATATTTAATTATCTATCGGATTGGCGAGTTGGGTTGGGTTGATAATTGTCACGATCCGTTTTCTGGGCACATGACCGGCACAATGATGAAGATCCCATCACTGTAAGCCTTTCGATAAATTCTACCCATGAGTTTAGTCATTATCTCTATATTATCAAAATAACCATTCCTGAAGAAAATATATCAAATTTTCTTATTTGAAATTCATAGAGATGATTTGCACATAATAATAGATTCTCAATATAAAATATATTATTTTGCTGACATACAAACCAAATGCCAAACCCCTGACCTAGATGTCCTAGACGATTACAGAGTAACATAATCTATAACAAAAGAGGGATCTACCCGACAACGGGAAGGTCCAAAGTGATCTACTCCTCTAGCAGATATTCTTCGCTGGCAACCTGATCTGAACAAAAAGGTTGTACAAACAGTGTGAGCTTTTAAACTCAATGAGCGAATCGGCCTCGCGTTAATAAAATTCAAATACATTACCAGTCATGCAAGCATATCCAAAGGCTCATACTCAACCAATAGACAGAAGATAAAAATTCATCCAATTCAACAAACGTTACTAGTACTCGTCAATGGCAATATATCCTGGAGAGCGCACACAGGCCGGCTCACCAATTATGTATATTTCCGCCATGACACACAACATCATCCTCTTACATACAAGAAGATAAAAATTCATCCAATTCAACAAACGTTACTAGTACTCGTCAATGGCAATATATCCCGGAGAGCGCACACAGGCCGGCTCACCAATTATGTATATTTCCGCTATGACGCACAACCTCATCCTCTTAGCTAGGGCGCCTCACGGATTTATCACCAATCCGGGCTATATCCCTATTGAGGGAATCGTTGTCTCCACACTCATTGGTCAAGACACCCTTTTAACCGGGTTTTCCGCCTTGCCATGAGAGGGGGTACTGTCCCGCTCAATCACAATCAATAGCACAACAGTTCATATCATAATCAGAAGTACAATAGAATATTCATCCATATAACAGGTATAGTATATAACTATATTATAAATTTATAAACCACAAATCAAGATAACTGTAATACCCGTTAATTTCAGAATATAATTCGCTTAAGAGTATTTTAGAATTCTACAACGTTACTTTAGTTATTTATTTTGGTCATTTTTAATTTTCATATTTAATTGTTCTCTTTGAATATTATTTATGAAAATTGAGTTAAATGACTGGACTAAATATTTGCACAATGAGGGATATATTCTAAGAATGGTGAAATTCATGGAAAAGTGGTTTCAGAATGGTCAATTAGTCCATTTATTGTAAATTGACTGGATGGGTTTGGATGTTGGGTTATGGATACCCATGGGTTATTGAATAACCCATTAGAAATATTTAATATAAAGTTTCAATAGTAACCCTCATTTTTTTCACTCAGCCGAAGGAAGCAGAAAAGATTTCTCTCTCAGTTCTTCATTTTCTTCTCAAATCCTTCCCTTGATCTTCAGAGTTTCGATTATTTGTTCGGTTCAAAAGCTTTGTAAGGATCAAAGGTAAGCTTTAATCCGATTATTTTCCTTAAATTTCAGTTTATGTAGAAGATCAGAGGAGGTTTTGTTCTTGAAGATTTTGATGATAATTCATGAATCTCAGTAGTTTTAGAAGTTATATTTGAGTTATAATCGGTTAAAAGAGTTGAAATTCTGGTTTTGAAACAAGAAAGGAAAGGATGAATTTGTGAGAAATTTCTGCAAAAACTTCTGCAAAACCGAGTTACTGTAGCGACCAGAAATTTCGAAACAAAATATGGAAAATTTTCTTCGGGTTACTGTAGCAGTACTGTAGTGTCGGCAGTCAACGGTACTGTAGCAGTCAACGTTACTGTAGCGAACCGGCACTGTAGCAAACCGTACTGTAGCAACCCGTTACTGTAGCAGTCAGAAAATTTTACGTATTTTGGTGATTTTGTTTCCTTTCTTATGATTCCTTGTAATATATTTTACTAGGAAATTTTCCTACACAAATTCTAGTGTGGAACAAGGTAAACTTGGACAAACATCAAGGTGAGTGAATAACCTTGCTCAGTTAATTTGATATTACTAGTCAAAGTACAATATAAGTCCCATTTACAATATTATTTGGGTAATGAGCAATCAATTTTCATATGGGAGTATATGATGATCGGTAGAAATAAGAGTATGTAGAAATTATTTTATTTCATGACAATTGTGCTATGTGATAAATTCTCACTATCTTGTCAATGAGTAGAGATCTACGGGATCTAATACACGAGTTTGAAAGGGTTAAAGTCCCATACTACTCAGTGCATATCTATGAAACCCATACACGAGTTGAAAGGGTTAAAGTCCCATACTACTCGGTGTATATCTAAGAAAGTTTATACACGAGTTGAAAGGGTTAGAGTCCCATACTACTCGGTGTATACCGATGAGATCTTATTCACGAGTTTGAAAGGGTTAGAGTCCCATACTACTCGTTGTATATCTAAGAAATCTTATTCATGAGTTTGAAAGGGTTAGAGTCCCATACTACTCGATGTATAAGACAATTAATTATATGAGTAAATGTGGTATTTGTACTTTTGATATTTTATATAGTACAGTTATTTACTTACTGAGTTTTTAAATAAACTCACACTCCCTATGATTATTTTTTTTCAGATACAGAAAATAAAGAACAAGAGTATCCGTTTGAAGATTAGAAGCCCCTTGGGATTATTATCTATTTCTGTCTGGTGGGATACCAGTACTTATTAATGTGGACACTAGGAACGCTCTGTACTTACTATAGGTCTCCTAGGCTTGCGATGAGATAGAAATATCAGACTATGTATGTCTATATTTGCTTATCAGATGAATATAATTCTGTAGTGTGGAATGAATGATTAAGGTTGAATGTAAAACCTTACAGAATATATGTATATAACGTATGTTTGAGAATTATATCAAATGAGTAGTATCTTTTCACATGCTCAATTTTTGGGATGTGACAAATTTGGTATCAGAGGAAAGGTTTTATAGGTCCCCTATAGAGTACAGAGCAAAGTGATCTTTGTGGGCCCTTCCCTATTGTCGTGAGCCGCGGCATGACCATAGGATTAGGTTCCATAAAAGACCTTGTAGAGTATAACGTCATTTTATAGATAATTTTCAGCGGGGCTAGTAAGTGATATTTTGTGTATGTCTGAAAATTGTTTGTTATGTGTGTAGATCTGTGACAGATCAATGTCAGAAGGATCTTCTAATAATAATGAGCATATGGGTCCAAGGAGGGCCATGAATCCACCAGTACATGTGCAAGATGATCCTAACCGTAGTGATAGTTTACATGCTCAAAGTACTGAGGACGCAACTAGTGAGCAAGCAAGAAGAGTCGAACCTGATGCTCACGTCGGTAATGCAACTATTGCACATGTGATTCATTTGATGAATGAACGATTTGACCGATTTGAGGCTGAAATGAGAGGTCGAGCTGCACAAGCTAACCTGCCAGTGGATCCTCCTATTGTTGAAGCTGAAAATGTACCACCAGCTCCGTTAGCGGAAGGAGTTAATGTAAGAGAGGTAAGAATGTCTGAATTCCAGAAAATGAGGCCTCCTACTTTTTCAGGGGAAGATCCCAAAGAGGACCCACAATGTTTCCTTGATGATTGTGAAGCAATATGTGATGCTATAGGGTGTTCTCCTACTCAAAAGGTAGAATTCACTTCCTTTCAGTTAAAAGGTAGGGCTGGTAAATGGTGGAGAAACTGGAAGAAAGCTAGAATTCAAGGCACACCGCCAGTTATGTGGACGGAGTTTTACAGATTGGTTATGGAAAGGAGGTCAAAGAATAAAGAAGAATATCGACAAAAGAAGAAAGCTAAATATAGGAGATCTTTTGATCAAAGGGAAGACTCAGGGACTTTGAAACCCTTTACTGCATCACAACATGCTCCAGCCACTCCTACTAAGTCATTGTATTCTACAGCCAGTGTGGCTAAGCCTCGTTCAAAGAGCAGGGGTAGTTTTAGTTCTTCTAGTAGAGGAGGTACTCAAGCTAGAAGGAAGAAACCTCAGTGTCCTGAATGTGGAAAGTTTCACTTCGGAGAATGCAGGTTAAACACTGTTGGTACAGGTTGTTTTAACTGTGGACAAAAAGGACATTTTGTAAGGGAGTGCCCTCAGCTCATGATAGGACCAGGTCAAGGGTCTACTTTGCCACCTCGACCACAATCTATTTCTGTTCCTATTACTCAAACACCAACCCCTTCAACAGGGGGTAGTATGGGAAGAGGTTCTGGAAGAGGCCAAGGTGACCGTGGAAAAAAAGCTGCTGGCAGAGGAAATGCAAGAGTATATGCTCTAACCCGACAGGATGCTCAAACATCCAATGCTGTAGTTACAGGTATATTATCTGTTAATACTTTTGCTGCACGTATTTTGTTTGATCCTGGTTCTACTCACTCATATGTGTCGCCCCTATTTGCCAAGAGATTTGCATTTGATTCGATTATTCTTAAAGAACCATTCTTGGTTTCCACACCGATGAGAGAGACTTTGATGGTTAAAACATGTTATCGTTCTTGTAAAATAATCGTTGGAGGCATGAAAACTGAGATAGATCTTATGGTTCTCAATATGTTAGATTTTGATGTGATTTTAGGGATGGATTGGTTATCTTCTTGTCATGCTACTATAAATTGTCGTGACAAAGTTATTTCCTTTAATATGCCGGGGAGGAGTAATTTTGTGTTTCAAGGAGATCGAGGTGATGTACCTTGCAACATGATATCTATGTTAAGTGCCCAGCGTATGTTGCGAAAGGGATGTCAGGGATTTCTAGCTTTTATCAAAGATTTAGAAAAGAAAGAATAGAAGTTAGAAGACATTCATGTGGTTAATGAATTCCCAGATGTGTTCCCAGAAGATTTACCTGGATTACCGCCAGAAAGAGATATTGAGTTCAGTATTGATTTGGTCCCAGACACAAGACCAATTTCTATTCCACCTTATCGTATGGCTCCTGTTGAGTTAAAAGAACTCAAAGAACAATTGGAAGATTTGTTAAACAAAGGGTTCATTCGCCCAAGTTTTTCACCTTGGGGTGCTCCTGTTCTTTTTGTGAAAAAGAAAGATGGTTCTATGAGATTATGTATAGATTATCGTCAGCTGAATAAAGTCACAGTGAAGAATAAGTATCCTTTACCAAGGATAGATGATTTGTTTGATCAGCTTCAAGGAGCAAAATACTTCTCAAAGATTGATCTAAGGTCTGGATATCATCAGTTACGAATTAAGAGTGATGATATACCTAAGACTGCTTTTCGTACACGGTATGGACATTATGAGTTTCTTGTGATGTCTTTTGGGTTGACAAATGCACCAGCAGCATTTATGGATTTAATGAACAGAGTGTTCAAATCATTTCTTGATAAGTTTGTAATTGTATTTATTGATGATATTTTGGTGTATTCAAAGAGTCATGAAGAACATACTGAACATTTGAGAATAGTGCTTCAGACTTTGAGAGAGCATCAGTTGTACGCAAAGCTCTCAAAATGTGAATTCTGGATGAGTCATGTAACATTTTTGGGACATGTTATTTCCCAAGAAGGTATTCATGTAGATCCAAGTAAAATTGAAGCAGTAAAACAATGGCCTCGACCAACAACTGTGTCTGAAGTACGTAGTTTTCTTGGCTTAGCAGGGTATTACCGTCGCTTTGTCAAAGATTTCTCTAAGACGGCTCTTCCATTAAATAAGTTAACCCGAAAGAATGTTAAATACATTTGGGATGATTCATGTGAACAAAGTTTCACCCAATTGAAAGAGTGTTTAACTTCTGCACCATTCTTAATTCTACCATCAGGACCAGGGGGTTACTCTGTATTCTGTGATGCCTCAAAGATAGGCTTAGGGTGTGTGTTGATGCAACATGGTAAAGTCATAGCTTATGGCTCACGTCAGCTTAAAAAGCATGAATTGAATTACCCCACTCATGATTTGGAAATGGCAGCTGTAGTGTTTGCCCTAAAGATATGGAGACATTACTTGTATGGGGAAACTTGTAAAATTTTTACAGATCACAAAAGCCTTAAGTACATTTTTGAGCAGAGAGATCTCAATCTAAGGCAACGAATGTGGATGGAACTTCTGAAAGATTATGATTGTACCATCCTTTACCATCCAGGTAAAGCAAATGTAGTGGCCGATGCTCTAAGTCGAAAGTCTATGGGAAGTTTAGCTCACATTGCCACTATAAGGAGATCTCTAATACATGAACTACAAGAATTGGAAGCTGATGGAGTATTCTTCGAGATCACTGAGTCAGGTACATTTCTGGCTCATTTAACAGTTAGATCATCCCTTGTAGAAAAAGTAAAAGCAACTTTAGAAAATGACATTGATATGGTCAAATCAGAGATAAGGCAAGGCAAGGTCTAGCACCAAGTTTCTTGGTAGATGAAGAGGGAGTCTTATGGTTTAATGGGAGACTCTGTGTCCCCAATATTGAATCTTTGAAACAAGTTTACTGGTGGGAGGGCATGAAGCGAGATATGACTGACTTTGTAGCTCGATATTTGACTTATCAGCAAGTTAAAGCTGAACATCGACGACCACCTGGATTGATACAAAAACTAGATATTCCCGAATGGAAGTGGGAAAGGATCACTATGGATTTTGTAGTAGGTTTACCTCGGTCAACAAAAGGAAATGACTCAATATGGGTCATAGTGGATCGACTTACTAAGTCAGCACATTTTCTTCCTGTTCATACCACTTTCAGTGTAGCAAAACTTGCTCGACTTTATGTTAAAGAAATAGTGAAACTTCATGGTGTACCAATATCCATTATATCAGACCGATGACCTCAGTTTACTTCTCGGTTCTGGAAAGTCTTTCAAGAGGCTTTGGGTACCAAAGTGAATCTTAGCACAGCATTCCATCCTCAGACTAATGGACAGTCCGAAAGGACAATTCAGACTTTAGAGGATATGCTAAGAGCTTGTGTGATGGATTTCAGTGGAAGTTGGGAAGATCATTTGTCTCTTATTGAATTTGCTTATAACAACAGTTACCAAGCCAGTATTCAGATGGCACCTTTTGAGGCATTATATGGGAGACGGTGTCGATCTCCTATAGGTTGGTTTGAACTTGGTGAAACCAAAATATTTGGACCTGAGATGATTCAGGAAGATATAAATGAAGTTAAACTGATCAGAGAAAAGTTGTTAACTGCTCAGAGTAAACAGAAGTCTTATGCGGACAACCGACGACGTGACCTTGAATTTGCAATAGGTGATATGGTTTTCTTACGAATCTTACCTATGAAGGGAGTAATGAGATTCAGGAAGAAAGGCAAGCTTAGTCCGAGGTATGTTGGCCCATATGAGGTTGTAGACAGAGTGGGTAATGTGGCATATCGCCTAGACCTACCTTCCAACCTAGAGGGAGTTCATCCAATATTTCATGTGTCCATGCTACGGAAGTATCTTCCTGATCCTTCTCATGTCATTCAACCCCAAGAAGTTCATTTTGATGAAACTCTCACCTACGAAGAGGTACCAGTAGCTATCCTTGATAGAAAAGTCAAGAAATTGCGTACCAAAGAAATTCCTACTGTCAAGGTTCTTTGGAGAAATCATTCTCGTGAGGAAGCTACGTGGGAGGCAGAAGATGAGATGTGGAAAAACTATCCACATTTATTTGAAACTTGAGGTAAGATTTTAATTCGGAGGACCGAATTCTTTTAAGGGGGGTAGAATGTAATACCCGTTAATTTCAGAATATAATTCGCTTAAGAGTATTTTAGAATTCTACAACGTTACTTTAGTTATTTATTTTGGTCATTTTTAATTTTCATATTTAATTGTTCTCTTTGAATATTATTTATGAAAATTGAGTTAAATGACTGGACTAAATATTTGCACAATGAGGGATATATTCTAAGAATGGTGAAATTCATGGAAAAGTGGTTTCAGAATGGTCAATTAGTCCATTTATTGTAAATTGACTGGATGGGTTTGGATGTTGGGTTATGGATACCCATGGGTTATTGAATAACCCATTAGAAATATTTAATATAAAGTTTCAATAGTAACCCTCATTTTTTTCACTCAGCCGAAGGAAGCAGAAAAGATTTCTCTCTCAGTTCTTCATTTTCTTCTCAAATCCTTCCCTTGATCTTCAGAGTTTCGATTATTTGTTCGGTTCAAAAGCTTTGTAAGGATCAAAGGTAAGCTTTAATCCGATTATTTTCCTTAAATTTCAGTTTATGTAGAAGATCAGAGGAGGTTTTGTTCTTGAAGATTTTGATGATAATTCATGAATCTCAGTAGTTTTAGAAGTTATATTTGAGTTATAATCGGTTAAAAGAGTTGAAATTCTGGTTTTGAAACAAGAAAGGAAAGGATGAATTTGTGAGAAATTTCTGCAAAAACTTCTGCAAAACCGAGTTACTGTAGCGACCAGAAATTTCGAAACAAAATATGGAAAATTTTCTTCGGGTTACTGTAGCAGTACTGTAGTGTCGGCAGTCAACGGTACTGTAGCAGTCAACGTTACTGTAGCGAACCGGCACTGTAGCAAACCGTTACTGTAGCAAACCGTACTGTAGCAACCCGTTACTGTAGCAGTCAGAAAATTTTACGTATTTTGGTGATTTTGTTTCCTTTCTTATGATTCCTTGTAATATATTTTACTAGGAAATTTTCCTACACAAATTCTAGTGTGGAACAAGGTAAACTTGGACAAACATCAAGGTGAGTGAATAACCTTGCTCAGTTAATTTGATATTACTAGTCAAAGTACAATATAAGTCCCATTTACAATATTATTTGGGTAATGAGCAATCAATTTTCATATGGGAGTATATGATGATCGGTAGAAATAAGAGTATGTAGAAATTATTTTATTTCATGACAATTGTGCTATGTGATAAATTCTCACTATCTTGTCAATGAGTAGAGATCTACGGGATCTAATACACGAGTTTGAAAGGGTTAAAGTCCCATACTACTCAGTGCATATCTATGAAACCCATACACGAGTTGAAAGGGTTAAAGTCCCATACTACTCGGTGTATATCTAAGAAAGTTTATACACGAGTTGAAAGGGTTAGAGTCCCATACTACTCGGTGTATACCGATGAGATCTTATTCACGAGTTTGAAAGGGTTAGAGTCCCATACTACTCGTTGTATATCTAAGAAATCTTATTCATGAGTTTGAAAGGGTTAGAGTCCCATACTACTCGATGTATAAGACAATTAATTATATGAGTAAATGTGGTATTTGTACTTTTGATATTTTATATAGTACAGTTATTTACTTACTGAGTTTTTAAATAAACTCACACTCCCTATGATTATTTTTTTTCAGATACAGAAAATAAAGAACAAGAGTATCCGTTTGAAGATTAGAAGCCCCTTGGGATTATTATCTATTTCTGTCTGGTGGGATACCAGTACTTATTAATGTGGACACTAGGAACGCTCTGTACTTACTATAGGTCTCCTAGGCTTGCGATGAGATAGAAATATCAGACTATGTATGTCTATATTTGCTTATCAGATGAATATAATTCTGTAGTGTGGAATGAATGATTAAGGTTGAATGTAAAACCTTACAGAATATATGTATATAACGTATGTTTGAGAATTATATCAAATGAGTAGTATCTTTTCACATGCTCAATTTTTGGGATGTGACAATAACAATTAATCTATTTTTGAAAAGATTCAAACTTCACATCAACATGAAATACTTGTTTCGTCTTATCCATACTTCTGGATTAATTATCTCATTAGATTCGTCATTCTGAATCTAATTTTCCCCTATGAATCTTGGGAGTGTCCTACGACATACTTTTTATCACCAGTAATGCTAAAACTCTATTAAAATGGGGTCGTTTCACTCACTTAGATTCCGTACGAGCATCGCTTCTTTAAGTCATTACAGACAAGAGTGCTCAGGTGAATTTCGGTGTTCTGCTACGGAGATTTTCATGAAAGATTAGAGAAAATACGTTAGGATTGTTTTCGTACAAATACTGTTTATACATACAGTTACTATTCATACATACGGTTACTATTCATACGTACGGTCACTATTCATATGTATGGTAACTATTCATACGGTTACTATTCATACCAGAAATAGAGAATACAATCTGTAAAAGAGTACATCAGGTAAGTTCCCAGGAAAGAGTGGAGGGTCACACTGGACACACTTAAAAACCAGGTCTTTCCTTAGCCAGAACTTTCCTAGACATGTATTCTTCACAGTTTACATTCTATTTCGGTAATCAGAGAATCAAAATAATATGTAAGCAGCTAAGGACAGTTTTTCTGATGTGGAAGATCAGCCAAAGCCGCAACCACAGAGCATACTTAAGAAAATAACTTCTAAAATTTGAAAGACATAGAAAGGGCATAGTATCCTTACCTAAGCTGAAAAGGAAAGGCCCAAAATCTCAGAGGCCTAGCATTGAAGTAAGAGAAACTTAAGGAGAGAAGAAAAGAAGTTGAAGGTGTGAGTTTAGAAGTGAAATGAAAGCGCCTATTTATAGGAAAAGTCAAGAGTACTATTTGATACTATATACTAATAAAATATTCAATTTACTATTCATAAAAATCACATTTCTAATAATACAGTTACTATACACCTCACGATGAAAAATTTTTCTGTTATTACTATTGGAAACTTAAAGGGAAAACTATCCTTTCACATTAAACCTTTAAGTTTCTTTTCAAATCAGTCCTTTCAATTTAGTCCCTGATCGTATTTTTACACATAAAACGTCATTTTCTCCTACAAACTTCTTTCTAGTTTTCTCTTATGACCAAACCACATCTAGTACTTGACATTTCGATTGTATAAATGAACAGTATCGTATACGTAAATAGTATTATATGGTGAATAGTACCGTATACTGGCATAGTAACCATAGTTTGTAAATACACATTTATATTTTATTTTTCATGGGTATTACAATAATTCTCAACCCGTCACCCGAACCGATGCTTAACGGGTTGAGAATTCTCAACCCAACCCAACCCACCAACTCAACCCAAATGTGCGGGTTGGGTCAGATTAGGCAGGTTGGGTTGGATTTTGCTCACCCCTATTTACCCCTATCTTTCTACAGTAGTTGACTTTATAAAATAATTTTTTTATAATTCAGTATTTGTTATGAAGACATTTGGATTTTTGCAGCGTTCATTAATCACCACCAGAAATACATTGTTTGGAATAAATTATGTTTATATAAATATCATTAATAACTCAATATAATTACAAAAATGTCATTGCGTTTGTTATTAGAAAAATTAATCGCTCGGTCCTTAATTATGGTTGATTTTTAATCAATCCCTATACTTTCCAAATGTTCAAATTATGATCCCTGCCCTCTAAATTTGTCCAACGCAATCAACTTTTGACAAGCATAAGTTGGGTAAAGTTTTTAGTTTTAGTTTGAGAAAGTGGATATATCTAGCATTGTAAAAAAAGGACCGTGATTGTGGGCTAGCCCAGACTTGTACTGTAAATGGACAAGCTTTGATTGAGGAGTTTAAGCCCGTTACCTATTTGGCCTGTAGGACAAACGAGTTTGGGATGGGCGGTCACAAGACAATATGCCTTTTTTTATTTTTTCTGTGATGGATCAAATCAAACATGACGAGCCACAAGTCACATGACCCAATCCATTTTGATTGAAGCCATCATCCATCTCACTTAGACACTCACTCTTAGAGTCTCAGCACAACATCATCTCTCGAATCTTGATTCTTCTCCATCTCGTCATCTCAGAGTCTCAGTAGTCAGCAACTTAGCATCATCTCTCGATTCCCTTACTCTCAGAGTCTTAGTTGCTCTTGGTCTCGGCATCATCTCCATCTCGTCGTCTCTCGATTTTTCTCTATTAGGGTTCGATTCTTCTCTTCTACTCACCGAGTCTATGATTTTCTCTCATTTTGGGATTTCTCGCAGTTGTGGAGTTTGCAGAATGATTCGCATACCAAGTCTATGATTTTCCCTCTAGCTCTGCATATGCTCTTGTCTTGTGTGACCGTTTTTTTTTTCGAATGCTTCTGAAGAATGATATGAATGAAACAAGGCAAGTTAGCTTTATAAAGTGTCCACATATCATGCATTGACTTTTGGGTCTCATTCTGTTGTTGATATGATCTTAGATTTTGTGAGCGCATGTGATCTGGATACTTCTTTTTCAAAATGTCTATTGAAAAATATAATTATTTACATGGACTATTATCAGAATGTCTTTGTTGAAGTAGGACCTTAAAAAAAAAAAAAGACTTCGAGCTGGACCATTTGCTCGTGATCCAATCACGTGTAGTCTTAATCTTTCATAGAGGCTCATTTATAAATGAGTTGGTCAATGACAGGCTAGTATGAGTTGGCTTGTTTGAAAGTGCTAAATATTGCTACTCTGAGCATCAAAGGTAGCTCTGTAATTCTCAATTTCCCTCAAATACTGTGTGTGTCTCCGTTTTTCTCTATTTCTTTGGGCTGTCTGATTATGTCTCCCTCCTTTAAATCCAACTGTAAATGGTAATTAATAAAATAAGACCCCGAACAATGTCATAAATTTTCATAACCCTATCATAGAAAACGTACAGAAAGAAAGAACCACTAAAGAAGGAAAGGATGATTAGAAAAACAAACGGAATCTTGATCATATATGTTGTTGACTGTAAGCTTATCTGCCAATGGCGGCCTCTCGTTTGTCACACAGATGTTTTCATTATATAGAAAACATATATAAACTAAATTGTGCAATTGATGCAATACAACCAGAGAAGGACAAGACAGCAAGTCAATGTAGGTAGGCGGCATCAATGGCAATTGGCAGCTATGCCCCAACTGAGATTTACATGTAAGCCAAAACTCACGGTGTTAGACAAAGTGGAGGGATTTTTTTTTTTAAGATTAAAATGTTTAAATTTGAATATAAATTTAAATATTGAGATATTATCTTTGAATTTGAATACTGAATTATTGAGATTGTTTTTTTTATCATTAATATATACAAATTGTTTATTAGTAAAAAATAATATTCAAGTAAATTAGTAATTAAACATATATTATGAAAAATTGATGAAATAAAAAATAAAAATAAAAATAAAATTATATATTAAATAAAAATTTTAAAAATTAAGAAAAAATTGATTGTCAGTCTAATTAACAAAATATTTAACAAAACTAGTGTTGTGACCTGTGTAATGTACAAATAATTCACAATTCTAAAAACTTTCATAACTTGTAAAAATAATAACTAATTGACAAAGTCGAAATACTATAATTTAGGCAAAGTTAAAGAGTATAACAAATGATATTTTAGAGAGGGATTCTCACCGTATATTGATAACTTATCGTACAATTTAGAAGACGCACGCTTTTTTAGTTGCACGATGAGCGGATCTGGTCCCCTTTATATTTCCTTCCACGCCCTCACCTTTCTCTGTAAGAAACAATCCTATGGAGAACCTCAAAGCCAGCTTCTTGGTGTTGCTTCTTGTTCTCTGCCATGGGATGACTGCGGCAATGTCGTTCTTCAGAGATGAAGATTGGAGCAGAGAGAGAGAAGATAGTTTAGGAGGTAAAAGCAAGAGGTTCTTGATGAAGAAATCGAAGCGTATTGTGAAGACTCATGCAGGGGAAATGCGAGTGCTTAAAAGCTATGGTGACAAGTTCTTGGAGAGACGCATGCACATTGGGTTCATCGATATGAAACCAACCTCCCTCTTCGTTCCTCAGTACCTCGACTCCAGTATGACCATCTTCGTCCATGAAGGTACTATCACAATCCCATTTCTGAATTATACACGCATCACAGTTGCGAGTATTTATAATGACTAAAACCCTATTTTACTCCATCACAAATTTTTATTCTCAATTTAGTTCTTTTATAGATTGATCTTAGTCTATAGCAAATTTTTATTTTCAATTTTATCCCTCAAAAATTGATATATTATCAATTTAGTCCCTCCGTGTGGCCGTCGTTAAATAATTTAATAAGAATGCTTATTTGGCAGTCAACTCAACCGCTACTCTTCTCTTCTTCAACAAAAGTTGTGGCTCTCAAAAGTTATGATCTACGACAACAAATTAACTGCAAAATCAATACTTCTATTAAATTATTTGATGACACCCACACTGAGGACTAATTTGCTAACATACAATTTGTGAGGGACCAAATTCAAAATAAAAATTTACGAGGGACCAAATTGATAATATATCTATCTGTGAGAAACTAAATTGAGAATAAAAATATATGAGAGACTAAATTGATAATATATTAGGTATGAATGAAAATCTAGCTATAAGGGACCATATATTGAAAATAAAAATAGGTGAGGGATTAAATTGAGAAAAAAAGCATATGTAAGGGACCAAAATGAGAATTCAGTCTAATTATAATATAGGAGCTAACATGTAGATTGAGGCTTTGTTGCAGGAGAAGCAAAGATGGGGTACGTATGCAAAAATGAACTAGCAGAAATGAAATTGAAAAGAGGAGATGTGTACAGAATTCCAGCTGGTTCTGCATTCTATTTGTCGAATACAGCGAAAGATCAGAGGCTTCACGTCATCTGCAGCATCGATCCCTCTGATAGCTTGGGAGTTGGTGTTTTCCAGGTACATTCATACCCGCATGCATTCATGTTAATTTCTTGTGCTAATTATGCTTATATTATGATCCTGTTTTCCAATCTTTTTGTGATATATATGCAGTCCTTTTATCTCGGAGGAGGGATGTATCCAGCTTCAGTACTCTCTGGGTTCCATCATGAAATCCTTGAATCTGCATTTAACGTAATCTAATATAGATTCCTCTGAGTCCATTCAATTTTCACATGGACAAAGACATGCTCTAACAAATTTCTTTGTCACGCAGGCGTCAAAGTCTGAGCTACAGAAAATCTTCACAAGGAAACATGAGGGGCCAATTGTGTTCATGGGTGACTCAAATGCTCCATTCCTTGAACTGAAAGAGCAAGACAGACTGGGAAACCTCAAGAGAATGGTGGAAGACAGAGAGGAGGTCGTTGACGTTGAAGAAGAGCAAAGAGATGGGTCATGGAGGAAGCTATTGAAACGTGTATTTGGAAACAACAACTTGAAGGAAGGCGAAAAGGGCACCCACAATTCCTCTGAATGTTACAACCTCTACGACAGAAAACCCGATTTCATCAACAACTATGGCTCCACCGTTCATTTGGATGGCTCCAATTTTTCTCCACTCGATAACTCTGGCATAGCCGTTCATCTCCTCAATCTCACTGCGGTAAGAAAACAGATTCTTCATTGCCCTGTTTCTGGAAACACTAAAACCCTATTTTGTTCTCTCGCAAATGCTCTTTTTTTTAATTTGGTCCCTTATATATTTTTATTTTTAATTTAGTCCCTAGAGCTGTCAACTGAGTCGGGCCGATCACTCCAGCCCAAGCCTAGCAAGATCAATAATGAATATAAGTTGTGCCAAGCTTGGATTTATATAATTCATGATTAAAAAATTTTGACCCACCAACCCATCATGTGACATAGGTTGACTTCATGAGCCTATTTATCTTATTTAAAAAATGTACTTTTTGTTATTTTAATGATAAAAATAGATATTGAAACAATCAAATTTTAAAAAATTAAATTAAACTTCTAACAAAATATATTAAATCTTAAAATAGGTCGTTTTGATTTTTTAAAATATAATTTTAATTATTTTGAGTGAAAAAAATAAGGTATTGAAACTATGAAACTTCAAAAGTAGAAATAAATTTCTAAAAAAAATATACTAAAGCTTAATATATATATATATATATATATATATATATATATATATATATATATATAATCCTACAAGAGTTTGTCCACTCTAATCCATCTAAGCTCCAAAGTCTTTAATGAGCTGGGCTAAAAGTGCTTTTTCAAAATGAATCATAAAATTATTGACCCACTTCATCTCATTTGGATAGTTAGAGTGGGCCAAGCCCATTTTAATAGCTCTTACAACCACAAATCTAAATGTTCTTAATTTAGTCCCTCACAGATTTGTATTGTCAAGTTACTTTCTCACAAATCTAAATATTTTTAATTTGGCCCTTCTTGTAACTAAGTCATCAAAGTTGAATCCTAACATTGCACATCATATTAGCACAAAAAAAATTGCATGGTATTCATGTTTAATTACCAAATAAGTAGCTCCATTAAATTATTTAGTGGCAACTATATGGAGGAACCAAATTGAAAATGTTTGAATATATGAGGGAGTAAATTAAAAAAAAAAAGAGAGCATAATTAAGGGATCAAAATGAGATTTTAGTGTTCATATGAAGTTTCTTTCTTCTTAATTTATTCCTATAATAGACCCTGGATTTGTATGGCAGGGATCTATGATGACACCACACGTGAATCCAATGGCGACGGAGTACGGAGTAGTGCTGAGGGGATCGGGTAGAATTCAAATAGTGTTTCCAGACGGAAGCAATGCGATGAACACGAGAGTGAAAGCAGGGGACGTGTTCTTCGTCCCAAGATATTTCCCGTCCTGTCAGATCGCAGCCATGGGTGAGGATCTGGAGATCTTCGGGTTCACAACCTCGAAAGAGCTGAATAGGCCAGAGTTTCTGGTGGGTGCCAAGTCGCTTCTTCGGACGATGATGGGGCCGGAGCTCGCAGCTGCGTTCGGCGTGAGTGTGGAAACGTTGAAGAAGGTGATTAATGCTCAGCGTCACTCCATAATTGTACCTGCGGGAATGGCTTCATCGAGAGCAACTAGAAGAGGCTGAAGTAGAAGACGATGATGAAGGATCACAGGTTTTATAGGATAATTTGGAAGAGATTCAGAGAGTGAGATTAAGATGGGAAACGAAGATAATATACGTAAGACGAGAGCGAGAACTAGCTAGAAAAATATGAGGCTTTTCTTTTTCCCCCTTTTTTATTTGGTTGTTCTATTAAAATTATTCTTCTCACTATTTATATTTTTAATTTATTTTTGATTTAGTCTTCACTATTTGAATATTTTAATTAATTTCTTATGGTTTTAAACTTATTGAATCAGTCCCGACCGTTATTTTTTTTTAATTACTGTAAACCAATAATATATTATTATAACACTTTACTTTTGCATTGTTTATACCAACAAAAGGACTAATTTTCCCTTTAGATTTTCGGTGCGACCTCACCAATTACTATGACACTGGGACTAGTCCTAAACCGCGTTCGGCGTCCTTGCTTGTAGGTAGTGGCCGTTGGATTAGTAAGATTCAGTATTCACAAATTTTTTTTATTAAGTGAAAATATTTTTATTTATTCACTTAGATCTTTGATTAAAATTTTTTTTTGTTCATTGCTTGATATAAATTCATCTTTTACTTTGTCTCTATCCCTGGTTTAAGAATATATTTTATTTTTTGTCAAAATCATCCCTTACAAACTTTTTAGGTTGTCCACTTTAGTCCTTGTCCTTCACTTTCATTTTTTTTCTCATGGTTTGGTCCTCCAAACCAATCCATAATTTTATTTTTAGTCATAATGTAATCAATCTATCATTTCTATCCAAGAACAATATAAGAAATGAATTAAAATTTAAAGTTTCATTTGAGAGGGAGAGATAACTTTGAATTTTAATTTATTTCTTGTATTGTTCTTGGGTAGAAATGATAGATTGAATCATTGTATGACTAAAAATGAAATTATAGACTGATTTGGAAGAGCAAACCGTGAGAAAAAAAATGAAATTGAATAATAGGGACTAAAGTGAATAAAATAAAAAGTTTATAGGGGATGATTTTGACAAATAAAAAAATATATTCTTAAACCAGGGACATAGATGAAGTAGAAGACAAGTTTATATCAAGCAACGGACAAAAAAAATTTTTGATTAACGACCTAAATAAATAAATAAAAATATTTTCACTTAATAAAAAAGAAAGATTTAGTACCCGACAAGCAGAGTGCTAAACGGGTACAGATAAGCAGGGACACCGAACACGTCCTAACCATGGGTAGAAAATTCTTTGTTTTGAAGGGCCTGTAAATTTTTTGTTTGGTCAAATAAATTGTCTAAATCGTCCAATCAGTTTCCAATCATGAACCATACATGCAATAATCGAGTTATCAACGTCAACTACATTCTCATTGAACTGAGTTATTAGCAATGCTAGCCGCTGATTATTGGCAAACCACTAGCGTCATGTTTCAGAGGATTTATAGCATAAGGAAAAAAATCCCACGGTTGAGAAATCAGTAGCTAGTATCGCTTTATAGTATAAGGAAAAAATAGGCGTTATGTTTTATGAGGCAAGCTCTCACCCTTGGAATGCAAAGCACACAACTTTGTGAGAGTTTTAATTCATACCTAAATGTTTTAATGAAGCTAGACTTAGATATTGTACAATTTTTCAAACACTTTGAGATGATTGTAGAAGACAAGCGGTATAATGAACTGAGGTTTGATCATGATTCTAGGAAAAAATCTCATGGTTGAGAAATGAGAGGTCACACATGTTGAAACAACTTTATGAGATTTATTCATTTACTGTGTTTGAATTATTTAAAAAAGAATATGATAACATAGTAAATGCATATATCAAGGAAAGTAATGAGAGCCAGCTAATATGAACATATGTTGTTGCACTATTATATAAGGCAGGAGACTACATCTTTTCTTTTGACCCTTCAAATAAGACAATTATATGAAATTGTCAGATGTTCGATAGCGTTAATGTCTTATGTTGTCATGTCTTGAAAATATATTATGTGAACGATGTCAAACTGCTCCCAAAACAATATATTTTACATCAATGGACCAAAAAAGCAAGAACTGGTGTCATACTCGATGTTAGGAGGAGAGAGATATAGAAAGATTCTAGACTAGCGAGCACGCATCGATTCAAATATTTCAATCAATAAGCAATAAAATTAATTGTTGATGCCTTTAACAATGAATAAAAATATGCAGTTATGTTAAATGTATTTTCCGAAAACAAAAAGAAAGTAAGTGATCATTGTTCGCTGCAAAGGAGTAAGAGTCTCATGTGGATAGACATGTCGATGCCATCGCTGAGTCCACAACTCATTGCACACTATAGCCATCTGGATTCAAGAAAAGAGCAGGCAAGAGTTCTAACAAATACAATAAGAGTTGTTTAGACGGTTAGAGAAAGAGAAAAAAAAGATTCACATTTGCTAAAGATTCACCAATACTGCCGTCTAGAGAAAGTAAAATGCTCTTTTATATGTATTTAAATAAAATGTATCTATATATCTAACATGATTCACCTTTGTTATTTGCAAATGAATGAAACACAAATTGGAGTATCATATTCAGCACCTCCAGCACCTTAAACACATTGCCAATTTGATATTCATCGAATTGTTAATGGTTAATATTCTTTTACATAATAAAAATTAGTATTTTCTAACTAATTATTCCTCTATTCACATTTGTTCTATCTTAATGTAGGCATCCATTAACCATTCACTCGAGACATTGAAATTTAGTAGACATTTTTCACTTTCACATCAAAATGATTTAATGGTATACCTCACAAAGTTATTTATTTATTCTTGGCTTGGACATGTGTTAAATATATATATATATATATATATAAATTCACTTATATATTAGCGGGCTGACTTACTGGAAAAAGTCTTGATGTATTCATTTTAGTTCATTTTAATTTGATATTTCCTTCTCTCTTGATGTATGACCTGGTTGATTCAGAATAATTTGAGAAAATACTGGAGGAGAGAGACATGGAGATTATAATAGGTAGTTGAACTGAAAATATGATTTCAAAGTAGCACTAAATCTAAAAACATTCTGGACAACATGACAATTGCTCATGTTTCTAGTTTTTAGTATCAAAGTGTTACTAAATGTAGTTGAATTGAAAATATGATTTCAAAATGTTACTATTGTAATTTTTCGTTTTTATATATTAATCTGTACATTTTCTGAGATTTTACATTTTTTATAAATTAAATACTATGTTTTCTTTAATTTTATTGTAATTTTACATTTTTATGAATTATTTTGTAAATTTTCTGAGATTTTATATTTTAATAAATTAAGTACCATATTTAATTTATTTTTTTAATTATAAATTAAATTCCATATTTTATGACCAGGTGGCTTTTTTTTTTTAAATATATGACCACGTTGAGAAACCAGAGGGTATAAGCCAATGTTATAAGTCGGGCAACCTTTCAATAAAAAAAAAAAGATACTACGTGTCCAAATCTGGATTATTAGTGTTTCAATAAAATAAAAGATTTAAACGCGGGGACTCTCCTGCACCTTAAGACGCAAGATACGATCCAATTTGCTAGTTTGCTATCACCAAATTCCTTGAAGCAAGCCTCTGTACAGTATCGAAAGTTATTTCTGTATGCACAAACATAGTAATAATAATTTATAGAAAATAAAATATTTATTTAATTGAAATTAACATGGAAAAGTTGTGAGGCTGACTCACATGATGCGAGGGTTGAAGACGCCATCGTACTTGTCTTGTAAAGCTTGGGGAAGATCCCAGCGAAAAAGAGTCATGAATCGTTGCACACTGCATTCATCATCATTCACATGATAATTAAGAACAATACTTTGTGCCAAAAAAATGAAGAACGAATGGTTGGAATACGACCATTGGCCAATAGCTCGTCGACGAGGTTGTAATATTTGATTCCTTCCTGGTTTATGCCCCCACTTAGCTTTCCTTCTGCATATATAGTTGATTCTGATGGTTATTTAATATGGAATATTCAACTACACACACAACAGTCATAAGATAAGAATCCAAAATGCAGGATATGCTTACTTGGCAGTATTCTTGACCAAGAGATGGAGAATCTGTGAGCATCCATGTTCATATACTTCATAATCCCCACATCTTCCTTTCAATGAACATGTGGAATGGTCATTATAATAATCTTATTAATTTTTTAATGTATAATGGAAGGATCAGAAGAAACAGACAAACGGTACGTCATCAAATAGGGACCATACCTTGTAGCGATGATATGCATCCAATGGCCACGTCTCCATTGCTTCCCTCCCTTATATTTTCCGCTTTCTGTTTACAACCGTCAATAATAATTTCTAAAATTTAACTATATATATAAACATAATCAATTTACACTTGAAGCTTTTTCATAATTAACTACATATGTCATGATTATTGCCATTGTCTTACTATTTCCTATTTAGTGTACACAAAAATATGCATGTAATCTTTCTTAACTTACCAATTAATTATGTCCTTCCTGATTTTTATTTCTTCCAATCCAAGCTATACATTAATAGGGAAATGACAGAAGAGTAAAGTGTTGTATTATTGAATATAACTGAGGTATTTACAACCGAGGAGTAATACGGTTTTAATGACTAATCAACTAATAACTGATTAACTATATTAATTGTACAACATATAATTAGTCTGTTAATATCCTCCCTAAAACGGAACCAATGTCTTCTATATCCTCTCTCAAACTCAGCTCATCACTGCTGATGACTTTGAGTTTGGTTCTAAAAGTTTGAAACTTCGGTCCTTACAAAGGCTTTGTTAACCCATCAACAACTTGAAGATGTGACTTGACATGTTGAACCAGAATATCTTTCTTCTGTACTTTTTCTTGAACAAAGAAAAGATCTAACTCAAGATGTTTGATCCTAGCATGTAGAATAGGATTTGATGTAAGAAGAACAGTGCTTAAATTGTCACAATATATTAGAGGCTTCTGTGAACATGGAATGTGTAGCTCATGCAACAGGGATTGAATCCAAGTGACTTCAGCAACTGTGTTAGCAAGAGATCTGTATTCAGCTTCAGTAGTTGATCTTGAAATAGTTTTTTGTTTCTTTGACCCCCAAGCCACCAAGTTTGGTCTGAAATAAATATAGTAACCTAAGATAGATCGTCTATCTTCTACATCGGACCCCCAATCAGCATCACAGAAGGCTTGAAGAGAAAGAGTAGAGGCAGTCGCAGGTTGCAATAAAAGGCCATAAGTAACAGTGGAGCTTAATGACCTTAAGATTCTTTCTACTGCTTTCCAGTGTTCTTCCAAGGGGTTGTGCATGAACTGAAAGATTTTATGAACAAAGAAAGAGAGATCAAGTCTAATGATCATGACATACTAGAGAGCCCCAACTATGGATCTGTATTCTTGAACATTAGGCAGAGGATTGCTCCCATAGCTTAGTAGTCTTTGCCCAGGTGTCATTGGAGAGCTAACACCTTTAACATAATGCATCTTAGCTCTTGTAAGCAAGTCTTTTATATATTTGGTTTGTGATAGATGTAGAGCTCTTTCCTTTGTCTTATGTACCTCAACCCCTAAGAAAAAATTGATCTGACCAAGATCCCTAATAGAAAATTCATGATTAATGGACATAATCAAGCTAGAGACAGCCTGAGATGAGCTACCTATGATGATAATGTCATCTACATAAACTAAAACAAAAATTTTGTGAGTTGCAAAATTACAGATAAAGAGGGAACTGTCACACTTATTGACCACAAATCTATATTTTCGTAGAGCTGCTATTAGTCTTTTGAACTATGCCCATGGGGCTTGCTTAAGGCCATACAAGGCATTGTTTATTTTACATACCATTGTTCTGTCTGAACTTTCGAACCTGTAATATCCCGGATTTTAAAAATAGAGTGGTGGACCTTAAATAATAATAATAATAATAAACTTTTTGAGGACCTATTTGAAAACTTCCAAATTTTGGTAGGAGAATTAAATTAATTGGAAAAGTGAGACAAAAAAAATAAATAGATAAAATTTTGAAATTTAGGTGAAATTTGGAATTTTTACAAAATCTTAGGGACCCAAATGAAAAATTATTTCAAAAGAAGGTGGCTTTGTGTAATTTTAATAATAACATGGGTAAGTGGCTTTGGAGATGAAGCCACATGTGCCTCATCTCTCTCTTTATCAGAACTGCTAGAGAGTTCTAGAGAATAAAATACACACACACTTCCACATTTTCGGCTAGGGGCTTGGGAAGGAGAAAGGGACTGAGAGCTAGGGAGAGAAAGGGAGAAGCTTTGCTGTGGAGGTGACCATCAGCCACCACCACCACCACCACTGGCGGCTTCATCTCCCTCATGAGTGCAGAACTGAGAGCGAAGTAGATGAAGAGAAAACAGAATATGTTGACAGTAAGAAAGAGAAATATAGCATTGAGAGTTTGGCTTTCCATGGTGGTTCATGGCAGAAGTGCAGTGAGGAATTGGAAACACTGACTTGGTTGCTGGTACGCAACAATTAATTGAAGCCTTGAATTTCTAATCTGGAAAGGAAAGTCAGAAAGAGAAATAGAGAAACAAAGGAAAGAACAGAGCACAAAGAGGTAAAAAAATACTGACCCGATATTTTCTTACTACATGTCACGGTTAAATTCATTCTGAACTGTAAAAGAAAAATCTAGTTTATATGGTCTAGATGATAAACTTGGAACTCTCAATATTGGAATTAAAAACTGATTAAATATTGGGTAAATGCTTTGCGCAATAGAAAACCGATAGAAATAGGTGAAATTGGGTCTTTTCTGCAGACCTGAAGTTGTTTCTTTGAATGTGATAGGTAAGAGAGCTTGGTATATTTTGAAAAGTGTGCTATGTAACATATTTAAAAGGAATTGTATCGCTGGTCTACACATTGTTGTAGTGTGATGTTAAAGCAGAGCAATTGATTATATAGGTATGGTTCTAGGATTGAATGATGATATATGGTGAAGCTTATGTGACGTTATTTCTGCTGTGATTTTCTTGTTCCTTGTAGCTACGAACATGGTTGAAAACTAGAAAGTAGATGATGAATTACTTGAGAGGTTAGATGGGTGTTTGTGCTGTTTAATGAATTAGAACAAAATTCATTTGGGGTGTTAATCACAGAATATGACAGTATTTTTTTATGCTTCTGATTTTGTGTAGATTGAGTGACCAAATGAAACTATTAAATTTTACAATTTTTATGGAAAATTGCTGACATATTGCTGAATTAGACTGGAAAGTTTTAGAATTATATGAGGTGTCTTGTTTTGTCAAAAGTGCTGCAACCATCACCTAGCTGCAACCATCACCTAGTTTAACTTTAAGGACAACGCTGGCATGCTGGTAAATAAAATTCCATTTGACTAAAACAATTTTATTTTGGCCTACAATTTTTATATGACTTAGATAAGTCATTAAAGCAACTCAACACAAATTTCATGGCATTTGGATTTGATTTGGTGGGTCAATGAAACAATTTTCCGAGCTTCTGCAAAACTAAGACAGAACTGATATATAGTTGATAAAAAAAGTCTTTAGAGGAGTCAAACGATAGAATTTTGATCTGAAATTTTTATCCTAATATGTCAACACATAAAGATGGTTGTGTGTCAAGTTTTGTGATTTTTGGAACTATAAATCAATACCAGAATTTTCTAAAGAATTGACAAAATTCACAAGAGAATAAGGTTAGGAGATTAGTAGCTTATGTTTTGGTTCAATGATATTTCTTACTTAACTTGATTTTTAGGTCTTCAGTGAGATCTATGGCTTTCCTTGTCCTGTTTAAAGCGTAGATTTGGCAAGGATTTGAGGTGAGTGGGTTGATGCTTCTTATGGCTAAGTATCTTTCTTAAACTATCCTTGCATCATAGTGAAAACACGTGATATATCTAGTATAACAAAAAGGATGATCATGATACATATGGATATGTTGAAATTACGTCACTATTGTGCCTTGAATAGAATGGTGAGACATAATTATTAGAGAAATTTGTATGATTATACCTTTACAAATTTATGTTTTCCATGAATGGAGTTGTAAATGATGTACTTCTAAATGAGTGTATATGCGAATATGTATGTATATATATATATATATATACGCATATACCCATACATATACACTCCGACCTTGTGATTGAAGTAATAAAAATGTGACTCCTTTGTGTGTTAAGTTTGTTATGATTGATGTAATCATTTTATGACATGATGATGTCATATGGATTAAGTTGAGATGTGGTTTATTTTGATTGTTGAATTTATGCATTTATGGGTTGATGAGATGTGTTTGTGTTTGAGAAAGAAAAGATAGTCATGGTGGTGCACCCCATGAGAAATTCTCCAAGGAGTTATAAGGGTGGAGACTTATAAATAGAGCGACAAGGGTGGATGCAGCAGGGGCCGCGGGCAACGATCTAGAGGTACCCTAGACGACCTGGTTGGTACGGAAAATTTATGCAATTGATTGAATTATTTATTGTTGTAAATTGTCCTGAATTATGTTATATTGAAATGTACTTGATTTATTTGAATGCTATTGAGAACCATTTTGGGCTGTATATATCATGATGAGATCGGCTTGTGATGACTATTACATGTTATCATTATGATGCATTGTAACTATTTTTCGTCGTAGCATAGCATTATCCCTTCACTGAGCAAGTAGTTTGCTCATACTCTCTTATTAACATTTTTCAGAGTTGGCAGTTGAAGGAAATTTTCGTGCGGGAAGTCATGGAGTCTTTTTAGCTCAAGACCTCTTTTGAACTCGGAGATGATTTAAAATTCTTATTCTTGTATCTTTCTTTTACTGTTCTAGAGTCACTCCGTGATCGTATAGGTAATCTAGGATTTGGATTGTTGTATTTTTTTTTATTGAGGAATTATGTGTATAATGAAATAACCATATTTTAAATATGTTTCCAAACATTTTATTAGATTTTCTTGTTATGATGGAATGAAAGGTAAAGAACGGTACAATTTTATGTAGCGGGATATTTATCAATATGAGACAAATAAGAATTCTTTAATTGATTGTTTACTTCCATTTATCTATTTTTAGAATGTTTCATATGTTGATTCAATGAAATGGGTTAAGTTCCGAGGTGAGGTTAGGCTCACTTTTGTGCCGGTTACGTGTTCTAGGTGGGACGTGACAGAACCCTGGAGATTGCTGCATAAAAACTTCCTCCTCCAATATGCCATTTAAAAAGGCATTATGGACATCCAGCCGGTAGATTTTCCAGTTGTGAGTTAAAGCAAGAGTAAGCACAATACAAATAGTTATAGGTTTAACTACTAGACTGAATGTCTCAGTGTAATCATAGCCTTCCCTCTGATTAAATCCTTTTGCCACCAAGCGCGCTTTATGCCTTTGAATTGAACCATCCACATTTTCTTTGATTCGAAAAATTCACTTACATCCAATTGCTTTTCTGTTGGGTGGAAGATGTACAAGGGTCCATATGTGATTCTTCTGTAAGGCTTGATATTCTTCAAGCATAGCTTTTTTTAATGTTCATTAGTTAACGCCTTTGTTGCTGAAGTGGGAATTGAGTGAGCTAAAAAAGTCTGGTTTAAAACTTCCTGACTTGGATCTTGTGGTCATGACATGATAATTAGTACAAGAAAGAGTCTTCAATTGAGGGATGTTAGAAGACTTTAGGGCTGAATCTTGTATTGAACGTTGATTTAGAGATGATAAGGTGGCTGTAGAGGTGTTACAATCACCAAATTGAGAAGTGGGAGACTGAGTTTAGGTTGCTATAGTATTAGAATTGGCAATGTGTTGTGATGAGGAATGTTGAGTCACTGAAGTAGAAATGGTTGGATCAATATGTAAGGAGGGAGTGCTTGTTGTGTTATGCTAATTTGAAACTGAAGAGGTCAGTAACCAAAGTCTTGCAGACACTGGGTGATGTGACTTGATCATGGAGGTTGATGTCCTGTTATTTTGTAATCCTGAAAAGGGAAAGAGATTTTCATTAAAAAGAACATGACGAGAGATATATGTCCTGTTTGTTGTGGGGTCCTAGCACTTATAACTCGTGCTGCAAACTATATCCCATGAATATGCATTATCTGGACCTATAGGAAAACTTATGAGAATTATAAGGTTTTAAAAGAGGGAAACATACACAGCCAAAAATTTTTAAGGTATTGTAATATGGGTTGATGGAAAATAATTTTTGAAAAGGTGAAAAGCCCCCCAAAACATCCATAGGTAATCTATTTATCAAGAAAACAGAGGTTTTAAAAGCACTATTCCAATATTTCAGAGGCACAGATGCATTAGCAAGAATAGTCAAGCCCATCTCTGTGATGTGCCTAAGTTTTCTTTCAATCACACCATTTTGTTCACGAGTGCATGGGCAAACAAGCCTGTGTAAAATACCATGTTGGTGTAAAAGACTTGAAAAGCCCTGTACTCACCACCCCAATCAAATTGGATGGTTTTTATCTTGGTTTCAAGCTGTAATTCAATCATGGTTTTGAATTTAACAAACACATACAAGGCCTCAGACTTCTTTTTCAACAGACAGATCCACGTAAATCTAGAATATGCATCAACAAAGGTAATATAATATGCATGACCATTATCGGAATGAGTGGGTGCAGGACCCCATAAGTCAGTGTAGATTAGTTCTAAAGGTTTAGAGTAAGTAGTAGTAGAATCAGGAAAAAGTAATTTATGAGATTTACCAAAACAACATGCATTGCAAAAAGAGAGATTTTTATTTGAACATGAAAGATTAAAAGTCTTTTGAATATAGGAGATGACTTTTGTATTGGCATAGCCTAATCTTTGATGCTAGGTGGCTAAAGTACAAGAGGAATGAGAAAATAATATTGACTTAGGTGAAATAATAGAAAATTTATTGTGATGTTTAACAGAAGAAGGATTTCGATGTGATAAACTGAGATTGTCAAGAGTATAAAGCCCATTTCTAACTTTCCCTTCCAAAAGAGTTTTCCTGGTATCCAGTGATTTGACATAACAAGAATTAGCAAGAAACTCAATAAAAACAGAATTGTCTACACAAATTCTTGAGATGTTCATGAGATTTTTAGTTATTTTTGTAACGTGCAACATATTTTGAAGAACAAGAGGTTTTGATTTATTTGATGATTGAATAACAGAGTGACCTATGGAACTTATTTGCCAACCTGTGTCATTGGCAATATGAACGGCTTCTTGGCCATTATAGTCAGTCTTTGTCAAGAGATTCTGTGAGCTGGTGTAATATAAGAGGAAGCACCAGAATCAACGTACCAATTCGGGTCATTTTCAGATTCGGGAAAAGCAACCATGGCTGAGTTTTGAGTTGGTTTGGAATTACCATTATAAGATTGATTGGTATTGTACTAGAATGGCTAGAAATTGTAGTTGAACATGTGATAACAATGCCACACCGTGTGTCTTTGTTTTCCATAAAGTTGGCAGATGAGTTGTTGTTTGGACACGCCTGAGGGATTTTGAAAGTTCTGACTAAATTGGGGTTTTTGAAAATTTTGATAATTTTGAAAGCTTCTACCCCCTCTTTTGCCTCAGTTAGAGAAATTTCACTGTCCCTTTCCTCTATTATTTGAAAAATTCATATTTGAGGCTCTGGCATTCGTGCCTCTGGTTTGAGCCATATTAACTGACATGATGTTGTTCGCTTCTGTCTTGCCAGCATCTGAGACTTGTAATTGAAGTTTCTTTTCAAGTCTACTTTCTTGAGCTAAAAGAAGTGCCTCTATTTCATCCACAGAATAAGCCTCTATCTTGGAGAGGACTATGGTAACCACTGATTCATATTCATCAGGTAAACCATCAAGTAAAGTTTCTATATCATCATGTATTGGAATCAGATCCCTACGGTTGCTAGAGAATCAATAACAGTTTTTACCTTAAGAAGGTATTCATTCATCTTGAGTGAACCTTTCCTTACCGTATGTAATTGAGTTTTTAATTGCTTGATCTTGGCTCGAGTTTGTGATGCAAAGTGAATTCTAATTTTCTCCCAAATTTCGCATGCAAAGTCCCATCCCACTACTCTAGTGAGCATGCCTTTAGACATGGATACAATGAGCCAAGACATTAAGAGTTGGTCTTGCCTTCCCCAGTCAATGAATTTTGAAGAAAGAACGCCAGTAGTCTGATCTTGATCATTCTTGAATATTAAAGGAATTTGTTCCTCTAATAGGTGGCCTTCGAGACCATAGCCATGAATTGCAGTAAGGATTTGTTGTTTTCATAGTAAGAAATTGATTTCATCGAGCCAAACAGAGATATTGTGGGAGAAAGAGATGATATTTATGCTTCTGGTTGTAATTCCGAGAAGAGGACCACCGGTCATTGTCGCTCTGTGCGGTGGATTGCTGGGATTCCTAGGTGTCAATGAAGAGTTGTTTGTATCTGACATTCTTGAAGAGAGAAGAAAAGAAGAGAAATTGCCCTAGTATGGCTCTGATACCATGTTAGGGAAATGACAGAAGAGCAAAGTATTGTATTATTGAATATAATTGAGGTATATATAACAGAGGAGTAATACGGTTTTAATGACTAATCACCTAATAACTGATTGACTATATTAATTGTATAACATATAATTAGTCTGTTAATATATATATATAATTTAATAAAGCTGTGAGAGAGTGTGTGTGTGTGTGAGAGAGAGAGAGAATGAACCTGGATGAGCATGAGTGTAAGTGTCCCAAATGCTAGGTGCTCTGCCATCTTCATGTGCAAGACCTTTGTATTGCGCATGCACCACCATTAATTATACAAATTAAAGGATCAACTATTTTATATATTTGTGTGTGTGTGTGTGTGTGAAACAATCTAATTGAGGTGTAGCTAGAGATCAAATTGAGAACATGTATTACATGTAAAATATATGGAGATGGAGAAGAAGAAGAATATAAGGAAGAGAGTGAAGTAGTGAAGTGAAAAAATATATATATATACACACCTGGTAAGCGGAGGAGGCGGTGCCGAAGAGGAATGCTGGGGGGAAATTGTTTCTGTTGAGAGAAGGAAGATGGGAGAGAGAGGGCTCAACAGCTTTCGTCATAGTCACAACCACCGCTAACACAGCCACCGCCGCCACAACATACTTCTTCCTTCCCATATCTCTATGTATCTTTCGTCAATCCCAACTGCTTTTGCTTCTTCTGCTAATCTTCATTTATTGTGGATAGTATAATGTATATATATATATATAGGCCTACGATGCCAGGCTTTTTTTGTTTTCCCTGTCCACAATGGAGTAGGACACTAGGACTCCTACACTAATTAATAACATTACCCGCTTTTTTGGGTGGTTACAGATGTGTATCATTATAAAACTGAATTCCATAATGATTTATATAGTTTTACATTACATCCATCCATGTCTGGATTTACCTATAAACTACTTTAATTTTAAATATAAAAGACTAATATTAATTATATTTCATATGGACAAATTAATAAAGTATATTAATTTAATCTCTAAAATATCATTTTAATCTCAATTTTCTCCATTGCAAATTTTTTTTAAAAAAAAATTTGGTCCTGACTTATTTTTTTTTTCTTTGATCAAAATGTTGACTCCTAATAGTTTGCAAATGTATCCCACAGGATAGTGTTGGTTTGGAAAAAAATGTATGAGAGAATATATTGGAAGGTCTTCTTTTTTAGAATAATTTAACATTTTTATCAAAAATTGCTGATAATTTTATAAAAATACCGCTATCAATGGTTTACATATATATACACGCACACACACAAAACGATAAGGAAGGACAAAATAATCTTCCAATATTTCAAAATATTATCACTACTAAAATCCAATATTTCCACCTCTTTCTGAGCATGAAATAGAAAATTTTGTGAAAATGATAAGAATCTTTGGAAAGTTGCATTTCCATTCTTTTTAAATTTTAAATCAAATATAAAAGTAAAAAAACTTATTATTCTTATTTTTTTCCATAAATTAAGAAATATAAAGTAGTATTGTCAATCAAATGCACCCAATTTTTCTGATTTTGTAGTTCGATCTATATTATGATTTAACATTCAAGGACGTTGGGATCCTTCTATTTAGTAGCACCTTAGGATGGCATAGCCTTTAAGTTAAGGGCAAGGTTCAAACAAGTAAAGGCTCATGGTGGATAAGGCGGGGTTAGGTTTAGCATTTTAAGCTTATTTAAAAACGAGATTAAATAGACTAGTCTATTTAACTGACGAGCTAAACAGGCAGAGTTCATATGCTCTTTTTTTTTTCAATTTACAAATTTTGATTCATTATACATAAGTATATATGTTTATATACTTACACTACAAGAAAATCTCATATCAGAGACGGAAAAATTCCGTCTTTGATTAAATAAAAATTCGTCTCTAATTGATTAGAGACAGAAAAAAATAGGTCTCTAACAATGGTGTCATAAAAAATTTGAGACGGAAAATAAATTTCATCTCAAAATTAGAGACAAAATTGTTAGAGACCCAAAAATATTTTGTCTCAAATTAGAGATAGAATTTTGCCACAACTGAGTCCGTCTCAAATCAGAGATAAAAATTTTTAGCTCTGATTTTGTCTTTAAATTACTATGAGGTTTTTTAATATACTAAATAAGCAAATCAAACCTACGAAAAATAGCAAATATAAACAAATTCCAAAAAATTCAAATGTGTAAATGTCATTAAAATAATGTAAATGTCAATACAATAAGTTCTAATTGCTGTAAACTACAATAAGTTCCCAACACAGTACATGTAAACTACTACTGTCATGACCCAAAATCGGGGGTTATGATAAATGCGAATGATATGACATTTACACCGCCACAGACCAGGATCTTTCAATTTAACCAACTATCATAACCTACATCCTAGGTTGTCTATCCGATTATAGAGTGTACTAAGTAATTTAACTTAAAAATAAAATAAAATTACCTTAACCCGAGCAATAGGGAGGCATCTTCGATCCACGAGTTATCAATCTAGTTGGTTAGGAAACCAAACTCGCATGATATCAAGCCATCCCGAAAACATGCCCATAGCATCATACTCTTGACTCTTGTAAAGTGTACTTCTGATACCACTATGCCCAAATTCCCGACATTGACCTCTTTGGTCGTATACATATCATACATAACATATATATCCATACACACAACACATGCTACCATATGCATAACTCATCCCCCCATGTAGGTTTGCGTCGTTACGGGGAACTCACTCAAGAGCCATGTTATCGGGGGTTTACATTCTCCCTGGATGTTTTGCTAAGAGTTCTATTATACGGGTATGCATCCTCATATTTCTGTTTCTGAAGACTTCATCAAAGCAAGACTACTCTCCCACGAATTCATCACTGAGATATCATCTCATGGAGCTGCCTTTCCATGGACCAACCTATAGATCCCCTGTTTACTAATCCTATGGTATGACACCCATTTTGAATCCTAGCCCATGCCTTGATAAGGAACTACCAATGTCTAACCCCAAGAGTACACCACAAAGCCTCATCCCCTGACCTCAGTTACATCCCTCTTGGTCCTAACCCATGCCCTATCCCAGCACTATCAGTATCTAACCTCAGAAGTGCACACTAAGTCATCCAAACACAAACACAATCACATGCACAAGTAACAACAACAATAATAATAATCACCTTAGTGTGGTAAGTTTCACATCTAGAGAATATGTCATTAACAAGTCGCCCACTTGAGTAATTTAACAACCAACCTTGGTATTTCTTAAGTCGGGACTCACTTTCCCATGACATTTCCCCTCGGGATGATCATATAGCTCACATCGGCTTCCATAACCTAGGCACCCTATTACTATCCACTCAAAAACCCAATTGGATACAAATTTTAGTTCACAATTGAAGGACATCACCCACGTACAGATAATTATTTTCCTCTCATAAACATACAAGGTTCCCTTTTAATTATGTCAAGCATAAGCATTTAAAATATAATAGCATTTAATTAAATTTGGGAAAGGCAATCTTAAAATATAAAACCATACAGAGTAAGGCTAGATCCCTCACTTGGATTTGAAGCACTTCCCGACCTTCTTTGGAGTCCTATATGAGCCTCAAACCATTAAACACCTACGGAGTATCAAACACACATTTCATCTCACAAAGTATGAAAAATCAAGTTGCTCAGGTTATGGCGCCCATCTACCCAAATCCCCCACCCTAGCCTTAGGCACCCAGGCCTCTCCCCACGCCACCAGGGCATTAGGTGGTGGTGCTTGGGGTGCCACAACTAGTGCCAACACCCCGAGCCCCAAATGCTTCTATTTGGGTGGCACCTTGGGCCCCACGAGCTGAACCTTTGAAGATGCCCTCAGTTTCAGCTCGATTTTAACCCAAATCTCACCATTTCTTTTAATTCTATCCATGGGCTTTCATCATTGATATTTAAGGAATGTTTTGACACCAAAAACCCCCCCAATTAATTTCAAGATTCAAAGCTTGAAGCAAGAAATTTCACCCTATAACCCTAGCTTTCCTCTTTTAATCTTCATATGCTTAATCACATCTTTAATCTTGATTTCCCTATTAATTCTTGGTTATAATTTGATTATTAACTCTAATGAATTTTTTAAAACATAACCCAAACTCCAAAGATCCCAAACAACCCCAAAACCTACCCAATCCTTCATAAATCCAAAAATAAAGAGAAAATAGAGAAAGTGGAATGTCTACCTCAATTTCTTGCTTTTTCCAATGGTGGTTGGTCACCAGAGACATTTTCCATCGCCAAAGAATGGTTTTCGAATGTTTGGATCTTAAACTCGAGTGGAGAGAGTTGAGAGGGGTAGAGAGAAAAAAAAAAGGGAGAATTTGAGGGAGGGAGAGAAAATGAGAAAAATGGATGGGTCACATATATATATACCCATTCATAGTGAAACTACTATTTTGCCCTCTGGTCAACTTTAGTAATGACAAATCTGTAATTTCCTCAAAATTCTAGGTACCACACAATTTTTCTTGTTACATTTTAGTCCCTCTTTAGACTTAGTAATTATCTAGCTCCCTCAGTGCCATGTGTACACTTCCCCAGTCTCTAATCACTAATTATTCTCCTCGAGGTGCCACCTCTAACCTCACATTCCTCACTAAGCAACCGAAAAAATTTCTCCTGCATCCGAATTATTCTTTAAAATCAAATTAAACTAATACCTGAGAACTGCGGATATTACAACTACTCCAAGGATGGTCTAGGGCTGTGTCTCATCATCATCAAGTGTAGCATTGTACCACCAAGAGGCAATCGAGCCTAGCTAATAAATTCGCTCATTGTTGCCCGCATTTCATTGATGATGATTGACGCTAAAGTGTTGATGAACTCCCTCTGCGAATGACCTGAGCTCCTCCATCACATGCACCATGTGATGTTGTAGCTCTACCTTGAAGTTTAGATGTAGGCCTGAATTAAGAACGCCAGATGGCTGACAAGATGAAGCAATAAGAAGTGTCTTCGAGCCTATGCGGCCCTTCTTGTTCTTCCCCTGACTGCCTATAACTATAGCTACATATAGTCCATTTCCTCACCTTTACTCCCAGCCACAGTGGATGCTTGAGATGACTGAAGTATATTGTACTTTACCTATTAAATAGATGCAACCATAGATATAAGATTAATCAATCATATAAATGAGAAGTTAGTGCAACAAAAAGATAAGTCTACTACATTCACGAAAACTTTAGTTGACCGTGTATCAACGCACTCTCTAATGCCCTTCTTCTTGTGGGTCTGCATGAAGAGGTCCAACAGGCGAGGTCTCCTCCCGAATCGATGCTTATGCGTATTATAATGAATATTATATATTTAGAAATTTACTTAACCTTCATCAACAAATTAAAAGTGGATCTAGAATACAGATCTTACCATCCGTCGTATATGCTCCAAGGTAGGAATGCTACCTCCGGTGTGTAGTGTCCCACCAATAGCAAAATATCATATTTTAATAAATCAAGGAAGCACATAATTTTCTGAATGAGTTTATAGAAAAATACAATCATAGTTATATTATGTTCTTTTATCTTTATTTCAATAAACTAAATAAAAAAGATAAGTTATACATTATAGGATGAGCAAATTATGAGATGTCTCTTTGACAGTATATATAGTAGCAGTAGCCTTGCATTAATTTCAAGCGTACAATTCCAAGAATTAATAACATACAAATCAAGTATTATGTGCTAAAATATTTATTTGCTAGTAGTCTAGCACTCTCAAGCATTACTTTGTTTTACTTGCTAATATATATAAATATATATATATATATATATATATATATATATATATATAACAATTTAAACATTTATTAGAACTTCATAACAAAACCAATACTAACCTCATCATTTAAATATTTCATCAAATTCTAAGAACAAATAAAAATCTATCATGTAAATAAGAGTTTAGGAATATTAAAATTAATATTTATTTGTATTTAAACAAAAATTCTTTAAAAAAATTTGAGCAAAATTTTTTTTAAAAAAATTATGCTTGCATTGCAACCAAGGATAGGCAACCTTAAGCATCATATTTCAAACTTGTTTAATAAACAACCAAACTTAGTTCAACCCATTTAAGATGTGACTCATCGCAAGTCAAATCAGCTCGTTTGATAGTGTTAACTAGAGAGTTCAAGATAAAAAGAAAGTAAAGAGAGTTTTGAGTTTCATATAGTAGTTAGCAGAGTTCTAAGGGGGTTTGAACTGTGATCAAACAAAATATCGCAAATTGTCAGTAAAGGATGCCACTGGAGAAGTTGAATAACACTCTTACTTGCGAAAAAACTACACTTGGTATGTCATCTAAATATAGTAGGTAAGCTGAGTAACCCTTCTCTTACCGCAATTTCTTACATGAGTTGAATGTTGAAACCTTGGGTTCATAGATTTCGTGAATTTACACAACAAAGTGTTGTTCTCTATTTACAATTCCATAGTTACTCATTAGGAAATGGCAGTCAGTGTGCTTTCTTTGTAAGAAATACTTTTATTAATTTGGCAACATTGCATTAGGATATCTAAAACTAAAACTCACACTTTTCCCATTCTTTCAGTATACTTCAAGAAAACTCACACTTCCACAATTGCTACTCTAGACTCTTCCCTCAACTTCCACTTCAACTTTCTAGATATAAACAAAATGTTTGCTTCAACATGTGGAAGAAAAGAAAAAATTTTGGAGACATAAGTCAATCTTATTTAACACATCAAAATGATGGTTACACTAGTCACATTGACATGGACAATAAACATCACATATGCTATTATTAGGTCATCATAAGAGTGATGGATAAGTGTAAAAAGTGCCTAAACCAATGGGTGGAGAGCTTTTGGTGCCTTTTCAAGTCATTTTTGTAATCTATGAAGTTGATTCCAAAACGTAGGGATTAGCTAGATCCCCATTCGAAGTTATCCAACAATGACCATACGAAATATCCTTTTACATTCTCGCCATCCCTTACACATCACCAATAGCATTCAAATTAGTCCATTAAATATTTCTAAACTTATGAAACCGAAGTAGAATTCACTTACTTGATTGCACGTTGAAGATAATAAAAATGGCGATATAAGTAATCAATCTTATAGGTATCTACGAGGCCTCCTCAAGTGAGAGCTTTAGGTCATTCCTCTTGTGCATACGTACAATTCCTAAACTGTTTTAGTTTCTCATAAGCTTATAACTTGATTACATATAAATATATGCATGCATGTTTATTACCATTTTCAATAATATAAATTATAGGGTTGTTGTACTTTCTCTTGATATAAAGCAAGTGATGTGAATTCAACAAGTATAACATATAGTTTAAGTAATAAAGAGTGAGTAAGATATCGCCTCCACAAAGATTGAGATGTCAAATACCCAAGAAGATAAGATAAATACTACCTAGACGGTCTTTTAAATTGAAGATAGCTCTATGGCTAGGAATTTAATTCAAGTGGACAACAAAACTATGTAAAGCAGAAATTACAACTAAATATAACAAAAATACCAAAATTAAAGATCTAGGATTGCTAATCCCCTTTCATTTTTCATAAGATTCATTATCTTTCTCTCACTCTTGATCTCATAAAATACATGCTAATCTAAGGCGCTTGAATTCTTAGAGGGATTTTTCCAAATCTCTACTAACATAAAAACTTACCTTTCCATAATTCCTTATGTGAAATTAAGTTCAATTAGGGAACAAGACTTAATTTGATTATATAATGTTAATGTTTATATTCCTATAACATTAATAAATCAATTTTCTTAAGATTCTAAGGTTCAAGAACTCATATTACTCATTCATTGGCCTAGTTTTCACTTCCCTTTTCCCAAGTTCAGCAAAAACACTAAAACATTCCAATAATTGGCCAAGTTAAATGAAAGCATTAAGAATAGAATGAGTAGACATGTATTAATAGCCAACGATTACAAGAGTTTGAGAAATAAACAAATCCTAATCTAAACTATCATTCATAGCAATCCTAGAGAAGAAATTTAGCTACAAATAATGTTTACAAAGCAAGAGAAAACATTAAAAATCCACAAATCCATTTACAATTGGAAGAAAAGCAAGTAAAAGGACTTCAAACTCAATAAAGAAGGGTTCCTCTCCAACCAAAAGATGCCTTCCCACTTTTATTTTTAGCTTAAATACCTTCAATTCATGTTTTAAGTATATACTAAACATGCATCACAAGTCATGGGAATAGAATTCCATTTCCTTTTAATGGATACCAAATATGATCTTAGTTTAGCCACAACCCACCAAAAAAATAAAATAGAAGTAGTGTACAACAATAAAAAGGAATGGAAGAGAAAAACAAAACCCCCAAATTTATTATACCTCGGTATGAAACAAAATTGATCATCATCATCAACAACAACAAAGCCTTATCCCACTAGATGGGGTCGTGCGAGGTCAGCTACATGAATCGCACGACCCCACTAAGCTCTATTAATTACCTACTCTTTAGGTATCTCATTTATCAAAAGATCTCGTTCAATGACTTCTCTAAATATCCTTCTTGGTCTTCCTCGGTCTTTTTTCACATGACTCCATACCATCTGCTCAACCTTCCTTACTGGCGCCTCCAACTTCCTTCTTTGAACATGACCATACTACCTTAAACGATTTTCTACCATTTTTCCCTCAATAAGTGCCACTCTGATTCTACTCCTATATAATTATTACATATCATATCTCATCTTGTATGACCACACATCCATCTCAATATCCATCAGAAACATGAATTCTATGAAGGCCTTTCTACTTGTCCACCTTCTTATAATAACTTTTTGACAAAAGCAAAGCCTACTTACAATGCTAAAGAGTAACAAACGACCAATACTTTCTCCCCAAACATTAAGTACCAATCCAGTCTCAATCACTTACTTTCGTCAAACACCAATCAAAGTGACAGATTCTACGACACCACCATCCATCAAAACAACACATTTTTCTTTTTCTTTAAATATGCAAAGAGAGAGAAGGAAACCACGAGAGAAATGATTCAATTTTATTTTAATAAACTTTAACAAGTTCTCATTTTTTTCTTTTTCTTTTTATTCTTCTTCTTCAAATTTGTAAAGAGAGAGAGAAAAGGGGAGAAGTGGAATGAGTGTAACAGAGAGAGAGAGAGAGATTAAGAAAAAAGGGTAGAATGGTAATTTTTTGTGCATCTGACATGGTTAACATGTGTGTAATTTGTAATACCCGTTAATTTTGGAATATAATTCGCTTAAGAGTATTGTAGAATTCTACAACGTTACTTTAGTTATTTATTTTGGTCATTTTTAATTTTCATATTTAATTGTTCTCTTTGAATATTATTTATGAAAATTGAGTTAAATGACTAGACTAAATATTTGCACCATGTGGGATATATTCTAAGAATGGTGAAATTCATGAAAAAATGGTTTAAAAATGGTCAATTAGTCCATTTATTGTAAATTGACTGGATGAGTTTGGATGTTGGGTTATAGATACCCATGGGTTATTGAATAACCCATTAGAAATATTTAATATAAAGTTTCAATAGTACCCCCTCATTTTCTCACTCAGCCGAAGGAAGGCAGAAAAGCGTTTTCTCTCATTTCTTCATCCTCTTCTTAAATCCTTTCCTTGATCTTCAGAGTTTTGATTATTTGTTCGGTTCAAAAGCTTTGTAAGGATCAAAGGTAAGCTTTAATCTCATTATTTTCCTCAAATTTCAGTTTATGTAGAAGATCAGAGGAGGTTTTGTTCTTGAAGATTTTGATGATAATTCATGAATCTCAATTGTTTTAGAAGTTATATTTGAGTTATAATCGGTTAAAAGAGTTGAAATTCTGGTTTTGAAACAAGAAAGGAAAGGATGAAATTGTTAGAAATTTCTGCAAAAACTTCTGCAAAAACCGAGTTACTGTAGCGACCAGAAATTTCGAAAAAAAATCTGGAAAATTTTCTTCGGGTTACTGTAGCAGTTACTGTAGTGTCAGCAGTCAACGGTACTGTAGCAGTCAACGTTACTGTAGCAAACCGTTACTGTAGCAAACCGTTACTGTAGCAAACCGTACTGTAGCAGTCAGAAAATTTTGCGTATTTTCGTGATTTTGTTTCCTTTCTTATGTTTCCTTGTAATATATTTTACTAGGAAATTTTTCTACACAAATTCTAGTGTGGAACAAGGTAAACTTGGACAAACATCAAGGTGAGTGAATAACCTTGCGAAGCTAATTTGACACTACTAGTCAAAGTACAATATAAGTCTCATTTACAATATTATTTGGATATTAATTGATCAATTTTTCATATGACAGTATATGATGATTGATATATTTTTTTTACAGAAATTCAAAGGAATAAGAGTATGTATAAATGATTTTATTTCATGGAAATTGTACTATGTGAGAAGTTCTCACTATCTTATTAATGAGTAAAGATCTACGGGATCTAATACATGAGTTTGAAAGGGTTAAAGTCCCATACTACTCAGTGCATAATGATGAAAAACTATACACGAGTTTGAAAGGGTTAGAGTCTCATATTACTCAGTGTAAATAGATAAAATTGTAAATACGAGTTTGAAAGGGTTAGAGTCCCATACTACTCGGTGTATATCTATGAGAACTTATTCACGAGTTTGAAAGGGTTAGAGTCTCATACTACTCGGTGCATATCTATGAAATCTTATTCATGAGTTTGAAAGGGTTAGAGTCCCATACTACTCGATGTATAAGACAATTAAATATATGAGTAAATGTGGTATTTGTACTTTTGATATTTTATATAGTACAGTTATTTACTTACTGAGTTTTTAAATAAACTCACACTCCCTATGATTATTTTTTTTCAGATACAGAAAACAAAGAACAAGAGTATCCGTTTGAAGAATAGAAGCCCCTTGGAATTATCCTCTATTTCTGTCTGGTGGGATACCAGTACTTATTAATGTGGATACTAGGAACGCTCTGTACTTACTATAGGTCTCCTAGGCTTGCGATGAGATAGAAATATCAGACTATGTATGTCTATATTTGTTTATCATATGAATATAATTTTGTAGTGTGGAATGAATGATTAAGGTCGAATGTAAAACCTTACAGAATATATGTAAATAACGTATGTTTGAGAATTTTATCAAATGAGTAGTATCTTTTCACATGCTCAATTTTTGGGATGTGACATAATTAGTGGGACAAGTTTGAGTTGACATGTACAATAGATGAGATCATATCAATAGTTTCTATCAACAATTTAGACAGCATTGGAGATTTGGAGTTTAGGAATAAAATTGAAACTAATTGAAATAAAAATATAAGATGAAATTGACATTAAAAAAAAAAGGAACGAGATTGAAACTTGAATTAAAGTTTAGGAATAAAAATAGTACTTTAACCTAAAAATTATTTTTTGTATTATATTTCTTCCGAAAAAAAAATTTAGAAGATAGTAGCTTTAGCTGACTAGGAGTGTTCAAATATAAATGATTCTCAATATAATAACATTTGATGTTATGCTTTTTTATCGAAATAAAAAATTATTAGGATATAAATGAATCTCTATATAATAATTTGAATAAAATAGTTAAAAGGGTTGTTGAACGTAATTAAAAGTTTCAGGTGATTTATTATCTATTTTTAAAGTTAAGTAATTAAATTTCTTAATTCCATAAGTTAAGAAAGTCATTTGCATTTTGGTCAAAATATTTAATTTTTTTTTTGGCTTGGGATATAAATGATTCTCAATACAATAACTCAAAAAAATTTAATGATATTTTTTCCTCAGATATAAACGAATCTCGATTTAAAATAAATTATAATTTAAGTACATATAATTTATTAATTTATTTTGATGAAAAAGTTTGTATTCTACTAAGTACATATTCATTTCATTAAAAAGAAAGAAAAAACCAAAAAAAAAAATGGAAACGTTCATCACGTGCAACCCACGTGTCTCTAAAAGATCTCCGAACTGATTTTCGGTGCTGCGAAGTGGGGAGAGATCTTGGCTTCGGACGGACCCGAAGAGATCAGCTATTCAGCAATGAGAAATCAGCAATCTTCCTTACTTCTCCCAATCTATATTCTTCTTCTCACTTTACCTCTTCCCTCTCTATCCGAAGTTATAACCCTAACATCTGACACTTTCTCTGATAAGGTACGTCTTCCTTAACTATAATCCTAACTCGAGCCCTTCTTTTTTTTTTTTTCTTTTTTTTGTTGCGATCCTTCGCTATTGTCAAACTTGATGTTTGTTTGAAAAATCTTCGCTCTTTCTGCTGCTCGATGCTTAATTTTCCTTGAGTTCATAATAACACGTCATTCTTGACAGGCCCTAGTTGTTTTAGCAATTTTTCTTGCAATCAGAAGGAATGCCTTTCGAATCCATAAGATATTTATGTATTTATTTTTTTTTTAGACGTTTGCCTTTTGTAAATGATGTTTGGGATAGAAGAAATTGTACATTAGGGGTTGTGTGTCTGCTCCCTAGATGGAGGGGTTTTCCGTAAAGCTATTATTGAATTGTAACTTGCACATTATTGTAATGATCTCGTCTGCTAACTATGTGTATTTTGTGTTTTCCGTAGATTAAGGAGAAGGACACTGCATGGTTTGTGAAATTCTGTGTTCCCTGGTGCAAGCATTGGTAACTTTTCCCCTTTAATCTAATTTGCAATAACCTAGACTTGTTTTGAACCTGCTCTTTTAAACTGTTTACTAACTTGTTATGAGAACCATGGTTTTCAGTAAGAACCTGGGGTCATTGTGGGATGACTTGGGAAAGGTGATGGAGGGAGCAGATGAAATTGAGATAGGAGAAGTCGACTGTGGCATGAACAAACCAGTATGTAGTAAAGTTGATATTCATTCATATCCTACCTTTAAGCTCTTTTATGATGGCGAAGAAGTTGCCAAATACAAAGGTAATTAGAATTTTTTTTCTCTTCGTGTAATAGATGGATTTTAGGATTCCACTCAGTTCCTGTTTAACCATAGCGAATTATGACAAGTTGATATATGATGTTTGCTAACATATCTTGATTGCCTGTACACATTTTACCCTGGATTAGATTAAGAAGGTTAAAACCTCTATGGAATTCTTATAATAGGAGTTTGAAAGCCAAACAAATCATTTCTGATTTATTTCCAGCTAAGTCGTTGCATCCATGAAATTTAGTTGATTGTGATGGAACAGACTTTCACAATACTTCCTGCAGATGGATGTGTAGGTGCAAGTTCCACTTATCTCCTGTGAGATAGTGATGTTGATCATGAATTTAATAGTTATCAAAGAGTGTTATGTATGCTTTAAGTGACGGTGGCATGTATTTTAACATCATATTTTCCATCTGAGAGTCTCTCTACTTCTAAGATTTCATTAAGAATTCAGGAATTCAGAACATTTTTCAGTAAATAGTTGCTGTTGTTTTAGAAAATTTTCAAGTCACGTGTAGCTCAGGGGAGGTAAAGTCATAGATATGATCTTTGTTTATTCATTTCTGTTTTATTTCATCAGCTCCAAAGGAAGTAATATACTTTTTATCTATTGAGAAGCCAGCCATGTCTTTTTATACTTTTTTTTTCTTTTATGTTTGTATTTAGTTGCAGAATACTCGTTGTTGTTACTCTGCTTCCTCCCATCCTTCCCTCAACCGAAGCTAGAGGGAGAAACCACAGATGAAATCTAATATATATATATATATATTTAATGTTGTGCAAATTTTCAGGTCCAAGGGATGTTGAATCATTGAAAATTTTTGTTTTGGAAGAAGCTGAAAAGGCTGCAGCAAAAGCACAACTTGATGGTGACAAAGAATTGTAATGATTTTTTTCTTTTAGGTATATTACCAAAATCCCCACTCCCTCTGTCTTTCTAATTGCACTACATAATGGAGGGCTTCCGATTTCATAGGATAAAGTTATGTCATTGGCTGTTTGGCAGCCGTTTTGGTTTGTTTTGCTTTTGAGCTTTATCTTTTTCATATCAAAAGTCAGCTATGTTTTCATGTGTTGTGGTAATTGATTGGTTATTGATTCTCATGCAGTCATTACCAGGAGAGTAACCAGCAATCACCTTTGAGCGACGGCTGAGATTAGTGATTATCTATTGTATTTCGTTCAGATCAACTTCTGTATTTCCGACGTAGTTGTGAATCTAGAACTAATTTTATGTACTAACTCGTTTCATTTGTTATATCTTTACAGTTTACAAAACGGATATGTTCATTGAATGATTCAATTTTGCGTACCAATGGCGATGGGATGAGAATATTTGCAGGAAATGTTTAATCTTTTTTTACTTGTAAACAGGATCATAATATGTCATTATGTATTTAAATACATGAACAAATGGCATCAGATTTTTTTTTTTAAAGAGCTGGTATATAGCATGCGGCAATGGATGAAGCTATCGTAAAATTAATCTACTAAGGTTCGGATATGTAGGTTAGGGGGAAAAAAGGGTAAAACTGTCTTTTTTACTTTTTTTTTTTGAAAGTATTGGAAGGCTAACAAAGAGACAAAAAAAAAGCAGTAAGTAGATTTTTTTTTTTTTAAAGAGCTGGTATATAGCATGCGGCAATGGATGAAGCTATTGTAAAATTAATCTACTAAGGTTCGGATATGTAGGTTAGGGGGAAAAAACGGTAAAATTGTCTTTTTTACTTTTTTTTTTTAAAGTATCGGAAGGCTAACAAAGAGACAAAAAAAAAAGCAGTAAGTGAAGCTCAAATTAAAGCGTTTGAAAAGTTTTATAAGGACTTGAGAATGAAAAATGAGGAACGAAAGATTTACAAAATCACGAAAAACAAAGAAAGAAAATTTAAAGATTTAGATCAAATAAGATATGTTAAGGATGAAAAAGGAAAAGTTTTGGTTATAGATGGAGATATTAAAAACAAATGAGAAGGTTACCTTCACAAGTTTTTTAATGACGGAGTATGGTCAACTAATGATATGGATGATTTAACAATCCAAAAAGGCGAATAAAATTTGGCTTATTATCACAAGATTAGGGTTGGCAAGGTCGAGGAAGCTCTTAGGAGAATGGCTAATGATAAAGCAGTTGGTCCTGATAATATTCCTATCGAAGTTTGAAAGTGTTTAGGAGAGGAGGGTATTATCTGGCTAACTAAGCTATTTAATGAGATTTTAAGGTTTAAGAAAATGTCTGAAGAATGGAGAAAAAGTACTTTAGTGCCTATATATAAAAATAAAGGGGATATCCATAATTGTGCAAACTACCGAGGGATTAAGCTTATGAGTCACACTATGAAATTATGGGAAAAAGTGATCGAAAGTAGGCTAAGAACTGAGACCAGCATCTCTGAGAATCAATTTAGTTTTATGCCAGGACAATCTACTATAGAAGCTATTTATCTATTAAAAGGATTAATGGAAAAGTATCAGAGTAAACAAAAAGACTTGCATATAGTTTTTATTGATTTGGAAAAAGCTTATGATCGAGTACCAAGAGAAATTTTGTGGAAAGCCATGAAAAAGAAAGGTATACGTGTTGCTTATATTAAAACTATAAAAGATATGTATAAGGGGGCAACAACTAGTGTAAGAATGTCTGGAGGGGACACTAGAGACTTTCCTATTAAGATTGGCCTGTATCAGGGATCATCTTTGAGCCCTTATTTGTTTGCTCTGGTTTTAGATGTTCTGACGGAATACATTCAAGAAAAAATATCTAAATACATGTTTTTTGCAAATGATATAGTCCTCATGGCGGAGTCAAGAGAAGAGATTAACTCTAAACTCGAGTTATGGAAGTGTACTCTAGAATCAAAGAGTTTCCGTCTGAGCAAGAGTAAGACAAAATATATGCATTACAAGTTTAACTAGCGACAAGATAGAAATGAGTTGGAGGTTAAAATTGGAGATCAGGTTATACCACAAATGTCAAAATTCAAGTATCTAGGATTAGTTATACAAGATGATGGTGAAATTAATAGGGATTTTACACATATGATACAAGTTAGGTGGGTGAAAAGAAAAAAAGCATCATGAGTTATTTGTAACCGGAAAGTACCTAATAAGCTCAAAGAGAAGTTTTATTGTATGATTATAAGATCAGTAATATTATATGGGAATGAATATTGAGCAATAAAAGGACAGCAAGAACATAAAATTGGGATAACAGAGATGATGATGTTGAGATAAATGTGTGGTCATATAAAACGAGATATGATCCGTAATGATTGTATACAGAGTAGAGTTAGGGTGGCACCTATTGAGGCGAAAATGATAGAAAATCGTTTAAGGTAGTATGGTCATGTTCAAAGAAGGCAGTTGGAGACGCCAATAAGGAGAATTGAGTAGATGGTATGGAGTCATATGAAAAAAGACCGAGAAAGATCAAGAAAGACCTTGAAGAAGTCATTAAACGAGATCTTTTAATAAATGATATACCTAAAGAATGAGCTATTAATAGAGCTCAATGGCGTCGTACAATTCATGTAGCCGACCTCACGTAGTGAGATAAAACTTTGTTGTTGTTGTTGTTGTTTTGTTCTGTATCTTTTAATTAGTTTTAATTTTGTTTTTAAATCCAATGGGAAACACTAATGTGGTTATTTCTATGGCATATGTTATCACCAAATTATTTAAGTAGACACATCTATGTCAAATATGCAATTGCAATGACAGCATTATTCATCATTATTCACTTTGTTCTTTTAATTTAAAAAGGTATAACGAAGAGTTTTTTTGTTATTTCAAGAATATATTTAATGTGAATTTGGTTAGCTAAAAAAGTTGGCACTTATTTGTCCAATAGAAATTGTCAGATTAACATTTGTTATTAACAATTTAGATAACGTTGAATTTAAAGACATATTTGATCAAAATAAAAAGCTGTGAAACAAAATTAAAACTTAAATCAAAATTCTCAACAAAAAAAAAAGGCGAGTCTGAGTGAGACTACCAAATTTGTTGAAAACTTTAACAAGCCTTCACCATTGCCAAAATAGTTTCTTGTGATATTATCCGATAATTTTTGGCAGAAAATAGCTTGTGCACGGTCCATGACCTAGAAATACTTCTAATTTACCCAAATTCCGTTCCAAAATGCTTTAATTTGGCTGAATTGATATTTTAAAAAAAAAATTCAAACTCTTTAAATAAAATTAGAGATTTCATAGGAAAAGAGCATTTAAACTGACAGAACAAACACATACACAAATAGAGAAGAATATAATGCAAAAATAAAAGGGAGTATAAATTTTGATGTGGTTTGGTAAGTGTGATCTACATTCACGGACAACAGAAAAATTCGTATTACTTTTGTAAAAAACGTAAGAGAGTTATGGACAAGGTAATCGAAAATAGCATATACATCAGAACAGCTCTTGATCGGATTGGTCCATGTGACATTTTATCGACCCTCGCTCTATTTGCTCCACAAACCTCCAAATTTTTTTTCTTTTCAAGTCGTGTTTCTAAATAAATCTAGTTGGGTTATAACTCATAAACCGAGTCACTATATTCAAATCACTCAACATAAAAACAAAAATAAGGATTTGTTTACAGGAACATTTTGAAGCGAAAATATTGTGTTGTCTACATTGAATTCTGGAATTTTGATTGGTCAAAGGAGAAATTTTGATTTTCATTGCATGGAAAATAGAATTTTGTGTTAGGCAAAATTTAAGGGATATTGTGTTGTATGTACGTAATAAAAGGGAAGGATAGTGACAGTCAATGCATAAGAAATCAAGGAAATTAAGAAATGGGGGCAAATTCGCTATTTTCGTTTAGGGGCATAATGAAAGAGATATTGTATTACTTTTGTTAAATGTGGGATTTCAATTAACCAGAGAAGGAATTTCAATCTAAAATGTATAGAAAACCAGAGACTTTATAAGAAAATTAGAAATTTGGGCCAAATTTTAAAGGATTACATTAAAAACAAATAAAAATATAATTTTCTTTTTTAACATTTGACTCGAGTTTTAAATTATTCTTAACATTTTTTATATTGATTTTGTCTTACATATTTTAATTTGTTTTAATTTTATCTTTCAAGTTAATATCGTTAATATAATAATAAAAAATATTAATATTAAATGACATGTAATTGTTAACATGTTATACATGTGACAAACACATCATATTTACAATAAAATGACAAATTTGCCCTCAAACATTTTATTTTTATTTCTCTTCTCTCTTCGTCCTTATTCTCTCTCTCCTCTCTCTCTCTCTCTCTCTCTCTTTGCTTCTCTCTCCTCACTCATTGCTCGCACAGAAGTAAAACAAGGTGAAACTTGTCTTCATGTCACCTCTTGGCCAGCTGCACCTTATCCAACCTCTCCATTTTTTTTCCTTTTTTACCGTAACACTATATATATATATATAATCCAGATGGTACATGAAATCATTGAGTAACACGTCAAGACGTGGGAGAATAACAATAATAGATGAACTACCGAGAGAAATGTCAAATTGCCAAGCCATCCTCATACCATTTTTTTCAGAAAATATATAGTTCGGTGGATATATAGTATAAACCTAACAAGAGACAATGACGTGATTAGATTCTATTTTTGATCTTCAACGTACACAAGTTTAACTAATGAAGCTTGGTGGTGAAAAAATTGTATTTAATTCCTCTGAAGTTTCTATGCAAAACGAGAATGTCGTCTAAAAGCAAATTCCGACAACACCTAGAATTAAAAAAGAAAAATGGTATACTTTTAAGAATACCAAGTATACAGTAAATTAAAATAGTTGTTGGAGTCGGAATAAAATAAAAATTCAAAGATAACATTCATCTAAAAAACAGTAAGAGAGAAGACAGACGCAAAGAGAGGGAGCAAAGAGAGAACAAAGGAAGAGAGAGAAGAGAAGGAAACTTAAAATATTTAGGGGCAAATTTATTATTTTACCATGCATTTCATGTGTCTACCATGTGTATGACACGTTGTTAATGATGTATCTTTTCATATAAGCAAATTAAAAATGTGTTGGATAAAATTGACATAAAAAATATAATAAGGATGAAATTGAATCATAAGTCAAACATTAAAACAAAAAATTTACTTTTGTCAAAAAATTAATGAAATGATAGTGTGATAACAATTTAAACTTCTGAGCACCTTCGACTTTTTATTAAAGACAATTAAGCCAAATTATATGATACTAGATTGTATTTTACCCTTTTTTATGGTTTTATATAAATAAATTTCTCATCATCGACTACTAATTTAAGAAATATTTATTCTAAAATTTATTTTGAAAAGGTTGAGTATAATATTTTAAATTAAAAAAATGATAAGTATAATTTAATAAAAATTTAGAAGTAATTTGTGTAATTTATGCCCCTAAATTCCCTGCTTAATTAACTGACACCCTACTTAGTTAAACAGGAACATCTAATCAAATGAAACTCAAGTAACTTTTACTTATTAATATTAATCGACAGTTTTATTTAACTAAATAAAAGATATAGGTTGGTAATTGACCCATTGTTCAATAATAAGCAATGTAAGAGAGAGGAAACAAAAAAACAATGAGATCAACTGCTTGTCCTCTTGGAACAAACGAACTACTTGTCCTCATTGTGGCTGTTTGGTTAGCGAATCAAACGGCCACAAATGAGGGACAAGCAGAAGACGTGGGCTGTTGAATCCATGATCAGCTTTCACCAAAACGCACTGTATCACTAACTCTGTCCTTTTTTTCGTTTCACTTATGCCTCCAAGCAGAGCCCGCCACGTGAACGACCCATCAACCCATCCCCTTACTCGAAATCCACCCCCGATTTGACCCGGTTTTCCCCTATTTTTCTTCCCCAGCAAGTGGCAGAGACAGCACAGCACAGAAACTTCCATGTAATCTCCAGCTTCCTCTCCTTTTCTTCGATGCCACTCCAACTGCAATTTCAATCTCTCACACGAGTTCTTCCTTCATTTTTTTATACGAATGAAGATGAAGCCAATTCAGGAAAAAAAAAAAAAACCAACAAATATGAAATACTCTAATTGCAACATTTTCGTGCTGTGCTGTCTAGTGGAGTGGCATATCCCAAAAAAAAAAAAAATATTTGTGCTCTCTCTAGTGGAGTGGCATCGAAGAAAAGGAGGGAAAGTCGGAGACAACGCTGATGATGGAGACAATGGAGAAGTTGTCTTGTTGTGTTGTTTTGTCACTTTTCGAGAAAGAAAAACAAGGGGAAGTTGGGGGGAATTTCAGGTAAAGGAATGTGTTGATGAGTTGGCCACGTGGTGAGCTTTGATTGGAGGCGTAAGTAAAATGAAAAAAAAAAAAGGTAGAGTTAGTGATACAATGTGTTTTGGTGAAAGTTGATCGTGGACATTGAATTGCTAAGATCTAATGACCCGTTTCTTCTACTTGTCCCTCGATCGTGATCCAACGGTCACAATAAAAACAAGTGGTTATTCCCATCGCAAACAAATGTAGGTGACATAGGTCCCCACAATACTAGAAAGAGAAGAAAATTTTGCCGTCTAAACAACCTATAAGCCTACTAACTGTATAAGAAAGTGATTGTCATGAGTTTCTACCATACAATGCCAGTATTAGTGCAACACGTTACCCTGAGAGAGGAAATTGCTCAGTATTTCACAATCTACGGTACTAGTGAGCAATGCCAGTGAAAACTGATTGAAATGATATTTCTCTTTTCTATATTTTCAACCACAGATAGGACTTGTGGGGCCGTAGGGATTGTATATCAAGATAAACGATGGCTCATATCATCAATCCAAAAGGTCCCAATAACTCGGTCTCTAAGAAATCCCATCCATGAGATTCTAGATTCTGCCGCTTCTTGTAAGCAGTATTGCTTTCAATTTTAATCTATTTTGGATGTTCCTCCCATTTTTGTTGGTACATGGCCGTTCAAGAAGTTCAAGTTCAATCATGGACTCAAACTGATTTTTCTCTTTATTATATTTTCGCCAGTCTCACTGTTACAAAGGTTTTCACTTTCAGCCTTTCCTGTGCTTTCTTTCTTTTTTACCCCTTGGTTTCATATAAACCTTTTTTTATTTGTCATTTTAGAAAAAATTCTATCTTTATGTTTAATAAGTTTAAAAGAAAAATATTAATCTTCCATCTAATTGGATGATAGATATTCTTTTTTTTAAAAAAAAAACTCTTATCTCCACACAACTTGTTGTTTGTGATCTTCTTAAACCAAATAAACTGAAGAAAGAAGTTCTAGAAACACACAAGCCTACTGAAGGGTCATATGCTCAGTGGCTTGAATTGAATTTCTTTGTTCCTATATAACTTATCCTCTTGAAATGACAAACTTGGGTCAAACAGAAACAAAATTTGGGTAAACTTATTTTTTAATTCTAAAATTATACTTTGGTGATAGTTTGGTTATTGAAAGATAGTCATTGACCATTTTAGTTCCTGAATTTTAAAATTATTATACAAAGTGGTAGCCACTGATCACTTTAGTCTCTAAATTTTAAAATCATTATACAAAGTGGTCCATAAGTTGACATTGTCATCACTATCTGCTAATATATATCATTATTTGCTGGTGTAGCAATAAAATAAAGTGAAATGACATATTCACAATGTAACTTACTATTCAATCTTTAAATTTTAAAATTTTTGGACAAAAGTTTTATTCGTTTAACGAATTGACAGAGGCAATGCACAAAAAACGATTTTTGTAACAATTTTAAAATCCAAAAACAGTAGTATTCAGTAACTATCTTTTATTTTTAGGGAACAAACCGTCACCTAAACACACTTTTTGAAACCACAAAGTAACGTTACTCTAAAAATTTCATTGGCAAACCGTTGGGACGCAATAATCATCAAATACTTAATCAAATGGAGGGACCAAAAACAATTTGGAATTAAAAACATGAAAATGGAAGCACAAGGGAAAAAGAGAGATTGACGTTGACCTTGCAGCAACGGTGCAGATTCTGCCTTGGTTCTGCCCATAGCTGAAACGACAATGAATCACTCAAGCAAAGCCTCTGGGAGGTGTGCCCTTAGCATAATCTTCTTTCGACACATTTTTTGCATGACCAATTGAGGTGAGATCTATAGTTACTTGATTTGTTTGGTCACTCATGTCTAATCAGCATAAACATATCATATAATTAAACTGCTTATAGTAAATAAACATATCATGCACACAATTACTAACTAACTTACTAATTAATTAAATGAAACCGATGACACTCATTATATTAATAAAATGTCCAAAGACACTACTACAAACAAAAAGTAGCAAATAAAATGTCCAAAAGCAAATATTGCAAAAAAATGAACCTAATTACAGAGAAAAAAATTAAAAAATACTAATTAATGACTAATTATTCAATTAATCACTAAGGACCAATGTGCGCAAGATTAATTAGGTTATGTAATTATATAAATTAAATAAATTAGGTTTTTAATTATATAATTATATTAACCAGATTAATTAGGTTAGTTAATTATATAACTAATATAATTATATAATTATATTAGCCTGAATTATCAGCCCAAACCAGCATCATAAACCCAATCCACGACCCATGATCTGTAAAACCTTTAAAAAAATAGTCTTCTTCTTGGGTTGGTGAGTCACGAAGGACCCGACTTCGTGACCTTTGTGACCCGTCAGTTTTACACCTATAGGGATGCCAAGAAGCATTTTCCATAGCTCTCACCACCATATGCACCTACCTGGCAACACAGATCACCAAAAAACACGGGAAAGATCCAAAACAACATGGATCGTGCACCAATGCTCAAAGACACTAATAGAAAACTTTGACGGATAGGAAAGAACATACCAAAAGCATGAGAAAACACCAAAAAATGCAGGGAAAACTAGAGGGGAAAGTGATGGAACAGGGACCAATGGCAACTCATGACCAAAGGCATATAAGCGAGCAAACACACATATGAGCTTCAAACCCATAGATGAACAAACACCAACAATAGGACAACACACAAAGAGGTGGACAAAAAGTCACATGGAGAAATGGGAAAAAAGGCACATAGAGAAATAGGAAGGGCAACACAAGAAAAGAGAACTGGTGAGCGGGTGAATGATGGTTGAAACCGCATTTATGAGGTTCAGAAGCTACATAGGTTGGCAGTGGTTAAAACCAAGGTTAGAGGAGGAAAACGTGGTTAATGATCCAATCCATTGCTCAGCCAAACATTTCCATTTTCATGCAAACCACATTTATTACTCTACCAACGCTCAACATCATCTATCAATGCTCAACGCCGTCTAGCAACGTTGATCCAAACACACGCTAAATACTTAAGTTTCTCTCACTAAAAAGTACTTTTCCTCTATTTTTATTTTTAGGTTTTACTTTGCTTTTTAATTTGGGAGGTGTTAGCTTGGGAGGTCATTAATGACATAATACTCTTAGGCCAACCTTAATACAAGCAAGATATATTGAGTTAAATTTCCTTCTTTCGAAATTAATCCATTACTTTTAGACACTATAAAAAAAAATTAAAATTAGAAACAGAATTTATTTTGTCTCTAATTTCGTCTCTAAAATGTTAAAAATTCGTCTCAAAATTTAATCTAAAAATCTAAGATAGAATTTGAGACGGAATATATTTCGTCTCTAATTTTTGTCTCTAAAATTTAGTCTAAAAATTTGAGAAGAATTTTGATATGGAATCCAAGACGAAAAAATTTTGTCTCAAATTCAGTCTCAGATTAGAGATGGAATAAATTTTGTCTCAAATTCCTTCTCAGATTAGAGACGGAAATTAAATTTCATTTCAAATTAGAGACGAAATAAATTCTGTCTCAAATTCTGCTTTAGATTTTTGTTAATCCCACATCACCTAGTTCAAAAAATCAGCCTCCCACCTTTTTCCTATATATAGTGCAATACCCCTCCTTTTCCTATATAGAGTGCTTCATTAAACACTCTTATCTTGAGAAGGTTAATGAATGAATGTGCCTTCTAATTTAGCATTATTTAATGTGGCTAAAATTTTTTTTAGGCTAAATTTAATTTGTTTAATAATCTACTAGCAAACTTTTTTTCTATTCAAAGAATTAGAGGCAAAATTAGGGATAGAAAAATTTGTATTTTATTTGAAATGGAAAAATCCGTCTCTAATTCTGAGACGGAATCTTTTTTCCATCTCAAGTTTGTTTGAGACGCAGGATCAGAGACAGAAAAAAGTTCGTCTCTAAATCTGCCTCGTTTTTTTCGTCCCTGATATCTGATTTGTTTGTAGTGGGAATTGCTCACTCGTTAGATGAGAAGCTGATGAAATCAAAAGGTACTAATTAAGGATTTATATATTAACATCATTTGTAGATATTTTCTGACATAAAAGACAGCAATTGCACCAAATGACTGAAACCCTTGAGCAAGTGGATCTTATACCTTTCTGGGTGATTTTGCTTCACTATTATGCAGGGGACACCAGGAGCTTTGGAAAGCACACTGACCTGCAGCAGTAAATTACAAATCTGGATTGTCTACAATTGACACCACAAGTGGACTAAAAAATCTGAAAATTATAGCTGTCCATTGTCCATTGTGAATCAAATGACCACAAAAAAAGAAAATAAATTACTGCAGTTTATTAGTCCTTTAAAAATTGAACAATTACGATTTGAAGACTACAAAATTCTCTTTTAGGGCCAACTGTAGAGACAAACCAAATTTGTAAATTACCCCATCAATCACCTTGAAGATACGTACATACATACAAATACACACACACACATATATATCAACACAGGCTGCTTCCATAAGAACATAACAAATTCACTGCATAGAACTTTTAGCAAATCTGAGAAGCCAAAACAATCATATGATTAGAGGGATCCAAGAGAGAAAAGAGATCTGCAATCAAGTTATACAGTGCTTCAGAACCATTTGGGGCGTAGTATAGTTACAGGCATCAGATATCATAATAGTTCCACTTGGAATAAGCGACCGAAAGAAGGGAAACCTGAAACCTACATATAGTTTTGACAATACCTGCTTCCTTTGTTGCGTCATTTAAAAGCATGTGTGTTCATTTTGCATATGGAACGTTAACTATGCAGGAGAAATGATGCCAGAAGCCTCGCTCCAGCCTCCTCGTCGCCAGTAGGATGGACACGAGTGACGGCGTCATCTCTCCTGCGTAGCAAACCTTCCAATGCCGTCTTCATCATCACTGCTCCTTCCATTCTCGGACCAGAATTGTGTGTGTGCGGTTTGGCGTTTATGGAGATAATTAGCTACCCAGGAAACACTCATTTTATATGGTGATACGATCAATTATAACCACAAAGCAGGGCAGCATTATTTGAACAGTCATCTAATGCATTATTGGTGTCTGCATGTTTTGTTATGTGGTGGGGTATGGATTCCATCACGAGAAAAGTAGGTGACAGTGTTGATGAGGTCATTGCTTTAACGTCAGGTACTGCTCCAATCAAGCCACTTGCTGCTGCATGTACTTGTTCTTTGACTCGTTCAATCTCAATCACTGTACTCGAAATGATGAGAAAAATGAGAAAACATTGGAAAACAAGAATGTCTGATATAAGAAACAAATAAAACTGTCCTTATATGTCGAATTTCAACTACAGCCTCGGAAAATTACAAGACTTCTTTTTAGCTCATTTTCCGCGGACCAGGGAATAAAAATGATTATATCTATATTTACTTACATGAAATTTTTCATAACATAGACACAGACTTTCAAGAATTAGAATGGTTTTATTTGCCACTTTCTCTGCTTTCTCTAATCTTCGTTTATAGAATTGCTGCAGAATGTGAGAGTAACAGCATGTATGGTAAGTTACTAAAGTGCGTTTTTTTAGTATAGTATTTCTAGTCCCTTCGCTCAAATTGTACTTAGAGTCTTCTTGGGCTAGTTAAATATACATTTAAAATGAAAAAAAAATTATCCACCAAATAAAAGGGACGCCAATAATTAAAAATAAAAGAAAGAGGTAATTTATCATTCCAAGTACATATTTGACGTAAACGTACTTAGTTAGATGAATTGGTATTAATGTGTATAATAGAAATGGCTATATCAGCATTTATCGTGAACGACAGAATTGAAACTAATTAAAAATATTTGTGACAAAATTCATACAAAATAAAGTTAAAAGACGAAATAAAAACTTGATTCAAAGGTTAAAGATAAAAATAATACTTTTATCTCAACAATTAATACACATACACACACAACACACTAGAGAATTTGATTATTCAAAAGGTTTTTAGTCCTCTCAATTATTTTCTTAAATTTATGTAAAATATTTTTTATTATTATTTTTGCCCTATTTCTTTTCCTCCTATTTCTGAGGCTGATCAGAGGATGCTTAGTATGGGGGTGTCTTTTGAGGAAACTAAGAAAACGCTTTTCAATATGAAGAATTTTAAATCCCCAAATCCTAATTCTATCACCCTGTTTTCTTCAAGTCTCAATGGGAGATTATTGGTCCTTCTATTCATCGTTTTGTTCAAGAGATTTTTGCTATGCCTAATAGAATCAGAGAGGTGAATCATACACTTGTTACTTTGATTCCCAAAGGAGAAGACCCTTTGAGTGTTTTTCAATTTCGACTTACTGCTTTATGTAATGTTATTTTCAAAAATGAGACAAAGTTACTTTTGACTCATATTAAAAAGATTCTTCCTTATGTGATTGATTCTTCTCAAAGTAGCATTATCCAAGGTAGCAGTACCTCTGATAACATTATTGTCCTTCAGGAAGCTATCCACTCTATATCTAATATGCATGGAAAAAAAGGTTTCATGATCATTAAACTGGATCTTGAGAAAGCTTACGATAGACTGGAATGTAGTTTTATTTGAGATACCTTGATGTTACTTGCTCTTCCCAATTCTTTGAGAGAGCTCATTAACAATTGTATTTCTACAACTTCTATAAGTATCAATTGGAACGAGTCCCCTTCTTCTTGTTTCTCTTCCTTACGGGGTCTGCGTCAAGGGGATCCCATATCTCCTTTTATTTGTGCTTAGCTTGGAACGTTTGGGTCACCATATTTGGGATGCTGTTTCCAGTGGTGACTGGCTTCCTTTGAGCTTTGGTAAAAGGTTAGGCCCTAAACTTTCTCATATTTTCTTTGCTGATGATCTGGTTCTATTTGCTGGAGCATATGAGGCTTAGGTTCTCTAATTTGTAATATTCTTCGTGATTTCTGTGAGAGCTCGGGGTATAAAGTGAATCTAAACAAATCAAAGGTCTAGTAATGTCAATGAGCATCTCTCAAACTTGCTTAGTCATAATCTGGGTATCGAGAAGACTAGCGATCTTGGTATTTATCTAGGAGCTCCTATGCTTCACCAACATATCTCTAAGCATGCCTATGGTTATGTTCTTGACCGGTTGAGGAAGAAGTTGTCTGGTTGGAAAGCATCATCTCTTTCTTTCGTTAGACGTATTACCCTTGCTCAGTCCTTTTTTTTGAGCATCCTGGGGTACATTATGCAAATTTCTTGCATCCCTGATTTCATGTGTGATGGAGCGGAGAGGATCTGCCATAATTTCATTTAGGGAAGTTCTGATGATAGGAAAAAATGTCACTTAATCTCTTAGGATAAGATCTGAAAGCCTAAGGAGAATGGCGGTTTAGGCTTTCGGAACCTTATAGTTCTTAATCATACTTATATGATGAAGTTAGCTTGGCACTTGATTATCTTCCCTGAGAAGCTTTGGGTGCAAGTTGTTCGTGCTAAATATGATTGTCTTAATCTTGTTATACCTCGTTGTACTGGTCATAGTCATTCTTCACTCTCTGGAGACCTATTTTACGAGTTTGGCCCCATGTTGAGAATAACCTTACTTGGGTTACTAGAAATGACCATAACACTCAGTTTTGGGAAGACACTTGGATTCCTGGTGTAGGTTGTCTTGCAGACCATGTTCATGGTTCTATTCCTTCTGGGGAAATGAAGTTTTATTTGTCTTCTTATATAGATGAATCTAGTTGGCAATGAGATTGTTTTAATAATCTTTTGTCGAATCAAATTTGTGATAAAATTGCTTCACTCCGTCTCTCTTCTAGGGATGAGGATGATTTTCCTTGTTGGAATCATACTGCTAATAGTTTATTTTCATTGAGCTCAGCTTATAAGACTCTAGCAAAGGAGAATGATCTTGATGATCACAATCCTATTTTTAAACTTATTTGTCATTGCAAAGGTCCCTAGAGAGTTTGTACCTTCTTATGGAAGCTGACTCATGGGAGATTGCTTACTAATGATGAGAGAACTCATAGAGAAATGTCAAATGATCCTTCTTGTCCTCGTTGCCTTTTAGAGAAGGAATTTATCATGCATTTGCTTCGGGATTGTGATGTGGTCAGAGATTTTTAGTCTCAGGTCATTAATGTTGATAATTGGAGTAAATTCTTTTCTCTTGGTCTAAATGATTGGATAGAGTGGAACCTTAGGGACCATCTTGTTGGCTATCGGGATCAAGGGGACTGGCATACTTTCTTCAGAGTCTCTAGAAAGACTGCAACTCACTGGTCTTCTCTAGTAGGTTTGATCTTGGGAGCAATCTTCTTTTTGCTATAAATAGTCAGGTGAGATTTGTGGAGAGAGAGTTGTCTAAAGACTTTCCTCTATATGTTGAGAAACCTCAGAAGGAAATTCATGTTTCTTGGCTTCCCCCTGCCGAAGGTTTTTTTAAGGTGAACGTAGATGGCTCTTTTTGTAGCCCTAAGGGTAAGGCTACTTGTGGTGGTTTAGTTCGTGATAGGATAGGAAAGTTCATCAAGGCTTTCTGTTGTAATATTAGTTATTGCAATGCTCTTTGGTCTGAGTTATGGGCTCTTCATTTAGGGATTAAACTTGCTCGAAAGCTTTCCTTGTCCAAGGTTATTTTTAAGATGGACTCTAGTACAGTGGTGCACATGGTAACGACTGGCCATGCTTCCTCTTGTTTTCTTCACCCCCTTCTTCAAGAGGTCTGTTTTTTGCTTCAGCTTTTTGATTAGGATACTTCTATAATTCACATTTATTGAGAAGGTAATAGATGTGCTGATCTTCTTGCTAATTTGGGTCATGGGTATGCATTCTCTTAGTGCATTTTGGATCAAGCCCCCTCTCCTCCGTCTACCTCTTCTGGAAGATGCCATGGGGTGTAGTATCCCTCGCTTAGTTTGTTAGTTTGCTTGTTTTATTTTGTCTTTTTTCCTATTTATCAAAAAAAAATGTTTAATCTATTAGAGTGTTAAATACTCCATAGCAAAATTTTATTATTAAAATAATAATATATTTATAACCTCACTAACATTAAATGCATTCATTACCAGTGCCGGCATTGCTCTTAGGGCACTGGTAATGAATGCATTTAATGTTAGTGAGGTTATAAATATATTATTATTTTAATAGAAAGTTCAAACAAGGTTATTTAGTGGGTCTGACTATAATTTATAAAAACAATAATATCCTTTATATAACATGTTTCATATACGAGGTAGAGTTGGGGTGGTACCTATTGAAAAAAAAAATGGTTGAAAACAGTTTAAGATGGTTTGGGCATGTGCAAAGAAAACCGTTGGAAGCGCCAGTTAGGAGAGTTGAGCAGATGGTTTGGAGCCCTGTGAAAAAAGGTCGAGGAAGACCAAAAAGGACACTTAGAGAAATTATTGAACGGGACCTTCTAGTAAATGAGATATCTAAAGAGTTGGTCATTGATAGAGCTTAATGGCGTCGTGCGATCCATGTAGCCGACCCCACTTAGTGGGATAAGGCTATGTTGTTGTTGTTGTTGTTGTATCCTTTATATAACATGTTCAAATTCTCAACTTAGTATTAATTTAAATAATTTTTATTAACACTTCCTATTAATTATTTCTTTTGGTTTTGTCATTTGAGCCCACCATTCTCTATTTTTTTTAATTTAAATAAGTTTTATTCTCTTGTTATTAACTTGTAACTATTTTTATTTATTATTTAATTTAATTATTTAATTAAATCACTTTTAACTTGATATTATGTATTATTAAAATAAATGTGTAATTTTTATTTATTTATTATTTATTTGATAATTTGTGTAGATGACTCAAGAGTCAGCACAATTAAAATGTTAATAAAAAGAGTTAATAAAAATTATTTAAATTAATATTAAATTGATAATTTGAACATAGTAGATAAAATATATTATTGTCTTTAAGAAGTATAGTTAAATCCATTAAATAATCTTGTGTGAACTTTCTATTAAAATAATAATATATTTATAACTTCACCAGTATTAAATGCATTCTTAACTAGTACTCTTAGGGCACTGGTTATCGATTCCCAAATTTTATTTCATTTTTAATAGTATTCATGAATTATTCAAATTAATTTGATTATTAGCCAAATCCAGTTTAATTATAGTTTTTGATTAACTTAAAATTTCCAACCCAGCCTGTTGTACAATTTGATAGTTTGAGCCATCGATTACAGAACCGAACCATACTAGCCAATTTGATTGGGAACCAGTCACTGGTCTGATTGACCCCAAAAAACTAGCTAGCCGAAAAAAAGGTCAAGAACTGATGAGTTGGTTTTTGTTAAAAAAATATTATTTACATAATACAATTATTTCTCACACTATATGAGATTTAGCAAAATTTTTTAATTTTTTATTATTTTCCTATCATATTATATTTTCTTTTTTTCTCAATTATTTTTATAATAATATTATTTTTGCCACAAAAATAAATAAGAGAACAAGAAAAAAAATATAAAAGCAATTACACACACACACACATATATAATAATATAAGTTTACAAAAATTAAATATGAAAATGTTTATTAATTTATTTTATTATATATTTTTAATATATGAAATTAAAAATATATATTTAATTACTACTAGTTCGACCCTAATTCAATTACAGTCAGATCAATGAATCGTGAACTAAGAGCATCTCTAATGACAGTTCTTAAAAAGTTCATAAAAATAAGAACATGTTCTTAATGAGTTTCACTATTAGAGTGCACGAATGTAACTATCACATATAAGAATCATTCTTATATAAGAACCGATTCCTACAGCAAAAGTAATGGAAAGTTGTGAGATCTATTGTGGGAGTATAAAGATATTGGGTAATTTGTGGACCTCATTTGTAAGTTCTTTAGAGTTACACTATTAGAGTAAATAGTTGCTTAAAGTAGTGAAAAAAGTTGCTTAAAACAAAAAATAATGATTTGATATTATAGGACTCACAATAAACAACTTATTAAAGTTGCACTATTAAAAATATTATGACTCTGTTCGGCAAAATTAGTTTATAAGCTAGCAGATAGCTCTGCTAGCTCATAAGCTAGTTAATAATTTATAAGCTAATTTTTAGCTTATAACTTATAATATAACTTATTGAATTAGAAGTGTTCGGTAAAAGTAACTGTTGAAGTAGTTAAAAAATGTAAAATGACATAAAAGAACATATATTTTTTAATTTCAAAATAATATAAATAAATATATTATTTTTATTTTTAATTAAATTAATTTAAATTATTATATATTTATAATTCATTGAAAATATATATTTATATATTTTATTATATTTTATAAATGAATAATATATTTTTACATATATATATTTATATATATTATTATGTATAATAAAATATATTTACATATTTTATTATATTTATATGTAAGGATATAATGAATATGAAATGTATAATAGATATAAAGGGTATAATGAATATTTTCATAAAATAACAAGGATAAAAAAAGAAGAAAAGTACATAAGCTATAAGTTACTCAAAGTAGTTTATCAAAATAAGTTATAAACTACTAAAATAAGTTTATTTACCAAATATTTTTAACAATCTTATAAGCTAGTCAAATAAATTATAAACTAATCAAATAAATTATAAATTAACTTATAAAATATAAGTTTGTGAAACAGAGCCTATAATATCTTCATCAATTCAATGTTAAAACATGGGTTTGAGCCACCATTCAATGTGTGGTGAGTGGTCCAAAATAATAATTTATTTAGCGCATGCTTGTGGGACCTCACTTGTCCATCACTCCACAATCATAGAAATATCCCCATTTGTGTCTGCTGTATCTTTTTTTTTTTTTTTTCTTTTTGGTGATAATGTGTCTGCTATATCTTTACTTGCCGCAGTCCCATTGATATTCGCTCATATCCAAAGGACCAAAGGCCATGTTTGCGTCCGCAATTTGTTCCCTTTGAATGTTAGGTGGTAATTATACTCTTTGGAACCGTGGGAGTCATTAGTTCGGAGATCAGTAAAAGAGACATTAGTACAAGCATCGAGTTATTATATCAGTTGTTAAATTAAAAAATAATAATAATTAATTAATTATATATATATATATATATATATATTTATATATGTTTATATATAAATATTAAAGTAAATAAAATAAAAAATTTATATATTAATTTCATAATTAAAATATCCTAAAAAATATAACTTAAAATAATTTAGCACACAAATATCATATTTGATAAATATATAATTCTATATAATTAATTTAATAAATTATAAAATTAAAAGAAATTTATTTTTAAATATTTGATTATTACTTTAATTTTATATGAAATTATAAATTTTTCTTACTACATTATTCATAAAATACTAACATTTTTTGTTTTATAATAACAATGTCATGAATTTTATTTCTCTTAATACCTATTTTGCTCTCACTTTTACATTATAAATATAAGCAAAAAAATAGAAAACATATTTTTTTTTTAAAAAAAAGAAACCAAATTATGAATCGACCAAGTTTTGATTAAGTCAAAATTGAGTGACCCGAACTAAATTAGTCATTGGGTCACTAAATTTTTTTTATCAACCTAATCAAGTCAATCCAACTCAAAGAATAATGGGTGGTGATAACAATTCCTTCAAACATGAGAAGTTAATATATATATATATATATATATATATATATATATATATAAAACCTCATTAGTTATTTAATATAACATTTTTTTAAAATATGTTTCAATGGAATATATTAATAAATATGTAATATAAATAGAAAATATCTCAATTAATTCAAGCCTACTCTTATATTAAATAATGAATAAATTACTAATTTTGTTCTTAAAAATGTCATAATTATTTTAATTTAATTCATAAAAAGATTGAGATTCTCAAATTAGTTTCTAAAATATTATGTTTGCCACAATTTCTTCTCTCAATTTATGAAAGGGACTTTTAATGATAAAAAATTTGAAATTTTTAACAATAAAAAAAATTTATAATTTAGTATTAAAAAAGGTAAATTGAAATAAATGCAATTAAAGGTGAGCATTGATCAGATTTAGGTGGGTTGAGTTGAATTACCAACTTGCACGATTTAGACTTTGGGTGGAAAAATTGAAACCGTACATGACCGATAAATTGTTAAACTTTCAAGCTTCAAGTTGAGGTAGGTTAAGACAAGTTAAAAAAATAAAAAGAAATTGAATCACTTTTGTATGTTTTTAAATATTTATGGCAAATTGAATCAAACCACTCTAAATATAATTTAATGAATGAATTACGCTAAATATTTATATGGTGTTAAATGATGCTAGAAATTTTTTTATTATATAGTAAAATTACAATATATTGCATAATTAGATTTGCATTCATTTATAACTTCAAATATTCAACTTGATTATTACAAACACAATATTTGAATATCACTTGATTATTTCAAAACAATCATTTTGGGTCATATTTACACGGGTCTACTCGAAACACAAAATTATCAGAGTAGACTAACTTTTTTCCCCCACAAATTAAACCATTTTAACCATGATTAAGGGTCATATTTTAGCAAATAGATAGAACTACGTTATTCGTGTTTATTTTGAATTTTAATTTTTGCCTTTAATAGTTTGTTAGTGTCAATTTTATTTCATATATTTTAATTTATTTTAATTTTATTCTTAAGATTTAATATCGTTAACACAATAATAAAAAATGTTGATGTAAAAGGACATTTTCTTGTCACGTGTCATATAAGTGGCAGACACATAATATATATATATGAAAAAGATAATTTTATTCTTAAAGGTTTTATCTTTTTTGCTTTTTCTTTCTCTCTCTCTCTTTTTCTCTCACAACATAGTCACATCTTCATTTGACTTCGCCTATCATCTATAGTAGCTAGTATCATGAATTCCTCTAAATTTTTTTCCCTTGAAAATCTAGAGGAAATTATGACACTAAAACTTTAAAGTTAAAAGGCAAATGTGTGTTTTACGTTCCTAAAATTTATCTTAATTATCATTTATGCTCTAAAACTTTTTTTTTGTATCAATCATGTTCTATATTTTTCAAAAGTTTACAAATATACCATTTTTTTAATGCCGTCAGTGGTTTAACGAAGTTGTTGACGTGACACATGACATGGCAAATATTTTTAACACTTCATACGCCACATGGTCACATGTTAAAAATGACCAAAATGCCCTTGAAGCCATTTCATATTTGTGTGACACATGACACAAATTACATTGTGACACATGTTACCAATCACATCCTGACACGTGGCACTATGATATATGTTACCAATCACATTGTGACACGTGTCACCAATCAAATCGTGACACGTGATATCAAGTTTGCTAAAAACATCAAAGCTTTATTGGAGAGATTTGAACCTCATTGCCAAAAATAGACAATTATCATCGCGCTAAACGTAATCCTTTGTCATATGTGCTCAACATTTAATATATAAAAGGGTTATGTTATTATATATAAAAGATAAATTACACAAAGTATTATTATATATTATAAAACAATAACATAAATCATTTTGAATTACAAAAAAGTTTAAAAATTTTAATAAAAAATCTTGTAATATAAATTTAATTATTATTAAAAATATTATTTTTTTAATATTTTAATTCAATTGATTTCACTATGGTCTTATATTTTAAATATTTGTGAGATATACATTAATTATATATTTAAATATTATAAAAATATTTTTAATATGCATGATATATTTTTAATAATAATGAAATTAATATTATAAGTTTTTTTATTAAAAATTTTTAAAATTTCATGTAATTTAAAATTATTTAAAATGTTGAGCATAATAATATAATCCCTTTATATATTTAATGTTAAGTATATATGATAAGAATTTGTATTTAATTGGATGGTAAATGTTCTTTCTTGTCAAGTGGAAGTTATAGGTTTGAGGCTCTCAAATAAAACTTTGATTTTTTTAATTACAAAACAGTGTCACGTGTATCTATATGAATGATTTCACGTGTCATGAAGCAATTAGTGATACATGCATTGTCATGGTGTCACGTGTCATAGGGTGATTAGTGACACATGTCACAGTGCCATGTGTCATAATGTAGTTGATGTCATATGTTACACAAATATAAAATGACTTTAGGGACATTTTGGTCATTTTCAGCATGTAGCCATGTGGCGTATGATGTGGCAAATATTTTTGTTACGTCATGTGCCACATCAGCAAATCCGTTAAACCATTAGCGGTATTAAAAAAAAGTATATTTGTAAATTTTTGAAAAATGTAAGACATGATTAATACAAAAAAAGTTTTGAGGTATAAATAAAAATTAGGATAAACTTATAGGACATAAAGTATACTTTTACTAAGTTAAAATTATTTTTTTCACACACACACACACATATATATATGATGTGATTTTTTTATAACCCGTGGCAACGAAGTGTACTTTCACATCAATATTTTTTATTATTGTGTTATCGATCATAAATCATAACAATAAAGTTAAAATAATTAAAATATGTAAAATAAAATTAATACAAAAAATATTTAAAATAAAATTAATATTAATATAAATACTAAAGACCAAAAAGTTACTGTTACCTGACAAATATGATTGGGCTTATATATATATATATATATATATATAAATAAATAATAATAGGACCATAATAATAAGGCTGAAAACTCCATAATAATAAGGCTGAAAACTATTGCCACCCGTCTGCCATAAATGGTTTGAGGATAGTACGAGAGAGACGTCACCTAAATGATCACAAAAATAGGTATCCGCTGTTCTCTTTCTCTGCTCATCTCTCTCTCTCTCTCTCTTCTGTTCAATCTTCAGAGCTAACAAAATGCAGTCCATGTTATACCTCAGTGCCTCCTTCGGCCTTCCTCTTTGCCTCTCAGGGATTTCTCACCCCCTCCCTCTTTCCACACAGTAAAATATATATACCTCTAAACTCTTTGACTGATCTATTTCTCATCCCGATCTCTCACTCTGTTTCTGAATCGGTGTTGTTAATGGTGTAGGATTGCAGATCACGATCGCAGGAAGCAAGCCCTGAGAAGGAAAACATCCGAAGCCATAGAGGGTGAAGATCAAAAGATGGGTATCCACACAGACTTTGAAACAGTGTGTGTGAAGATCAAAGGTTTAACAGCAAAAGCTGCTTAGCTTTCGCCAAAATCTTCGCTGTTTTGTTATTTCTGGGTCTCTCTCTACTGAATTCTGTTATATTGTAACTAGGATTTCTCGTTTGGGTCCTCTTTGTTCTGTGTCGATTTAGTTTCTTTGGTTATATGTGCACCGTTTACTTCTCTTCATACTTGCGCTGCTTGGCACACTTGATACTTAAATGTGCCTTTAATTTCTCTACTGTTCTTGAAACCTGTTTGGATTCTGTTTCCAGATTAATATACTAATTGCCTTATGTTATTTAAGCCTTTATTTCAACCGGAAGCAACGTTGACAAGGTTGCCCCACTTCCATTTTCTGTTAATATATAAAATTAATTTTTCATATGACGTGTTTCTTTCAAAAATAAAATTAATTAACTACTTTTACTTTCATATAAAGAATGAAAGTATGATATCTTATTAAAGTTTAACATCTATTTAGCTTGGCACGTAATAATGTTATTTTTTTTTTTGGGGGGGGGGGGGTTTCACAATTTCATTACATAAAAGGTCAATTTGAGACAAAAAAATATAGTGAAAAAAAATTATTGAAATATACATCAGATGTTAATGAAATGAAGTGTTGTTTTTTTAAAACAAATAATATTAAGTATATAATTGAACTAAATCTTTGAAAAAAATGCAATTTATTTTATTCTTATTATTGCGTTATGAGGCGGATCGGAGGAAAACTAGTAGGTCGGTGGAGAGGAATGAGAGGACAATTAAGTGATAAACTCACTCCACCCATCATTTTCCTGATGCCAATCATGCTTATTTCTGTATATATAATATTCGAGCGACTTTTGCAGTTGGTAAATTACTCATATACACTAGGATAAACTTCATCCAGAAACATTTCAACTCTAAAAACTCAAGAAAGGCTTCAAAGATGAGGAAAATGGTCCTTCAACTTCCGGAAAAATTTCTTAACTGTCCTCTCCTAAGCAAAACTTCTTATTCCACTGTGTGCTTGTGTCGAAAATAGTTAGGAAAATTTAAGTTTTGAGCAATCTAAGATTTTGGTAAAAATAAGTTAGAATTGTTTCATAACAAATTAAAATTTGGATAGAATCAATTTTGCAAAATCTTGATTTGAAAATTCTGAATCAAACATCGTTTAGTTATTATAAAACTTTGGTTTTGAAACTTCCCACTAACTACTCCAAATTAGGTTTCTTAGATATAGACATTGAGAAAATAAACTTGAGACTTCTATTGGGAACTCTGCACAGACACATGAAGAATTAAAAAATAAATTAAATTTAGAGATGATGAGAAATTCATAGTAGATTGTTCTATGACAGGTTGAGAATGAAGAATTAAAGTTATACTTGGTTTATTTGGGTCGATTATTTTCTAAAAAAAAATAAAATTATTATCATGAAATCTGAACTAAGTTGTAAATAATGACTCAAATAGAACAAATACCTTGCTAAGTCAAGTAGAGGATTCACTGGCAGGGTTATTAAATATTAACTATGTTCAAATTTGAATTGGATGTGGCTTGATGGAAACAGAACTGGCATGATGGGAATAGAATAGAACAACGCTTTGAGCATATTTATAAAATAATAAAGATAAAAAAAGTAAGAAAAATATCAAAGTTATAAGCCACTTAAAATAGCATTTCAGAATAAGTTATAAGCTATTGAAATAAATTTATTTATCAAATATTTCTAACAAACTTATAAGTTAGTCAAATAAACTATAAGCTAGTCAAATAAACTATTTATTCGACTTGCTAAACACAGCCTGAACAGTGTTGGCCCTCACTTTTACACAATACAAGCAATGGCCACAACCTCAGCAGTCATCATGATCTATTATGGTTTTAGCACTCGAGAGATGGTGGAAAGGTTTAATTTATTTTGTTTAGCTGAACTTATGCTACTAGGTTGTACTATATACACAATGTAGCTCTGAGATCTTCGCATAGTTACTCCCTGCTAACAGACGTGAATGCTTAGTCAATTGATGTGCTAAAAATGGAAGGAAAAATAACATGTGAACGATGGACAACACTGTGTTTGGAACGCAAAGTTGAATGACACATTGCAAATTGCCAAATTCCACAAGGCATGAGAGTTGATGAATAAAAAACAAGGGCAATTAGGAAGATAATTCTCACATTTAAACTTCAACTGTACCTAAACAAAGACAAAATTGTAAGCCGCCCCCAGATATACGAAGCACCTCGGAGATACAAGCATCACACACAACAAACAATGACAAAACTCAAAGCAGCCAGGCCGAGATGCAACCCCATCACCGTCTATCAAGCACCCAATTCTGAGACTGGCTACCTAACAACGATGACAAGTAATCACAAAATACAAAACCAAGCAAAAAGCAAACTATTGCAGCACAATTGAAGTCTTCAAAGCAAATATTCCTAGGATGATAGATTTTGAAAGGGGAAATCTGGGGATGAACCCGCATGGTTCACTTTCCACCCTTTTTAGCAGCAGACTTGGTCACCTTAGCTCCAGTTGGATCCTTCTTCTCCATGTTCTTGATGACTCCAACTGCCACAGTTTGACGCACGTCCCTCACTGCAAACCTACCAAGTGGAGGGTACTCACAGAAAGTCTCAACAACCATGGGCGTGGATGGGAACCATCTTAACCATCCCTGCATCACCATTCTTCAAGAATTTGAGTTCTTTCTCAAGATCTTTACCTGGTCGTCTATCAATCTTGGTCAAGAGCTCGGCAACTTCACAGTAATTTGTGAAGTGTGGCAGTCAAGCACTGGAGCATATCCATTTCCAATTTGGCCAAGGTGGTTCATGATGATGACTTGAGAAGTGAAGCTTGCAGTTGCAGCCTCCTTGGAAGGATCATCTTTGGAGTTAGAACTTAGAAGCAGCAAAACCACGCTTCAAATATTTGACAGCAACTTTCTTCATGTTAAATCCAACATTATCACCTGGAAGAGCCTCATGAAGAGCTTCGTGGTGCATTTCCACATATTGGACTTCAGTTGTTAGTCCAGAAGGGTCGAAAGTCACAACCATACCAGGCTTGAGGATACCAATCTCAACACGACCAACAGGCGCGGTTCCAATGCCATCAGTCATGTTGTCACCTTCAAATCTGGAGATTGGAACGAAAAGAAACTTCTCGGGGTTGTAACCAACCTTCTTCAAATAGGAAGAAACTTCCTTGACAATTTCATCGTACCTAGCCTTAGACTACTTTGGATTAGTGGCGTCCATCTTCAGAAGGCATAAACTACACGTAGTTTAGCATAAAAAACATAGAGATACATTTAAACAATGAAATTAAGGAAAAACAAAAAAGAGGATAAATAATTCCAATACCTTGTTGCAACAACAGATCATTTGCTTCACACTAAGAGTGAAAGCAAGGAGAGCATGCTCACAAGTCTGACCATCCTTGGAGATACCAGCCTCAAAACCTCCAGTCGTAGAGTCAATCACAGCACAATCAGCCTGACCGGTACCCTGATCATATTTTTGATAAATGTTAGTAGAGTCAATAATGATTAATGAGCAAACCAACCAATTTTTTGGTTAATGTTAGTAGAGAATATGATGCATGTGAAACGTAGAGTGAAAGAAAGTTGTAATAACCTTTGAATATAGGGATAGAACCACAGAAACAATAGAAATTTGGGATTTTAACAGATTTTTTTCTCCTACAGAAATTTTGAGGAGAATACTAGTCCGTAGTCAAGAATGTTGATGCCAATAGTAGCAGAGAAAAGTGATTATATAATATTACTTTAAAAAATAATATTACACAAAACAGATAAAATTATGTTTTTTTTTCTACAGGTATCTTACACTAAATGCAATCTTGTTTGAGGTTCTGCTAGATACTTATGTAGACACTTTTTCTAACAAATATTCAAACATGAATTTGACAAATTGTGAGAGACTTATTCTTTTTATTAGACCCAACCCATGTTAATAAAAATATAGATGTAATATGAGAACTTTCCAAAAAATCATCCATTGTACGAGAACAGCTCATTTATATTTGGTGGCAAAAAATGTAAAGTGAAGTTAAAATCTCAGTCGTCCGATCATCAAATGAATAATCAGAATTTAATAAATAAAGTTGGAGACACAACTTTTTTTTAATATATTCAATTCTGATTATCTATTTAATGATCGAATAGCTAAGATTTCAATTTTATTTTACATTTTGCACCACTAAATGTAGAGGAATGTTTCTATTATAGTGCTACTCTTGTCCATTCACACTTAAATGCATAGTTCTCATTGGATTCAATGCATTTGAACTGATATGATCACGCCCAAATATAACTCTTTTAATTTTCGTTAAAAAATAGCCTGAGTACCTTCTTGTGATTAAAATTTTGGGCCAATTTAATTTAGTCTTGCGTTTTCTTTTGTCAATTATATTTTACATATTTATGATAATTTTCAATGGTAATTGCTAATTCCATTTAAACTGTTAATAAAAAGAACGTGTGGTAATTATGTAATGTAAAAATAGATTCTACACTATCAACATGAATATTTACCATAATAATTCACATAAGAACTGGTAGGGATGCAAAGGAAACTAATGCGATTTTTCCAGCAAGTATACTAGGTCACACTCAAGTAGTAAAGTAGTGAAAAAGTATCGTGTTCACAAGGATTGACTGCCAACAATTACCAATTTCGCTAATATAAATTCTATTTGGATAAAATATTAATTAGATTGAAGGAAACTCTAATTTAATTTAAATTAGAGAAATTAGAAGGTAAGAACAAAATAACTCGAGAAATTCAACGATCAAATAAATGAGTAGGGGACTGATTTCACTTGATTTAACTCTAATTAATTCATAGACAAATTAGTATTGTATTACAAAATAATGAATTACTTTATTTTTATTTCTTTGTTGTTGGTTATTCTTCCTAAAATAATTGAAACCAATTCCTTGGATTAACAATACTCCATAATTCAAACACTTGCCTAATTCCTTGGTGCAATTATCTGGTTAAAGGATTTGGTTCAAAGAACAACAGTACTGTAATACCCGCCAAACTTGGAATAGTATATTTCGGAGTATTACAATACATGATAGCATTATTTTGGTATATTTAATCTAGTCACTTTAATATCTATATTTAGTTTATTTTATTTGAATAATTTGTTGTAGAAATTGAGATAAATAACTAGACTGGGTATTTTATTGTGGTATTATATTTTCTGTGAATTAAGAAAAATATGAGAAAAAGAAATTTAATGGAGTTAAATATAATTATTGTGGAATAATTATGTTTGGGTTAATTGGGTTTTGGACAACTGGGTATGGGTCACCCATTGATCCACCTAGCCATTTAACCCTTAATCTTTCCTTTCTCTTTCCTCATTCACCATTATGAGAGCTTTGGGAGCAAGGAAAGAGAATATCATTTTCTCTCAACTCCATCAACCTTCTCTTCCAGTTCTTCTGGAGATTTTCCACTCCTTGGCCATCAATCTATTTCTTTAGAGTTACAAAGGATGGAGGTAAGTTTAATTCTCCTCTTCAATTTTCATTTTCGGATTTAGAGAATTTTAGGTTGATTTAGGGTTCTAATGGATGAATTTAAGTGTGGATATCGGTTTAAAATATTTCTACATGTTGTAATAATTATAGAATAAGAAATTTGGAGAAAACTAGGAGAAATTCAAGAATTTGAAATTTTGAGGATTAAGACTTTGTTTGTGGGTTAAAATTGGGGGTTTTGGTGTTAAAAGATTCCTTAAATATCAAAGATAAAAACCCATGAAAGAAATCAAAAGACACAATATTTTAAATGTGATTTTGGGATTTTTGTATGAAGAACACGAAGAACATTATTGTTCATTTTGGAAATTTTTCAGAAAAACATTGTTCATCGAGAAAATTTTTTTCAGATTTTTGTTGTTACTGTAGCATTGACTCGGTCAATGATACTGTAGCATTGAGTTTGGTCAAAGTTACTGTGGCTACGTTGACCATTGACAGTAACTTTAGCATTAGTTTTAAAATATTTATAACTCTTTCATCTGGACTCCGGTTTTAGCAAATAAGATATCATTGGAAAGATCTTTGAGTCTAGTTTCTAATTGGTACAAGTTTTATTTGAAAATTATTTATTTTTTGATAGTTATATCTAGAGTAGTGATCAAAGGTCAAAATTATAGTAGAAATTTTTCCTATTTTGTGACCTTGACATGTTTTTGCATGATTATCATATAGAAATAAATTCTTTGATGCATCGTCCATATCTTTTGGGATGTTGTGACTAGATTGAGGTAGAGGGAATTACCTTTTATCATCTTACACATCTTCGAGAAAGATTCAAAGTAAAATTAGGCAACGTCGAAGTGAGTGGGCAACCTTGCAAAATTAATTTACTAAATTAGTCAAAACACAATATAAATCTCATTTGCATTATTTGTGAAATTGAGAAGATTACCAGTGTCACAATCTGAATTTCGGGCACGTGACCGGCAAGGTGACACGAATCCTGCGTTACCATAAGCCTAATTAACATCTCTATTTCTACCCCCTTTATGTTATTCATGTAAAATATTTAACATACATAAATAGAGATAAATCAAAATTTGAAAAAGTATATATATATATATATATATATATATATATATATATATATATGTACATAAATATATATACCTATATATGGAATAAAATGTAGCTTGATATTTAGGAAATAGCATTTAAATATGAATAGATATTAACTAAGATAAGTATTATTTAAATTAAATTTTTATTTACAATGAATACTAGTTAAATTAAATATATAAAGAAATCAAATATTACGCAAAATAAATATTATGTTATAGTGTGAATAATCTAAATAATTTATAATATTTACGTATGTATGTATATATACATATATGTTTATATATGAACCTATGTAAAAAAATAAAGACCAAAATTAGAAAATATTAGTTAAGTAAAATCAAAGGTTAATTAAAACAAACAATAATTTATAATTGAATATTAATTGAAATAAATATAATAAATATCAAATATTCGTTAAAATGATTATTAATTTATGGTATAATTTATTCTAACTGTATACCTTCTACACATAAGAAAAGATGAAAACTTACCCAGATTCCTTGCAATCTCCCAAATTATAATTTTAATATTTAAATAAAATAATCAAACTTCTTTCATTCAAAAAGTGATGTAATCAAATATAACCCAATTGCAGCCCAAGAAAGGGAGAACACTTCAATTAGGCCTCTAACTCGTTCAAGGGCTAAAGGGTTTGGATTAGGCTTAACCACATTGTTGAAAGTGGAAGAAGTGTGAATAAGATTGCATGTGGGATGGTTGCATTTGTTAAATATAATTGTAGTCTATTACCTATGCATTTATTGTCTTTGACATTTAGCTACCTATGCATTTATTGTCTTTGACATTTAGTCTACACTACTTAACTTTTAATTGATGCATTTAATACATTAGTTGGAGTCTTTTGTCTTTTGTTTTGGAGACTCTCTATAAAAAGGGTCTTTGCCATATGTTGTAAACCATCCTTGAATCATATATGAGATATTGGCATTTTTTGCTTTCAAGAAGATTCTTGAGTTCTTTCTCTTATCTAACTTGGGTTAGTGGTGAAAGCAACTAGATTTCTTATCACTCATGTTCTTCTTTCTTGAGTGTGGTGAGATCAACCCATTTCTCTTAATTGTAGCGCCCTTTGATTTATCAATTGAGTGATTTGGTTTTCTTTGTTTGTTTTTTTCAACCTATCCAGAAAATTAATTAAGTGTTTTCCCTCCGGAAATCACATCATATTGGTATCAGAGCCACTTCAAATCAAGTTCTATTATTTGTTTTGTGTTTTGGCCCTTCGTGGAAGGCTTAATATTTTTTTGCATTTTATTTTCTGTTTTGCCACCTACATGGAAGGCTTAGTTTTCTTTATTTTGTATTCTGCCACCTATATGGAAGGCTTAGTTTTCCTTATTTTGTAATCTGCCACCTACATGGAGGGCTAATTTTCTGGTCTGTTCGTCTTTGTTTTTATTTATATTCTTGTGTTGTTCTATTTTATTCCAGCTTTTTTATTAAAAAAAAATTCATCATTACTGTTCATTGTTCATCGTTACTGTTCATTGTTAATCCGAGTGTAAACACTTAGAGAGTGAACCTACCCTTCACCAAACTCAAACCAACAATTACAAATCACTATGACAGGAGAAAATAGTTCTGAAGTTCTTCTTGGGCTTAGCCTACAACAAGCTCAAATTGTTGGCCTACAAAGAGGTCAAGAAGAAATGATGGAACAAATAGCTCAACTAACCACTCAAATGACTAGATTTATGGAGCTACAACAACAACAACCAAGACGAGGAGCTTATGTTAAACACCATGGAGAAGAATCTGAAGCTGAAGAAGGTGAACAACCTAGGCAAAGAAGGCAGCAGAGGGAACATGATGCCAACATCAAAATGAAAATTCCTTCATTTAAGGGAACAAGTTCTCCTGAAGAATACTTGGAGTGGGTGCAACAAGTAGAGAAGATTTTTGAATATCAAGAATATTCAGAAGCTACCAAATGCCGGCTTGCAGCCCTTGAATTCACTGATTATGCGAATCTATGGTGGGAAAATTTGAAGAATCAACGAAGAAGATATGGAGAGGAGGAAGTTCGAAATTGGATATTGATGAAAAGGCTCATGCAGAGGCATTTTGTACCTGATTACTACAAGCAAGAGCTTTGTTTTAGGCTTCAAAGCTTAAGGCAAGGAGGTATGTGTGTTGAAGATTATGTTAAAGAATTTGAAACTTTGATGATTCGGTGCGAGCTGACTGAACCCCAAGAGCAAACCATAGCTCGATTTCTTGGTGGTTTGAACAAAGAAGTTGCTGACTTAGTAGAGTTGCAGAATTATGTCTTCTTAGAAGATGTAATTAAATTGGCAATTAAGGTGGAGAGACAGAAAAAGAGAGTTTATGGAAGAAACAATGGAGTATCTAAACCATTGGGGAGTAAACTTTTCGAAACACTTTCCTAAACCTCAAACACTACCAAAGGGAGTAATAAGGAGATATGGAAGAAAGATCCGAATAAATCTGAAAGTTCTAAGGGGAAGGATAAGAGAGAAGACAACCAACCCTCTAAAAGAAGCCGAGACATTAAGTGCTTCAAGTGCTTAGGTCATGGCCATATAGCATCCGAATGTCCTAATAGAAGAGTGATGATCTTGAAGGAGAAACAAGGGAAATAGAGAGTGAAGATGAAGATATTGTGGAGGAATGTGAAGAGGAAGAATATTCTAAAGAAGAAGAAGTTGTTGAGTATGCTGATAAAGGTGCTGCCTTGGTTATTAGACATGCCTTGAATATCCAAGCCAAGGTAGAAGAAGAACAGAGGGAGAATATTTTTCAAACAAGGTGCACTATTGGAGGCAAAGTTTGTAACGTGATAATTGATAGTGGGAGCTACACTAACGTTGCTTCAACCACCTTGGTTGGCAAATTGAAGCTACCTATCATCAATCATCCCCGTCCATACAAGCTGCAATGGCTGAATAATCATGGCGAGATGAAGGTCACCAAATAAGTAAAGATACCTTTCTCTATAGGGAAGAATTACAAAGATGAGGTGTTGTGTGACATAGTCCCTATGGATGCTAGTCATCTTCTACTTGGGAGGCCATGGCAATTTGATAGAAGAGCACTACATGATGGTTTCAAAAACACCTACGCTTTTGAGAAGGATGGGAAGAAGATTGTGTTGGCTCCCTTAAAGCCAATACAAGTACAGTCGAAGGAGGATGTAATCGAGGAGAAGAAGCCTAGTTGTTTTGCTTCTAAGAATAAGTTAAAGAAGGAAATAAAAAGGGATGACTTTGTATTATTGTTAATTCTCAAGGAGCTGAATCCAGAACTTGCAGAAAAGCTTCCTAAGCTTGTGAGGGAGTTGATAGAAGAATTTACAGATGTCTTTCCGAATGAGCTACCTAAGGGATTGCCACCCTTAAGAGGAATTGAGCATCAAATTGATTTAGTACCCGGTGCTGCCTTACCAAATAAGCCAGCATACAGAATGAATCCAGAGAAGGCTAAGGAGTTAAAAAGGCAAGTTGATGAGTTGATTGAAAAGGATTATGTAAGGGAATCCATGAGCCCTTGTTTTGTACCTACATTATTAGTCCCAAAAAAGGATGGCTCTATGAGAATGTGTGTGGACAGCCGTGCTATAAATAAGATTACCATCAAATACCGCTACCCAATTCCAAGATTGGATGACATGTTGGATGAGCTAAATGGTTCCAAAGTGTTTTCAAAAATTGACTTGAAGAGCGGCTATCACCAAATCCGAATGAAAGAGGGAGACGAGTAGAAGACAACTTTCAAAACAAAGCATAGACTTTACGAATGGATGGTAATGTCATTTGGGCTATCTAATGCCCCTAGCACATTTATGCGATTGATGAATCATGTGCTTAGATCTTTCATTGAAAAATTCGTTGTGGTATATTTCGATGATATTTTGATCTACAGTCAAAGTTATGAGGAGCATGTGCAACATTTGAAGGAAGTCTTGGGAGTGTTGCGAAACGAGAAACTCTATGCTAATATGAAAAAATGCTACTTTTGTCAAGACCATGTGATTTTTCTTAGCTTTGTAGTATCTCAACAAGGAGTGAGAGTTGATGAAGAAAAGGTGAAAGCTATCAAAGAATGGCCCGTTCCAAGAACCATATCTGAAGTAAGAAGTTTTCATGGGCTTGCCTCTTTCTATAGAAGATTTGTAAAGGATTTCAGCACCATCTTAGCACCCATAACTAAATGTATTAAGGGAGGAAAGGAGTTCAAATAGAGTGATGCAGCCCAACAAAGTTTTGAGCTTGTCAAAGAAAAATTGTGCAATGCACCCATATTGACTTTGCCTAATTTTTCTAAGACTTTTGAGATTGAATGTGATGCTAGTGGAGTGGGAATTGGAGCTGTACTTCTTCAAGAAAGGCGTCCTATAGCTTATTTTAGTCAGAAGTTGAGTGGAGCCAGTCTTAACTACTCTACCTATGATAAGGAGTTTTACTCTTTAATTAGAGCTCTTAAGACATGGCAGCACTACTTGTTACCAAAAGAATTTGTAATTCACACAGACCATGAATCACTTAAACACTTGAAAGGTCAGAGCAAGCTGAATAGAAGACATGCAAAGTGGGTGGAATTTTTTGAAGCTTTTCCTTGTGTTGAAGTATAAGAAGGGAGAAACCAACATTGTTGCAGATGCCTTATCAAGGAGATATGCCTTAATTTCCATGATGAATGCTAAATTGTTGGGATTTGAATCTATTAAAGACCATTATATGGAAGATTCGACGCTTGCTGAAATTTATCTTGCTTGTGAGAAAATGGCATATAAGGGATTTTATAGATCTGAAGGTTTTTTATTTCACTTGGGGAGGCTTGTAATTCCAAACTATTCTATAAAGGAATTACTTACACGAGAAGCTCACGGAGGAGGATTGGCTGGCCATTTTGGTGAAACCAAGACATTGGAGATGTTGAAAGAGCATTTTTATTGGCCTAACATGATTAGAGATGTGCATCATGTGATTGAAAGGTGTATTATTTACAAAAAAAAAACAAGAGCAAGGAAGCAGCCCATAGACTTTATACACCTCTACCTGTTCCAGATCAACCTTGGACTGATGTTAGCATGGATTTTGTGCTAGGCTTACCAAGGACACAAAGAGGTAAAGATTCGGTCATGGTTGTTGTTGATCGTTTTTAAAAAAAGTCTTATTTTATTCCATGCCATAAGACCGACGATGCTGTGCACATCGCCAATTTATTTTTCAAAGAAATTGTGAGACTTCATGGCATTCCAAAGAGTATCGTGTCAGATCATGATGCCAAATTTCTTAGCTACTTTTGGAAGACTTTATGGAGGAAGCTGGGAAAAAAGTTGCTCTTTAGTACTGCCTGTGTAATATCCCAAGAATTTTTATGAATATTTAAAGTCTGATTTGAAGTTTAGTGAAAAATTTAATTATGTGGAAAATTTTCTTTTTGAATTAGTGAAGAAAATGTGGAAATAGAAATTTTTATTTTTAATTTAGGAAATTTTTACAAATTCTTAAGGACATGTGGGGAAGAGAAAGGCATGGCGCCCAGGCGCCGGGCATGGGTGGCGCCCAGGCGCCAGGTGTGTCGGAAAACCTTAGCTCATTTTCAATCGGCCATAACTTCTTCATCCGGACTCCGTTTTGGGCAAACTTTATATCGTTGGAAAGTTCTTTGAGTCTAGTTTCCAATGGTATAAGTTTCATTTAGATATTCATTACCGATTAGGAGTTATGACTTAAGATGTGAGTAAAGGTCGAGAGTAGTGGTAGGAAATTTCTCTATTTCGTAACCCTAATGTTTTTGTCTGGTTACAATAGGAATGGTCAAGGTGCAAAGTGGGAGTGCCGAGAGCGTGAAATCCAGGTGAGTGGGTTAATACTTGCTATGATTAAATATCTGTTATTGACTTTTTGCATCATAGTGGAAATATGTTGTATATCCAAGTTTGAAGAGGATGATGTGGAACGATGAGGCATAAACAATTGTGGAACGTGTCTGGTAATGTATATAATTATATTTTCTTATTTTCCCATGAATGGAGGTTATATAATGGATTGTGAATGGCATGTGAACTGAGTTGAATAATTGTTCTATATTATGGGTTATGTTGTATACATGCTATGTTGCTGGAACCACATTTATTATGTTGTGGCTTGAATTGTAAATGACTGAGTTGTGTATGTGGCTCAAGATTATGATTGAGGATGTTTTTATATATGATTGTGATTGTGTTTGACTGGAAAGGAAAGGCATGGTGGTGCACCCCATGGAGAAATTTATGTGAAGTTATAAGGGTGGAGATTATAAATGGAGCGATAAGGGTGGATGCGGCAGGGGCCGCGGGCAACGATCCAGAGGTATTCTGGACGACCCGGTTGGTACGGGAAATTTGTGTGAAATTGATTTCACCGATTGTTGTTGTGAACTTTTGAATTATGTTGAAATGTATTTGATTTATTTGGATATTGTCGTGAAGTACTACGAATAATATCATATCATATGATGATTGATTTACGTATGATTGCTGCATGTTATCATTATGATGTATGATATTTTTTTGTCATAATGTTGTGTTATCTACTCACTGGGCACGTGGTTTGCTCATACCCCTCTTATTGATATTTTTTTTCAGAGTTGACAGCTGAAGGTAAATATCGGAACAAGGAATTATGGATCCTTAGTCCATGATTACCTTTTCATTTGTTCAGGATAAAGGTATAATAGTTAAGTTTTATTCTAAGTTGTATAAATCTAGAAATCTCTGTAATCGGGTAGGTTCATTCACTGATGTAATGTGAGTAATTGTAGTATGTATAAAGAACTCGTTTTGGTTGCATGAAAAAGAATTGTATGATTTTTAAGAGAAAGATAGGCTTACGGAGGTGAAATGAAATTCACTTTCCGTGCCGGTCACGTGCTCAAATTTTGGGACGTGACAGCCTGTCACCCACAAACTGAGGGGTAAACTGAAGTGGTGAACCGAACGCTTTCTACTTTGCTAAGAACTATCAATTGGCAAAAACTTGAAAAGTTGGGATGAATGTCTGGCCTATGCTGAATTTGCTTACAATAAAAGTGTACATGGTAGTACTAAACACTCTCCTTTTGAAGTAGTTTATGGATTTAATCCATCGAGCCCACTTGATTTAGTACCATTACCACTTGAGGCTCGAGAATGCATAGATGGAAAAAAGAAGGCTGACATGATAAAGAAGCTACATGAGAACATAAAACAACAGATTGAGAAGAAGGACTCCACCTATGAGAAGACTGCCAACAAGAGAAGAAAATTTGTTCAATTCAGTCCTGGAGATTTAGTGTGGGTTCATCTTCGAAAAGAAAGATTTCCAAACCAAAGAAAGTCCAAATTAATGCCAAGGGCATATGGTCTTTTCCAAATCATAAACAAGGTAAATGATAATGCATACAAAATTGATTTGCCTGAAGACTATGCTGTTTCTACTACTTTCAATGTGAGGGATCTTTCTCCGTACTTAGAAGATATAGAGGACTTGGATTTGAGGCCAAATCCATTTCAACCAGGGGAGAATGATGTAATCAAAGATAACCCAATTGCAGCCCAAGAAAGGGAGAACACTTCAATTGGGCCTCTAACTCGTTCAAGGGCTAAAGGGCTTGGATTGGGCTTAACCACATTGTTGAAAGTGGAAGAAGTGTGAATAAGATTGCATGTGAGATGATTGCATTTGTTGAATATAGTTGTAGTCTATTACCTATATATTTATTGTCTTTGACATTTAGCTACCTATGCATTTATTGTCTTTGACATTTAGCCTACACTACTTGACTTTTAGTTGATGCATTTAATACATTAGTTGGAGTCTTTTGTCTTTTGTTTTGGAGACTCTCTATAAAAAGGGTCCTTGCCATATGTTGTAAACCATCCTTGAATCAAGTAAATTCATAATTGTAATATCCAACTCCTACTGTAATCCATACCATAAATCCTCAATACAAATTTTTGAATTTAAATCAAATTAAATAACTAAAGTAATTTCACCACCCGAGACTCCCTAGATGTCTTAGTTGACCACAGAGCTTCCTAACTAAATAAAATAAATACCAACGACTCGAGACCTATCCAAAAAATGAGATAGTCCAACGACGAACCTAATCCACTTGCAGAAATTTCTCTTCCGCTACTTGATCTAAAAAAAAATTTTAAACCAACGAGTGTGAGATAATAATCTCAGTGAGCAAGCCAATCCCTGCCCTAATAAAATCTGCTATGCAAAAGTAATAAAATAAAAGTATAGGCACAAATCGTAAAATCACAAGGAAAAATACACATCAAAGAGTCGTAATTAAATCAGGCAATTCAGACCAACGGAACTAGTACTCGTCAATGGCAAAATATCTGGGAGCGCCTGTAGGCTCACTCAACTAATCTCATCATATCCAAGAGTGCCCGTAGGCTCGCTCAACCAATTTCCTCAATTTCATTAACCCGCCATGACACACAATCTCATCAGCAACGGTCAAGGTGCCTCGGGATTAAATCTGGACTCATCTTCCTACCGAAGGAATCGTTGTCTCTACTCATAGAGGTCAAGTCATCCTATTATCCAGATTTTCTGCTTGACATGAGATAGGGTATCATCCCGCCCAAACACAAATAATATTCATCTAACATAATAATATACAACGTCATAAACCATCAAGTATAAATGTCTAAATAATCTCAATTATCTCAAATCTCAACCACCTCATAAATCACATATTCATCCTTCTCCTAACCAAAAATAATAATAATAGTAGGTACTATCATCAATCATATTTCCATAAGATAATTTTAATTATCTTAATCTTAATATTTGCGCCTATCACATATCCGATTACTTTAACACTTAAGATAATATTAAAAAAGAGTTAGTTCACTCACCTGGATTCCAACGAATCCTATCGATCAAAACTTTCTTGATGTGAAAAAAAAAAAGGAATTTGTATTCTTAATTTCTTCTTGCCTCTTGAATGTTAATTCCTCTTTGATTATCACAATGTTGCAAATTGATGACTAAAGAAAGCGTATATGTGTTGCCGTGGATGTATGTGTGTATGAGATGTAGAGAGACGGTGAGGTGTGTGTACGTAATAGAAGACGAAGGTAGGAATGAAGGGCTTGGGTTGTTGGCACTTAGATGTGGTTTAGTGTGTGTAGATGTTGATATATGTGGTTGAATGAGAGATTGAAAGTGGATGTACGATGGCAACACATGATGGGATTTAAAGAGAATTTTAATATATTAGAAAAAGAATATAATTTCAACTATAGGTTTGAAGTGGTGGCAGTAGGTGAAAGAGATAGATGTTTTAGGATTTCCAATTTGTTTACTCTTAATTAGTTTAATTAGATCCATGCACTTATTTAATTACTTCCGAAATACTGTAGCTTTTAGATTAGGACTTTTATTTATATATAATCAACTATTAACTAAGACTAATACTTACTACTAATTTCTTTCTTGCAAAATTTCGAAATTAAATTGAATATCCCAACATAGTTTTATGTGAACAAAATCTAAGGTTTTAAATATTGATTCTTGAAAGATATGACTTCAGATTTAAATACACTTGGGTTATTTGTTAACTATCCTCCTAGAATGCATAATCCTACTAATTTGATTATTTAAATTCAAAAAGATTGGTTATTCAAATCTTACATTATCTTAAGTAAATATAATATGTTCAAATCATATTTCTTAAGATACTCTTCAAATTTGAATGTGGAAATCATTATCCTTAATTTTAATATTAAAAAGACTTGGTTAGTTAGATAAATAACTATTTCTTTTATTTGACTTTTTTTTTGCATTATCTTTTACTTGTTTTCTACTACCAATATATTATTTAAATATATTCATCTAGTTCCCATTACCGTACAGCGTCCTATTCTGCTTTTATATTTATTTTATTTCTTTCTTATACTCAATAAATTAATTGTAACTATTTATTTTCAAAAATTCATAACTTCAAATCTTGCAATTATTTTTCACTTCTTATTTCACATCAAGGTTCCTTATAATTTTCTTCATCTATTTCTATCCTTTGTACATTTTTTTGGTATACCCCAATTCCAAAATCTTTCGTTTTAGTCCCTGTACGGCCTAGCATCACACATTGCTAGCCTACAATATGAAATTCACATATCTTAGTATCATCACATCATATTATGATATCACACACATATTTCCCACAATATTTTCAAATCAACAATTGTGAAATACAATTCATTAAATTAAACAAAAAATAAAAATGATGGATATTACAATATTACCCCCTTTAAGAAATTCGGTCCCCCGAATTTAACTTACCTCTAGTTGTAAAAAGGTGTGAATACCTAGAACGCATATATTGTTAGAAATTTTTACGCATATAAACTCACAATTTTCTTTCGACGTCGTAATACATGGGGTATTACAACCAGTGTATGTTCAAGTTGAGAAAAATCATAATATCATTGAGAATTATTTTATTACCTTATGTGAATTAATTTTTCTAGTTGACTAAATCACTAGATGTGGTAGTTCCTTCAATAAATTGGAACATTTTGTGAGAATATGATTATATGTCATGATTGTGATTATGTTTGATGCATGAATAAGGTGAGGGATTGATCACCCAACAGACATAAATAAGGTGAGAGATTGATCACCCAACAAACCTGAATAAGGTGAGGGATTCATCACCTAACAGACCTGAATAAAGTGAGAGATTGATCACAATTAGCAAATTCATGGATAAATATTCCTAAGGATGAACATTGGGGAGCGTAAACCTATTAAGCACTAGTAGATTTTCTGGCTCAATATGGTTGTGAGAACATAAGCTCACAGAACTTTTAAAATTGACATAAAACGCTGGTGTCGATACATATAAATACATTGAATGTATTGATTTAAATGATACCTTTTGATTAAATTAGCAATGTAGTATTTGTGCTTGTGATATTTTCATGCACAGTTGTTTACTCATTGAGTTTTAATTAACCCACACTCTCTATGATTATCTTTTCAGATACAGTGGTTGAGAAGGAAGATTTATAGCCTTTAAGGTTATACTCCACTTTTGTCTGGTAAATAAATAGATATAGATTTGGTAAGGATTAGGAAATACTCTGTAATCTAGTAGGTTACCTAGACTTATGAGATTGTAATGTATAAATATTGAATATTTCTAAGTATGTATGTAAAATATCTTTCTAAAAAAAGGTTATATTTTACATAATTGTGAATACTACAAAAGTTCATGGAGATTTAGGGATACCACAGAGGTATACCCTAGGTGATATATGTTTAATTCATATATCCAATTTTTAGGATGTGACAAATTGGTATCAGAGGTAGTTTTTAGGTCTCCTATAGATTACAGAGCAAAGTGTTCTTTGTGGGTCCTTCCCATTGTCGTGAACCACGGCATGACCATGAAATTAGGTTCTATAAAAGACTTTGTAGAGTTGAGTGTCCTTTTTGTAACTTACCCCTCGATGGAGTTAGTTAGAGATAATTTTGTTACAATAAGAAGTAATTGATTTCATGTGTAGAACTTTGGATCTTGTTGGAGACATGACCCTTATGTGACTATGAGGAGGGATACCGATAGAAGAGGTATGACCTCTGTGATAAATTTTTTTTTTGAGAAATTAGGAATGTAACTCTATGATGTACTCTTGAAGCTAAGGATCAGTAGTTGTTAGAATATGGCATGAGGGCTGGGCTAAGAGTGATGTACTAGATGGGGTAAAGTTGATTATGAGGCATAGGCTAAAGTTCAAGAAAGATTTTTCCAAAGTATATAACGCAGATTATTGATGTAGGAATGAGAAAGAACCGTTGAGGGGCATATCAAAGATTTGGTTTTGGTAGATGCCAGACAGATATGATTTATGAAAGAGGCCGTAATTGCCTAAACAATATGTTCCTTAATGGAAGCTTGGTTGAGGAAATCGATGTGGGCTATGTAGTTTTTCCTAAAGGAGACACTACAGTAAAATGGGATCCAACATAAGAGATGTTGGGGTAAGCTATAAGTCTTCTCTAGGGGCGACTCGCCCAAGTTACACTTGTTTAGTTAAGGATTGACATGATGGTACTGTGTGATAGATGTGTTTCAAAAAAAATGTAGAAGTCTTGTAACATTGGAACAATTGGGGCATGTTATTAATGGGCTGTTGGCGTATGAACATTCATAATTGTTAAACGTGATGTACGATTAGATGGTTTAGAAAAATGTTGTTATAGTAGTTCGTGCCTCAAAGCGTTAGTTTAAGGAAAGCTTGTGAGTTCGAGGCTCTCAAGTAAGAGTTCATGACAATTCGAGGGTATAATATCGAGTTCAATCGATCTACATGGGATGCCTTCGTCTACTCCCGTACGATAGGAGGAAGACAACGAGACTTGAATAGAGCTTATGTTTGTCTTTGTGTCAACCTATAGGGTAACTAATTTTTTTTTTATGTGATTGGCTTTATAAGCTGAATTTGTGATTGATTTTATGCGATTAGATTCCTTTATCTTTCTCTCTTTATTTATTTATTTTTAGAGTACCATCCTATAAAAGAAACTACTAGCATTATAAGTTGAAGGATTACATAGTTAAAAAAAAAATTTTACTCATGCATGAATAATCTACAGGCAAGGTGGTCTTGGATTAGGAAGGTTGAATTGCACAATCGCCCCTAGGCGATTCCTTGGAGCGAGAGACAGAGCAATGTCACGGAGGGTAGTGTAGATTCCAATCATACAATCAACACTTCTTTGTTATTGATTGCAAAAGCATTGAGTGGATCAATAGAGATACCTATCTATTCTTGAAGTCATTATCGCATCATGGCGTTTAGCTAACTTCTCTAGGTTCTCTATCATCTTCTTCTGATCCTTTACCTCCTGCTCTAGACGAGAAATTTTGTCTTCTAAGGTATGACCCATGCTAATCTCCTCAAGTTCCTTATTCTTCTTCTTCTTCTTCTTCTACTTCTCTTGAGATTCCCCGAGAAGTCTTTTGCCTTTACCCTTGCCCAAACTTAAGTTTAACTTGAGCTCTTCTTCTTCGGCCTCAGCTGTGAGATCAATAAACTCCCTTGTGGCCATGGTTTGCAAGATTTTGAAACTTGTGTAAGAAAGAGAGAAAGAGAGAAAGGGAATGCTGAAAGCTCTTTACTTTGAGGAGATTAAATTTTGAAGTGAAATACTGAGAACTTTGGTGTAGTTTTTATAGTGTGATTTTGGCACTTGAAGTCAGCTAGGAGATATCCCTTCGTCGTACCCCTACTGCCACCCTATAGAGTCTTGCATGCCTGGATAACAGCAAGCTATCACACTGAAAACCAACAGTGGCATGCATTAATGTTGTTAGCCTCGTAAGTCAATATTCGGTGGATTTACAGCTGATTTATACTTGGTTTTTCCATTTCTCCTGTTGGCATTTTCTGAAATTCAAAGAAGTTGACAATATAGCCATTAAAGATTGCCTTGGATGCTTTTATGATGAACTGAATTGTATTTCTCTATTTTGTTATGTTACTCTGAGAGTCTTCTGTAGAGTGTAATATACATGATTGATAGAATCAAGTTGTAATTACATACATCTAAGAACATATGATGTGTATGCTATTCATGCATAGTGAGTGAAGGCTATTTGTTATGGCCAAGAATAATATGTAATGATTTCACATGCATTCAGAGAATGAGAAGTCAGCAATTTAAAATGACTTGAATAGATGAAAATATATAGATGATGATGTATCTCTATGTTTATACATACATACATATATACTCGTAAGGGCAAATGAAAGGTGAAAATTTTTCGAACTTTATGGTAATGCTTGATATGTGTGAATGTGAAAAGTTTTTATTTTAATATGTATTTTTGAAAATGTGTAAGCCTAGAGCAAAACTACGGATTAGAAACCTAGATAAGGCTAGTATGAAGCTACCCGTTCATGGAGTAATATCGCGATTTAAAATTATTGGATAAGACAAATATAGAGTGAGGAAGTCATAGATTAACCAGTGATTAGTTGAAGATTTTTAGTAAGAGTCAAAAGTTAGCCGAAATTTTTGAGAAAATTTTTTGCATTAGATTATATTCATTATTTTTTGGCATGCTTGTCATAGACCGTTGGCATTGCGACGGATAAGGTCTGTAGGCCATCTTTAGAGTATGATGTAAAGTTTTTGTAGCCCTAGATTTCGTCTATAAATAATGGGTGCCCCATTACACTGCTCACTACACTAAGAGTCCATTACCTATAAGCTTTCTAGCATCAAACTTCTCCTTCCGTACAACAGTTGTAGCTCAGAAAATATGGTCGGCAATAAATCTTTCAATTTAAACTTTGAGGTTGGCAAGGTAGAACTGGATCTAAATCTTAGCTTGGAGAACTATAAGAATAAGAGATCCATGGAAGAGTCACCGGAGGCTAAGAAAAGAAAAAGAAATGTAGTAGAGCTAGAGGATGTTAGCACAGTAACATCTTCTAATAATGAGCTTGCGCTTATGAGACAAAAGATGGAGGACTTGGAAAGGTTGATAAACTGCCACTTTGAGGCCCAGGGAAGGTTGATAAATCGTCACTTTGCAGAACAAGAGAAGCTCTTAAATTGTCATTTTAAAGAATTGGCGAATCGAGTTGATAAACATTCTATGTTTGCAACTCAAAATTTCTGTGACCAACAATTAAGATGCATAGATTATATGAAAGAAGTGAATTTGGCTCTTCGCCAAATTTCCCATGTACTTCCTTCAGAAACACTTTCTGGGTTGCAACGATTAGCTTCCTCCTTAAGGTCTGAAGCACCTTTCTCTTTCAGACACGAAGCACCTTCTACAACTCAGAAGTCTACTCGTCCTTAATTTGTCCTTTTCTTTTGTTTGTATCTGAAGCTAATCTTTAATCTAAGCTTCACGTATTAAATTGTCTGTTTTGTAAATCAAGTTAAATTGTTGCTTATAACTTATGTACTAGAAATAAAATTTAACTTTTCAGATCTTCTTATGTTGAAGTGATTCTTTTATTGAAAGAACTTCAGACATGAAAATGTGTTAGACTTCTTATATTTTGTAGTTGATTATGAAAATTCTAAAACAGAGAATGAAATGTAGACGAAATATTCATACTTGCTTTAATATTGAGGTGAGTTTTGAATTTGGGGGATTTAATTCTGTTAAGAAGGGAAGAATGTAATACCCGTCAAACTTGGAATAGTATATTTTGGAGTATTATGATACATTATAGCATTATTTTGGTATATTTAATCTAGTCACTTTAATATCTATATTTAGTTTATTCTATTTGAATAATTTGTTGTAGAAATTGATATAAATGACTAGACTGGATATTTTATTGTGGTGTTGTATTTTCTGTGAATTAAGAAAAATATGAGAAAGAGAAATTTAATAGAGTTAAATATAATTATTGTGGAATAATTATGTTTGGGTTAAGTGGGTTTTGGACAATTGGGTATGGGTACCCATGGGTCACCCATTGACCCACCTAGCCATTTAACCCTTAATCTTTTCTTTCTCTTTTCTCATTCACCATTATGAGAGATTTGGGAGCAAGAGAAGATAACATCATTTTCTCTCAACTCCATCAACCTTCTCTTCCATTTCTTCTGGAGATTTTCTACTCTTTGGCCATCAATCTATTTCTTTAGAGTTACAAAGGATGGAGGTAAGTTTAATTTTCCTCTTCAATTTTCATTTTTGGGTTTAGAGAATTTTGGGTTGATTTGGGGTTCTAATGGATGAATTTAAGTGTGGATATTGGTTTAAAACATTTCTACATGTTGGATATAATTATAGAATAAGAAATTTGGAGAAAACTAGGAAAAATTCAAGAATTTGGAAATTTGAAGAAAGTTAGGGTTTTTGATGAAAATTTGAGGATTGAAACTTTATTTGTGGGTTAAAATTGGGGGTTTTGGTGTTAAAAGATTTCTTAAACATCAAGGATAAAAACTCATGAAAGAAATCAAAAGAAACAGTGTTTTAGATGTGATTTTGGGATTTTTGGATAAAAAACACGAAGAACGTTATTGTTTATTTTGAAAATTTTCCAGAAAAACATTATTCATCGAGAAAATTTTTTGCAGATTTTTGCAGTTACTGTAGCATTGACTCAGTGAATGATACTGTAGCATTGAATTTGGTCAAAGTTACTGTGGCTGCGTTGACCGTTGATAGTTACTTTAGCATCAGTTTTAAAATATTTATAACTCTTTCATCCGGACTCCGGTTTTAGCAAATAAGATATCATTGGAAAGATCTTTGAGTCTAGGTTCTAATGGTACAAGTTTTATTTGAAAATTATTTATTGTTTGACAGTTATATCCAGAGTAGTAATCAAAGATCAAAATTATAGTATGGATTTTTCCTATTTTGTGACCTTGACATGTTTTTGCATGATTATCATATAGGAATAAATTCTTTGATGCATCTTTCACATCTTTTGGGATGTTGTGACTAGATTGAGGTAGAGGGAATTACCTTCTATCATCTTAAACATCTTCGAGAAAGGTTTAAGGTAAAATTAGCCAACGTCAAGGTGAGTGGGCAACCTTGCAAAATTAATTTACTAAATTAGTCAAAGCACAATATAAATCTCATTTGCATTATTTGTGAAATTGAAAAGAATACCAGTGTATGTTCAAGTTGAAAAAAATCATAATATCATTGAGAATTATTTTATTACCTTATGTGAATTAATTTCTCTAGTTGACTAAATAACTAGATGTGGTAGTTCCTTGAATAAATTGGAACATTTTGTGAGAATATGATTATATGTCATGATTGTGATTATGTTTGATGCATGAATAAGGTGAATGATTGATCACCCAACAGACCTGAATATACAATTAGTAAATCCATGGATAAATATTTCTAAGGATGAACATTGGGGAGCGTAAACCTATTGAGCACCAACAGATTTTCTGGCTCAATATGGTTGTGAGAACATAAGCTCACAGGACTTTTAAAATTGACATAAAATACTGGTGTCGATACATATAAATACATTGAATGTATTGAATTAAATGATACCTTTTGATTAAATTAGCAATGTGATATTTGTGCTTGGGATATTTTTATGCACAGTTATTTATTCATTGAGTTTTCATTAACTCACACTCTTTATAATTATCTTTTTAGATACAGTGGTTGAGGATGAAGATTTATAGCCTTTAAGGTTATACTTCACTTTTGTCTGATGAACAAATAGATATAGATTTGGTAAGGATTAGGAAATACTCTGTAATCTAGTAGGTCACCTAGACTTGTGAGATTGTAATGTATAAGTATTGAATATTTCTAAGTATGTATGTAAAATATCTTTCTAAAAAAAAGGTTATGTTTTACATAATTGTGAATACTATGAATGTTTATGGAGATTTAGGGATACCACAGAGGTATACCTTAGGTGATATATGTTTAATTCTCATGTCTAATTTTTGGGATGTGACAAATACCACATAAACTAGATTATCTATTCCTAGATTGATCCAGTCTATGGTGGAAATTACAGGACAAACTTATACCATACTATTCCTAGCATAGATATGAACTCTATTTTCATTGAACGGTAGCCAATCATTCAAGAATCAAAAAAAGCATTAATTCCCACACCAACTGATGAAATTGAAATCAAAGTAAATTCATTCAATCAACAATACTTTGTCAAAGTTAGCTACATCAATCCCTTAACTCAAAAGAGTTTAGTTACACATGAATTTGAAGGAAGAAATAGCAAAGGTGAAATTCATAGAGATTATAATGAAAGTTTAAAAGAAAAACTAAGAGATTCGAAGATCTAATTATTCCCAATCACGCTCCTCGAGTTTCTCCCATGTCTCCCAGCCGCCTTAGCGTGTCCTTTCCTCCAAAAATCCAGAAATCCCTAAAAGTAATTAGGTCAACAGCAAAACAGGTCTTATAAAGGGCTTCCAAAACACGCAACAGCATTGACATCATCGCTAAGCGCTGGCTGGACCACTAGAAGGAACACGAAATCTGCTTGATGTCAGCATTGAGCACTGCCTTGCCATTGTTGAACGATGCGCCACTGGAGATAAAACTCCTTTTGCCACAACAGCGTTGTGCGTTGTGCCTCCAGAACTTCGACTCCAGGCCTCCAATTCTCCTCACTACTTCATCCTTCATAAACAACCCAAAGGAGATCAAAATCATGCAACATGAGTTAAAAGAAGGGGATAAACTATGAAATTAAAAATACTCTAAGAAATTAGAAACAAGAGCAAACTAAATAATTAATTCAAGCAGAGAGGACAAAAAATGTAGCTAAAACACCAATGAAAGAGTTGTAATAGTTCTATATTTATATTTGGATTCAGAAAATTGAAGTGCTGCTGAATCTTTTATTTCAAGTCTTGGAATGCTTGAGTTGTATAAAAGTTGAAGCCTAGATTGCAATCATCTATGACATTATGTGGTTTAAAGACGTCTTACTGATTTGTGATCAAGTTGATTAATTTATGACAAGAGGTTAAATCTTGAGATTTCATGTGTTCTTTTTGAACATAACGTTTTATTTGGATGGGCTTGCAATATGCTAATCTATGCTTATTTGAGAATTAACTACGTCTTTTTAGTTTCCTTGAAATGGTGGTTTGGAATTCTATGAACATGTTGTTCCTCGAGCTATTTTTGTTAGTGGTTTGAGACTTTTCGAAGGTTACCTCTTCTGCTATATTTTATTTTTTCTTTTCTTTTACCCGAGGACGAGCAAAATGATAAGTTTGGGAGTGTGATAATTCTATGAAATAGAACTATTACAGCTCTTTCATTGGTCTTTTAGCTACTTTTTTGTCCTCTTTACTTGAATTAATTATTTAGTTTGCTCTTGTTTCTAATTTCTTAGAGTAGTTTTAATTTCCTAGTTTACCCCTTGTTTTAATTCGTGTTGCATGATTTTAATCTTCTTTGGGTTGTTTTTGTATGATGAAGTAGTAAGGAGAATTGGAGGCCTGAAGTGAAGTTCTGGAGATGCAATGATCAGCGTTGTGGCAAAAGGAGTTTTATCTCCAGTGGTACACTGCTCAGTGCTGACGTCAAGCAGATTCCGTGTTCCTTCCGGTAGCTCAGGCCAGCACTCAATGATGACGTTAATCTTGCTGCATGTTTTGGAAGCCTCTTATAAGCCCTGTTTTGCTGCTAACCTAGTTTTTCTTCTAAATTTTCACTATAATCTCTATGAATTCGTCTTTGCTATTTTATCCTTCAAATTCATGTGTAACTAAATTCTTTTAAGCTAGGGGATTGATGTAGCTAACTTTGACAAAGTTTTGCTTATTGAATGAATTTACTTTGATTTCAATTTCATCTATTGGTGTGGGAATTATTGCTTTTTTTTATTCTTGAATAATTGGCCATCGTTCAATAAAAATAGATTTTATATATATGCTAGGAATAGTACAGTATAAGTTTGTCCTGTAATTTTCCCCATAAGCCAAATCAGTTTAGGAATAGATAATTTAGTTTATGTGGTATTGTTATTCTCTGAACCGAATCCTCTAACTAGATAATTGCACTAAGGAATTAGGCAAGCATTTGAATTAGGGAGTATTGTTAATCTAAGGAATTGGTTTCAATTATTTTAGAAAGAATAACCAACAACAAAGAAACTGGAAATAAAGTAATTCATCCTTCAGTAATTCAATATTAATTTGTTTATGAATTAATTAAAGTTAAATCAAATGAAATCAATCCCCCACTCGTTTATTTGATCGTTGAATTTTTTGATTTATTTTAACCTTTTAATTTCTTTAGCTTAAATTAAATTAGAATTTCCTTCAATCCAATTAATATTTTATCCAAATAGAGTTTGTATTAGCTAAATTGGTAATTGTTGGCAATCGATCTTTGTGAATACGATACTTTTTCACAACTTTACAACTTGAGTGTGACCCAGTACACTTGCTAGAAAAATTACATCAATTTTTTCAGATGGTTAATGTCATGACCCGTTTTCTGGGCACATGACCAGCACAATGATAAATATCCCATCACTGTAAGCCTTTCGATAAATTCCACCCACGAGTTAAATTATTAGTTATTATCTCTATATTATCAAAATAACTATTCCTTAATAAATACGAAGAAAATATATCAAATTTTCTTATTTGAAATTCATAGAGATGATTTGCATATAATAGTAGATCCTCAATATAAAATATATTATTGTATTGAAATACAAGTCAAATACCAAATCCCTGACCTAGATATCCTAGACGATTACAGAGCAACATAATTTACATCAAAAGAGGGGCCTACCCGACAGCGGGAAGGTCCAAGGTGATCTACTCCTTTAGCAGATATTCTTTATCTGAACAAAAAGATTTTATAAAGAGTGTGAGCTTTTAAACTCAATGAGCGAATCGGTCTTGCGTTAATAAGATTCAAATACATCACCAGTCATGCAAGTATACCCGAATGCTCAAATTTAACCAATAGACATAGTTAGAAATTACATACTAGAAGATAAAAATAAATCCAATTCAACAAACGTTACTAGTACTCATCAATGGCAATATATCTCGGAGAGTGCATATAGGCCGGCTCACCAATTTTGTATATTTCCCGCCATGACGCACAACCTCATCCTCTTAGCTAGGGCGTCTCACGGATCTGTTACCGATTCAGGCTATATCCCTACTGAGGAAATCGTTGTCTCCACACTCGTTAGTCAAGACACCCTTTAAACCGGATTTTTCGCCTTGCCGTGAGAGGGGGTACTAACAGTATAATATTCATTCATATAACAGGTATAATATATAACTATATTATAGGTTTATAAACCATAAATCAAGATAACAATTAAACTGTTTTTGAAAAGATTCAAACTCCACATTATCATGAAATACTTGTTTCGTCTTAACCATACTTCTGGATTAATTATTTCCCTAGATTTGCCACTCTGAATCTAGTTTACCCCCATGAATCTTGGGAGTGTCCTACGACATACTTTTTATCACCAGTAATGCTAAAACCCTATTAAAATGGGGTCATTCCACTCACCTGGATTCTGTACGAGTATCACTTCTCTAAATTGTTACGGACAAGAGTACACAGATGAATTTCAATGTTCTGCTACATAGATTTTCATGAAAGATTAGAGAAAACAAGTTAAGATTGTTTTCATATAGATATTGTTCATACATATGGTTACTATTCATATGTACGATCACTATTCATACGTACAGTTACTATTTATATGTATGGATACTATTCATACCAGAAATAGAGAATACAATATGTAAAAGAGTATACCAGGTAAGTTTCTAGGAAAGAGTGGAGCGTCGCAATGGACACACTTAAAAACTAGGTTTTTCCTTAGCCAGAACTTTCCTAGACATGTATTCTTCACAGTTTATATTCTATTTTGGTAATCAGAGAAACAAAATAATATATAGGTAGCTAAGAATAGTTTTTCTGATGTGGAAGATAAGCCAAATCTGCAACCACAGAGCATACTTAAGAAAATAACTTCTAAAATTTGAAAGACATAGAAAGGGTATAGTATCCTTACCTAAGCTGAAAAGAAAAGGTCCAAAATCTCAAAGGTCTAGCGTCGGAGCAAGAAATTTTAAGGAGAGAAGAGAAATTAAAGGTGTGAGTTTGAAAGTGAAATGGAAGGGCTATTTATAGGAAAAGTCAAGGGTACTATTTGATACTATTACATCTACTGTTCTCCTATACTATTCCATCTACCGTTTCACCTACCCGTCTCACCTTTCAATTTCACTTACTAGTCTCACCTACCAATTTTACTTATAAATCTCATCTACTAGTATAATCAATTTGCTAATTTAGTTTCCTTTCAGTTTAGTCCCTCAAGGAATTCTCTCATATAAAATGTCATTTTTCTCCCAATTTTTTTCTAGTTTTCTCTTATGATCAAACCACATTTAGTATTTGACATTTCTATAGTATATATGAACAGTACCGTATATGCGAATAGTACTATATAGGTGAATAGTTCGTATACTGGAATAGTAACTATAGTTTGCAAACATATATTTATATTTTTTTCCACGGGTATTACAGTTAATAAATATAAAATAATGACTGAATAAACATTTGGATGCTATAATTTATTAGGTGAGATATTGTGTTAAAATATTTACGTTGCATCGTTATATTTAGCAAAATAACTAATTCCACTAATTAACAATGATATGAGTAATTATTAGGACATTAGAAACCATTTTATAAATATAAAAAAATTAATATAAAATATATAGGATGGGATTAAAATTGATTGTTAAACTAGAAAAAATGGTAGCCAATTTAATATTAAGACAAGTGTTATATAGTTTGTAATATTGAGTAGAATTAAAGTCTTGTATTGGATAAAATATGATATTTAAGAAGGAATTTAATTGTTGTTCCTTTCATTTGAAAATATGTGTTTGAAAAGATGCATATTTTAAATTAAAAAAATTGTATCTTTTATTTTAAAAGATGTGTCTTTTTATTTAAAAAGATGTATTTTTTTATTTGAATAGAAGTGTCTTTTAATTAAAGAGATATCTCTTTTAATTGGAGAGATATGTCTTTCTATTTGAAAAAAAAAGATGTGTCTCTTAAATTGAAGAGATATATCTTTTATTTGAAAAGATGTATCTTTCATTTGAAAATTGAATTTTAAATTTATTTTTAAAAATTCAATAAAAAAAATTAAATAGACACATTTATTCGAAACAGAATAGATATGACTTTTGAAAATTAAACAGACATGACTATTCAAAATAGAGTATACATTATTGTTAGAAATAGAAAGATACACATATTCAAATTGAACAGATATAACTTTTCAAACTCTATATATATCATATGAGAATTCTACAGTGGTATCTTGGTTCCAATAGGGCTTTGTTGTATCCTGGAAGGGTTTGTCTGTGATTCTCCAATACACAGATATAAACTTTTTAAAGAAAATTATTTATCATGCCTCAAAATCATTATTTTTTTCAATTTTTCTAACAATTTTAAAGAGTTTATATTCTTATCATTCACTGCTATGGAGAATCCCAAAGAATTCATCAAACTGAATCACTTCGATGGCACTAATTTTACTCGCTAGAAAGATAAGATGATTTTCCTACTTACTGCTTTAAAGATTCATTATGTTCTAGACCCCCATCTGCCTGTTTTGCCAGACTCTAATCCTGAAGAATCTGATCAACTCAAAACAGAAAGAAAGAAACGTGAAGAAGATGAACTCATATGTCGAGGACATATTCTGAATACACTGACTGATCGTTTATATGATCTGTACTCAAACTTGAAAACACCAAAAATAATTTGGTCTGCTTGAGAAACTGCCTACCAAATAGAAAAACGAGGTATTGACAAATTTCTAGCCCTAAAATATGTTGAATTTAAAACGGTTGACACTAAACCAATCATGGATCAAATCCATAAACTCTAAGTCTTATTTTCAAAACTAAGGGATGCTAAAGTCAAAATTCCAGATGCTTTGCAAATTGGTACAATTCTTTCTAAATTGTCTTCTTCTTGAAATAATTATAGAAAGAAAATTCTGCACTCCACTGACAAATTAACATTAGAACTATTTCTTGTTCATATTCAATATGAAACTCGTGCAAAAAAAGCGCTAATTATGACTTCAAGTTCTACTGTTAATTTTGTCAATGAAAAGAATACTCACAGAGGAAACAATAATTTAAAAGCAAATAAGAAATCATTTAAGAAAAAGAAAAAGGATATTATCTGTTTCCATTATAGCAAAGAAAGGCCACGTTATTCGTGAATGTAGATATAAAAAAATTGGAGTTAACTTTAACAATGGAAAGAATGAAAAGACTGAGAAAGCAAACTTGATGGAAAGCACAATCCCGGAGATGGTGGCCATGGTGTCTACACTTCACATTGGTATGATTACCGAAGTAAACATGGCTAATGCAACAATGAAAAGTCAAGGCTGGTGACTTGATTCGGGTGCAACCATCTACGTTTGTAACAACATCAATTTCTTCAAGACCTACACAGAAGTCAAAGATTATGAAAAAGTGCTTATGAGAAATCATGTTACTGCGGAAGTGCTTGAAAAGGGATTTGTAGAGATCAACTTCACATCTGGACAGAAATTGACATTATTAAATGTATTTCATGTATCAGAAATTTGAAAGAATTTAGTGTCTGCTAGTTTGCTATCTAAGAAAGGTTTCAAAATTGTAATTGAGTCTGACAATATTATAGTGTCTAAGAGTGGGACATTTGTAGGAAAGGGTTATAATTCTGATGGCATGTTCAAACTTAGTACTAATGCAATAAATATTGATTCTGTTTATATTGTTGACTTTGACTATACTTTATGGCATGCTAGATTATGACATCTAAATTTTGGTTCTTTGAAATTTATGTCCAAAAATGATTACATCAATTGCAATTTCAAAAATACTAAAAAATGTGAAATTTGTATACAAGTAAAAATGATTAAAAAAACCTTTCATAAAGTTGAAAAAAATACATATTTATTAGACTTGATGCATTTAGATATTTATGAATTAAATGGAAAAATAACAAGATGTGATAAAAGATATTTTATCACATTTATTGATGATTTTTCTAGATTTACATTTGTTTATTTACTAAGAACCAAAGATGAAGCTTTTAAAAAATTTAAAGAATATAAATCAATAGTAGAAAATCAAAAGAATAGGAAAATAAAAATCCTTCGTAGTGATAGAGGTGGAGAATATTTTCCTATTGAATTTGATAAATTCTATAAAGAGCATAGTTTAATACATCAAAGTAGTACACCTTATACCCTATAACAAAATGGGTTGGCAGAAAGAAAAAATAGAACCTTGGTAAAAATGGTTAATGCTATGTTATTGAATGCTCATATGCCACATAATTTATGGAGTAAAGCACTTTTAATTGCATGTCATACATTTAATATAGTGCCTTCAAAAAGTATGAAAATATCACCTTATGAATTTTGGAATAATAGAAAACCAAATTTAAATTATTTCAAAGTGTGGGGGTGTATTTCATATTATAGGGTTCCTGATCATCAAAGAACTAAATTAGGACCTAGGGGTATTAAAAGTGTTTTTGTAGAATATGCACAAAATTCAAAGGCTTACAGGCTTTTGAATATAGAATCAAATGTGCTTGTAGAATCTATACATGTTGAATTTATTGAAAATAAATTTTTGCATAATTTTACCGATGATCAATTGAAAAATCAAAACCAAAATGATGATGATATATATGTATTGTCACATTCTGATGTTGCTAGTAATAAAAGAAAAAATAACGAAAGTCATCAAGAAGTTAGAAGGAGCCAAAAAGTTAAAAAAGAAAAACATTTTGATTCTGATTTTATTTCTTCGCAAGCTTTAGTCTTTCTTGTTGAAGGAAGTAGAACTGATATCTATAATAAAACACATTTTTTACTAAATATTGAAAATGATCCAAAGACTTTTCAAGAAGTTATGTTTTCTAGAGATGCAGCTTTTTGGAAAGAGACTCTAAATGATAAAAGAGACTCAATTATGTCTAATAACACTTGGATCTTAGTTGATCTACCTACAGGATCAAAACCTATTGGTTGTAAATGGGTGTTTAGATGAAAATATAATGCAGATGGTTCTATTCAAACTTTTAAGGCAAGATTTGAGGCTAAAGGTTTCACACAGAAAGAATGTATTGATTATTTTGATACCTATGCTCCTATAGCAAAAATAACATCCATTAGAGTACTTTTATCATTAATATCAATGTATGAATTACATATATATCAAATGGATGTTAAGACAATATTTTTAAATGAAAATTTAAATGAAGAAATTTATATGAATCAACCTAAAGGTTTCATTCTTCTAGGAAATGAAAATAAAGTTTGTAAATTAGTTAAGTCTCTTTATGGTTCGAAATAAGCACCAAAGCAGTGGCATGAAAGATTTAATAGAGTGATACTATCAAATGAATTTATACATAATCATGCTGACAAATGTATTTATTCCAAATTTACAAGTGAATATAGTGTCATTATATGTTTGTATGTTGATGACATGTTAATATTTAGAACAAACATGCTTGGTATCTCTGAAACTAAGAAGTATTTGACTTCAGTCTTTAAAATGAAAGATATGAATGAAGTGGATACTATTTTAAGTATTAAAGTTCAAAGAGATAACAAATGAGTGACTTTGTTACAGTTACACTACATAGATAAGGTATTTGATAAATTCAAATATTTAGGAATAAAGGAGTTTAATACTCCTTATGATTCTAGTGTAAAATTAACTGAAAATCTAGGAAGAATAATAGCACAATTAGAATATACAAGTGCAATAGGTAGTATGATGTATGCAATGCATTGTACTATGCCAAATATTGCATTTACTATTTGTAAACTCTCAAAGTTTATAAGTAATCCAGGTAATGAACATTGGAAAGCAATTTCTAGAGTTTTGGGTATTTAAAAAGAACAAAGCACTTAGGAATTTGTTATAGTGGTTTTCCTACTATATTAGAAGGTTATTCTTATACAAGTTGGATCACAAGTGTTAATAATAATAAATGCACATCTAGTTGGATATTCACTTTGGGTAGAGGTGCCATATGTTGGGCATCTAAGAAGCAAACTTGTATTTCCCATTCCATAATAGAATATGAATTTATTGCATTGACAGCTACTAGAAAAGAAGCAGAATGGCTAAGGAACATGTTATTAGACATTAAGTTGTAGCCACAACCTATGCCAACCATTTCTGTATTCTGTGATAGTGAAGCTACTATTTGTATAGCTCACAACAGAATTTATAATAGGAAATCAAGACATATAAGCTTAAGACATACTTATATAAGAGAATTGGTCACAAATGTAACAATGACAATTGTTTATATTAAGTCAAATAAGAATTTGACTGATCCATTGACCAAACCATTGCATAGAGATGTAGCAATAAACTTGTATAGGAATAGAGTTAAAACCTGTAATACCCGTTAATTTCAGAATATAACTCGCTTAAGAGTATTTTAGAATTTTACAACGTTACTTTAGTTATTTATTTTGGTCATATTTAATTTTCATATTTAATTGTTCTCTTTGAATATTATTTATGAAAATTGAGTTAAATGACTGGACTAAATATTTGCACAATGTGGGATATATTCTAAGAATGGTGAAATTCATGGAAAAGTGGTTTCAGAATGGTCAATTAGTCCATTTATTGTAAATTGACTGGATGAGTTTTGGATGTTGGGTTATGGATACCCATGGGTTATTGAATAACCCATTAGAAATATTTAATATAAAGTTTCAATAGTACCCCTTCATTTTTTTCTCACGCAACCGAAGCCTGAGGAAGTTTTCTCTCCTTTCTTCATTCTCTTCTCAAATCCTTTCCTTGATCTTCAGAAGTTCGATTATTTGTTCGGTTCAAAAGCTTTGTAAGGATCAAAGGTAAGCTTTAATCTCATTATTTTCCTTAAATTTCAGTTTATGTAGAAGATCAGAGGAGGTTTTGTTCTTGAAGATTTTGATGATAATTCATGAATCTCAGTTGTTTTAGAAGTTATATTTGAGTTATAATCGGTTAAAAGAGTTGAAATTCTAGTTTTGAAACAAGAAAGGAAAGGATGAATTTTTGATAGATTTTTCTGCAAAAATTCGAGTTACTGTAGCGACCAGAGATTTCGGAAAAATTCTGAAAAATTTTCTACGAGTACTGTAGCAGTTACTGTAGTGTCGGCAGTTAACGTTACTGTAGCAGTCAACGTTACTGTAGCGAACCGACACTGTAGCAAACCGTTACTGTAGCAATCAGAAAATTTTACGTATTTTCGTGATTTTGTTTCCTTTCTTATGTTTCTTTGTAATATATTTTACTAGGAAATTTTCCTACACAAATTCTAGTGTGGAACAAGGTAAACTTGGACAAACATCAAGGTGAGTGAATAACCTTGCTCAGCTAATTTGATATTACTAGTCAAAGTACAATATAAGTCTCATTTACAATATTATTTGGATAATAAGCAATCAATTTTCATATGGGAGTATATGAAGATCGGTAAAAATAAGAGTATGTAGAAATTATTTTATTTCATGACAATTGTACTATGTGATAAATTCTCACTATCTTATTAATGAGTAAAGATCTACGGGATCTAATACACGAGTTTGAAAGGGTTAAAGTCCCATACTACTCGGTGTATATCTAAGAAACCTATACACGAGTTGAAAGGGTTAAAGTCCCATACTACTCGGTGTATATCTAAGAAACCTATACACGAGTTGAAAGGGTTAAAGTCCCATACTACTCGGTGCATATCTAAGAAATCTTATACACGAGTTTGAAAGGGTTAAAGTCCCATACTACTCAGTACTTATCTATGAAACCTATACACGAGTTGAAAGGGTTAGAGTCCCATACTATTCGGTGTATACATATGAGATCTTATTCACGAGTTTGAAAGGGTTAGAGTCCCATACTACTCGGTGTATATCTATGAAATCTTACCCATGAGTTTGAAAGGGTTAGAGTCCCATACTACTCGATGTATAAGACAATTAATTATATGAGTAAATGTGGTATTTGTACTTTTGATATTTTATATAGTACAGTTATTTACTTACTGAGTTTTTAAATAAACTCACACTCCCTATGATTATTTTTTTTCAGATACAGAAAACAAAGAACAAGAGTATCCGTTTGAAGATTAGAAGCCATTTGGAATTATTCTCTATTTCTGTCTGGTGGGATATCAGTACTTATTAATGTGGATACTAGAAACGCTCTGTACTTTTTATAGGTCTCCTAGGCTTGCGATGAGATAGAAATATCAGACTATGTATGTCTATATTTGCTTATCAGATGAATATAATTCTGTAGTGTGGAATGAATGATTAAGGTTGAATGTAAAACCTTACAGAATATATGTAAACAACGTATGTTTGAGAATTTTATCAAATGAGTAGTATCTTTTCACATGCTCAATTTTTGGGATGTGACAAAACCCTTGAAATAAAGCACTAGTAACAGAAACCCAACTTTAAATTAGTATACACTCTAATAATAAAAGTTCAATGGGTAATAACAAGTTACTAAGTGTTGTTTCATGCACGAACTCTAAAATTGAGACCTCATTCAAGAAAGTGTACTACATAACATTGTGTGAAGAGTTGTGCATACTGTTACAAAGAGAGGATGACAAAAGTCTTAATAGTATTGTTAAATGTCTGGAGTAACAGGGACACAATAATAATACCACCTATATGAATATTAAAGTGGTGTCGCTTCAAACAAGATTTAAAAGGGTTGATCTTGTAAATATTCATGAAACTAGGATTAGCACATGGCCATAAAAGTGTTAAAGTGAGATTACTAGAACGTCACCACAAACTTAATGATGTCATATGTGTTGTACTTTCGGTTTTAGCAAATGGAGTCATAGTTCAAATCTTATGATACTACTATCTTCGTCAAAACTTTAAAGTATTATACCATTAGGAAGTTCAAATCTCTATAAAAATATTTTCTATTATGTATGATATCATGTAAAAATATTACAACTAGTAGGAGATTGTTATATAGTTTGTAATATTGAGTAGAATTAAAGTCCTACATTAGATAAAATATGATATTTAAAAATGAATTTAATTATTGTTCCTTTTATTTGAAAATATGTGTTTGCAAAGATACATCTTTTATAGTAAAAGGTTGTATCTTTTATTTTAAAAGATGTGTATTTTTATTTAAAAAAGATGTATCTTTTTATTTGAATAGAAGTATCTCTTAAGTAAAGAGATACTTCTTTTAATTGGAGAAATATGTCTTTCTATTTGAAAAAAATGTGTCTTTTAAATTGAAGATATATATATATATATATATATATATATATATATATTATTTAAAAAGATGTATCTTTCATTTGAAAATTAAATTTTAAATTTATTTTTAAAAATTCAATAAAACAAAATTAAATAGACACATCTATTCGAAATAAAATAGACATGACTTTTGAAAATTAAATAGATAGACTATTCAAAATAGAATAGACATGATTGTTGAAAATAGAAAGACACACCTGTTTAAATTAAACAAATATAACTTTTCAAATTCTAGATAAATCATATTAGAATTCTACAGTAGTATCTTGGTTCTAAGAGAGTTTTGTTGTATCATGTAAGGATTTACCTATGATTCCCCAATACACAGATATAAACTCTTTAAAAAATGATTTATCACACCTCAAAGCCACTATTATTTTCAATTTTTCTAACAACAAGCCGTATATTGTCATACTATCAAAAGTAAGCCATCTTTTATAGGATCCAGATTTGCTGCTGATACTTTTGCTTCTTTTCATTTTTAGCAACGGTTTTTCCGTTGCTAAAAGTTATGGCAGCAGTTTTGTTGTTGCCAAAACTTTCAGCAACGGTTTTTGAAAGTGAAAAGCAGCATCAGCAGCATTATTGATCAGCAGCAAATCCGGATCCTCTTTTATATGTTGATTTTTGTTGCAATTTAACATTTTAAAGTCAAAGAGATATTGCTATACCTTAAAAATTACATTCTACTTTTATAAACGGATTAAGGTTATTTTAGTTCAAATGTTTTGGATTTTTTTATTGTTTTACACAATTATTATTCAGTGGGAGCAATTTTCTTTTAACACAGACTCAAACCGTAATTTATTATTTTGTAAAAAATTTACTCCTTTTGCTAAATTCAGCTCCTGTTAGTAACTTTTATAAATACTTTGTTTGATGGTATAAAATGTGAAGGAAATTATATTTTTTCCTTTTTTGAGAAATGCCCAAATTAAATTATATGCATACTTTTTTATTTGAAAATTTATATTCTCTTTCTCAATATGTGAACATGTGGTAATTATATAACATAAAAATGAATATTTCCCATATTATTTCACTTAATAACCTGTGAGGATACAAAGGAATTTGATGGTTAATAGATATGAAACAACGGCAATTGGATTTTAGAATTTATTAGGTGAGATATGATGTTAAATATCTATGTGGCATTGTTATATTTAGTAAAATAACTAATTATTTTAGTAATTATTAAGATATTGGACTATTTTATGAATATGTAAAATAAAATTAACATTAAAAATATGAGACGAAATTAAAAACGGACGCTAAACTTATGAAAAAGAAAAAACTTGTAGCAAGTTTAATATTAAGCCATATATTGTCATACTATAAAAGCTAGGTAATCTTTATCGTCAGTTTTTATTGCTATTTAACATTTTTTAAGTTGATGATATTTTGATATATCTTAAAAGTTACATACTAGTTTTATAAACGGATTAGGGCTATTTAAGTAATTTAGTTCAAAGTTCTTTTGGATTTTTTTTTTGTTTTTTGTTTTTTTAGAAACAAGGCACAAGACAGAGAAAGACATTGAATAAATTGAATCATTAAAACCTTCTGAAATTTAAGTAAAGCACTTGCAATTCCGAATATTTTGTTTGATGTCATAAAATGTAAATGAAATTTCTTTTTAATGCCCAAATTATATGCATCTTTTTTTGTTTAAAAAGTTATATTTTCTTTCTCTTAAAATTAGAAAAAGCGCCACATTAATTTCTTTTATAATAAAATATAAATTACAATGTCATTTATTTTCAATAAAGTAATTTTTTTATCTATTTGTTATACAATATAGGGGTGGCAAATGGATGAGTTAGGTGAATTTTGGGTTACGTAAACAATGCACAGGTCAAATAACAATTTTTGACCCATTTTAATTCTTGTAATTGGTTCGCCATGACTCATTTTTTAGGATCAAATCCAACCCAACTATTAACACATATTTTTTAATTAGTGCTATTCAAAAAAGTTTAATATAATCAATATCTATATAATAGACTAAAACAATTCCACCTCCACACATTTATTGCACACATTTAATGCCTTAATATTATGTCATTCAATTATAATTTCTTATTTTTGTAAAAATTCAATTTTTGTAACATTTTGATTTGATGCATACATTTAATGTCCATTCCTAATGTTTTAATATGATTTCATTCAATTACAATTTCTTATTTTTTAATTTGTTAATTGTTAATTTAATTTTCTACTTTTGAATTTGGTTGCATGATTACAAATATGCATGATTAATGCATGAATTAAAAAAATAAAATTTAACTTCCTAAATAAGGTCCAAATTTTGTCTATTTAAACAAATTCAACTAAAACCGGTCTATCATCTATCCCTTTCAGACCTCTCACACACATACACAGATATTCACACACACACTCTCTCTCTCGCTCTCCCCCCCCCCCCCCCACACTCTTTATATATATATATATATCTCTCTCTCTACAAAACTCTAAATAAGGTCCATATTTGGCAGCCACACTCTTACAATATAGATGTATGTGACAAGATTAAAAGCCAAGGCTTTAAATTCAGAGATGTCATATTTCATCAACTTCTTCCTTGATAAAATCATCTCCAAGCTTTCTACAGATGAAGCGGTGGTGGAATCAGTGTCATTTCACGCATATAGAAGTCACTTTGTAAGTACATTCCCTGCCTTGAGTACGATAGAAGATAATGATCATGTCATTATCTCAATGTGCTTTTGCAATAAGCTTCTACATTGTGCTTCAATGTCAAGAAGTCATTTTTGCGACACATCTCCCGACTTTGTCAGTTGAGTTGACAATAATTTATATTGTTAGCAATTTAAACTTCATGCAATTATGCTTGGTGGATATATTTTTCATATGAACAATGTGGTGACTTTTTGTAGTTAGTAATTTATTTGTAAATCTCTATATCACCACCTCTATATGAATAATTTGTTTGTTAATTATTGTTAATAAGAAATATAATTATTATTATTGTTAATATTCATGTAAACAAACTTTAATTCTATCGCTTTTTTTAATTCTCATATGTTTTATAAATATATTTGTTAATTATATTTTTTTGTTTCCATATTTCATGAGATTTTTTGAAGAGTGTTTTAGATGCAAAAATTAATTATCAGATAGCTTGAAATGAGGCAAAAAATTGGGCTTCTATCTTAATATTCATTAATATATAAAAACATTCCAACAATTTTGCAACTTTTTACATGATAAATTTTAATTTAGAAAAAAAAAATCAAAGTAAAAAAAGTTGACTCTAAATTCACAAACAACATTTGAACTTAATTTTGTAATTCATTCTTAATTCATTCAATATTAATTCATTTATTAATTGAGGGGGTCAAACTAGAAGATTACAATATTTAAATTTAATTATGTAATTCACATATTAATTATACAATCATCATACAATCATACAATTAAATCTTTTTAATTGTTATAGAATTAATATGTGAAATTAACACATAATTAAATATTATATAAAATTTTTTAATTAAGAAAGTGCAATTGTATGAGATGGTGACGTATTATGTTATCAAGTTCATATAGGACAATAAATTATAATTATTAATAAATATATAAATAGAACTATTTTAGATTTTAGATTTTAAATTGATTACTTTATATAAGTAAGTTCCAATATTTTAGATTTTAAATATTGTAAAATAATAATAATAATAATAATAATAATAATAATAATAATAATAATAATGTATGTTTTAGATTTTAAATTACCCATTAACAATTTTAATTAAAAATTTTAAATTTTTCTATATGATAATTTTTAATCTATAAATAAATCAAAGTCACAAATTCATTCTTAAATCCGATTAGAGAATTTTATACGATCATTTCATTATTACATTTTATTGGAATGTAATCAAATTAACCCTACATTATCCTTAAAATTGGAAGGTCAAAAAATTTAAATTTAATTTTTTAATTCACACAATAATCATGCAATAATTGTGCAATGTAATCCTCAATGAAATAATTTTTATTAGTATGCGAATTAATGACATTATTAATACATGAAATTAAAAAGTAAATTATATATCGCACAACAAACATTAATTATTGTATATTCATTAATACATAGTAATATTTCAACTTGTCTTTTAATTTCATTATGGAATTAATATGTGAATTAATGTATTTTCAACAATTGACTTTGATTTTGATTTCTTTCCAAAAAATATATATATAATTATTATTATTGTTAATATTCAGGTAGACAAACTTTAATTCTACCACTTTTTTTTTTAAAATTTCTCATATGTTTTAAATATATTTATTAATTATATTTTTTGTTTTTATTTTTCATGAGATATTTTTTCAAGGGTGTTTTAGAAGCAAAGATTAATTATCAGTTGAAATGAAACGAAAAAATTGGATTGCTATCTTAATATTCATTATTATATAGAAACATTTCAATAATTTCAGATCTTTCTACATTATAATTTTTAATTTAAAAAAAAATCAAAAGTAAAAAAAATTCATTCTCAATTCATATAGAAGGTTACAATATTTGAATTTAGTTTTGTAATTCATTCAATATTAATTCATATATTAATTGAGTGTGGTCAAATTAAAAGGTTACAATATTTGAATTTATGTAATTCACATTCTAATCATACAATTATAATGCAATCATGCAATTAAATCTTTTTAATTTTGTTATAGAATTAATACATAATTAAATATCCTATAAAATGTTTTAATTATGGTTTATTCATTAATATATAGTAACATTTCAAGAATCTTTCTAATTTTATTATGAAATTGATAAGTGAATTGATGCACTTTCTATATTTCAGGAGATTAGCACATTTCTTTAATTTAGTTAAGAGATAAGGATTTGATGGATCATTTATTAAAATGAACATGTGAAATCAAAATTTATTATGATGAAAACCAAAATTCACGCCAATTAACTCATGCTTTTGGAACAAGCAAGTCATTAAATTTGAAAGATTGGTATACTTAATAAAAATTAACTTTATTGTCCAAATAATAATAATAATAAAATAATTAAGTTTCAAATTTTGATTGTATGATGGTTGCATGTATGTGAATTAAAGAATTTAAATTCAAATTTTGTAATCTTCTAATTTGATTGCATGTTAATACATGAACTAATGTTGATTGTTAATTATATAATTAAATTTGGAATGCTATCATAATATTCATTATAATCAAATTTAACGAGATTATTAAATTTTACATGAATTAAGAATTAATTTGTGACTTTGATTTCTTTTCCAATTAAAAATTATCATTTGGAAAGATTCAAAGTTGTTAATTATGTTGTTTTCATTTTGATCACATGTTTGATAGAAGAATTAATTCTGTAATTTGTTAATTTTGTAAATAAATCTTTCTAAATTTAATACACTACCTAATGACATAATATTAGGTCTAAGAATCAAAATTAGTTAATTATTTAATTTATTGTGTGAGTTCCGTAATTATGTAATTTTGAATACTATGTAATTTTTAATTCAAACCCATGCTTAATACAACTTTAATTTTGTAATATGATAATTTCATAATTAATTCTTTCCAAGTTTATTGTACCATCTAATGACATAGTATTACGTTATACAATTAAAATTCTCTAATTTAGGAGTTGATTGCATCATAATTGCATAATTAATATGTGAATTTTAAAAGAAGTTCATTTGGATAATAAGTAACTATTAATGATTTACTTGAATAAATGGCATTTTATTAGCTAATGTAAAAGTATTTCATTCTAATGTTTTATTTTTATTTTTTTCACAGATATATTATACTATACAACGCAACAGTGCTAATGAGATATCGAGCCCATATTAATATTGAAAAATGTAATCAATCAAGGTTCATAAAATATTTGTTCAAATACGTCAATAAGGGACATGATAACAACTGCTATTTATCAGAGATGGGAAGAAGGTAGACACAATAAAAAGAAAGATGAAATAAAAATATTTTATAATTGCAGAGACTTATCTCTTGGTGAAGCAGTTTCAAGAATATTTGGATTTGATATAAATTTCAGAGATCCACCCGTAGAAATATTAAATTTTCATCTTCCAAATATGCAAACTATAATTTTCAAGGATGGTGAACCAATTGATTCGATTGTTGAGAGAAATGCTCACACTATAACTTTTTTTACTACCTGGTTTGAGGGAAACAAAATATGCTGAGGCAAAAACTCTAACATATGCCAAGTTTCTAACAAAATTTGTTTACAAAAGTGACCTTAAAGAATGGTCTCCTAGAAAGACTGGTTTCTCAATTGAAAGGTGTACTACCTCCTGGAAAGTGGTGAAGTGCATTATCTTAGGACTTTGTTTAATGTAGTTAAAGGTCCAACTTCTTTTGAAGAGATTAAAATAATTGATGGAGTTTTTCAATACATATTTAAGGATGCATGCTATTCTTTAGGATTGTTTGATGATGACAAATAATATATTGATGGAATCATTGAAGCAAGTCAGTGGGCGACAACACAATACCTAAAAAGATTGTTTGCAACTTTACTATTATCAAATACAATTTCAATCACTGAATTCGTTTGGGACAACACATGACAACTTTTATCTGATGACAAATTATACAGACAAAGAACATTATCGCGTCATAGAGATAACCATGTACTAAGTTTCATTAAAGCACATTATAAATATGGACAAATTTGTCGATTAAATCATCTTATCATTTGGTTTTTAACATCTTTCATTTTGAAACAGATTTGCAACTCACTGATGTTCAATTGAAGAACTATGCATTAATTGAGATTAAAAACATATTCCAGAGTAATGGAAGATCTCTCAATGAATTTGAATCTATGTCATTTCCAGACATAGCCATAAGTCATAAATATAGAAATAGGCTTATATATGATGAGATGTCATATGATTGATCTCTTTTAGAGAAGGAACATCTTAATTTAATTAAAATGTTAAATAGATATCAATTATATATATATACATATATGTATATATATATATACGGAAGTCACTGATGCTGTTAATGTAGATAGTAGGCATCTTTTTTGTTTATGGATATGGAGGTACTGAAAAGATATTATTGTGTAAAACGTTATCAGCAATACTTAGATCAAAAGGGATGATTGTCTTAAATATTGCATCAAGTGAGATATCATTTCTCTTACTTTCAAGTGAAAAAACTGTTCATTCTCGATTTCGCATTCCCTTACAAATTACTGAAAACTCAAGTTGTAATATTAAACAAGGAGGTGATCTTGCAGAGCTTATCATCAAGACAAAATTAATTTTATGGGATGAGACACCCATGATAAATAAAATGTGTTTTTAAACTCTTGAAAGAATTCTAAAGGATTTGATAAGATTTTCTAATAATCAGAATTCTACTCAACCTTTTGGTGGCAAAGTCATTGTGTTTGATGGAGACTTCAGACATATATTGTCAATCATACCAAGAGCAAGTAGACAAGAGATTGTGTTATCCATAATTAATTCCTCTTACGTTTGAAATTATTGCAAAATAATATATTTGACTCAAAACATGTGAATCCAAACATCTAAATTAATAGTTAATGTTGAACAAGTTAACTCATTTTTTGACTAGATTATTAGTATTGGTGAAGGAACAATTGATTATGAAAATATTGGTGAGTCAACTATTGAAGTTCTTGGAGATTTACTAATCGACATTGTTGATGATGCTATATCTTCGATACCAAAAATCACATATCCTGATCTCATGAACAATTTAAATAGTTTGAATTACTTCAAAGAAAAAGCAATCCTTTGCTCCAATGTCGAAAGATGTTCATGCCATAAATGAATATATGTTATCTTTACTTCTTGGAGAAGAACAAGAATATTTAAGTTCTGATAGTGTATGTACAGATGATGAAAATACTGATACAGTGGACAATCTCTAAACATAAGAATTTCTGAATAATATCAGATTGTCAGGTGTTCCAAACTATGAACTAAAGCTGAAGATTGGTGCTCCAATAATATTACTTAGAAATATTGAGAAATCAATGGGATTTTGTAAATAGTAGTAGATTGATTATGTCTCGTCTTGGTAAACATGTCATCGAAACAACAATTATCTCTGAAAAAAATATTGGAGAAAAAATCATAATTCCCAATATGATAATTATTCCATTAGATTCAAGATTGCCTTTTCAACTTAGAAGACACAAATTTTCAATAACATTGTGTTTTGCAATGACAATTAACAAAAGTCAAGATCAATCACTTTTATCAGTTAATTTGTATCTAACAAGCTCAGTTTTTACACATGGACAATTATATATGGTAGTTTCAAGAGTGAAGAACATAAATAGTTTGAAAATTTTGATTTTTGACAAAGATGGTAATCATACCACAACAACATCAAATGTAATATACAAAAAGTTTTTAACAACTTGTGCTGAAATAAATAAATATCTAAATTTAAACATGTATTGTGTCTATATGTTGATGAAATATCCATGCATCGCACGGGTCGGTACACTAGTAATAGACTAAAACAATTTTACTTTAAGGCATTAATTGTCGGTAAGTCATTAAATTATTATAATATAATAAATTTCAATGAATAAATTAGTTAAATTAATAAATTTGGTAAATTAATCACATCACATTAAATGAATTTGAAAAAAATTAGGGTATATTACTATATAATTGGTTTATAATTGATATAACTGTTATATAATCACATTAAATAAATTTTACAAAAATTAGGGTAAATTGCTATATAATTGGTGCGTAATTTCTATAATTGCTATATAATTGATAAATTAAGTAAACTTTTCAATTAAAATATAATATGTTGTTATTTGGTAAATTAACATTTATTATATATAAATAATCAAATAATTAATTGTTATATAATTGCTATATAAAAACTTACCTACAAGTGTTCATATTATTTATTTATCTTATTAAATAATTATAATAAAATTTAAATTATCTCTATCAGATCAAACTATAATAATGAATTATCACTCATCTTTCTTTTTTCTATATAAACTCGCTAGATTTCTTTATTGCACCATCATCAATGGCCAATCTCCTATCTTCATGTAGAGGTTTTTAAAAAGTGACAATCTACTATTGGCTAATTTTGAGGCTTTTTTGTTTTTCAAAATTTAAATTTTAAAATTCAAAATCAATGTAAATATTTATATATTTCTTTCGAAGATCTCATCCATATTTGCATATTTCTTTCTCTCACATAATTTTCCTTCTTTTTTCTCTTTGATTTTGCTTCTTCTTCCTTTACATGGATGAAGGACAATAATGGCGATTAATCATTAAAGCTTTAAAGTGATGTTTCTCTTACATAATTTGGTATCATAGCTCAATTTTCCTTTTATTTATTTATTTTTGGTCTATACAATTCACGTGCTATTCACATTCGCGATTATTGTTCATTCAATTGTGATTTCTAATTTTCTATTCTCTTTCGTTCTTTGCTTTTTTTTTTTTACTTTCTTTGTTTATGTATTCGTTATTCGTTGTTGTTTTCTGAGTTTCTAGTTTGTCTATTTTCTATTTTTGGTCTTCTGATTTTTTATTTCTAACTATTGTATTTCATTTCTGCATTGTTCTAATTTTCTAATTCTAGTTTTGTTTTACTGTTTCTGTCATTACGTTTTCTTGAGGAAAGCAGGTCATGAGAAATATCAAAGCCTAAAAGAAAAAAAATGATGTCATTGAGGTATTTACTTGTATTTGAATAATATAATTTGACTATTTTTAAATTAAATTATTTTTCTTGCTTTTCTCATATAATAGGATTAATGAATAATCCCTTTTAAACTTATTGGGAGCAAAGGGTAGAGCCCTCCCTATGAAGAAAAACTTCAGGTAATGTCGTGATTACATGTGTGCAGATTGATTGAAAATTTAAGATTTAAAGTATTAAATTTTAAAGTTAAGATGTAATGTATATTTCCCTTGATTATCTTTTTTTTTGTTTTAAGATTTTGTGGGTATGTAAGTTATGTTTTAAATTTCAATAAACATATAATTGTTATCATTGTTGCTAATCTAAATATATATTTGAAAAAATAGAAGAAGAAAGAATCAAAAGAAGACAAGGATTTTGATCATAGCAGAACTATTAGGTTAGTAATTTTTATTTCAACTCATTTTTATCATTAATTAATATATTTATCTAAATTAATTCATGTAATACCTTATTTTTTATTTTTCTTTTCATTTGAAGTTATTCACGTTCTATTTTCAAAGCATTTATATCTAATGAATTATTTTATATGTGTCTTAATATGGCTTGAATATCTTATTATTTTTGTATATGTATTCTTTTATATATTTTTTAATTATTTTTATTTATTTGATAAACAAAAATTGTGATATTTGTGCTAATATGTGCATCACACGGGTCACAATACTAGTTACTTATAAATTTTTACATTTTATTGGTTTATTTAAATGAAGATATCAATGTTGATTAATTCAAATAGATACCTATTATCTTGAAATAAATTTTCGAGTTTGAATATTATAAATAAAAAAATTAGCACTAAGGGGGTTTTAAACTATGTAATTCAACTTGAATCATATTAGGCAAAATTCAATACACTTTCAAATATTGATGATTCAAAACCTATAATATGAATATGTGCAAAAGAATAACAATGCAAGTATTTTAACAAGTGAGTAAATTAAATTTAAAAATTTGTAATTAATTGATATATTTTTTTTGAAAAACACGTTCTTGACCTGTCAAAAAGAAGGGAAAAAAAGGTTTTCCTCAAATCGTCTTCTACAATTGGTCTGATCTATAAGAAAATGCCTCTACAGTCATCTAGACAAAATAATAAAAGAAAATTTACAGGTAGAATTTGTATATGTATATATATATATATATAGAGAGAGAGAGAGAGAGAGAGAGAGAGTTGGGCTGGGTATATAATATCAGATTAAACAAAAACTAAATTCAGATTCTAAAAATATCCCAAAAAAAAAAATCATTAGTGCACTAAAGTACATTGAATCATTGAAGAATGTTAAAATATTATCATATATGCATAATTCAAAGTTTGAGCCTTAGAAACTGTTTAGTTCAATAGAAGAGAGATAAGGAGAGAGATTTTAATGAAAAAGAGGAGGAGAGAAATAATTTTTTTTTGTTTGATTTAATTTGAGAGGAGGGGAGAGAAAATAAACTTTCTTTTGTTTAGTTTATAAGGGGATAGAAGGAAAAATAAAACAAAATGATTATTATAGCCATTTGATTTTATGACCAACAGAACATAATAAAATTGTTATCATTTATATTCCAATAGCAAAATGAGATGACATAAATAGATTTAACATCATTCATTAAATATAAAGGATAGAAAAAAAAAATTCAGAACATACACCTAAAAGAATATTTAAAAATAAATTTATAAAATTCTACCAATTAGAAGTTTGATAAATAGCTAAAAAATTCATGAACATACTAAAATAAATTTAAAAATAAATAGCTAGTAGAATTTATAAAGTGCATATCAATTAAAATATTTAAAAATTTCATAACATCCACATGGTTATGCAATTGGAACTTTGATGATCAATTCTACTAGCTATTTCAACTCCAGAATATCCACATCAGTTTATATGTTACAATAATTTAAAAAAAATTCTGATTCTTTTAAAAATAAAAGAAATTGATCCTTCTAGATTTATTTAGTTTTTTGTTGTGTTTTTGTTTTATTTCAAATATATGTTTCAGTTCTTAAAGAGAAACTTGAATACTGGAAAACGAGAGTTAAAACGCATGAGAAAAAAAAAATTTTGATGACACTTATATTTTTTTATATTATTACAATTTTCTTTCCTTTCAAATCTTCCACTTTTGAAAAAAAAATGAGAGGGAGGGAGGAATTTTTCACCTCCTTTTCCCTCCCCTCCCCTCCAATTAATTAAAATAAATAAGATCAATTTTAAAAATCTCTCCCTTCTCTTCCTCTCACCTTCTCTCTATTTCCCTTCAACTAAACAATACCTTATTATGTATTGTTATACATTTTTACTTATTTGGATAAAATGGGTTAGATGAGTAATTAATGGGCCGACCACTTGTGACCCAAATAAAAAATGGATAGGTTGAATATGGGTTTCAGACAGTTGGATTAAATTAGGTAAATTGTTATAGGTCGATATTGCTGCCTTCAATGGGGAGGAAGTTAATGGTTAATAAATATTAATAAAACAACGATATTTAGATTTTAAAATTTATCAAGTTGAATATTATGTTAAACTAGTGTTGTGACCCGTAATATGCACGAGTAAATACAACTCTAAAAACTTTTGTAATTTATAAAAATAATAATTATTATAATTGATTTATATTAAACTTATGAGTCATGACATATACTTTTTAAATATAAATATTCTAAATTGATTTATTAGTTCTATAATCAAATCTATTTTACCTACTCAAACTTTAATTTGAATTGATTTATTTATTTAATAGAATAAATTTAAATGAATAAAATAGATAAATTTGTTAGTTTGCGGATTATTTGTTATTTATTATAAATTATTTGTTGCATAGATTGATGATTGATTGAATATTGGTTCCATCTTTACTTTTGAATACGTCTTTTTTTTTATTTTAATCGGATTCAAAGAATAAAAACATTGAAGGTTACTGCTACGTTTGGATTGAATTTCCAAGTCTTAGATTTCGTCTTTCAAGAATTTGATTTTCATCTTTTTCTTTAGTCAAAGGATTATGATTTAAATATTCATATCTCAAACTTTGATTTCTATTAAATTAAGAACTATTTTCGAAATAAATCAAAATAAAGTCAAATAAAGCAAATTTTTTAATTCACATATCAATTCCACAATCAAATTTATTTTACCTACTGAAAAAATCCTTTAATACGCTACAGTGGTCAAATAATAAAGGTAATTATTTTTTAATTTTAATTCAAATCATTTATATAAATTCAAATCAAATAATTAATATTATGTGATGTCATTAATTTATCAAATTTATTTATTCATTCAAATCAACAAAATAATGAAATTGACTAATTATCAAGTTCACTAATTAATAATTATGATAATATATTATGTTATTCACTTTAACAATAACCGACATAATATATTAAATACATTGGGACCCACATAATATGATAATAATACTATAATTTATAAATTTGTGAAACTTTTGAGACTTATGAGTTATGACATATAATTTTTAAACTTAAATATTCTGATATAAATTTTGATCATTTATACAAATATAAATTATAATTTTTAATATAAAATTTATGATAATAAAAGACTACATTATATTATGATATAAAATAGGTCATCAAATGGAATAAAATAATGAGACATATGTATAATCAATAAAAAAGTTTTTAATTTAAATTTTTTTGCAAAAAAATAATAATCAAATTAAAAATTTCTAGAATAATTAACTGTAAAGAAATTTTATACGTTTGATCAAGAATTGATGCCAATATACCTTGTTCTTCGTGTATGTATATTTCAACAATTTATTATATATATATTTCAATTCAAATAAATTTAAATAAAATGATAAAAGCAATTGTTTTTTAATTTCAATTCAATTCAAATAATTCATTTAATGTGATATCATTAATTATCCTACAATGGTCAAATAATAAAGGTAATTATTTTTTAATTTCAATTCAAATCAAATAATTAATATTATGTGATGTCATTAATTTTTCAAATTTATTAATTTACCTAAAGAAAGAAATGATGACACGTGCATCAGTTTTTAATTCAAGGTTTTCCACTACCTCACAGTTTAGATAATACAATTACAAAACATAATTTTAGGGATACTGTGTGTAACAGTGTAGCACGAGGTTCAAGTTTATATGAGATTAATTGTACAAGAAGAATTTACTCCGAAAGTCAGATAAAAAAAATAGTAAGATCTGATGAGAATGAAAGTTTATATACCTCAAAAAGTTTAAAAGGATTGCCTCAAAGATAGACACTACTCTTCTTACTATTGCTAACTGAAAAGTACCTGCATTTGAGATATGGGAAAATATGTTTGGATTTTGGGATAAGAATTACTACGATTTGAAAGAAGATAGAGATGAGTCTCTGAAAATATTGAAGCCCATGAAAATGTAGAAAAAAAAAGTTCATGGAGTAAGGATACATGTTAAAAATATAAATTTTACAGAATGTGTAAGAGAAATGATAATATACTTACAACACAAATTAAAATAACTTACCAATGTAAGAATTATAGAAAAGTTAATGCCTTTGAGCTTCTTCTTAAAAGAAAATTTGTACCTCTTAGAAGAAACAAATTGTTGCAGTAATAGGCATGAAGATAAAAGCTAGAGCCTTAAGAAGCGATATCACCAGGTATCCGTTAGATTCCCGATCGACATGAGAAGATGATCAAATGGTGAAAGCTGAATAGCGAGAGCTTGGTTAGGAGAGAGAGTATTGTCGAGTTGCACTAGTGAATTCAGAGAAAGTAAATGATAGGCACGATGAAGAACATAATTTTGTAGTTTATTGCTTCTGAAGATATATATATACATATATATAGCAATTAATTATTTGATTATTTGGATATAATAAATGCTAATTTATCAAAGAACAACATATTATATTTCAATCGAAAAATTTATCTGATTTATCAGTTATAGCAATTATATACCAATTATATATTAATTATAGCAATTATATAGTAATTTACCATAATTTTTTCAAATTCATTTAATGTGATTATATAACAATTATATAGAAATTTACCTTAATTTCTTCAAATTCATTTAATGTGATGTGATTAATTTACCAAATTTTTTAATTTACCTAATTTATTCATTAATTTATTCTATTATACATAATTTAATGACTTATTGACAATTAATGCTTTAAAGTGGAATTGTTTTAATCTATTACATAGATATCTATGTTGCATCATTGTATTCAGCAAAAAAAAATCCATTAACTATTATATTAGTAATTGGTAAGATATTGATTTTTTTTTATAAATATGTAAAATAAGAATAACATAAATAATATGAGACAAATGGTGTGTTTGACAAAATTAGCTTATAAGCTAGCTAAAAGTTTAAAAGTTAGCTGAAAGCTTATAAGCTAAATTTGTAGCTGATAGTTTATAACTAAAAGTTTATAAGCTAGTTTATTAAATTAGAAGTGTTTGATAAAAAAAGTAACTGTTGAAGTAGCTGAAAAATATAAAATAACATAAGAGGGCATATATTTTATAATTCCAAAATAATACAAATAAACATATTATTTTTTAATTAAATTAATTTAAATTATTATATATATAATTCATTAAAAAATATTTTTTTATTATATTTTAAATTTAATTAATATATATAATTAATTAATTAAATATATTTATATATATATATATATATATATAATGTATGTGAGATTAGAGTATAATGAATATTTTGATAAAATGAAAAGGTAAAATAGGAAAAAGTACAAAAACTATAAATTACTTAAAATAGTATCTCACAATAAGTTATTAATTACTAAAATAAGTTAGTTTACCAAACATTTTTAACCAACTTATAAGCTAGTCAAATAAGCTATAAGCTAACTTATTTTAGCCAAACACAACCAAAATTAAAATTGATGCTAAACTAATAAGAAAAATTGTAGCTAGTTTTATATTTAAATAAGCTATGCATTGTAATATTATGAAAGTTAGGTGGTCTTTTATTTTTATATTTTATTGCAAATTAACGTTTTTAAGTTAAAGTGATTTTGCTATATCTTAGAAGTTACATAGCAGCTTTATAATCGGATCAGGATTTTTTTAGTTCCAAGTTCTCTGGATACTTTATTTGATGGCATAAAATGTGAGGAAATAATATTTTTTACTTTCTTGAGAAATGTCTAAGTTATATACATCTTTTAAAGTATGTTTGGTTTGAATATTTATTATTTTTATTTTCGTTGAAAATAAAAAATAGACTTAAAAATATGTTAAGTTAATTGAAAATATATTTTTGAAAATATTTATTAAAATATGCCTAAATCTGAAAATATCAAAAAGATATTTTCAGTGTTTTAGGAAATATATTTCAAAAAATAAAAATAGAAAATATTTTTACAAACTAAATAAATCCTTATATTTTTAGAAAATTTACATTCTCTTTCTCTTAAAATTAAAACAAGCGCTATATTAATTCCTTTTATAACAATATATAAATTATAATGATACTTATTTTGACTAAAATATATTTTAGATAATTGTTATATAGTATAACAAGCAAGCAAAAATACATTTTAAGTCATTAACTGTTATCTTAAGTTTTGATTTTGTTTATAATATTTATTTTTTGTGAATTTCATCCCACAATTTTTGTTGTTTAAATTTTGTCTTTATAAGGCTAGAATTAATACCATTAACATAGTTGGCAGAAAATATTAATTTGGACCACTTAATTAGTTTTAGTTTCAATTTTATCTTAAACATTAGCTAGATTTTAATTTTGTCCCAAATGATACTTCTTCTTTTTCTCTCTCTCTCTCTTGCTCAGTCATTGTGTGACGAAGAAGAAGAAGAAGAAAAGCAAGAAAGAGGAAGAAGAAAAAAGAAGAGAAATTATTTCTCTCTTTTTATCATTATTCTTCTTCACCTTCTTTCAATTTCAGTATGGAAAGAAGAAGAATAAGAACTAAGAAGAGAGGGGAGAGAAATCTTCCTCTCTATTATTATTCTTTGAGTTTCTCTCTCCTCTCTCCTATTATTTATCTTTTTATTCTTATATTTCTTCTTGAAATAAAGAGAGATGGGAAGAGAGAAAGAGAGCAGAGAGGAAAAATTGAAAGAAGAATAATCAAAAAGATTTATCTAGTGTTTTTGGACCCAGTTTGGATTCTTTGGGTTGATATGAGAATTGGCAACTAAGAGCGCAATCTTATTCGAATCATATTATTGGACTGGAATACAATTGGCCCGACTTGATTTTAACCAAACTGACGACCTGGGTTTAAATTTTTGTTTTTTAAGATTTCAACAAAAAACATATATAAGTTTTTCTTAAAAAAAACTTAAACCACATTTTAATCATTAAAGAAGCAAACTAAAATTATTATATAAGTGCTCCAAAAAAATATATATGGGAATAATAATAGTATTTTGAAGCATAAAATATTATTATTTTATTTATATTATATCATTATATTATCTAAAATGATTTTAAATCATAAAAGTTGAATAACGTTAGTAACAAATTTTATAATATCATATAAAGTTAAAAACTACTAAATAACCATAAGATATTCAAAAAATAAATTAATTTTAGTTTTATTTTTACAATTTATTAATATAATTATACATGATTTTATTTATTTATTTGTTAAATATAATATTTGTGTGCTAAAATTACTTTGAGATATATTTTTAAAGATATTTTGATTGTAAAATTTGAATATAAATTATTTATTTTACTTATTTTGATATTTATTTATGAGTATATATATATATATATATATATATATTATCTGATTTAGCAATTGACATGGTGATCTAACGGTTGAACCAATGACTTAGTGATCCAAAGGCAAACCCATATCAATGACAAGATTGATTTTTTAAAACTATGAATTTATCTCTCCTGTCTCTTTATCTTTTTCAACAAAGAGAGATAAATGCAAAAATATTATTTGAGATGAAATTAAAACTTAACAAATTGTTTATGACAAAACTGGAAAAAATAATAAATTAGTATGACATGTTGGTAGTAATGTGTCATTTTAAGAAGTTTATGAGAACATTTTTTGTCAAGTATATTGATGATGTTAGTCTTATGAATAAAATTAAAATAAAAGAGAAATATGTGGAAAAAAATTAATAAAAATAAATGTCAAAAACGAAATTAAAACTTAAGATAAATGATAAAGATAAAAAAGATACTTTTGCCTAAATAAGTTTTAATTAACATAAAATATTTTTTTTGTAAAATTTATAATTTGTAATCAATACAAATTTAAGGTTTAAAAACATATTTTTAAACATGTTATATTTATATATATATATATTTATTTATTTCGACAGTATTTTAATCGATTTCAGAATGGCTATGCATGTTTTTATAATAGAGAGAATAATGTGTAATTTGGACGTCTTTTAAGGAGAGTGAACATAATTTACTCCAAAACATATTTCTTATTGAGGAAAAGTGGAAAACAAGATGTGTTTTCCATGCAATTTGCACGTGAGCGCACCGTAACCCAACCCGGATCTGTTCCCGTTAAAAAACCGGATTGGATAATCGGCGACAGGTCCGAACTTTGTTAGGGAGATTACTTCTGGTCGAGTCTCGGTCAGAAAGAATCACAAGCCAGCGAACACAGATGAGCGGAAAGTCGGCTTGAGCTCACAGAACCCTAATCATTACCGTCTGTTTCGATTTTCCCTAGTACACCAAGCTTTTGATTTGTTTCTATGGTTGGTCTTTCGCAATTTGAGCTCAAATTCCCCTTTTCCGTACCTGATTGTAACGATCAATTTTTTATTTGAGTTCCATCTTTTGCCTTACAATTCGGTTGACTGCTCTCCTTTTACTGGTTTAACAGTTATATCGGTTACTGCTAGGTGCAGCTTGCTCTAGCTTCCGTGGCTTTACTTGCCGATTATCCGCTGTTCTTGCTGAAGATTCTGTACTAAGTAATTTGGTTCGAGGAAATGGATTTAGTCAATAGTTGCAAGGTATATCTTGAACTGTTTCTGTCATGTATTCACTGATATGGTGGGTTTTGAAAATTCACTGTGGTTTCTTATTTCTGTACCAACTATCTAGTTAGCTAACCTTTCCGCATCATTTTCAATGATCTTGAAGCCGTGGAGCTTATGGATTTTCCATGTCTCAGCAATATAGCTTTTTACGATATCACTTAGTGTAGTTTACTTTTGTGATTTTATTAATATGGTATCTGGTAATGTTACTTACATAACTGGTTTCGAAAGCTAAAATTTGTTTATTCAGCAGTTTTTTGTTCAGAAGCTCCCTGTATAATGAATTCTTTTGCATTTTGTTGGTTGTAAATTGTGTTAGCTTAGTGAACAGTGGCTACCCGTTAAAATATTGATGAACTGGAAGTGCAGAGACGTACAACCATTTGATTCTGCTTTATGAAGTGGCTTGGTAGATTTGGAATAGATTATTTGGTAGCTTCAATGAGAGTTGGGCTTGTCCAGCTAATCAATGAGTCCTTCTGGCTGCTAATATCGATTTTGGGAGAAGAAGGAGCAGAAAGTTTTTTGGCAATGTGTCGTGTTTGCAGGACTGTGAAGTCTCTAATTGACGCGAAATGCAAGAATTTTTAATAAAAAGTTTGTTTCATCACATCTTTTGTGTCAAGAGAATTAATTTTTTTTGTCTTGCCTGTGGGTTTTTGCCAATGGTTATTTTGAGGGGTGATGTTCCATTTGGATTTACAGCGGGACCGGAAAGCTCTTATTCTTATAAGCTAAACACTATTTATTCTCTTGGTTTAGGGAGGTCTACTTGACATCCATTTTTGTACTGTTCTCCCTTTTCTAGAATAAATTCTCTTTTCTATCCAAAAAGAAAAAATGAAGGGTCTTTTGAATTTTGATGTTAATAGTCATTAGTAATATAATGTTTTAGACCAAAAGCATGTAGGAAGAGTAAGGGAATTTCAAATTTTTATAGGAGGGAAGTTTATATTTTCCAGACTCTTCGATCATTCCCTTTTTGGATATTGTTATTAGCGATCCTCATATTTTACAGCAGTGCTACATATCTCATACTTGCCTTCTAATAATTAAAAAGTGATTCTGTTTGATACTTTGTGGACGACATGGTAATTAGATTCTTTTCTTGTTTATCCCAGTTCCCCTGATAATCTTATGGGTTGAGTTGCTATATAAGTAGTAACGGTAGTTACATATCAGGACACTTGAATTCTATTTGCATTACTTATTTTGGCATGGTTATTTTCTTTTTCTTCTTTTGGGGTGGGGATGGGGTTTATATAAGAAGATATTAAGCATTGTGTTATAGTATTCTATTCTACTGATCTATTGGCATTTTTTGCAGGATAAATTGACATATTTTCGTATAAAGGAGCTTAAAGATGTCCTCACCCAGTTAGGTCTTTCAAAGCAGGGAAAGAAGCAGGTGACATAGAAAATGATTACTGATTAGGTTTTTATAATAAGTGATTAAAAAATATGAGTTTGGAACTCTTAAAATGGATGGATCTAGTCCACTTATGTCATGAATGTTCATGACTGTAACAACTTTTCTGTCAAGGGTATGAATTAGGATGGTTTTGGGGGATCATTTATATGGGCTTAAATTCTGATAAGATAGCCAGGTTGGGCCCATGCATTACTTTATTCATTCATCTTTAATTTCATATACCATCTTCCTTTGAGATTTAGGATGATGTAATGATGTCAATACCTCCTCAATTGTAGGATCTTGTTGATCGGATATTAGCCATTCTCTCTGATGAACAAGGTAAGTGGGTGTGTGTGTGTTGGTGGCTTGGTGATAGGGACTAGGGTATTAAGTACTACATCGAGTATTTCATACTACTTGATGTGGGACTTAGGCACCCTTTAATACCTTGGGCCCTATCACTTGGTTTTACAAGACTCAACTTTTGGCTGTATGCCAGCTTGTATTTCTATATATATTTTTTGTTACTTTGCTTATCGGGTTGGAAGAAAAATCCTATATATTGGAAGTTTTGCTTTTATTTGCATACGGGAAGTAGGGCTGTCCAATAGTCAGTTTGGGTGTTTTTTAACACTAAACCAAACCAAACTGCTGAGTTCAGTTTTAAGGAAAGACAGATTGTTTGGTTTGGTTTTATGTGTAAAAGCCAAGCCAAACCAAACTACAATGTGGTCGGTTTAGGAGGTTTGGTTTGGGTTTATATTTGGGCTTTTGGCTTTTGGTTCAATTTATCCTCGTTCCCCCCCCCCCCAACTTTTCACAATTTTTGTCTAGAGAAATTACAACAACATAGCCTTATCCCACTAAGTGGGGTCGGCTATGTCTAGAGAAACTAAGAAAATCAATTTTTGGCCCAATTGCTTTAGTTCCTATCAGTATTTTGTCTATGTGTAAGAACTAAGAAGCATTTATTAAAAAGCACTTTTAAGTTTTTAATAAAGAAAGGCCTCATCCGATCAAGCACTATTTAATCTGGAAGTTCGAACTTCAATATAATACAATATTCTTGCCCATGCCAAGTTAGTGGTAATAAAGGCAACCAAATATGATTTGTTCTTCTTAAATTGTGCAGAGGTACTCAATCAACCAATAATACACCTGTACGTTCAAATAACTCTTAACAAACTGAATTTTAAAGTCAATCCACTAGAAGGGAAATAAAACAAACATTAGTTGTCACTTATGAGCCCAATCTTCCAAATGCAATTTTTAAATAGTTTATGGGCATTTAGTCCTTGCATTACTTTATTTTTTAAGTTGTGTTATGTAGTATTTAATTATATATATATATATATAAATGTATAAAATATCTGCAGTTTGGTTTGGTTAACCGAAAACTGGACCACACTACCCATAAACTAAACATTTCAAACCACTCGGTTTTAATTGGTTTTTGTTCAGTACGGTTTGGTTTGGTTAACAGACATCGGTTTTAAACAGTTTTGAATACCCCTAACAGAAAGGTCCAAGAAATAGAATGGAATTATCATTGAAGTTCTTATGATTATATGTGAGGCAAATGTTATAATTTGTCTCAATATGCTGTATTGCTACTAGCAATTGCAGTATTTGCAGTAATCTTCCTTCAATCAAGTTTAGACAGAAATTTTAGAAAATGCAGAGGCACTATTAGGTTGAACCATTAGCAAGTTCTCCTTGATGATGAATGATTTAGAACTGTTTCTTTTGAAGCTGAATCTTTTGGACCTGGGATGGTGTTTATGCTCCACACTGTCGTTCTTTTTGCCCTGAGCTTTGCTTCTACTTATTAACTGGTTTAGCTTATTCTTCCTGCAATGGAAGAGTTGGAAACTTTTTTGTGAGCATCATTTTGTTGAATCAAAAACATATGGGATTTTTCAATTACTTTGTGTCTAACTTATTTTGGTCATTTTGAATGTGAAGATGGTTTTCCTGGGTTCCTCCCTTCTTGGAATCTAAGCAATTTAGTTTTCTTCTTTGTCCTCACTTCTCAGTTTCCAAAATGTGGGCTAAGAAGAATGCTGTTGGGAAAGAACAAGTGGCCAAATTAGTGGATGACACATATAGGTCAGTGTTAAAGACAATATAGTTGATGATATTTTTCTATTTTGGGTTTTATTGTGTTTCAGAAACATGTAAAGACCTGAGATTCTTAATCCGGTGTACTTATATATGATATGATGGTTTGCTGTATATCTAGTTTAGGTTGAGTAGACAGCTAGATGTATGCAGTAATCTCTTGCCTTTTTTGTTTCTTTGTTGACATTGTGTATTTTTTGATTGGTCAGAAAGATGCAGATATCTGGGGCCACAGAGCTGGCATCAAAGGTACAGGTTATGTCAGATAGCAGTAATGTGAATATTAAAGGTGAAATGGACGATTCCTCGCAGTCAATTACAAAGATTCGTTGTCTCTGTGGAAGTTCATTGGAAACAGATACACTAATCAGGGTATAATATTCAATATGTCTCTCCTTTGCTTTTCTTTTTTACTACAATCATTTTAATTGTATGCATTTACATTTGATGGTCCCCTTTTTTTTTTTTTTTGACGCCATAGTTTTCTTAGAGGTCCTCAACATGTTGCTTATATTTGATAATTATGGCATTTTTGTTGTTGAGCTTATTGCAGTGTGAGGATAGAAGGTGTCATGTATGGCAACACAGAGGTTGTGTTATAATTCCTGAGAAACCTACAGAAGGGATCCCGCCAGTTCCTGATAAATTTTATTGTGAGATCTGTCGACTCAGTCGTGCTGACCCGTATGTCATGTTCCTTGATAATTTTAACTAATATATGGTGTGGGCAGTTGTGGATTATTTGGAAGTTCTTCAGTGATCAATATCAGTGCTCAATATTTCTATGCTTTTTCAAGGGCCTCTTTGTCTTTATGTACATGTGTCTTCAAGTTCTTGTATTGGTTGGGATGATTTTTATGTGATTTTCAATTTGTCATCTATGACATCCTGTGTCGGAGCTACATACTAGGCTTTGTAGTTGTGAGGTCATGTTGCAATGTTATGATTTTATTATCTATGCAATTATTTCTATATGTAGCTTCTTAATAGTTCTAGTGTTACTCATTTCGTATATTATCATTACCTTATGAAAACATTCTTATATCTTTATGGAAAGAAGTTGGGTAAAGCAGCAATGGTATGGCTCTGATGGGCAGATGTGGAACTCCTTACTTCAAATACTGGATTTTCAAGGGGTTCATGTGCTAAAATAATATTACCAGTTGAAGTGATTTATTTATTATATCTTGTGGAAATTTACTGATATTGTTGTATAATTGATATCTTATTTAGGGTGCTTGATATGGGGTCTTAAATGTTGCTTTCAGCATGCCTTTGTGTTAAACTAATTAGTTTAGATAGAAATGTGACTCATTATGCAAAAAATAACTTGTTGATATATGGTGTTATTGCCATGTAAAATATTATTTATTGAGGTAAGTCTGAATTAATCTATAGAACAGACGAATGATCAATTTAAGGAGGGTTCATAGTCAGTTGCATCTAAAAGTCAATGATGCTTGTAGAGTGGCTAAAAAAAAAATAATAATAAAAGATGAAGAACAGACAAATGTTTAAGCTTGCTAAGTTGATGATGTTTCAATGTGGTATGATTGCTCGGAAGTGTAGGTTCTATTCTACTCAGGTTATCAAGTTGTCTCAAGAAGGTGCCTTTTATTTTATTTTTTTTAGGTTTTCCAACTATTTGATTATATCATTCTCTAATTTTCTAAGTTTGCTCTATGTTCCTAAAATGGCTCTCACCTCATTTTATCTGACATATAATATATTTTTTGTTGTTGTAATTGACATAGATGTTTGATCCCTTCATTAGGTAGCATTTTCTTTTTCTTAGTTGCCTGTCTTATTTGTATTATCTGATGTTCTGTTGCAGGTTTTGGGAACCAGTGGCACACCCTCTGTTTCCTGTGAAGTTGATCACAGGCAGTGTTCCAACTGATGGGTTAGTATGTAGTTAATGTGGATATGTTTATGTTCATTGTTTTTGGCTAAGGTGTTGTATTTTTTTTTTTTTTGGGAATTTATAAATGGACTACCATTGCCTATCATGCATTTAGGATACTAGAATGTCTTTCATTTGAATGCCTCACTTCTTTTTCTGAAGGTCACCCGCATTCATTTTTTTTTTTTCTCTGTTTGGGGGGGGGGGGGGGGAGGTTTGTCATAATGAGTACAATTTCCGGTAGATGTCTTACAAACTGGATTTGTGGTATTTGTTGTTGCCATCCATTATGCTAATGCTATTTATTATTAAGTATATTGCATGATTAAGATTGTTCTGGTGTTGAGTGAGTTTGTCTGAGGTCAACTACTCTACTGTCAAGCTTTCTCCTTTTCTTTTTTTTTTTTTTTTTTCTTGCAGCTGGAGATAAAGTATAAATTCAATCTTTATTCTGATATTAACATGCAAACATCTATCTTTTTCTCTGATTAAAATATAGTTTTCGTCGTGGCTTTTAACTTATGGACTTAACTATTTCCTGTTTGAGCTGCTCAGCACCAACCCAGTGCAGAGTGTGGAGAGATCATTTCAACTTACAAGAGCAGAGAAGGATCTGGTGTCAAAATCAGAATTTGATGTTCAGGTTAATTTGGCTCTGCAGTGCCAGTAGATTAATTTGTAATTGGAATCTTCTATCACGAGTTTGTTGATTTAAGCAAAATGACATCATTTGCAGGCTTGGTGTATGCTTCTGAATGACAAAGTTTCATTCAGGATGCAGTGGCCACAATATACAGATCTACAGGTCAATGGTATGTAATATTAAATAAGAGCCCTTCTTCTGCCTTTGGTTTCAAAATGTTATATGTATGGTTGGTGTATGCTTCTAAGCTTGATGTTTCATGTTATATTTCTGTTCATTATTTTTTGCACAGAATCCTTTCTTGTGACTATTTGAATTTCTGTTTGCATGTAGGTGTGGCTGTTCGTGCAATTAACAGACCTGGCTCACAATTACTTGGAGTTAATGGTCGTGATGATGGTCCAGTTGTGAGTTTATTTCATCTATGGTTGGAATTATTAAAGGCTTTCTGTGGGCTCAATTTATGTTCGTTCCTTTAGAAACTAAGTACAATTGTTTTAGCAAAATTTATTATGTTCTGATATTAGGTTTTATTCAATTTCTTATTTTATTTCTTCCTTGTCAGATCACGCCATATACAAAAGACGGAATTAATAACATTTCCTTAACAGGAATTGATGCTCGCATTTTCTGTTTAGGGGTTCGTATTGTCAAAAGGCGCACCTTGCAACAGGTAGCTTGCATTCTAGACTTGCTTAATTTCTAAATGTGAAATGATTCTTGGTTCCTTAGCCATTCCTTGTGGTTTAGGAATTAATAGAAGTTTGATGTCGATAAACTCCCTGTATAATCTTAGTCCTATGTTTCCCAAGGTTGGTCCCTTTTGGTTGATTTGATAGAAAAATGGAATTTGATAATTTTGATGTTTTCTTGGTTACACATCTATTTGAATTTTGAATAATATAGTTCATTGAGGCAAATCTTGAGGGTCATTCTTTTCCCAGCTGATTGCTTTGGCTAGATGATGCATTCCCTGATCTCTGGGCATTTGGCACATATGAATAAGCAAATATATCTGCCTTGTTATCGTATCTCGAAAAAGGATTGTCCAATTAGCCTTTGACATGTGTTCATATGTTTTTTTGGTTGCATGCTATATTGTTATTGGGTATATGCTTTTAATCAAATACATAACGAAATTAGGAAAGATTGGATGTATTAAGCTGCTACCTGGTAATTTTAAATGTTCTGTCTGCCCCAGTTTTAGTTTCCAGTGTGCACTAGGTACTAGCCCATGATGCACAAATACGAGATGTATATGGGAATGTTTTATTTTATTTTATTTTTTAAAAATAAATAATTAGACACTTCTAGGGTAGGTTACTAAAATTTATAAGAAAAATATTGGAATTTATATTTCTTTTCAATACCCAAGATGTCACATATTCCTCAATTAATAATATTTAAGAAAGAATGCATAACATAACAATATTTAACATTATATGTATAAGTCTCAGATGTACCAAAACGAATAATGCACAAATTAATTATATTTGAGATATTACAATATCTAAATAATATTTTATAAATAACCTTCAACATATGTATATACCATTTGATCACTCACCACTTCCCAGCCAAAGGTCAGGTGGCAATGGGTGGCATTGGTGGCAATCTCACATCAAGTCATCTCTACTTGGTTTCAGCCTTCTGCAATCAGAAAGAAGTAATAAACAGAGGGGGTCAAGACTTAGAGCAGCACAAACTTCAAAGAGCATAAGCTGCTGACTAGGGCAACTCGAAAAATACGCAAAAGCAGGAAAAACATGGAATCAATGTCAGAACTGAAATCAAAGATGGAAATGTCAGAACTGAAATCAAAGATGGAAATGGAAATTGAAGTTTTAAATCAAAATAAATATTAAAATGAAAGATGAAGATAAAGATTTGAATTACCTCGCTAACATTTTGACCTAAATCTCAAATACCCAAATGGTGAGTTTTCAATTCAAGGTATTGTAGCTGTGTCAAGCTGCGCAAGGGCTATAGATACCTGTATTCCAGCTGTATCCTTGTATCTCCTGAATTTTATTTTTTGGGTAAAGAAAGTTTGATACACTGAGAATACATATCCTGGTGTATTAGGTGTATTTACACATCCTTCTCGATACTTAAGGTGTTTGCACAAGAGGTGCTTCCTAGGTACTCATGCATGTGTTATTGTGAGGTCATGTTGCCTATTTTAATCCTACTGGGTGGGAGCATGTCAAACTTGACTGTCTAGTTTAAATTTTAATTTGCAATGAGTGTGATACGTAATGTACAGCTGCTTTGTGTATGATTTTTTAATTCTTAAAAGGTGGGGTGTCTAATGATATCTATATTTTTGTAAATAATTTATGTTACTGCAATGTTTTGATTATTTGTTTAGTTTTTATAGTTGTTGCATCTAGCATGAAGATTTCTATGTAATATATACTACTGCTTTACATTTGTCATTGCTACAAATATGTTAATATATATTTTTCTTATCTAGATCCTAAACATAATACCAAAGGAATCTGATGGCGAGCATTTTGAAGATGCTCTTGCACGGGTCTGTCGATGTGTTGGAGGTGGAAACGGAGCCGATAATGCTGATAGCGACAGTGATTTAGAAGTTGTTTCAGATACTTTTAGCATCACCCTCCGATGTCCAGTAAGGCTATCATGAATGATCATTGTAGTGATGCATTCTGTGTTACTTATGCCAATCACTTCAGAAATTTTTGTTCATGTTTTTACACTTGTGAAATCTATAGATGAGTGGTTCAAGGATGAAGGTTGCGGGAAGATTCAAACCTTGTCTTCACATGGGGTGTTTTGATCTTGAAGTTATTGTGGAAATGAATCAACGTTCGAGGAAGGTAAGCCTCCAACAAATGGTGCATGAACTGTCTGATCTCTCCGCGATGATCTTTTGGCTGATGAAACATACAATTGTTTATGCAGTGGCAATGTCCTATTTGTCTCAAAAATTATACGTTGGAGGATATAATCATTGATCCTTATTTCAACCGAATCACATCTATGGTATCATTTTGATCTCTGTCTCTCTCTTCAGAAAGCTTGCATCTGGTGGATTAACAGTTATTATTTAAATTGCTTTGCTGGTACACTACAGATGATAAATTTTGGCGAAGATTTTACTGAGGTTGAGGTGAAGCCTGATGGTTCCTGGCGTGTCAAGTCTAAGAGTGAACTTGAACGCCGAGATTTGGGGAGTCTTGCACAATGGCACTTCCCTGACGGATCCCTATGTGCTTATACTGATGAAGAAGTTGAAAGAGTGGATACATTGAAGCAGATCAAACAGGAAGGTGTTTCAGACAGTCCTAATGGTTTAAAAATTGGCATCAAGAAGAATCATAATGGAGTTTGGGTTGTCAGCAAACCTGAGGACACAAGCACCTCTTCTGGTAATAGATTGAACGAGAACTTTGGAAATCATGAACAGGTGGTTGGGTTGGATATCATGAGCAGCAGTGCCACTGGAAGTGGCCGCGATGGTGATGATCCTAGTGTAAATCAGGGAGGTGGTGGGCATGTTGATTTCTCTAACAATGGGATGGAAATGGATTCTTTCTGTCTCAATAATGTTGATTCAGCATATGGATTTGCTGAGAATCACACTTCTGCTCCAGTTGGAGATGCTGAGGTTATTGTTTTAAGTGATTCTGAGGAAGATAATAACGTGTTGGCATCTTCTGTAACTGCTTACAAGAATAATCAAACTGATGGTGGGGGAATTAGTTACTCTGTGCCACCTCCTGGAATTGCTGATTCATATGCAGAAGATCCCACCCTTGGTGGCTTGGGACTTTTTAATCCTAATGAAGATGAGTTTGGGATGCATTCCATGTGGTCTTTGCCTTCAGGAACTCAATCAGGTGCAGGATTTCAGTTATTCACTTCTGATGCAGACGTGTCAGATGCATTGGTCCATCTGCAGCAGGGTCCTATTAATTGCTCCGCGTCACTGAATGGTTATGCATTGGCACCAGATACTGCTTTGGGATCTAGTACTTTCATACCAGATGCTTCTGGCGGTAGGTCTGATGCTGATTTAAATGGTGGTTTAGTTGACAATCCACTGGCATTTGCTGGAGATGATCCTTCCCTTCAAATATTTCTCCCCACAAGACCCGCAGAATCATCAGCACAGCATGAATTGAGAGACCAGGTGGATGTTTCCAATGGTGTTTGCACTGAGGATTGGATTTCTCTTAGCCTTGGAGGTGGTGCCAGTGGGGCTAATGGCAATGCTACCACTGCAGATGGTCTGAATTCTAGACAGCAAATTCCATCGAGAGAAGCTGCCACAGATGCTATGACTAATACTGGTTTGTTACTTTCTGAACCTAAACCATGTGTTTTTCATTTTGGCAGAGGGTTTATCTTGTTAGAGATTTGATTGAAAACTAATCTTTTTCACTATGTGGGAGCTGTTTTGAATACATTGAGATTGTGGCAATAATTTTATATGCTGTAGGAAACTTCTTCAACTTACACCCTTAATGCAGTATGGAATATTTTTCTTTAAATTTTCTTGACTGTTCATGTCTCCTTACGCAGCTTCTTTGCTTCTTGGTATGAATGATGCAAGATCTGACAAGGCAAGTAGGCAAAGATCAGACAGCCCTTTCTCATTTCCTCGGCAAAAGCGTTCAGTAAGGCCCCGCCTGTATCTCTCTATTGATTCAGATTCGGAATAGAGGTGTCAGACCTTATGAGCCAAGAACTGAGTTGCTCTTCTTAAGGCCGCATTTTGTTAGTAAGTTGACAAGCATTTGTGGTCTCTATGAAATGGAAGTTGATGTCGACTTGGTCATTTCTGGTGGAAAAGAGCCATAGAATTTGCTCCTGCCAAAATTCTTGCACCTGTAGGGTATATTATTTTCCTATTGGTAAAGATGGTGGCTGTAAAGATTTTGGATTCTTTATACTTGATATTTAAGGTTCCCCTGACACATGTTGACGGGCCAGGTGCAAGCTGTTATTCCCCTCAATTCCCTGAGAACCCAGTGCTATAGTGCCGGTACATTGTACAGAAGATGGTCATTCAAATCCGTTGGTTTGAACTTGTTTATGTGGTGGGGAGTTACCCTTGGGAATATAATATATATGCATTTTTGTCTCTGCTGAGAGCCAATAACTTGTAAATGTTAAAGCCATCAGATTCAATAGTAAAATTAAAAATATTGTTTCTCATTCAAACGGGTACTTCTCCCAGGAAATTGCACTTGCTTTCAGCTTCGTGGTCTATAATTCACCCAGGTAGATGCCTTCTTATGGACTATATTTTCTGATTATCTCTCATCGGTCTGCATCTTTTATTTTGTCCCATGTGTAATCTTTTGTGCATTCTAGTGTATTATGTACAGCGGTGTTCAAGTAGTGGCTGAGCCAGTTTTTGACAAGGATACAATTTTGTAAATTGTATAAGTTAGTTCACTGATGTCTGCTTCTATTCTTCTCTGAGGTAGTGTTAGCATTAAATTCAAAAAAAGAAAAATGCTTGTGTAGATTCTTAATTGTCCATCAGATGAATGCTTGTATAAAGTGCTTTGTAATTTTTGACACGATACTTGTTCTACTTGGATGAGTATCATTCAATTTCAGGTCATTACTGTGCACCTCGAGAAATTTCAGTTTTGATTCAATGTTTCTGAGGTGAAGCGGTTGGCTATATAAGATGAAAAGATAAATTATGCGAGTGGAGATGGCAGGTGTTGTGCCTTCTTTTCCAGATGATGGTGGCTGCGAAAACTGGTTATGGACATAAAATTCCTCGCATTTGGAAGATGTAAACAGGAATACTTGACAAAGATTAATGTACGTTTTATTTTATGTTAGCCTAATTAAGATGAGGCTAAATTAGTCTCTCGGCGTTGTAGTCTACACTGGTTTGCATGTGTTGCTCACTTGCACTTGACCCTTGAGTCGTTCGGTTAATCCTAGGGGACCTTCGCATCTTTGATCAACGAACATGATGTGCCGTAGATGATCACTTCATTTTTTTTTTTTTTCAGATAAATGAATATGATTCCATTAATTGGGACAAAGTTAGAATTATATAACATAAATTAGGTCAAAAAATATTAAATATATAACAAGTTTGAATTTATGGGAGAACGATATATGATTTTAGATAATATCTTAAAAATAAAAATCAGATATATTCAGTAGAACTATGACACTAAAGAGAAGTAATATACTACTGATTCTAAAATTAATGGATTAAAAAATGGCAACACACTTTTAATTCTAGTTTAAAGTTAGTTTTTTAACAATCCAAAGAAAAAGATATGTTAATAGATATGCCCTACAAGTTGAATTTTTTTTTTTATAAGATTTACGCTGGATTTCGCACAAAGTCCCTTGAATTGAATGGCTTTGACGCTTCCCCTCGATCCAATGGCCTGTGTTTGCTTGCACACAGTAACCTCTTAAGCATCACCAAAAACCCGAGATGGATCTTGGAGGGCCTTGACGCATAGCAAAAGGCCAGAAGACGACTGCTCAAACCACTATTTAGATGATATGGGTTTTGGCTTTGACGGTCGGAGAAACAAAAAAACCTTCAAAAAACTCTTCTATTGATGGAGAGAAAGAAAGCTTCCATAAAGAAAGAAGTAAAACTCCCATGAAAGGGAGGGGAAAAGAAGATAAAGCAACGAAGAAAAAAGAGGGCATGAGGAGGGGTGAGGGTTCCATGAGAGGCAATCCCCACCCAGCGCGGCCATTGGAGGGGAAAACGTAGCACAGCAAGAAGGAGGGTGAGACGTTGCATCCTGATGATCACTTCGTTGATGAATCAAAGAGAGGCATTACTCGATGTTAGGGGAGGAAAAAGGCCAGGCCTACCACATGATCCTAATACAGTTGAAAGTTTCACTAACGTATTGTTTTGGTTGGAAATGAAAAAGAAGGGAGAGATTTTTTTTTAATTTGTCCTTTGTTTCAATCAGTTGGAGAGAATGGGAAGGAAAATGTAAGTGAAAAATTTTTCTCATCTCTTGTTTTCTTTCCCTCCAAAAGTGGTGTGATTTAGAGAGAAAAAAAATTATAACAATATAAAGGACATAAATGCCATCAATAATTTTTTTTAATATCAATATTGTCTTCTAACTTATTTTACTTTTTAAATAATATATTATTAACATATTTTGTCTATATAAAAGTTTTATTATTATTATTATTATTATACGTAAATAATATATCATATGTATAACTAAATAATAAAGGATAATCAAAAAAAATAATCATAATAATAATGAACTGAGTAAATTAATAAGGACCAAAATATCATTTTGGTCCCCCACAGATGTCTTTTTTCTTAAGTTAGTCACTTACAAATTTTTATTATCAATTTGGTCCCTTAGATATTGATATATTATCAATTTAGTCTCTCATAGATTTTCATTCTCAATATGTTGATATGTCATTAATTTAGTCCCTCACATAATTTTATGTTCAATTTGGTCCCTCATAGATTTATATGTTATCAATTTAGTCCTTTCATCAAAAGTTGTTACCATCAAACAAAAAAATAACTAAATTGATAATATATAAATTTGTTAGGGATAAAACTGAGAATGAAAATAAGTGAGAGACTAAATTGATAACATATTAATCAATGAGGGACCAAATTGAGAATATAAATTTTTTTGAGGGACTTAATTGATAACATATCAATATGTAAGGGACCAAATTGAGAATAAAAATTTATGAAGGACCATAATAGAAAAAAGGACATATGTGAGCCACCAAAATAAGATTTTAATCAGTTAGTTAAATTTTACTTAATTATTTTTTTTCTGACAATAAAATAATTTAGCTTTTTTTCTTATTACGGTAAGAATAAAATTAAAATTTTATAAGATTTTTAAAATACATTATATATTTGAGATGCTTTTTAGACGAATTAAATTGAAACTACTAAAATAATATATTATTTCATTATAACAAATGAGCTAACTTATTTGAATATAAATGATAACAAATTTATTATGTTCTATTGGTCATACAATAAAGGGTTATAATAGTCATTTTATTTTATTTTTCCTCTCCTCTCTTTGCAAACTAAAAAAAAGAAAGTTTATTTTCTCCCCTCTCTCCTCTCTTCAAACTAAACCAAACAAACAAATTTATTTCCCCTTCCTTCCTTTTCCCTCTATTAAAATCCCTTCATTCCTCTTCCTTCCCTTCCGTTGAACCAAACAGCCCTTAAATGGTGGGAATCTAATTGTAAACCTTTCTAAATTTTATGGACTGAATTTTAGTAAGCTGAAAACTAGGGCAACCAAATCTTTGTTTATGCTATGCCGAATTAATATACCAACCAAAGTCGATTCTAGTAGAAGGCGCATAGGGTTTATACCTGTCGGAAACCAAGTATTTTTATTTTACATAAATGTGATTACCATTGTTTAGTCCCACTAGCATTTAACACTAGTACCTTGAACAATACCAAATGGAAGTTTAATGGCCACTAATCCTTTGGGTGACCCACTGGAGTAATTCACTTTAGGTATTTAATTTGCGTGAATATCACATGATGGGATGCAAGTATATTTCATTTCAATATCTGTCTTATTCTTTTTGTTAATATTGTCATGACAGGCTGATGTTTTGTGAGTTTCCCTGTTTAACCTTTCATTTGGACATGTTTAAATATGCAAAATGTGGCTTATTTATCAGGCATGGTTTGGCCCTTTTTTCTTTTTTAAAAAATAATTTATTTACAAAGCCTCGCGTCATTTTATATGATATGACATATTATATATTATGAGTTTAAATCCAAAAATTTAACAATTTAACAATTTTTTAATGAAGTTGGCAATTAAATTTATTTAAATGCTTTCATAAAGAAATATTTTATCCACTTGTTTAAATAATAAATAGACCTGAATAATTTTTACTAAATGATAGGTTATTGATTCTTTTGGCTTCACATAATAAATCACTTCAATTCCCATAAAAAAATCATTACATTCACTAAATATGTTTTTATAAATATATATAACCGAAGATTATAATACTATTATATAAAAACAATTAAAATCATCAAAGTAAATAGGTTTAAATATACTTAAGGTGCCTATAGTTTTATTGAAAAATGATTTTTGTCCCTATAATTTGAAAACAATGAATTTAGTCCTGGTAATTTTTAAAACCATGAAATAGGTATTTGGGGTTAGTTTTTAGTTAGTTAATCGTCAGTCAATGTTGAGTAGGATGTTGATATCAGTATTAAAATCTATGTTAGCCCTGACTGTGTAGCATTTATGCTGACTTGGACTAGCCATGTGAATTCTCTTAAAAAAAGTTTCTGTTTATTTATTTAGATTATTGGTCAAATTTTTCTTTTGTCTAACTTTTGATATATACCCGTCTTTTACTTTGTCTAGGTCTCTAGTTTAATAATATATCTTTTTTGTCAAAATATCCCCTACAAACTTGTAAGTTTGTTCACTTTAGTCCTTATTCTTGACTTTCATGCTCTTTTCTCACAGTTTGGTCCTCCAATTCATATCACGACTAAAAATAAAATTATGGACTAATTTGTACGATCAAACCATGAGAAAAAAAAAGAAAGTGAAGAATAGAAACTAAAGTGAACAAACTTAAAAGTTTGTAGGAGATGATTTTGACAAAGAAAAAAATATATTCTTAAATTAGGGACCTAAACGAAGTAGAAGATGAGTTTATATCAAAAATTGGATAAAAGGAAAATTTTGACTAAGGACCTAAGTGAATAAAAGGTAAGCTTTGAAACTTGAATTTTAATTTATTTTTTGTATTGTTTTTGGGTGGAAATGATAGATTAAATCATATCATGACTAAAAATGAATTTATATAATGATTTGGATGACTAAACCGTGAGAAAAAAATATGAAAGTGAAGAACATGGACTAAAGTGAACAAACTAAATAGTTTGTAGGGGATGATTTTGACAAAAAAATATTTTCTTAAACTAGGGACCTAGACGAAGTAAAAAACGAGTTTATATAAAAAATTAGATAAAAAGAAAATTTTAACTAAGGACCTAAGTGAATAAACGAAAACTTTTTTTAGAGAGTCCACGTGACTAGTCCACATCGGCATAAGTGATAGACAGTCAGTATTGATATAGATTTTAATATTTATATCAGCATCCTAATTAGTGTTGACTAACCAAAAATTAAATCCCAGAGACTTATTTTATAATTTTAAAAAGACTAAATTAATTGTTTTCAAACTATAAAAACTAAATTATTTTTTATCAAAACTATAGGATCTCAAATGTATTTAAATTAAGTAAATATTTAGGGTCAACCTCTTCCAATCCTAAATCCTACTGAGGTCAGTGTATTAATATCCTACTTTTAAAAGAACTTTGGGATCCTATTTTATCTAGAGCCAAGCTAGACCAGCCCAGCATGAAATTAGCCCTAACCATGATAAATTTGTCCGTCTCAATTTAAATGGCATAAACCAAGGGTCTCGAATGAAGAAAAAGGGCCAAAAAGGGGGGGGGGGGGGCGGGGGAAAAAAAAGAGACCCAGTGTTTTGCAAGTTCAGAGCAATTTACACCCGAGCGCACCGAAACTCAACCCGGACCTGTTACAGTAAAAAACCGGATTGGATAATCGGCGACAGGTCCGGACATTGTAAGTGGAGATTGGTTGTGGGTGGGTCTCGGTCAAAAAGAAACGCAAGCCAGCGAAAACAGACGAACGTGCGGAGAGTCGGCGTAAGCTTCCAAAACCCTAATCATCACCGTCTATTTCGATTCTCCTTGACGCACCGAGGTTTCGATTTGTTTCTATGGTTGGTCTTTCTCGAAATTTGAACTCATATTGTCCTTCTCCTTAGCTGATTGTAACGATCAATTATTGGTTTGAAGTTCAAATTTTAGTTTTCTAATTCGATTGATTGTCCTTCTTTTACTTGATTTTTCTGTTTTTATGGGTTACTGCTGGGGCAGCCTGCTCTAGTTTCGGTGGCTTTGCTTGCCGATTATCCGTTGTTCTTGCTGAAGATTCTGTACTAGATAATTGGGCTCTACGAAATGGATTTAGTCAATAGTTGCAAGGTATTTATATGGTTGTTTCTTCCTTTTTGTTTCATGTGTTCATAGTTGTGTTGGGTTATGAAATTTTACTGCGAGGTTTATTACTTCTGCACCAATTCTCTAGTTAGCGATTTCCGCATTATTCTGGTTACCATGATCATACTATGGCTTGAGATGCAATATGAATAGCTTATATATATCAGGATGCTTGGATGTTAATTGCATTGTTTCTTGTACCATGTTTGTTCTCTTCTCTTTTTTTTTTTTTGATTTGGGGTTGGGGGTTATATAATAGGATATTAAGCATTGGGCTATAATATTCTAATCTTTTGATTTTATAACTTTTTTTTTTGTAGGAAAAATTAACATATTTTCGCATAAAAGAGCTCAAAGATGTGCTCACCCAGTTAGGTCTTTCAAAGCAGGGAAAAAAGCAGGTGAGATAGAAAATTACTATCGACTAGGTTTTCACTATCAAACCCAAAAGCACCTCGTGTAACAAAGTTCATTGCCTGGTTAATGGCTCTTGGTGACAATATATACTAACTTTGTCTTGTTAACAAGTAATTGAGAACTTGAGTTTACAACTCTTAAAACAGATGGATTTAGTCAACCTCTTTCATGAATTTTCGTAATTGTTATAACATTTTGCTGTCGAGGGTATAAATTAGTGCAGTTTTTGAGGAGTCCATGTATGTTTTATTTCATATTCCATCTTTCTTAGATGCATAGGATGATGTAATGATGTCAATGCTTCACCTATTGCAGGATCTTGTTGACCGGATATTAGCCATTCTCTCTGATGAACAAGGTAAGTCTGTGTGTGGGTGAGTGTGCCTGTTGGTGGTATGGTGCTGCAAGGCTCAACGTTGGCTGTTTGCTCTCTTGTATTTCTGTTTTCTTTTTTGGGGTACTTTTGCTTATCAGGTTGGAAGAAAAATCCTATACATGGGAAGTTGAGATTATATCTGCATACTGAATGTTCCAGAGAATAGAAAGGATCTAAATTATTATATGTCAGGCAAATGTTATAATTTATTTCAATATGCTGTATTGTTATTAGCAAATTGTAATATGTGCAGTCATCTTCCTTCAATCAAGTTTAGATTGAAGATGTTAGGAAATGCAGAGACTTAATGGTTTGAACCATTAGTAAATTCTCCTTGTTGATGGATCGATTTGAGCTGTTTATTCTTAAGCTGAATCTTCAGAATCTGGGCAGTTGTTTCTGCTCTCGACTGTCGTTCTTTTCTCCCTGCTTTTTGCTTTTACTTACTAATTGGTTTGGCCTATTCTTGTGAATGTGGAATTGTTGGAATTGTAAAGTGTTTGAAACCTTTATCTGAGCATATTGATTTTGATAAATCTTGAATGTGTTGGTTTTCCTGGGTCCCTCCCTTCTCGAAATCTAACCAATTTTATTTTCTTCTTTGTCCTTACTCAGTTTCCAAAATGTGGGCTAAGAAGAATGCTGTTGGAAAAGAACAGGTGGCAAAATTAGTTGATGACACATATAGGTCAGTGCTAAAGACAATATTGATGATGATATTGTTTTTCTTCTGGATTTTATTGTGTTTCAGAAATATGTATCGACTTGAAATTCTTACTCCAGTAAACTTAAATGATATGATGCTCTGATTTTAGATCTAGTTAAGGTTGAGTAGACAGCTACATGTATGCAGTAATCAAAAAATACCTATGTTTTTTGTTGACATTGTGTATTTTTTGATTGGTTAGAAAGATGCAGATATCTGGGGCCACAGAGCTGGCATCAAAGGGACAGGGCATGTCAGATAGCAGTAATGTGAAAGTTAAGGGTGAAATTGATGATCCCTCACAGTCAATTCCAAAGATTCGCTGTCTCTGTGGAAGTTTGTTGGAAACAGATACGTTAATCAAGGTGTAATTTTCAATATGTCTCTGCTTCCCCTTTTTTTTTTGGGGTTTTATAATATGGCATCCTTTTCTATTCTATGCATTTCTTCATTCACACATGACTTAATTGATAATTGACAGAAGTTTACATTTGATGTCCCCCTTTTACTTTGATGACCCAATTTTCTTTATGGCTTTCAACATTGTTGTATATGGTTGATAATTAAGACTTCTCTAATTGCAGTGTGAGGATAGAAGATGTCAAGTGTGGCAACACAAAAGTTGTGTTATAATTCCTGAGAAACCAATGGAAAGCATCCCACCAGTTCCTGATAATTTTTATTGTGAACTCTGTCGACTCAGTCGTGCTGACCCGTATGTCATGTTTCTTTATATTTTTAGCTGCGTATTTGGTGTGGGCAGTTGTTGATTCTTTGGAAGTTTTCTTCTTACTTCAGCGCCCAATATTTCTATTCTCTTGCAAATGCATATTTGTCTTTATGTGCTTGTGTCTTCTAGTTCTTGTATTGGTTGACATGATTTGTATGTGATTTTCAAGTTGTCACCTATGACATCATTCGGTATTGCTATGAACTAGGCTCCATAGTTGTGAGCTAGTACCATGTTGCAATGTTGTGATCTTATTATCTATTCAATTATTCCTATTTGTAGCCTCCTAATAGTTTGAGTTACTCAATTAGTATATTTTCATTACCCTGTGAAAACATTCTTGTATCATCACAAAAGAAGTTGGGTGAAGCAGCAATTTTTTGGGATTTCATTAGTTGGAAATCATGAATAAACAATATGCAAGATATAGGATTGATTGTCAATTGCCTAAAAGTCAATGATGCTGATGAAATGGCCAAAAATAGATGCTTATGTGCCTGGAAGTGTAAATTCTATTCTACTGGGGTAATCATGGTGTCTCACAGAGGTGGTTTAGTTTTTCTTTATTTCAACTATTTGATTGCAATATTCTGTTATTTGCTACATTTGTTGTATGTCCCTTGACTTGTTCTATGTACAATATATATCCTCATATTTTATATAGATGTTTAGTCGTTATATTTATATAGCATTTTGTTTTCTTAGACGTCGTTCACTTGTATTTTCTGATGTTATGTTGCAGGTTTTGGGTTTCAGTGGCCCATCCTTTGTCTCCCGTGAAGTTGGCGACAACCAGTATTCCAAATGATGGGTGAGTATGTAGTTGGTGTGGATTTGTTGAAATCAGACATAATGTTTGTAATGTTCAGTGTTTTTGAGCAAAAAGAATGCCTTTGGAATTTATAAATACCTTTTCATTGCCTTATATGCATTTTAGCTACCAAGATTCCCCTATTTGAACACTTCTCTTGCTTTTTTTTATTCTATTTGGTTTCTTTAAAAAAGGGAGGGGGGTGTTCGTATATCTATCGTGTGTAGAGGTTTCCTGTGTGTAATGTTATGCTTCCCGTTGATGTCTTTCAAACAGGATTAGGGGTTTTTGCAGTTACCATTCATTATAATAGTACTATTTACCGATTAACTGTATTGTATGATTAGAATTATTTTGGTGTTCAGATTGTTTTCTGAGGTAGAGTTTTGCTTAGAACAATTAATATACTGTTGTCTCCTTTTCTTTTCCTTTTTTTTTTTTCTTGGAGCTGGTGGAGCTCACTCCATAAACTAAAATTTTCTTAAGAGTTTTAGACACTATTATTATAATTGCATGCAAGCATCTATCTTTTCAAGAGGTTAAAATCTAGTTTTTAATGGGGCTTCCCATTTGATTGACTTGACCTTATTCCTGTTTTTCTTGTTCAGCAACAACCCGATGCAGAGTGTGGACAGATCTTTTCAACTTACAAGAGCAGACAAGGACTTGGTATCCAAACCAGAATTTGATGTTCAGGTTAATTTGGTTCTGCAGTGGAAGTAGATAAATATGTAACCTTCAATCCAGTGTGTTTGCTGACTTAAGAAAAATGACATCAGGCTTGGTGTATGCTTCTGAACGATAAGGTTTCATCCAGGATGCAGTGGCCACAATATACAGATTTACAAGTCAATGGTATGTTAATTTAAGTCATGATCCCCTCTTCCATCTTTGCTGGTTTTAGAATGACATCATATGTGGGCTTTGTGCCTGCTTCTGATAGTGACCTTTCACGTTGTAAAACAAAACATATTTGTTTACAGAATGCGTTGTCTGTCTTCTGGTTGTATTTGAATTTCTGTTTGTCATATAGGTGTACCTGTTCGTGCAATTAATCGACCGGGTTCACAATTACTTGGGGCTAATGGCCGCGATGATGGTCCAATTGTGAGTTCTTGTCATCAATGGCTTTAACCTTTAAAGTTCTACATCAAGCTCAATTACTTATGTTTCATTTTGGACTAAATCAATTTAGCAAATTTATCACAATATTATAGGTTATTCAATTTCTTTTTTTTTTTTTTAATTTTTCCCTTGTCAGATCACGCCGTATACAAAAGACGGAATTAACCAGATTTCCTTAACAGGATGTGATGCTCGCATCTTCTGTTTAGGGGTTCGTATTGTCAAAAGGCGCACCGTGCAACAGGTAGCTTGCATTCTAAATTTGCTTAATTTCTAGATGGACAATGGCTGTTGATTCCTTTATACATACATGCCCTGTTGTTTAGGAATGATAAAGTCTGCTGTAATGAAACTCCTTGTTTATGTCCCCAAGATTGGTCTCTTAATTGATTTGATAGGAAATTGAAATTTTATTTTTTATTATTATTTTGGGTCTTTCTTTCTCAGTTGAATAGAACAGTTGATTGTGGCATATCTTGAGGGACTCTTCTTTTTAAAAAAAAAAAATTTCAGCTTATTTATTTGGTTTGATGATACTAGGCAAATAGAAGGAAATAAATGATAATCATTTTAGAGAATATTTACATAAATAGAGAAGATCCTAACAAAGTTGACTAAGCACCATAAAGAGATAATAATGGAATCCCACACTTCCTGTCAAGCTGGGGAGTAAATATTCACCATATCCAGTTTGGACAAGAGGTTGTCAATTTGAGTTAAGGGCATAGCTTTTGTTAGGATTTTGACTGTTTGTTGGAAAGTAGTTATATATACTATTTTAACAATTCCTTGCTCCAAGTTCCCTTTGATGAAATGACGATCATTTCCACACGCTTAGTTCTATTATGAGGGAGTAGGTTCTTTGGCACAATCTGAATAGCTGCTTGATTGTCATAGAGAAGCTTCATGGAGGTGGTACTTGGAAGCTGGAATTCTTCCAATACGCCCTTTAGCCATATCCCTTCACAAATTTTGTGTACCATAGCATGACATTTTGCAGCAACACTACTACTAGCTACCAAAGACTGCTTCTTGCTTCTCCAAATGACAAGATTACTGCTTCTTGCTTCTCCAAGTGACAAGATCACTTCACAAATTTTGTGTACCATAGCATGACATTTTGCACCGACACTACTAGCTACCACAGACTGCTTCTTGCTTCTCCAAATGACAAGATGACTGCTTCATGCTTCTCCAAGTGACAACATTACTTCACACATAGGTGCAATATGTAACACTTGATTCTTACAAACTCTCATTTAGGTCTTGATTCATAAATTAATTATGTTTTCCTAGAGTTAATAGGTTATAAGAGCATTCATAGTGATGTACCTCAACTGGGTTCTTATTGTGAGTCTTACAGTGCCGCATCAGCTTAAATAATTTTTCACCACTTTAAACAACTCTCTACTCCAGTGGTGAACATTTTAAGAACCCAGAAATGGGTTCCACAATGAACTCTCCACTACTTTAGCATTTATTACTCTCTACTAACTCCACTAACATTTATTGTGAGGTAATTATTTTATTATTATTTTTTGTATAAGAACTATTTTTACGCGTGGTAGCCAACGTGATGAACTACAGAGGTGAACCGAAATAAGAATCAGTTCTTAAATTTAAGAATCCATTAAAAATCACCACTGTAGATGCTTTAAGATGCAAGATAAGGCAAGGATTAGAAGCTGATTGATGAAAAGTTGGGTTATTTTTTTATTCAGTTAAATAGTATTTATGATGAAAAGATACCTATTTAAGTCCCAACCACTCCTTTCAATTTTCATACACACGTGAAGATGTCCCATAGCTGCCATGATGATTTTGAGGGTTAATTATTTAACTTACAAATTACACTTTATTTCTCAAGGTTCTGTTTTTTTAGGATGATTTTGGGTCCTAATTTTAGAAAACATTCTGGGACTAAACTTTACAACAACAACAACAAAGCCTTATCCCACTAAGTGGGATCGGCTACATGAATCGCACGACGTCATTGAGCTCTATCAATGATCAAGTAGAGTGATGCTTTAGTTCCAAAAATTATGAAATTTGGCATGTATCCTCATTAGCATGTGAGCATTCTAGGGTAAAAATTTCAGATATAAACTCCATTATTTGACCCACCTAAAGATCATATTAATGACTCTATTAGAGCTGCCTAAACTCTGCGTAGGTTCTGTTTTGTGCTTGGTATACCTATCAAGCCATATTCAATTGCTACGAAATTTGCAGGTAAGTAGAGTGATGCTTTAGCTAAGAGCCATAAAAAATTACAGGTCCAAATAAGGCCATTTGGCCACTGAAACACAACCAAATTCCAACCTGTCCAGATTTGTCTCTACACTGAAGAATGGTTCTATTCCTTTGGTACTTGACCAAGTTAAATTCTTCAAAAAATATTAAACTTTCTTCTCCCCGGCGGGGATTATGGGTGGGGACTGAGGACGGGGACCACCCCGCCTCATTGCTATCTCTAACAAATAGTCATTTGTTCTTACATTGTGAGGTGTCTTAGGATATTTGGAATAGATTATTTGGTCTCTTTGAAGACAGGTGGGTTTGCCTAAATGACCTTTGGTGCTTTCTTTGCCACTAACTCTGGGTTTTGGAATGAGAAAGAAGAATAAAGCGTTGTGGAAGGTGGCTTTGTTTGCAACCATATGGTGTCTTTGGATGAAAAGAAATAACAGAGTTTTTATGCATCCACTGCTGCCTCCTCATTTGTTGTGGAATAGAATTCGCCACATCGCTATTCCTTGGGTTTCAGCTAATGGGCTTTTTAAGGTGGTGCCCTTTGAAGTTTCTTTTAGGGATTGAAGGGTTATGATGTATTAGCTGTGTGTTTGGGCTCCTTGGGTTGGTTTTTGTTTTGACTTTTGGTCTTTCTAGGAGGATATCTAGTCCTCCTTTTGACCTTTTTGTTTTTTTTTCCTTTGTATCCTTCTCTCCTCCTTAATAATATTTCTTTTTTAATCAAAAAAAAAAATCCTCATAATTTACCTCTTTGCCAACTTTGTCTTGTTTTCAATGGCTTCTCGTTCTCTTAAAGATATTTGGGCAGAAATTTCATTTCCTTCTATACTAGAATTCAATATGGAACTAAGGAAAACAACTCTAAAAGCTTACGGAAGCTAAATATGAAAATTGATTGTCAAAATTTTGGAAAGTTTTACCTATTTGCTTGGGTACTTTCTCCTTGCTTCTCTCACGCTACCTACCTCATTTCCTCCACTCTCAGTTCAGTCATGCTTGTAGAAAAGGGTGGAGAAGGCGAGAATAATGTTAGGTTAGGAAGAAGATTAGCCGAGGGTGGAAGGATTTTACTTGATTTCTCCTTCCTTTTCTCTTCTCCTTCACAAAGTGTTTCTCTTTTCTTGGATTACTCTCGGCCGACTAGAGAAATTAGGATGGAAGGGAGTGAAAAATAGCTAAGTGGGTGTCTGTATAGAGCCAACTATTTGTTAGTGGAGGAAGGTGAAATATTTAATTGGTTAATAAGAATTAGTGAGGATTGGTGGAGGGTATTTTGGTAATTTGATAATTAGAGTGAGTTAATTTACACTGTTACCCTTTTAAACAACTCTAGTGTTAATTATTCTTGTAGGATTTTAATTTGAGAGATAAAAAGTAAGTTCTTATAAGGGTTACTAAAATAATTCCAATAATTTTAATTACAAAAATGTACTCCTTATTTCCTTAATAAAAATCCCCTTGTTAAATTTCGAAAATAACATTTAATTTCTTAAATTTGACCATTGTGATCCAAAATTACTTAATTTTTCTTATCTTTCTCCAGTACTAAAATCCTACTTAAAACTTAGGAAAGTGGTTTGATCCGGCTGTTACACAATATCCTAAAGTTGATCTCCTATCCATTAGAGATCTAGCCCAACTGACATTAAATAACATTTCAAATACTTTTGTTGGAATCTTTCTTGAAAAGGAGACCCTTTCCAGTGTCATCCCCAAGTACCTTTATCATTTGCTTTACAGCTTTGAGATGTTCCTAAGTAGGGTTGTTCATGATGACTAGCTACACTTGTGCCAAACTAAAGTTGGGTCTAGTATGGGAGAGATATATGGGCTTTCCCATAAGTCTTTGATACATCCCTTTCTCAATTGGGTTGGAGGTTTCTTTTGAGTCGATCTTGTTGAAAAGGTACATTTGAGTGTCAGCAGGTTTACATCCCATCATTCCAGTCTCAGAAGGTCTAGAATGTATTTTCTTTGTGAAACTGAGATCCCTTTGCTACACTAGGCTACCTCCATCCCTTGGAAATATTTTAAAGGGCCCAGGTCCTTGATTTCAAATTCCTTCCTATAAATTTCTTTAGATGGGACCTCCTTTTCATGATTTCTAGCAACAACTATGTCATCCATGGAGAATATGAGGATGGCAATCTTTTCTCCAGGAGGTTGTTTGATGAACAAATTGTGATCTATCTCAAGGTTTTTAATCCTTCGCCTCAGAGCTGAAAGACGAGTGAACGGCTACCAAAAGTTAGCAAGAGTACCTTCAACTACATCATTTAAAGAGTTCAAAAGAGGTTGCAAGGATGGAAGGCAAAATGCCTTAACCCCGCTGGGAGAGCTACTCTTATTCAGGCTGTGACTACTGCCCTTCCTAACTATGTTATGCAAACTACTTTACTGCCTGCTCATACTTGTACCTATTCCTGCCCTTTTTTACCAAGCTCTAAGAGATTATTTGAGTTCATAAAGAGATATTTGAAGTTTACACACTTGTTGAGAATTGTTTGGATCCTACATTCCAGGAGTTTTCTCCATATATGACTTTTGAGGTCCCCACTAAGAAACGCACTTTTTATGTCAAGTTGGTGAAGGATTTACCCAAGACCCCCATCACTTGTGCATCCTCGTCAACTAGAGAAACCACTGCACATGCCACATCAAGAATGCATTTCTGATAATTAAGTCTATTGCTACTTCAATGGATGTGATATCTAAGCCTATTATTTCTTTGTGTAGGGTTTCTCCCCGGCCCCCCCCCCCCTTCTTGACTGATTGAATAAAATTATAATTTTCAATGGATGTGATATTTAATCCTATCATAGTTATGAAATCGCGATTTGAATCGTAAATTGAAAAGCTAATTTTTGAATTATAAATCGTAAATTGTATTGAATCGTAAGATTCAAATACACAATGAAAAATAGTATAGATATCTGTTTATAACATTAAGATACTCAATTTCATACATTTGAACTAGAATTGACAAAATATTATAAACAAGCCCACAAGACAAAATTATAGCAAAACTAATTGTCTGAACAGAGGAGATAGTATAAAGAAGCTTGGGCTGACAGGAATACAGTAGAGAATGAGTAATTGCAATATATCTTACAGTGTGACGCAATCTCACCTTAAAGATTCAGCTCCCTAAATCCTCAAAACGCAATGTCGTATTGTCTTTTAGTTGTTTCACCTACCTCATACCCCTAAACGCAGCCCTCTGATGTGTTTTTGCTAAACAAAATGTTCAAAACAAAAGGGTTTTGCATGTTGGATTGTGCTGGCTCGCTAAGAACCTGTCTTCGCGACCCGACACAATGCTGCTTTGAATTGCCTATGTTGAACGAATCGCAGTTTCTGGTTCGAATTGTACAATTCCAGCAATTTAGAGCATGATTCTCGGCCACTTTCGATTCACACAGTCGATCTGTATCTTGAGCAACAAGAATCGAAGCTAATCATGCGTCTCGAATCGTGAATTGCACGATTTTGATAGCTATGAATCCTATTACTGCTTTGTGTAAGATCCCCTCCCCTCTCCCCCCTCTTTTTAATTGGTGGGGTGGCTAATGTTTTACTATTTTATTGTAAATAATTTATTTTATTTCCATCTAGAATGAAGATTTCTATATAGTATATACTACTGCTTAGCATTTGTCATTGCCACAAATCTGTCAACATTTATTTTTCTTATCCAGATCTTAAACATAATACCAAAGGAATCCGATGGTGAGCGTTTTGAAGATGCTCTTGCACGCGTCTGTCGTTGTGTTGGAGGTGGAAATGGAGCTGATAATGCTGATAGCGACAGTGATTTAGAAGTTGTTTCAGATACTTTTATCATCAACCTCCGTTGTCCAGTAAGGCTATCATGTATTGGGTCATTTTAGTGATGCACTTTGTGTTACTCGAACTTTTGCTAATCAGTTCAGAAATTTTTGTTTCTACCCTTGTGAAATTTATAGATGAGTGGGTCAAGGATGAAGGTTGCTGGAAGATTCAAACCTTGTCTTCACATGGGCTGTTTTGATCTTGAAGTTTTTGTGGAAGTGAATCAACGTACAAGGAAGGTAGGCTTAACAAATGGTGCATGATTTGTCCAATCCTCTCCATGGTGATCTCTTGTTTGATGTAGTTTTCAATTATTCATGCAGTGGCAATGCCCAATCTGTCTCAAAAACTACTCATTGGAGAATATCATTATTGACCCATATTTCAACCGAATCACATCTATGGTACCCTTTGTTTGATCTTCATTCTTTTTCACAAAGCTTGCATGTGGTGCATTGGTAGTGATTATATAAATTGCTTTGCTGGTGCACTACAGATGAGAGATTGTGGTGATGATGTCACGGAGGTTGAGGTGCAGCCTGATGGTTCTTGGCGTGTCAAGGCTAAGAGTGAACATGAACGCCGAGATTTAGGGAATCTTGCACATTGGCACTTTCCTGATGGGTCACTGTGTGTTAATACTGATGAAGTCAAAAGAGCAGAAACACTGAAGCAAATCAAACAGGAAGGTGTTTCAGACAGTCCTACTGGTTTAAAACTTGGCATCAAGAAGAATCACAATGGAGATTGGGTTGTCAGAAAACCTGAGGACACAAACACCACTTCAGGCAATAGATTGAATGAGAACTTTGGAAATCATGAACAGGTGGTTGGGTTGGAGGTTATGAGCAGCAGTGCCACTGGAAGTGGCCGCGATGGTGATGATCCTAGTGTAAATCAGGGTGGCGATGGGCATGTTGATTTCTCTAACAATGGGATTGAAATGGATTCTTTCCATCTCAATAATTCACTGTATGGATTTACTGAGAATCATGCTTCTGCTCCAGTTGAGGGTGCTGAAGTTATTGTTCTAAGTGATTCTGAGGAAGATAATGACATGTTAGTATCTTCTGCAACTGAATACAAGAATAATCGAACTGATGCTGGGGGAGTTGGATACTCTCTGCCACCTCCTGGAATTGCTGATTCATATGCAGAAGATCCCACCCTTGGTGGCTTGGAACTTTTTAATACCAATGACGATGAGTTTGGGATTAATTCCCTCTGGTCTTTGCCTTCAGGAACTCAGGCAGGTGCAGGATTTCAGTTATTCACTTCTGATGCAGATGTGTCAGATGCATTGGTCCATCTGCAGCAGGGTCCTATTAATTGCTCCACGTCACTGAATGGTTACACATTGGCACCAGATACTGCTTTGGGATCTAGTACTCTCATACCAGATACTTCTGGCAGTAGGTCTGATGCTGATTTAAATGGTGGGTTAGTTGACAATCCACTGCCATTTGCTGGTGATGATCCCTCCCTTCAAATATTTCTCCCCACGAGACCAGCAGAATCATCAGCACAGCAAGAATTGAGAGACAGGGCAGATGTATCCAATGGTGTCTGCACTGAGGACTGGATTTCTCTTAGCCTTGGAGGTGGTGCCAGTGGCCCCAACGTCAATGATACTACTCCAAATGGTCTCGGTTCTAGACAGCAAATTTCATCTAGAGAAGCTTCCACGGATGCTATGGCTGATACTGGTTTGTAAACTTATCAATATAAATCTTAGATTTTTTTTTTTTTGGCTCTGGAAGCTTTTTTTCACCCACATACATGGGAGCCGTTTGAATATATTGATATAGTGGAGCTAATCTTATTAGCTGTCACACTTCTTATTCAGTTTACCATAGTTCCTAAATCCTAAAACCCTAAACCTCCTAATTCTCATAACATCGCAGGAATTTATGGTTGTATACAAGTTTTTTTTTTTTTTTTTTTAAAAAAGGAGAGAATCTGGGTGCAATTTTTTAGATCGTTTCTGTCAGTTTGTTGAATAAATAACGTGGAAAATTGGTAAGCTCAGCACGACATGATTGATTCTTTAAAGAAGTCATTGCTCATGTTATATTTTTTCAGAGAACCTTGTGGGAATATCAAAAAACCTTTGCCTAAGTTTTATTCGTAAATAATGTGATGATTTTTTCCCTTTCTCTTCTCATTCTTTCCTTTTTGCTTTAATTTTTCTGGTCTACTCGGTCATTGTGTATTATCAAATGCTGAATACATTTACATTTCATAAACCTTTTGACTAAATTAGAGTGATAATTTAGCAAACCTTCATGCAGTGTGGCTTTTTTAATTTTTTTTAATTTTTTTATTTACTGATTATTCCTCCTTACGCAGCTTCTTTGCTTCTTGGTATGAATGATGCTAGATCTGACAAGGCAAGTAGGCAAAGATCAGATAGTCCTTTCTCATTTCCCCGCCAAAAGCGTTCAGTAAGGCCCCGCCTGTATCTTTCTATTGATTCAGATTCGGAGTAGAGGTATCAGACCTTGTTGTTTCAAGAACCTTAGGTGTTCTTCTTATGGTCATATTTTGTTCTTAGAGATTGAAGGAAGTTGACAAACATTTTTGGCCTTCGTTCAAATGAAGTGGATGTGATCTGAAGCATCTTCAGTGGGAAAGTCACACAATTTGCCCCCGCCCAAGTGCTTGCTCCTGTAGGGCATTGTTTCCCTATTGGTAGAGATGGTAGCTGTAAAGATTTTGAATTCTTTATACTTGATATTTAAGTCTCCTGACACATGTTGACAGGACAGGCGCAAGCTGTTATAACCCCCAAAATTCCATGAGGATCTGGTGGTATAGTACTGGTACATTGTACAGAAGATGGTCATTCAAATCTGTTAGGTTAAACTTGTTAATGGGATGAGAAGTTCCCGTTAGGAATATAATATTATATAAATTTTTGTCTCTGCTGAGAGAATAACGTGTACATGTTAAGCCATCAGATTCAATAGTAAAATTGAAAATATTGTTTCCCATTCGTGTGGATGCTTTCTCCAGGATATTTTGCTTGCTTTTGGTATCAAGGTAATTCACCCAGTTAGAAGCCCCCATGAGATGTCTGCACGTTTTTACGTGGTTGCAGCAATAATTTCGAGATGGAGTTGAAAGGTATCGGTGCTCTTCTTGTGGTCATATTTTGCTTGCCTTTCCAGGATATGTCTGCACGTTCCAGCAATAATATTTAGTGGCTAGGCCACATTCATACAATTTTGGAACATTAGCTACTGATGTCTGCTCCCACTTTTCAGGTAGTGTCGGCAATAACTTGAACAAAAGCATGTGTAGTCTTGATTGTCCATCAGATCCATATCTATTGGAAAGTCCACGAATGAAAAATTTCGAGATTATGAGTCGAAAGGTATTGGTGCATTCGATTTCAGGATGATGACTGGAAAACAGGAATATTTACCGATGTCAGTTGTACCTAACCCAACTATTTGGGACCTTACGCGATGATTTGTTATATTTAAATCTAGCACTGCAAAATTGGACAATTGGGTTATCGATGATGTGGACAAGACAACTTTTATTTTGTTTTTTGGGGGGAGTAAGTCTTAACTTCTGAGATAAAGAAACAAAATTCAGGGCAACAAGTCTTGTAAAGATAGCCACTTACAATAGAATAACATCATCACCCAAGTATTTAGAGGCCATAACAACAGAAGCGACAAACCTTGTTTTTCCTCTTTTTTTTCGAGGATCTTGAGAGCAATGGTTTTCAAATATAGTCCTAAAACATTCTTGCAGGTTCGGAGATTTTTTATGGAAGAATAAACTTCCACAAGGAAAGGGAACATCTTCTGAACAAGAAAAATACTCACAAAAAGGAAAAGATAAACAAAAGGGGATAACTTGAGACCGAAAGGAAGAGCTTTGAGGCGCTAGAGAATGCGTTTGAAACCCTGGCAGATGGAGTTGAGTGAGATCATCCATTCGAGAGTTAGATTCGTTTGCCATCCATTCCCCTGCTAAGTGGTCTATGCCTGTACACATAGTACTGAGTCCTATTACGAACTAGATAATGTTTCACTTTCGGTAACAATTAGTGGTGTGAATAGATTTCGTCTTGTGGGTTAGTATATTTAATTCATTAATTGAATGGACTTACGAATTTTATATCTTTGATCCGACTTGAACTTTGAAGACCAACGAATTTTTAAATACTAGTGATTCAAAAAACAAAAAAAATACTCAAATAAGTTAGTTTAGTAAGTTAGTTAAACAAGCTGTAACTATCATCTATAATTGGCTTTCTTTTTTATTTTTAGAACTTAAATTACTTTATATTTGAAGTTTAATATAATTTTATAAATTATATCCCATCAAACTTAATAATATAGTAAGCTTAAGGTATGAAAAAATTTTGCAATTTGTTGAATGAATATATAAATATGAATTGTATTTTAATTAAAAAAAATGTTTTACTAAAACCAGTATAAAATTCAAGAAAGTGACCAACAAGCCACAATAAGCGGGCATTGATATAAATTTTTTGGCCCATTTAATAAATGAATCAAGTCACCCTAGTCTGTCAAACTAGGCCGTGTTATTGACATGTTAGTAGCATTATATATTTTCAATCTCAAACGAATGGGAGTAGGAGTGTTTATTGGATTAGGTTAACCCGTATTCTAAAACTTACCCAATCCAGACAATTAGGTTGAGTTAGATTGGGATGACAATTTGATTACAGTTTATATTCTTCCAATTTGTACTGTTTGGGTCGCAGGTTGAAAGATCTCAATTTAAAACAACCCACCACGTACTCTCTTTTTTTTTTTTCCTCAAAGTTTCATTAAATTAGAAAGGCATTATCATTTTTTGATATTTTAAATTGATATATTTTAAGATTAATTTCTAACAAATTAAAAAATGCTAACAATCTGATAATTTTTTTATTATCAATTTGGCCTCTAACTCATGCAAGATCTAAAGAGCGTGGATTGGGTTTAACCACCTTGTTAAAAGTGGAAGAAGTGTGGACAAGACTGCTTGTGAGAATGTTACATTTATTGAATATAGTTGGAGTCTAGTTATCTGTGCATTTATTATATTTGTCATTTAGCTACTTTTGCATTTATTGTCTTTGATATTTAGCTACCTATGCATTTTTTATCTTGACATTTAGCCTACATTACTTGACTTTTAGTTGATGCATTTAATGCATTCAATTGGAGTCTTTTGTCTTTTGTTTTGGAGACTCTCTTAGACACATCATACTTGAATCATATATGAGATATTGACATTTTACTTTTAAGATGATTATTGAGTTATTTCTCTTATCTAACTTAGGTTAGTAGCGAGAGCAACTAGATTTCTTATTACTCACGTTCTTTTTTCTTGAGTGTGGCGAGATCAACCTATTTCTCTTAGTTATGGTGCCCTTTGGCTTATCAAATTGAGTGATTTAGTTTTCTTTGTTTGTTTCTTTCAATCTATTTAGAAAATTAACTAAGTGTTTTCCCTCCAAAAATCACATCATGAGCGAAGGGGAGAACAACAAGAGATAAGGGAGAAATAAGAGAGAAATGAGGGAGAAGTATTAACTGAAATCAGGAATTATATTCATGCAAATCTACCTAACAATACAAGAAAGACCTCTTTATATAGGGGTCTAGGTACAAGAGCATTTAATGCACCATGCAAAGTAGTCAAAAGGGGAGTTAATACATGTGCTAAGACATTAATGCATGAGCTGGCCATAGGCATAGGCTAGCTTTAAGGAAAATAAATTCAACATAAATAAAGCAAAATACAATACATAAATAAAACAAAATACTAGTTTTTATGAATTTTATTTCTCCTAGAATAAGTTTGCCAAGGTTTTCCATCATTTCCCCCGGGGTGGAGAGAACTCTCCTCTGGAGAGTGAGAATTTTGGTAAGATTGTAACAGATCAGGATCTAGGCATAGAAACTTGTCCTCAGCGATCCAAGTAGTATCCAAATCAGAACAGCCTCTCCATCATACGAGGTAGCAGTGAAAGCGATTGTGTGAGGAGAGAACAACTTGGTCGTCAAGAACAGCATCAATGGCTTTAGTGGATGGAGGCATAGAAGGTAAGATGGGCATTGGACTAGGAGGAGGCTAAGTACCTGCAATGCTATCAAAAAATAAAGAGGGAGGCTCAAAGGTGCCTCGGTGAGGAAACAAATCCTCTACATTGAAAATAGGGCTAACGACTATATGAGGTGGTAATTCAAGCAAGTATGCATTAGGTTCAAGTTTCTTAGTTATGCGAAAAGGTCTGGAAGCACGAGAATATAACTTACTTGAAGGAATGTTTAGGATAATGTTCAGGTCGAATACGGGCCATGACATAATCACCTTCATTAAAGTTTTGAGATCGACGGTGAACATTAGCAGACAATTTATATTGTTCATTACCTAATGTGAGTTTGTGTCTAATCTCAGCATACAAGTCACTAATATGTTGGGCAAAGGATTCTGCTGAATCAGAGGTACGACAGTGAAAGTAATGGGTAAAAGGTCAGTGGGTTGGCGAGGGGTATAACCTTGGACAATTTCAAAAGGGCTCTTGCCTATGGACTTGTTCCTCGAATTATTATAGGCAAACTCAGCTACTGGTAAAACCAAGTCCCAATTTCTCGGTTTGTCTCCCACTAAACTTCGAAGCAAATCGCCATGGCTATGATTTGTAACCTCAGTTTGCCCATCTGTCTGAGGATGGAATGTGTAATACCTGCTAATTTTAGGGTTATACGTTTGGAATTATTTCAATATTTATAATATAATTTTGGTCTGTTTATTTTAGTTATTTTAGTTATTTCATATTTAATAATTCTCTTTGAATATTATTTATGGAAAAAGAGAAGCTAAATTTAATTAAGTGAAATATTTTATATTGGGTCAAAATAGGTTTGGGTTAGTGGATTTAGTACCCATGGGTTTACCTATAACCCATTTGGCCTAAATCCTTTAGGTGCCCTAACTCCCTTATTTTTCACAATTCTCTCTTCTCTCATTAGCAACTTTCCCCAAAACCTTCATCTCACTCTAAATCCTTCTCATAAATTTGAAATTCTTGGAGATTTGTTCGGTTCAAAAGCCTTGTAAAGATCAAAGGTAAGCTTTAATCTCATTATTTTTCTCAAATTTCAGTTTATGTGAAAAGTTAGAGGAGATTTTGTTCTTGAAGATTTTTTTGACAATTCATAAATTTGAGTTGTTTTGGAGGTTTTTGAGTTAAGATTGAGTTAAGGTAAGTTGGGAGAGATGAAATTTTGGTTTGGAAACAAAGAATTATAAGATGAAAAATTTTGGAGGATTTTCTACAAATTCAAAAATACTGTAGCAATTGAAAAATCTGAAAAAATTTTGAGTTACTGTAGCAATACTATAGTGTCGGCAGTCAACGATACTGCATCGGTCAACATACTATAGCAAACAGTCACTGTAGTGAACCGTTACTGTAGCAAACCGTCACTGTAGTGAACCAGTACTGTAGCAATCAGAAAATATTATATATTTTCATGATTTTGTTCTCTCTCTTATGTTTCCTTGTAATATCTTTTACTAGAAAATTTTCCTCTATCATCTTATACAATGACTTGTGAGGAACAAGGTAAGTTTGGACAAATATCAAGGTGAGTGGACAACCTTGCAAAATTAATTTACTAAATTGATCAAAGCACAATATAAATCTATTTGCGTTATTTGTGAAATTGAAGAGATTAACAATATATATTTAAATTGAAGAAAAATTACAATATCATTGAGAATTATTTCTATTACCCTATATGGTAGTTCCTTAAACAAATTAGAATATGTTTGTGGAAATATGATTGTATGTAATGATTGTAATGTGATAATACAAGATAAGGTGAGGGATTAATCACTCAACAGACCTAAATACGGTGAGAGATTGTCACCCAACAGATCTGAATAAGGTGAGGGATTGATCATCCAACAGACCTGAATATACCAATTAGTAAATATATGGATAAACATTCCTAAGGATGAACATTAGGGAGCGTAAACCTATTGAGCACCAACTGATTTCAGGCTTAATATGGTTGTGGGAACTTAAGCTCACAGGATTTTCAAAACTGACATAAAACACTGGTTTATGCATATTAATATGCTGAATGTACTAAATGATACCTTTGATTGAATTAGCAATGTGGTATTTGTGTTTATGATATTTTCATGCACAGTTGTTTACTTACTGAGTTTGATAAACTCACACTCTCTTTGATTATCTTTTTCAAATACAGAGGTTGAGGAAAAAAATAATCCGCCTGAGAATTAGAGGCCTATTGGAATTACATTCCAATTCTGTTGGATGGGCTTAAGAAGTTTTTTTTTTTGTAAAGACCTAGGGAATACTTTGTAATCTTTATAGGTCATCTAGGCTTGTTTGATATAATACAATATTTTATAAATGACATACCTTTTATTATTATGATTAGTTGAATTATAATTCCGTTTTTTGTAGAATTTAAAATAAAAGTAAAATGTTGAATTTCGTCCTGTATATAAAAGTATAAACTTATGTTTGATAAATTTATGAATTTCATAATCGTGGATATTATAAAGGTATATCATAGGTTTGTTTGTTTATTCTCATATCTATTTTTAGGATGTGACAAAATGAAAAAGAAAATTTCAAATGAGTGCCAAAGAGCTTCCAAAAGGTTTTCCAAAAATAGCTAACAAACTTAACATCCCTATCAGACACAATGGTAGAGGGTAAGCCATGCAAAAGTACTACCTCAAGGAAGAACAATTTAGCCAAATGGGAAGCATCCGTGGTTTTGCTACAGGGGATGAAATGAGCCATTTTAGAAAATCTATCAACAACAACAAAGATAGAATCATGTCCCCGGGCAGTCCTAGGTAGTCCCAAAACAAAGTCCATACTCAGATCTTTCCAAGGTTCATGAGGTATAGGCAGGGAGTATAGAATCCAGTGTTTTGCTTGTTTGCGTTAGAGGTGAGGCATGTTCTACATTGAGATAGAATTTAAGCAACATCATGTTTCAGGGAGGGTTAGTAAAATCTATCATCAACTAAAGCTATAGTCTTAGCCTTACCAAACTGGCCAGCTAACCCTCCAGCATGTAACTCCTAGACAAGAAAATCCCTTAAAGATGTATGAGGGATGCACAATCTAGGCCCACGAAAAAGATAACCATATTTGATTAGGAAGTCCTCATAGACATGACGATTTCCATTATTAACTTCTTGAAAGATAATGTCAAAGTCAGGACCATGGTAATCCAAATCTAGATCATGCTCGTAAAATCGCACAGGATCTAGATCCTGATAACAAAATAGAGCTAAATCGTACATAGGATCGTTTCAGCCATAAGATTGCATGGGATCGCGATATGGATCGTAGGATCGTAGGATCGCATGATCTCACGTGATCCTGTCAAAACTGGATTCTTTTTTGGCCATCAAAACGACGTAGTTTTGCCTCTTTTTTTTTTTTTTTAAGTTTTGAATCATCATAACCCTAACCATTCAGCTCCAGCCCGTGCCCGTAGTCTCTCTCTCAGCCGTGGTCACTCATTTCACACTCTCTCAGCCGTCCTCAACTCTGATTGTGCTCGTGGCCGTCCGTCCATTGTGCTCATGGCCGTTTATGCTGTCGTGCTCTGCTCTGCCATGCTATGCTCATGGTTTGCTGTGCTGTCGTGTTCGGGGTCTGATCTATTGTGCTCGTCTTGTCGTGCTTGTCTATTGTGCTCTGTTCTTGTTGGTTGTCTGTGGTGCTCTGTTCCTATTGATCGCCTGGTCCATCGTGGTCTCAGCCTCTTAGGTTTTCTCTGTTCATGCTGGTCTGTCGTGGTATTTTGTGCTTGTCCGTGTCTGTGCTCTGCCGTCCTCTAACTGGTAAGTTAACTCTTCAATATTCCAATTTCTTTTCTCTGATCTGATGAGTGGTTACCAGTTACCAGTTACCAGTTACCATGCTATTACTAATGCTTGTGTTTTTCTCTACCATGTCGTCGGTCTGGTGTTGATGAATGATGATAATATATTATTTTGTGATTTTTTTTTGTTGGGATTTCGAATTTGGCCATTTGGGAATTTGGGATTATTGGGAATTTGGAATTGCTGAACTAAAATTAGTTAATTATTAATAAATAATACTAATAAGTGTTAATTCATTAAACTTATTGATCAGATATAGAGTTTAATGAAGATAATAATAATGGACAACCTGAGTCTGCTAGATCAAGGAGTGGGACTGCTAGTGTTAGTGTTAGTGAAGGTCAAAACAAAAAAAGAAAGAATGCTTTAGCTAGTAGAACTGATGTGGATGGGAATATGGCTATCAGGTTGAAGGAGAAAGTAGAAAGGTTATATGTAAGTTTTGTGGTAAAATCATCACTTGTGGCATTTATCATCTGAAACATCATCTAGCTGGCACAAGAGATAATGTGGAGCCATGTACTAGTGTGCCTGATGATGTGAAGAAAAAAATGCTAACAATTCTTCTGAAGAATGCAGTAGGAAGGGAGATGTCAAAAGGAAATATAAATATAGAAGAAAGTGTGCAGGAAATATTGGGTGAAGATGCAAATGAAAATAACAGTATAGGAAAAGTGAAAGAAAGAAACACAAGTTTGTTTAAGTCATTTTTTAAAAAACAAGTGGTTGCCGGTAGAAGCAAACAACGCACAATAAATCAACTCTTGCAAAAAGATGTGAGGGAAGAAGCATGTAGGCAAATTTCTCGATTCCTTTACACAAGTGCCATACACTTTAATATTGTAAAGAACCTAGAGTTTGCGAAGATGTTTGAATTGGTAGTAAAACATGGCCCTGGATTTAAGGCACCCACTTTTCATGAAGTTAGAGAGAAGTTTTTGAAGTAAGAAGTAGAGGAAACCATGGCATTGATAGAGGAACACAGACAAGAATGGGTTAAAAAGGGTTGCTCTATTATGTTTGATGGTTGATTTTCTTGTAAATAGCCCTAAGGGAACAATTTTCTTATCTTCTAGAGATGTATATGATATTTCAAAAATTGCTGATAAAATTTTTGAGATGTTAGATAATATTGTAGCAGAAGTTGGTGAAGATAATGTTCTCCAAGTTATTACCGATAATGCTGCTGGACATATGTTAATAGAGAAATGAACGAAGCTCTATTGGACTCTTTGTGCAGCACATTGTATCAATCTAATGTTGGAGGATTTGGAAAAGAAACTAAAGGTTCATAAAGCTACAATTAAGAAGGGTAGAAAAATTACAAGTTTTATATACTCAAGGACAATGTTAATCACTATATTGAAGCACTTTACAAAGGGAAAGAATTTAATTAGGCCAGCTGTAACTCGATTTGCCACAACATATCTTACTTTGGGTTGTCTTTTTTACAACAAGGGACCCCTTATGACCATGTTTGCATCTAGGCAATGGATGTCTAGTCGATTTGCAACCACACAAGATGGGAGGAAGGTTGAAAGGGTGGTTAGGGATAGTAGATTTTGGAAGAATGTTACAATTTGTTTAAAGGTTGCATATCCACTTATCAAAGTGCTTCGCATGGTGGACGCTGATGATAAACCAGCGATGCCCTTTATCTATACTGAAATGGACAGAGCTAAGGAGAAAATACAAGCTAACTTCAAGAATGTCAAGAAAAGGTGCATAACTTGTTTGATTAATTTCTAATTTATTTTCTTAATATTTAGTATTTACTATTGATTGAATTTGTGTTTTGGTTTATTTCATTTTCAGTTATGAGCCTATTTGAAAAATCATTGATGATAGATGGGAGGCTCAACTTCATAGGCCTTGCATGCTACAGCATATTATTTGAATCCTTAAATCCACTATAATCCTAATTTCAAAGTAGATTATAATATCAAGTGTGGATTATATGATTATATGGATAAGATGTTGACCTATGAAGAAAGGGATAAAGTTGATATGCAACTTGAGTTATTCAAGGAAGCAAGTGGTTTATTTGGTATTCCTGCAGCAAAGTCTATGAGGGATAAGAAACTACCAGCTCAGTGGTGGGATTCCTACGGTGATCATTGTCTAGAGTTGCAAAGATTTGCCCTTCGGATATTAAGCTTGACCTGTAGTTCATCCGGTTGTGAACGTAACTGGAGTGCCTTTGAGATGGTAAAAATAAGATTTTATTTGTTTTTCATAATTGATAATGATTATAATTATTATTTAATATTTAATCATATTTTCGCATTCTCATTCTCACCCTAATTAATTTTCTTATTTGGTTACTTATTAGGTGCACACAAAGAGAAGGAATCGGTTGCATCAACAAAAGATGAATGATTTAGTATATGTAATGTATGATCAAAAAATGAAAGATAGAAAATCTAGAGCACAACATGATATTGATAATATATCCTCTGATGATGAGTGGATTACAGAGAATGTTGTAGGTGAAGAGGAGGAAGGAGGAGGAGATGTGGTGCTTGAAGGCCAAGAAGTGGAAGATTTAGAAGTTCATGCCACAGTTGAGGACTTAGAGATTCGTGATGAAGAATTAATTGACATTGATGATGATGATGATAGTGATAACAGTGGGAATGATAGTGAGAATGAGGCTATGCAAGAGCAAGAGCTTGATAATGTTATTAGTTGACTTCTTTTTTTGTCAAATGTCAATACTTTTATCTTTAAGTATCATGACTTCTTTTTGTTTGTTTAATGTATGGACTAGAGTGATTTGATATTGGTTGTATTGACTATTGATGACTTTTAAATGTTTATGAATGACATTTTGTTATTTTTGGTAATATATGATATGAGTTGTTTTATGGAATTTTTTTTTATTTTTTTTGATTTTTGATAAATTTATGCTTATTTATTAGTTTTAGCAATTTATATAAATACTTTTTATATTTATTTTTTAAAATTGCATAAGATCTTAAACTCTTAAGATTCGACCTTACGATACGATCCTACTAAGTCTTTTCGATCTTATACGAGATCTCGATCTTAATTATCTTGGTCAAGACAATTGGAGTATTCCTCCTTTAACCTATCAAACCCTCTAACAATCTAATCCAACCTAACTTGCCAACACTCCCAACCCTGATGGATAATGTATAAATTTATCTTGGCTTAAAATGTAAAGAACTTATTTAAAGGAAAAATTTAGGAAGTGTCCTCATTTAATTTTTGGAGTCGTGCAAACAACCAAGTTAAGGGAGACTTTTATATATTGACGTAGTGTAAATTTACACTAGGATCTCATATAGCGCTTCTTTCTCCTTCATTGTTTTTTTATTTTTTCACCGAATCAATTTTATAGAAAATGAATTTTTCAGAAACATTTTAATTGATTCCACTTTTCTGTGATTAGTCCTCTCAAACTTTAAAAAAAATTTCAAAAAAATTAAAGGATCCAAATCCAATTTTATTAAAAAACAAAAAAAATGTTCTTCACAATTTTATGATTCTCCTCTTGCCTAATAGATGTATGTTTTATTTGAAAAAAAAAATTTAGATGCAATTTATTATATTTTTGTTATCATGTTTTTTAATCAAAATACAATAAGTGCGTAATCTTTTAAAAAATAATTGTATGTTTTTTAGAACTCAACATTATATAATTAATTTTTTAAAAAATATGGTCACAATTTTATGATTTCTCTTCTACCTGGTAGATGTATGTTTTATTTAAGGACAAAAAAGTTAGATATAATTCATTATATCTTTGTTATCATATTTTTTTTAGGTAAATGTATGATTTTTGAAAAATAGTTGTATTTTTTAAAACTCAACATTTATTGAATTAATTTTTTAAATTTTTTTGCACGTATTCTATTTTTAATAAAAAAATTAATAACAAAAATATAAAAAAATTGATATATAAGTTTAATCCAATAGGTATAGATCCTTGATTTTAGTTGTCCCCTTCCCTCGTGTACTGTAAAGCAGATATCTGTAATGCTTTTTAGTGCAAAATTGTCGCCCACTAGAAAATTCCAAAGTTTAGAATATCTCTAAGGGATTGTTTGGTTCAACGAAAGAAAATGGATGGGAGAAATTTTAATAAAGGGGAAGGGAGGAGAGAGGAGAGGAGGGAAGAGAAAATAAATTTTTTTTGTTTGGTGGGAGGAGAGGGGAGAGAAGGGAAGGAAAAATAAACCTTCTTTTGTTTGGTTTGTAAAAGGAAGGAAGAGAAAATAAAACAAAATAACTACTATAGCCCTTGAATTGTATGATCAACAGAACATGATAAATTTATTATCACTTATATTTAAATAAGTTAGCTCATTTGTTATAGTGAAATAATATAATATTTTACAAACCTCAATTTGATTCATCTAAAAAGCATCTCAAATATATGTGTTTTAAAATCAAGTAAAATTTTAATTTTACTCTTACCATAATAAGAAAAGAAGCTAAATAATTTTATTGTTAGAAGAAACAATATTTTGTTATTTGCTTGATATAAACTTCTCTTCTACTTTATCTAAGTCCCTAGTTAAAGAATATATTTTGTTATTTGTAAGCATGCAACTTTTGAAACTTAAATTTTAATTCATTTCTTGTATTGTTCTTGGGTAGAAATGATAGATTGAATTATATTATGACTAAAAATAAAATTATGAACTGATTTGGAAGATCAAACCGTGAGAAAAAAGTATGAAAGTGAAGAATAGGAACTAAACTGAACAAGATAAAAAGTTTGTAGGAGATGATTTTGACAAATAATAAAATATATTCTTAAACTAGGATCTAGACGAAGTAAAAGACAAGCTTATATTAAACAAGTGACAAAAAGAAAATTTTTTACTAAAGAATTAAGTGAATAAATTAAAAAATTTTGCCTATAATATATTATTTACGTATAATTATAATAATAAAACTTTTAAATATACAAATATGTTAATAATATATTATTTAAGGAGCAAAATGAAGTAAGTTAGAAGATAATTTTAATATTAAGAAAAATTATTGAGGATATTTATGTCTTTTATATTGTTACAATTTTTCTTTTCTCTAAATCTCCCTACTTTCGGATGGAAAGAAAATGAGAGGGAGGGAGAGATTTTTCACCTTCATTTTCCTTCCCCTCCCTTCCAACTAATTAAAACAAACAAGGCTAATTTAAAAAAATCTCTTCCCTCCCCTTCCTTCCCCTCCCCTCTATTCCCTTCCAACTAAACAATACTTAATGATGCAACTCTAAGAGCATCTACAATAGTTGTTCTTAAATTTAAGGACCAGTTCTTATTTCAGTTTATCACTGTAGTTTGCTAACTGCTACGCTTAATAACAGTTCTTATATAAGAACTGCTTTTTATACAAAAAGTAATAATAAAATAATTAATTCATAATAAATATTAATTGAAAGTAATAAATGTTAAATTAGTGGAGAGTTAATTGTGAAACTCATTTATGAGTTTTTAAGAGGTACGTCACTGAAGTGAATAGTTGTTTAAAGTAGTGAATAGTTACTTAAGCTAATGTGACACTGTGAAACTCACAGTAAGAACTCAATTAGAATTTACCACTATAAATGCTCTACTAAGTTGCTTATTGTGAATATTGATATGCCACATCATCACTTTTGATTTTAAATAACTCTCCACTATTTTAAAAAACTCTCTACTCCAATAGTACAATTCTTAAAAATTTACAAATAAATCCTACAAGTAACTCTCTACAACTTTAATGTAAAATAATTAATACAGATGTATTTAATTTTTTTTATTTTTTAATTATTTTTTTTAAAAACCAATTCTTATACAATAAGAGTTTTTACGTACAACTATACTAACAAACTCTAATAATAAAATTCAATAAAAATTAATTTTTTTTTTTTAAAAAAATCCCATCGAAGATGCTCTTAGATCTCCTGACAAAAGTATAAACCATAAAATTCGTAAGACAACTACGTTCCTATTCAATCTTTCGGCCATAGGTTGATTGAATTTTACAAAATTGCGATAACCAAATACAATGAAATCAATGGCCGAGGCGCTCTAATAATCATTCAGGGCAAATCAGCTCCCAACCCCCAAAATCAGGTGGAATTCACCTCCAGCAAGTTCTTCATTGAATTGTCCGAGGATGCAATGTGATTATCAATATCTCTCTGGATGATGTTAATGTCAGCATGCGGAATTGTTTGAGTAACAATACAACTTACCCTTCAGCTTCCATTTCCAATACTGGAAGAATGCTCAAGGCTGAAGATCCAAGATGCATGCCCCGAACAATTCCTCCATAACGGACCTTAATCTTCTGGCACAAAAGCAAGATAGAATCCCAAAGCGCCGTTGTTCCCTGAAATTAAAGGTTGGGACTGTGAGCAAATCAATATCATAGAACAACATCCTGCTGGTTGATAGGTGCATTATTGTCTACAGTATGGAGAATATATATATATATACACACTGAAGGTTCAATAGTATTTGACTTGTTCATAGCTTGAAAATTAATATTTCAGCCATTACCAACCTGAAGAGAAAACTGCAGCTTCTTGTCCCAGTACAAGGCAAAAATTGGGGGGCTATGCCTGCCAACTACCAATATACATGCTCCTGGATGCAGCACGGAAGGGACAGTGGATACTACAGCAATGTATTTCTCGGGAAACCTTTCCTTTGGAGGAAGGACTCCCAAGAATAATGGGTTCTTGCTAGACTGAGCTCCAGCGTATGACGTGGCATCCACATGTAGCATCCACTTTGGATGCTCTAGGAAAGCACAGAATAGATATAAGAGCAGATGAGAATCGGAGGGTAACTCAGGTGTCCACTTTTTATTCTTTGTATCATAAACCTCCCCACTTCCAAGATACTCATAATTCTTCAAGCATGTTCCTTCTGCAAGCTCTGTTAAAACCAACACAGGGTAATTTAAAAGTTGGATTATATAGGTATATGCAACCTCCCCAGATTATATTATAGTCCACTACAAAGAATCTTGTGAAGTTAACTGATTAAGCAAACCATTTATATGATTACCTCGGATCCTTTGCACAGTGTAATCAGCTCGAACAGTGCTTTGAGGTAATATACCCTTAAACAACTCTCCTTTAACCAAGGCTTGAAGTCTTTGGTGTTCAGTAATAGCATCCAAGCAATCCTGCATGATAGGAACCAAAGTATTCTGCTGCTGTGGGCCCTGTTGTAAATTAGATACAGGCAACTTGGCTGTATGCAAATACGAAAATAAAGAAAAAGAGGAAAATGTCAACTCAGAGGTCATCAGCATAATTTACCAAACCGTAAAACAAAAATCACATTCAATTGAACAATGTGAAGCAACATACACGTGGAACCCTCAATAGCTTGCACAAGAGTAGAACGTAATTGATGAAGAAGTCCATCTTCATTGAGAGTCATTGTCGGTTGCCAGTCTTTAGTGTTATCAATTGCAGGCAAGGTAGCAGGGGTTCCAGAAGATGGCATATTATTACCCACTTGACTAATTGTGATTGAAATACCAAGATTAACAGCTGTTTGCATAACCTACAAATATGAAAGTCTCAGGACCAGCAACGAAGAGAACTAAATTAACTGGTGCTGAACATTGATGTTATGTGCCAACTTAAAAAAAGAAAGAAGAGGGAATGAAACAATTATAAAGAAAACATGCCAATGATTTATGTATCAGTGTAACTCGTTTAATCTAACTTTCAATTTCCTCTATACTTAAAATTATTCCCTCTTGTGAAGTTTAATACAGTTGAAATACAAAGAAAATCATCATTGACTCAGAATTGTTTTCATCAATTATTCCCCCACAGAATTGATTTCTTTTCATTTTTAACACATCATTGACTCCCACTGTAAATGTTTCTCCCAATTTGCCACTATTTTGTGGGGGAAGGGAATCCAGGAAAACAATATACCAAACACTAGTACTTCCAGCATGAAAGAAGAAATTATGAAGATTAAAATGAACCTGAGTATGGCTGGTCTCAATCTTGTTAAGTAAAGGGTACAGCAAAACTGAAGAAAACCATTGCCTAAGGTTGTCACGCCACTGCTCAATTTGAGGATAGATGCCCAGATGGTCAAAAGCTTCAATAGATTCTTCCATGGACATTGGTGAAGGGAGTTCATTCTCCCCTTTCTTAGGGGGGGTGCTAAACTTTTGGGAACCTGGAGACATTCTCACGGGCCTCAATGGTGTCATCCTTTTAGTTCCAGAAGTATTAACTGAGCCTGTAGCTGTATTAGGGCTCACTATGCTAAAACCAGATATGGTAGGGGGTGGAGTAGATAGCTTCCCTGCTGATTCAGTGATTTTTTTATCAACTTCTGCTAAGAACTGTTCAAGTTTTTCTTCTGATGTTATCTTACTAGCAGAGGAAGATTGCCTTTTAGAAAGCTTCCCTGCTGATTCAGTGATTTTTTCATCAACTTCTGCTAAGAACTGTTCAAGTTTTTCTTCTGATGTTATCTTACTAGCAGAGGAAGATTGCCTTTTAGACCATGAGCATGAGGGCACTGAATCCATTCCAGCTGAATTCTGAAGAGATTTTGGAGGTGAAACCACTCCAGGGACAAGATATAGAGATGATAAAGAAGAAGGTGATTTTGATGGGGTGCCAATAGAACGTCCCTTGCCTCCCCTATTGGAATTTGAACCATCAGCATCAATATGAGATGATCGACAAGGACTGGGAATTGGCTGATGAAGGGGCACAAGCAAATCTGAAGATATGGACTGTGATTTAGACTTAGGAGGCTTTTTCACTGACTCATATTGAACACATTCCACCTTTGGTTTCACTCCTAAAAGCCCTAATTGATGTTTAGTAAGAAAAATCTCATTCTTACTAACTTTGGAAGCAGGCATAGCCGGGACACCAACAGTATACCTAACTTTACGCAGAAAGATAGCCTTAAGTAGGGCAAATATAGTTCCAGTGAAGATGAGACCCACAAAAGTCTGTAGCGTCTTGGCAAGCCAATCTGAAGTTCAAGACATTTATTAGAAGAGCTATAGCAGTCAAAATAATCATGTCAAAGAATTGAAAAAAATAATAATAATAATTAAAAAAAAAAAGTTATACTAATTGAGCTTGAGAGCTTACAGACTGTCACTGGGGAAAGATTTTTTATCCTCAATAAGTCAATGAACCCATTTTCCCTACAACAAAATGTCAAGCCAGACAGTTAATGAGTCACTTATAAATTATCCTTAAGTAACAATTGCATATTAAAGCCAGTATTTGAAGACATCTAATTTCACGTATGAAACCAATGTTACTCTAACAAGGCACCATAGTAGGATTAAGTAAATGTATAAATTATCATCACCATAAGAGAGAACTGTTATGGATCTCAATGCTCGTAATCAAATGAACTCAGAAGATACAGAAGGTAAATCATAAATGCTATAAAGCAGACGAACTTGATATTCCTTATTCACTGCACTTTTTTGACAACTACACAAAAAAATCAACTCTCTCCAGTCTCCACTGGAGATGTATGTTTCCTTCTAATCAACCACATGATCACTCGACAGGGTCTCAAGCTGTGAGAGCCGTTATACTGGCCGCGAAAAACATATATTAAACGGTAATATTCTCGTCATAATATCAAAAGTAGCAATTTAACAACTCCACCTGTATGAAAAGAGAAATTCAGCAATTCTATTTCTTTTCCTTTTTATTTCCAGTTCTTTAATGCTGCTCAGGATCGGGAAAAGTGGCATGGCTAGTGAAAATGAAAATGCAGCAAAGTACCTGAAAAGAACAGCAAGAAAAGCAAAAGCAGAGGCAGAGAAGAAGGAAATGATGCAGAGGAAAGTGTAACTGGAAGGCTGGAGACTGTTGGCGGTGAGAAAAGCAGAGACGGAGGGGTTTTGGTAGACGGAGAACTTGGAGTGCTTCGATGGAGGCGAAGAAGTCCTGTCTCTGCTAGCCCCTGCTTCCATGGCGGACTAGGGTTTTACGAGGGTTCTGTGAGATGGATGGGGACGGAAATTCTGGGCACTAGGCAGTGCCGATGAGCACTGAGGTTTATAGACACAGCTTCGACATTACCTAGGACTCGAGAGATTCAAAAAAACAATTTTTTTGGGTTAATTGAATCACAAAAGCTTTGGAAGTTGGGATTGGGGAGGTGAGGAAGCAGCAAGACAAGAATGAAATTGAAATATATTAAGATGCTTCTGACCAAAATGGAAGCAATTTTTATGAATTTACAAATAAATTTTTTAATAAAAATATAATAATTTGATAATTCTTAAAATTTAACTTCACATATTTTTTTTTAAAAAAAAAAACCTTTAATAAGAAACCTAATTGTAGACATTTGAAAGTTTGGAGGGTAGATTATTGATTTGGTTTTTTCTAAAAAAAGTATATTTGCATTTCTTGAAAGATAAAATATTTAATTTAATTCTTAATAAATTGTACTTGTTTTAATTTAATTTTTTTGTCACTAAATTACAAAATATACTGGTACCAAATTTTAAATCCATCAATGACAAAACGTTACTTTGAAATACAAAGAGACAAAATTATGACACATAATATTTTGAGAACTAAATAGATAGGTTTTATTTTAATAAGCTATTCAAATTTTATCCAAGTCTAATCATTTTTTTCTTCTCTATTTTATATCGCCTAATATACCTAATCATTTATAGATTAGAATTCCTTGTTTCTGGCTGACATGATGGAACACAACGGCTGGGCAAACAAACTCGAATGGCAAGCCACTACGAAATGTTCTAACGATGAGTGACGTGAGTGGTTTAATATATGATCCGAAAGGTCAAATCCTTGCTTCATCGTGTATCAAAAAGAAAAAACAAACTCCAATGGCATCAATAGAATCTTCAGAAATCCACTAAGAAACTTGGCCATGCTATTTGCTTTATGGCTGGCGATATGCATACTGTAGAAATATGGTTTTACTATTTTGGCAAGCAACAAACTCGAGATTTTTGGCTGACTGAACAATATCCCTTTTGGTTGAGAGCTTTGTATTTTGGCAACCTTTCCATTGCAATCTTCACTCTTTTTTTTTTTTTTTCCTTAAGGAACCACAGTACTGATATATTCCATTCATTTACATTCACGCTTAGCACTGTATTTGACGATTTATAAATCATTCAATAGCAAAAGCTGTATCACAAAGTTTTACTCAATTCCTATTCTTAGGTCCTATACTGCCTTCTTATCTTAAATAATACCACCATAGGCTAGAAATTTGGAAACTTTAACATCATACCACACAGTATGCATTACCCATATGCAGCAATGGCTTGTTATTACATATTGCTAAGTCAATTTGCCCTTATTCAGCAACTATGGTCCACTTAATTTTGGCTGGGCTTACGAGCTCAAAAGATCATAATCATAGTAACATATGCAGGTATGATTAAGTTGCATAGAAAGAGGACCAAAATATACTTGGTTTATAAAACAACCCCGAAACTTAGACTCTAACTTCTGTTGGAGAAGAATCTGGCTGGCCCACTGATGAAGACTTTGAAGCCTCCATTACCACTGGTGCCTGATCCAAACAGCTCTGGGTATCATCACTGATCATCCCAATTGTCATCTTCTCCACTTCTTCTTGGGTATATATATGGATCTTTGACACCACATTGCAGAACTCACTGCAGCCAAATGAATTATGTTTCAGTATTACCTAGAGAAATACAGTAGGTGGCAAAGCAACAAATGTTGAGTCCTGACGGGCACTTACTGCCATGGGTCATCCCCGACAACCATGATATCATTTTCGCTGTCGGTGTACAGGATCCTCCATCCTTTAGCGGAATCTTTTATAAGGCCTTCCATGCCAAATAGTCGCTCTAGTTCACTCAACAGGTCATCGTAGCTGCTCAATCTTGAGAGATCAATGGCTCTTCCGACTAAGCTGCCTTGCTTGTGAACCTTCATTCAGTGTATGTTATATGGGTGGGCAAAACATCAAAGGAAGAGAAAAAAGGCATATCATAATATAACTCTGTTGCTATCGTCGCTCACCTTTGTGCAACTCCTTTTAGTGGAGTTCTGTAAATTCTGAGAATTAGCTTCTCCAGACAAGGGAAACCCGAATAGTTTACAGGCATTTACCTTCCCATCGAAATTGTCATCATTTGGAATCCTAATACTTGCTCCTAAAGAAGCAGCAGCAGAAATACTATCTTGCAGTTTCTCCTTATTTGGGAGATCTGACCGGCCAACTTCATTTATGATCTCTGCCTGAGTGCAAGGAGTGTGGACATTCTCTCGCTGGAAATTTGCAGGTTTAGAGCACAACATGCTACCTTGACCAGCTCTGTGAATGTCACCATAAGGAAAATATGCAGTTTGAAGGACTTCTGGTCCTAAAGAGTGAAAGTTGGATTTGGATGCCTGATGTAGGTTGAAGGTTGTGCAATTTGCATTGGGTTTACCCCAAGAACTGAAGTTAAAATCGGCCTTTCCTTTCAGGGATCTCAATGGACATATTTCTTGACCTTGCAAGACCCTCAGAAACTTGCTAGTTTCCGCAAAGCCTGCATAACTAGGAGAGTGAACCCTCATAAGCTCAGCAGCTGTAGCTTTTCTTACTCCATTTGATGCAAGATTCGGATGACTTGGAGGACTTATCTCAAAATCTGGCTGGTTGGTTACTGAATCACATCCATAATAGTGTGAAACAAAACCTGTATTTTCTTGACCTTGCAAGACCTTGGGCGATATTACAGACTCCTCAAAGTCCATAAATCCACTGCCACCTGTTGCCCCAACCAGAAGTCAAATATGACATACAGAAGCAAAAGAGGACGATTAGGATGTATAAGATAATGAGCAGTAAAAATTTATGCTACTTAAGCTATCTCAGCATTATGACTCATACCGGTCATGAGGTGACTGGGTGTGACAGCTTGCAGACTTGTCCGCAATTTCTTTAGCCTTGGGGATGACTGAATGCTCAAGGGAGGGAGGGAAACAGACGGCTCAATCTCCCATGGTGAAACTCGTTCTTGATGATTAGAAGTGATATCCTCATCCCATCTAACCTGTTGGATGTCATAGCAAGCTTACGTTAATGAAGCCATAACCACATTATCATTACTCAGATCAAATAACATTGAGCTTTATATGGAGCTGCAGCAGCTTAACTAAAAGACTCTAATGATAATACATAGAAAATAATGGAAGAGAGATTAAATTTCAAGGTGACGTTCTCAAAGTGGCTTCACAAATTTTCAGCTTGATGCTGTTAATAAACATATCTAAATCCGAGTTCTACGTCTTTATGAGCACATGGTTACAGGGGATTGCATAGCTTGTGTTAGTAGACTTAACAGATTTTAGTAAGAAATGATTTGAGAAGGAACAACTGTTTGGATACGATCAAACTATAATGCGTAATGTATAAAGCAGAATTGTAAATGTACCATCAAACACCTCCATTTTGATTTAGGCCATCTATAGGGATCCAAATCACACATTCCAGTCACTATACCACCTGTACACCTGCAAGATAGGATGAAATTTACATTCCTTACAATGAAATTTCTTAAAGGAAAAACACATAAAATTTATAACCAAATGGTAGTTTACCTTCTTTCTGGAGATTCATCCATTTCGAATTTCATTTTGAATCTTGTTCCAATGGTCATTGGATTCTTGATGCTTTTAATATATTTTCGGTAGGGCACAACAAACTCTGCATGACTTGCTCTGTATAATAGCAAATTCAAAACATGTTAAGTCACTAAGCAGTTTAGTTGTGTTTAAAAAGTTTGCAAACAGGTCTTTGGTTCAAACCTTGATGACATGTATCCGAAAAAATGAAAAGAAAAACATTAATTTATTGCTCAAGGTATATATGCCAATCTTTACAAGTCTCATCAAGCCAGTAAACACATAACTACCCATAAAAGCACAAGTTGCTTCATGTCTAATGAAAGCAAGGCAAGATGCAAGATACTAGGACGAATATGAACACAAAACTTGCCAGAGCACATTAATCTTCATTTGTCTAGTATGGATTCAATTAGAATCACTTATATATACACAGTGATTGGTGACTACTTTCAAGGATTTGATTCCTTATTTCAGGATCTCAAAGTACTCAGAACAGTCGTTCTCGAGATGAAGTCTCAAAACTTCTATTATCCTCTGATAATGGCAAAAGAATGTTCTTCGAAGGTCAAAAAAGTTGCGTATGCTTTATATAGTGATGGAACCGGTACAAAATGTAGGCAGGGGAGTGAGGAAAGAAAATAGGTACAGCAAGAATAGGACACATGTCAGCTTTTGGTAGGGAGAAGAATTAGTTAGAGAAGGGTCTATAAAAGCCTAGCAAAATCTCTCTTTGTGTGCTTGCTGCATTTTAGTCTTCTGTTATTGAGTGTTGGAGCTGTGTTCTAGTTTTCTGTTAGTGTCTGAGTGTTTCAGCATTGTAATCCCTTGTTTGAGTCTTGCTGTTGGTGAAATATTATTAAGTTGACAGTGTTTTCCAGTATTTTGGGGTTTGGGGTTCTATGATATAGTTATTCACTTATTCCAGCTTTTAAGGCCCAATAAATACAATATTCAGCATGAGTCAAGGCATACATTTCTAAACCAAATATTAACTACCAAAGTTGAAATAATAACCACTAGTTCACTCTGTATAAAACACACTGGTCACATCAGATGCCACTACGTTGGAATTGTTTTAGAAATGAACCAAAAGCTTTATTCCAGGCATGGTAATAAAGTACTTTTTGAATGCTTCTATTTCATTCTCCCAAAGCATCAAATATTCCAGCAGAAATCTTCAGTACTAGTAAATCCCTTTTACTCTGCACTAACTACTTACTTGTTGCTTTCTGAAAGAAAGCTCTTCACTCCCAATAAGCAAAACCCGTGGCTCTTTTTCATTTTACGCACTTAACAGAATATAACAAAACAACTTATAGTTACAAGTTAAAATTAGACATTTTCCATTTTTTAATGCAAAATGATTGACTGTGTGTGTCATATAATGAAGGAAATCAAAATGATTACAAGTTAAAATTAGACATTTTCCATTTTTTAATGCAAAATGATTGACTGTGTGTGTCATATAATGAAGGAAATCAAAATGAAGAACCATTTCAAGAAATACATACTCACCTATGGCTAAATCTAAATTGAAGCAGGGAAAATATATTTATCACTTTATTTCTAATTTTTCTCCTTATGTTCTCTTCGTTTTGGAGAAATTTATCTTGGTCAAGTTTGGGTTTATAGTTTTTCTTCCCTTTCATTTCTCTAATACTTCCCCAAGTTTCCTAAACAAAATATGCAACTTTCATCTCTAGGTTTCATTCCTCCACTTTCACCCCTTACAAGTTGCAGACAAAGTGAAAACATCACTTCACTTGACAATTTTAGCAAGGATCCATCAGTGTCATATATATCAGCACAGCCAAATTAATTGTACCAGTGTCATATATCCAAAGCTGTTCATCCAGCCCATGTAGGGTTTGGCAGCATCTTGGACATTACACTTTGCGATTGATACATATAGAACCAAAAGCCTCCTACTAGATGAGGACACAAGCCTTGAAGGGGATTTGTCCATCGTAGCAACTGCACCAGATTGGAAGCATAACAGACTACTGGAAAACACTACACATGCAGAGTAAAGTAATCCCTTTTTCGCATCTATCTATCACTTTTCAATGTTGTCACTAGGTAAACATACATTATATAACCTCTGCAAAACACTTCACCAGGCCTCACTTACCATGTCAAGAACCCAACAATCCCAAAATCTTAAACTATTAGGAGAAGGCCTCAGAAGGAATTTTATTATTATCTCTTAAAAAAGTGATATTGATAGGAAGAATAGAATAACAGTCTTTCATCTCATTTGGAATTGCAACATCAAAATTAAATACTTAGGTTAAATAATAGCCATCTAAGCTTGGATACATTTAATAGAAAGAAGATGCCATATATTATATTAGTACCTTGGACTGTAGAAAACATGAAATACGCTTTTGGTGGATATAGCATTAGCCACTGAAGAAAGGAAATTGGGATAACAATTCTGATCACCAACAATTGATTCAGGAAGACCATTTCTGGGTCTAACGGCTCTTCTGATTCCCAATCTCAGTTCTCCACTTTCACCCCTACAATTGCATTTCTAATCAGTAAGCAATTTGTTAAACATATCTTCACAAAGACTGCGTAATGCAAATTGTACATTTGATTTAAGGGCATTCTTATATTATTACTACTCTTTTTTTTAATGCTTTGGCAACATTGAAAATCTAGATTCCCATGTAAAAGAAATGAAGGGTTTTGAGAGATATTCTCATTATAGATTAAACTTTTTCTTTTAATTTCCTTTTCTTAATTTGGTACTTTACAATTACTATGACAATGAAGCTCCTTAATCTTAATACATGACAAGAAAACCAAAAAAGAGAAGAAAAAAAAATTAACTACGTTTAACAATAAATACATGTTAGCTAACAATTATGCTTCATCTAGATAATGTCAACATGACACTAGATGAAAAATCTTTTGTCCAGAGGTTAATGCCACAAAATAATTCTCAGCTAATCATATATATATATATACCTTAGAAAGAGCACTGCATCACCAGAAACAAGATTCTTTTGGCTAACAAAAATACTCCAACCAGTTGTGAGTAGATGCCGCCTTGGCTGACCTGACATATTGTAACATCATTTTAATCAATTAATCTACTGATTAAACCACATTAAGCTATTCTATACAACTTACCTCTGTATATGTGACGAAATTTCCACTCTACTCCATGCAGGTCTTTTGCAACAAGTTCTTGAGAGGGTCTCTGCTGCTTATAATCCTGCATAAAGAAATTCATCACCTCAAAGGAGTCTATACAACAAACAATTTTATGTTAGAAAAGATCAAGTAAAAATGGGAGCCAGAAATCGAACCAAAGGCGGAAAACAGTCTTCAGCAGCTCTGCGAGGAACAGAGAACCCGCCATGAGTACTGGTATCAGATGCAGTAAGCGTTTTGCAGAACATGTGAGGGGTTGATTTTGTAGGTGATCCTCCATTTTCCTCCTCATATGCTCCCAATTCGTCAAGTTCTTGGCCCTCCAAATGCATCCCTGCTAACTGAAGACCACTCAAGACTTCAGACTTTGTGGGACAGGGCAAGTGAGCAATGGGTGGATGCATAAACTAACATCATGACCCTAAAATCATTAATTCAAGCTAATTCCCATATATAAACGAATATTCCAACAAATAATGAAGTCTAGAGCAATCAGAATGTTATGATTTTACGTAGAATTTGACTAATTCCTATTCCTATGAAGAAGACATCAAGACACAAAATTAAAGACTTACTTCTCCCTGTGGAAGCAAAGTGACCTGTGTGTAAACCTCATCATTCTCCTTATTGGCCTGTTCCAGGAATTTAAAGGTTAACTCAATAGGATCAAATTATATGAATTAAGCAGATAAAAGTGACTTTTTAAAAATAATTTAGTACTCACAAGAAGCTGGACGTTGACGACCCTGCAAAAGATTTGAGATTGAAGATCATAGGTGGGTATGTCCAAGGGAGAGAAAGGAGTGAAAGAGGCAAGTTGTTCAAGGTGACCTTGGGGAAAGTAGACTACTACATTTCCTTTCTTGGGGAGGGAGGTGAGGGGGCCAGCACAAGCATGCCAAAGTTCGAGATAAGAAGATACATGAGGTGGAGATGAATTGGAAGATGAAGAAGTTGAAGAGGAGAAACAAGAAGCACAAGCACCTTTATCACAGTGCCCGTTACAAAATGCATTCTTCTCAACCTCGCTCACTGCATGGTTCAGATCAATTTCCATGAACGCCCCAGTGTAGCTCTTGTGAGACAGTCAATGGGAGTGAAACAACACAAGGAGTAGTAACCGAATCGCTTAACAGAATATCAAAAGTTACAAGGAGGAGGGAAGGAGAGTGATTAAAAAGAACATCCGGAAAGCGAAAACTACATAAAATGGAAAGGGGGGTCAAATCATATAAAGGAATTCATATTTGGAGGGGCACCACAAAGTTTAGAACAAGGGTGGGATGAACAGAAAACAACAAGAAAGTCATGTTGGTAAGGGAAACCCGAACTTAGAGGGAGGGGGGAAGAAAAGAGTGTCATATAATAACAAGAAATTCAAAGTATGATTCCTCCCCCATTTGCAGGTACTGAGAGGAGGGAGCAGAAGTAACAGACATGGACAATTGCATAGGAAGCACAGAAACAAAAGGCAATAAAAGCCAATATGGTAGTGGCTTTTGGACTTACCGACTTAGACTGTTAGAGAGAGAGAGAGAGGGACTGTGTAGGGTGGGGGGGACAGGCTTTGACAGTACAGAACCCACACACCCCCCACCCTTGTCTCCTTTGCTTTGCCTCACCTTTATCTTTTCTCTATTAATAATTCCCTTCACTGTGGGGGAGGCCCTCCACCAAGACAAAAGGGGGGTTTTCATTCAACTCAGAAACACGTCTACCATTTTTTTTTTTCTTTTCTTTTTCATTCAGCAAAATCAGTAGACAAAGGCCCCTTTTATCTGTGAATTTGCAATTCACATCGTGAGGAAAATAAAGGGTTTCGAATGAAAAGACCAGACTACTCAACGTCTGGAATAACAGAGAGACGTTCATGAGTGAGATGTTAAATTTCAATGGCGTGATACCCAGAAGAAATTTTAATTTAAATATCTGTGGAAATGGTTATCAGTGAAGTTGGGATTTTGAGGGGTGAAATTGAAAAATGAGAGCGACAGAGCAACAATGGTGGGCGTGTTGTTAGTTGTTAGGACTCAGTGACTCAGATCAGTCCACACTCCACTCCTTTTACATATCTCACGTCTCATCACTCTGTCCTCTTTTAATTTTTTCTACCCAATATGTTTCAACTCCATCAAACGCGCGCGTGACTTCAATTCTTTATATTATCACTTGAACAATTAAATTTCAAAATCTTTTTTATAAAGTAATGACACTACAAAATTCGATTCTGTCATAGCCACGGGGCTTTAATTATAATAAATTAATCATCAAATATAAAAAATATTTTATCCGTCATATTAAATTTATTATTATTTACACAAAATAAAATTAATCCTATTCAATCTGTTAATTATGAAATAAGTTTATAGTCTAAGTAATTAAACATGCTAGTAAAATAAAAATGTTATTCCAGATTTAATAATTATTAAAAAATAAAAATTGTGGTGCACCAAAATTTATAATATCATATTTTTCTCTTGTATATATTACTTTTCTACTAAAAATATTTCTCATTACTTTAAAACTTATTGAATATAGAATGTCTCCAAGAATACCGACATTTTAAATTAAAAGAGTATGATATTTTGTCACTGTAAATTTTACACTTTTACAAGATAGGTAATATTCAAATGTCACAATGTCAATTTCAAATGATATAATTTTAAATGAATTTTTTTTTTAAATCAAGTTTTTGGATTACTACAAAGAATATTAAGTTGCACAACTTTGGGAGTGTAAAACTAATAATCAATTTTTAGAATCGAGCGTTTAAATTCCACAAACACTTATGTTAAAAGAAAAAATACATTACATCATATCTTTTAAAATTTGTCAGACACACACACATATTACAAAAATCTACTTAATTATTATTTGTTTATAAAGTTAATTTTTACATAATACGATACCAGTAATTTTAATATGACAATATAAACAACTAATTTAATTTTAATTTTCAGTATATAATTAAAAATCAAGTAATTTTATTTTTAAAAATATATATTGTCAAAAAATAATTTTATTGGCAATTAATAAATTAAACAATCATGTTTATAAAATATATGAAATATTAGAAGAGCCAATTAATATTTTAAAATCAGAAAAAGTAAAGCATAAATTAATAAATCTTGTTATAAATGGTTAATATAATTTAGAAATAGTGAAAAACACACTAATTTAACTTGAAATGCTGTTAACTCGTGAGGGGATTAGTCCCATAAGGAAAAGAAAGAGAGAAAAGGAAAAGGAGGAAGAGGATCACGTAATGGAAGAGCAAGTGGGATGGAAGGAGAGGGAGAGAGAGAGAGAAAGATAGGAGTGAGGAGTCAGAGGCAGAGAAAGTGATAGAATGAGGAGGCCTGCGTCTTTGGCGCTGGGTCTGAGGCCCACCACATACATTCTTTCTCTCTCTACCCTCGGTATCCCCGACCTCTTTTGCCCTCTCATTTCCTCCTATTTACCTAACTAACCCTCCGTTTTGTCCCCTACGCTACGTCATCCAAACGCACCGTCGTAACCCCTCTACTGCGTCACTCTGCAAAACCCCCCACAACCTTCATTGTCGTTTAAGGCCAAATTAATTGCATGCCATCCCGTTTCGTTTCGGCATTAGGTCATTTGAATATTTGATTGTTGGTACCATACCATACATTACACAAAAATTTATTATTTAAAAAATATAATTATTTTTCATATTATATATAATTTAGCAAGTTTTTATTTTTTATTTTTATTATTTTCTATCATGTGATATTTTTTAAATTTTTTATAATAAAATTATTATTTTTGCTACAAAAATAAATAAGAAAACAAAAAATAAAAAACAATTACACATATATAATAATAATATAAGTTTATTAAGATTAAATATGAAAATATTTATTAATTTATTATATAATATATTTTTAATATATATATATATATTTATTACCAATTCAATTTCAGTCAAACTAATGATATAATATATTTTTTCATTAAAATATCATTAATTAACCTAATTAATAATATATATATATATATATAGACGATTAACAGCAACAAAAAAATATCACAAATAGTCTAGAATAAGAAGCTATATTTATTCTATCTTCTTGTTTAAAAAAAGTGCCGAATATTTGTGTTTAGGTTAATTAATGGACAATATTTTAAACACAAAAAAATGTAGCATTACATATTAAATATTAAAAGGGACTGTCTAAATACAAATTTCTAGATGTACTAAATAAAATATTGGACTCAAGTATTACACATCTTAAAGTTATGGAAAAAAACATATATTTAAAAAAATAAAGAGAGAGAGAGATCTTGTGATTTTAAAATGTTGCTGGGAGAGAGAGTTATAATTTACTCATTTAACTACCATTTATTATTATAATAAGAATGTAATTACGATTTTATAATGCGCACAAAATTGATTTATTAGAAATATATTTAATAAAAAATTAAAAATATATATAGATTAGACATTAAAAAACTTATATGCAATTTTTTTTATTTTTGCTTCTATGCTTTTTAATTAAAATCAAAATTCATAAAAATGGACTGGTCATTAACCGATCGAGGTACCGGTTTAAGTGTCAATGGTGGAATCGTGGTCGAATTGTGATCAAACCGGTAGTATTTAAAATATATCAAAATATAAAAATATATAATTGATGTATATGTTATAGAAATTAAAATATTTAAATATGTAATATATAATATTCAAATATTCAAAGCATGTTACAAATATATATTTATACGAGTCTTAGACCTTTTTCTAATAGCTTAAAATTTTGGAGATTTTTTAAAAATACATAATAATATTAAGTAAAATTCAAAAAAAAAATTGAACCAGTTAAATTGTTGAACTGGCCAGTTTTTTCTGGTTCAATTAGTTTTTCACTAGTTTAAATATTCATCAGTTCCTAAGTCTAAACCGGATTGAAGACCTGGTCTAGTTCACCAGTTTTTTGTTGAACCGATCAGGTTGATCCAATCCATTTCTCTAAACCATGATTAAAATACAACAAATATATAGTTTTTAAAGGTAATTCTATACTCTTTACAACTTAACTTTGGATAAAACCTAATAATAAAAATATTAAAAATAATTACCTCTTTTATTAGATTAACCTTGCTTGAGACACTGTCAAACGCTAAATGTAAACATCTCTAATAATACGGATTCGAACTTAGGTTAAACAATTTGTAGAGGACCAGCCCTTTATAGTAAAGATAAGTCTATTAAATATTACAAAAGCGGAAACAAATATATAAAATGGAATTAATGAGTTGGTTTAGAAGCTTAGTAAAATGATGGTTGAGGTTGAATGAGTTGCGTAGAAGCGAACAAATTGAAGAAATGTGTGGTGACGACTGATGAGTGAGGAGGAGAAGATGCATATTATATATTGGCTCACATGCCTACAAATGGATAATAGACAATATGAAATAGTGAAATGGACATGAGCTGCAGGTTCTGGCTGTCCTACTCTCCTGCTGGACCTGGAGCCTGGAGGGACTCCTTCTCCATGGTTCTAATAAAGCCTTAAAGTCATTCATCTCTGTTCATCTAAAGTTTTGGTTTAGTCCCCATCCCGTTTTTCTCTTTTCACCTCCTATTTCCAGGAGGGGGTCTCTCTGAAATCATATGTGTAACCGACAACAAGTATCTTACTATTTCTTCAATATCGCCTACAACCTTTCCTTAATTTTCAACGCTGCTTGCTTTATAAATGCATGCTTGCTTTAACTCTCCCAAATTCTCTGCTTGTCCAGCATTGTATTTGATTAAGTATGATTGTCTAATTATATTAGCTTTACCTATTAGTTTCAATCGAACAGTGTTACTTGCCTATTCAGCTCCATTCACTTTTATCAATGTTAGTTGATTTAAGTGATTTGATATTTTTTTTTTGTAATAAAAAAAATTAGTGCAAGAAAACTAATATACCTTTGTGATTCCATTCCAGCCTAATGAAATTTTCTAAACATCAGTGGTTCAAGAAAAAAAAATTGGGCTTTAATTCATAGCTAATAATGATAATAGTTTAATTTCTATAGACATTTAAATGAAGAATACTTTATTCTTTAGACTTTGAACTACACCATTTTACACTCAATAAATTTAAAAAAGTAAGAGATGCTTTTTTTTTTAAAAAAAAAGTGTCTTAAAAAAATAATGAAATATTAGATATATTTATTGGTAAGCAAAGAACAACAAAATAAGATATAGGCATTATTTATTTGCACTTAATGAATGTCGGAATCTGATTCATTTAGATTTCAGACTATTAAGTATTTTTTTCAATTTTTTTAGGTGTTTAGTAGGTTTAAATAAATTTTAATGAATTAGATATTGTGACAAATTTTAATATTATTAAGATATATTATTCATTTTAGGCAAAAATACATTTTACTTCTATAAATTTTACCTTATGTACACTTTATCTCTCTTAAAACTTTAAAATTTAATAAATAACTCCCTCAGACTTTATAATCTGTCCAAAATAACTCTTTTGTTAATGATTTTGTTAACTAACTTGATAATCAATTCTTATTTTTTAAGTTTAAATTTTTTTCATTCAAAATCTAATTGTATTTTTAATTTTGATTTCATCAAATTTTCATAATATATGTTTAAATATTAATTCATTTGAATATTATTTTTTACTAATTCAAAGATAATATCTTAATATTTAAATATGTATTAAATTCATACACCTTACTTTTAAAAAAAAAAAAATTGCCCCTTACTTAGGCCTAAAGAACGCAATGAACGAATGTTCACAAGCAAATGAACGATGGACTTGGTATAAGGGCTCTTTAATTTGGACTGAATGGCCTCTCTAAAAACATGCATTTTTAATATGATAAATTGATAATTGTCATTTTTCTTCATAAATTGTCTAATATTGTTAATCACCGCAAGAAATACGTGTGCGAAATTGTGAGCATGAAGGATGATAATATTATATTTTTAATATGATACTATATATAATATCTAGCTAGCTAGAAATATAATATCTTGTAAAACTATTATATATATCAAACTTCAGGAAATTAAATATTGTATGTAACCAGAAGCATCAGGAGCCCTCGAATCCCTCGTAAGACAATCCTTCGAGCTTGTGTTAATATAGTTCTTGACCCATATATATAGGAATATAATTTCAAGAGTCTTTATCACTAATGTGGAAGATTATCTTCCAATAACTCTCTCTCCAACGTCAATGCTTAAATAATATTGCAAAATATAAACACTATGAATTTGATCAAAGTAAAGATGCTTTTGTAAAACAATATATATATATATATATATGCACATACATTGCAAACAATCTCATCAATAATGTTAAAATAATAGATGTTCATTGTTATTTCTTTCCATAAAACAAAAATTGCCTTACATATATTGTTGAACAAAAACTATAATCGTGTGTGCGTCGTTTCTTTTTTTTTTGTTTTGTTTTTTGTGGGTTTAAAGTTGACTTATTACTATCATTACTATTATTATATATTCTTATTTTATATATGGGGTGGACGAGGGATAGAGTATATCTCAAGTCAAACTTTAATTAGGCAATGTGTATCATTCAACTTTAAGGAATCCTTGTCTAACTACATCTGATGGTGAGTTTTATCCTTTTAGTCTTTTTATAATTAATTAATTTCATTTTACATTTTTTTATGGAGAATTGGATTAAACTGATCAGTCAAAATTAAAAAAATGATAAATTAATTATATAAATGGTTTAGTTTAACCTAATAAATTGATCAATAAAAAATTAATAAAAATTGAAGAGAAAAAAAGTAAAATCAGGTGATTTAATGATTGAACCAATTTTATTATATTTTTAATTTTTCCTAATTTTTTATACATTTTATGATTGCACCCGTGGAGTTTTCAAAACCTTACTTTTTACACATCATTATTTCTTCCAACTATTTGACCTAAAACATGGACTTCATTTTCAAAAAGAGAAAAAGGAAGAGCGAGAGAAGATTTTCATGAGGATTAGATCTAGGTAAATTTTTTTAAAATATTTGATTTTAAATTATTTAATCAAAAATTGACATGGAAATAATTTTTTAAAAAAATCATGTGACATATATTAATAAAAAAGGTAATCATTTCATTGTTATTAGAAAAAAAAAACAGATAGTGAAGCTTAATTTACAAATTGGCCAATTTTGTTATTCTTTTAGAGATATGTCCCTTCCCCTCCCAAAAGGTCAGAGAGTTCAGCCTTTCAAAAGGGTCAACCTCTCCATAATTTGATCGAAACATTTTCAAAAGCCCACACTTGAATTAAAGAAGCTTTAATCAAAAGAAAAAAAGAAAAATCGAAACTAGCTTAAGCTAGCCACAAGAAGTAATGAAGGGAAAATAACAATAAATAAAATGCAAAGAAGAATTCAAATAAAAATGGTGTTATCCGAAACTTTAGCATCATATTAATTGGGAAAAGGGCGAAGTTGAATGTTGTGACGCCCTACCAACAAATTGATAAACAGGCATGATTAAAAGTTGAATAATGATTTCATCACTTTATTTTTGTTTTAAATGTTCACGAAAATTAAGGATAGCTTGTGCACGTGGGCGGTAAAATTTGGGATCAAGTCTTTTAGGCTTAGTAGAAAGGTGGGCAGGTAACATTAATTGTCACAGTCTCACTCTCATGGACAGTGACTTGTCTCGCGCACACACCAGTCACTTTTTTAAAGCCTATATTCATTCATTCATATATATATATATATAATAGAAAATAATTATGTCTGAGATATTTTTAAATATTAAATATGAATATTTTTTTAACAAAATTCAAACATGATTCACTATTTTTGTAATAGACTAGATACACACACTGGGAAAGAGAGACAGAGAGAGATAGAGAAGAAAAAATCTATTGAAAGTTTGGTTAAATGTTGAAACTGCTTATTTTTACATTATTTTAAAATTTGTGTGTATGGTAAAAATAATATTTATACAAATTTTGAGTTAATTTAATGATAAAAAAGCCAACCTCTGTGCTAGAATAAAATCACAAATAAGAGGTGGAAACATTTGTTTTTGATATGTAAAAAATTTGAGAGAGGCTTGATGAAATTAGAGATAAATTTTGTCTGTTAATGGTTAAGGCATTGCTAAATTTTGGAATGGAAAAAAAATGATCATTGAATTTGGGACGGAGTATTCTATTTCAAAATTTGGATTTCATTTATGAATTAAAAATTATTTTTTTGAGACGAAGGAGTTTACCTCTAATATATCTCATACTATAGATGAAAATTTTGTTTTTAATTCGTCTCAAATAAAGATAAAAAATCTCATTTTTAATTTGTCTCAAATTAAAGATATAAATATTGTTCTGATGTGTCTCAGATTAAAGACAAAAATTTCATCTTTTAATCTGTTCTTAATCCAAGCTTCTTAAAAGAATAAATATATGACTTGACTTTTTGAAAAGTTAAACTTTCTTTATCATTGTGTACCATTTTAAAATTTGCAGAAATTTCTTTTTTATTATTATAGACAATAATCTTAAATTGGTCTAACAATAAAAAAAATGTAACTAATGAAAAAACAGAACTCTCCACAAATCTTTTTGCAATGAAAAAAGAAGGTTTGGAAGTTAGGAAAGAAGGGAGAAAGAAAGGGGAAATATTAGTGGAGGACACTAATCAGTGATTAGTGAAAAACAAAGGGCTCACCCTCATGTCATGTCCCTTGTTGCTTTTTTCTTCACCTTCCACTCATCTCGTCACTGTGAGTGTGTGAGTGTGAGTGTGAGTGTGTGTGTGTGTGTGTTTGCTTTAATCAAAGTGTGTGTTGGGCGTTGTGTGGTGGGTTGATTTTGATATTTGTTTGTGTGTTGGCATTTGGCAATAAGCAACTTTCTTTCTTTCTTTCTTTCTTTCTTTCTTTCTTTCTTTCTTTCTTTAGCTGTTTGTTTGCTTTAGGCTTCTTAATCGCCCGCATTTATCGTACCCTCATCATACGTTTCTGTCTCCTTTCGCCTCCATTCTTCCATACATTTTATTCACCCTACTCCCCTTTCATGTTAACCATTTTTCTTATAATTTACCCCCCCCCCTCCCCAAACAAAAAAACACACACACACATTGATTCCAATTTAAGCATCTTGTGAACAGAAGTAAAAACAAAATATTTTAAAATAAGTTAGCAAAAAGTTAAAGTGGGAGAGAGAAGCTCCTTCTTTGTTCTTTCTTCCATCTGCTTCTTCTCAAACAATCTCCACCCTCTTTCTTTCTCTTTCTTATCTTTTTTTAGTCACTTACAGAGTTTTTGTCTTCTCAAGGTTTTTATTTTTTTTTGTAAGAGCTTTCGTTTTCATATTTGGTTTCATATCTAGTATTTTCTTTATAGGTTTGTTTGTTTTTAGATTTATTTTCAGATATGATCTCTTTGTAAGTTTTTCGTTTTGTTTTCTGTTTTTCAAAATGTTTTTGTTTAGTTTTTAATCCTTTGAAAAACTTCGGAACTATCAGTAACTTTAGAGAAAACATGACTAATTATTAGTCAAAATGGACAAACATATATCAATATGATCCGATGAATGATAGATGAAACGATTTTAGAAATTTTAACGGTATATCTTGGTTTACCTTCTTTGGTTAGTAAGTTGATGTATATATATATATTTTAGATTCCTTGATAGATTTTAAAGTTTCTTTAAGGGTTTTTTCTCTTTTAATTTTTTGTCTCAATTTTATTTTTGAGCCTTTATTATATCTGACCAAAAGCAAATATTTTTCTATCATCTTATTTAGTAAATCTAGGTTGTTGATTATGATGATTGACGATTCAAGATTCTATTTTATGTTTTTTAAAAATAATTCATATAGTTTAATTCTAAACAAAGTTTAAAAAATTAGATTGGTCATTGAATCGGTCAATACACCGATTCAATAGTTAATGATTAGATCGTGTAGTCGAACTAGTGATACTTAAAATATATAATTAGTGTATATGTTATGAATATTAAAATATTAAAATGTTTAAGGCATGTTATAGATATATATTTATACTAGTTTTAGATCTTCTCTAATAACTTAATTTTTTAGATATTTCTTGAAAATACATAATAATATTTAGTAAAAATTCAAAAAAAAAATTCTGAATCGGTTGGTTTTATCGGCTCAAGATCGATTTGACCTATTTTTCACTTGTTTGATTGCTTATCGATTTTTTGGTCCAACTCGAACTGAAAACTTAACTGATTAATTAGTTTTTCGATTGAATTAGTCGATCTGATCTAGGTCTCTAAATATTGATTCTAGGTCATCAATCTTTAAAATCCACAATGTAGATGAAACAATTTTCTTATTTTTTTTTAACAGAATGACAGAGGATCTGATCCACAGAAGCAAGGATTGTCTTCGTGTTTATCTTCATGAAATGACCTCCAATTTTTATAGCTTTTAGATGTAATAGGGTAGTAGGATATATGTGTGTGTGCGTGTGTGTGTAACAACATTATAAACTGTAGTAAATAAATTCAAGACCCTTTTTTTTTTGAATCATTGAATTTTCAATCCGCTCATTTGCTTAAAAAGATATAAAATAAAAAATTATAAAAATTAACACTCATTTAAAAAAAAATATGTAAAACCATAACAAACAAACAAACAAAAAATCCAACCAACTATTAATGTAATTTACGCTTTATATATTTTTTATTTTAATATATTAAATCAATTGATATATATGCACATACATTTATAAGTATGTATACATAAGAGTTAGGCAATAAGATAAATATTATACCACATAAAATAAACCTTCTGTCATTTAAAATTGACTCTATTAATAATTGAGCTCCTAAAATATACTTATGTTGAACTTGCCCTCTTTGAAAATTTAAATATATACAATTAAGTTCCTGAATATTATAAATTTATTATACATTTTTTGAGTTAATTTTTAAATAAAGCAAATATACAATTTATTTTCATTAAAAGGACTTATTTGTACTGAATTCATAATTTATATAAATTAAATCTTTCAATGCTTAATTTTCAATGACTAAATGATAAAAAATATATTATTTTAAAAACTAATTTATATATTTACACTTCAAAGTTTAATCTTAAAAAAAAAATCTCCACTAAAATTAATTTTTTAATTTTATACTCAAACATTAACAGATAATTTTGGTGAACATTTATGATCTCAAGATTTTGCCCCTCCTGTAAAATCTTCACTGCAAGTGGCCAAAAAGTGTAAAATACTAAAATAGTCCTAGATATATATTTGGTATGAATGAATGCATAGGCAACAATTAAGATGTGGGTGAGAACAAGATCTTTTCTTGTCTTACAAAGTGGAGAACATGATTCTCTTTTATTTTTGACCAAGTTTTAAAAAATTGGATCAGTCATTAAATTGATTGAAATATTGATTCACAGTTCATTAGTATGACTATAGTTAAATTAGTAGTAATTAAATATATATATATATATTATTAATTTTATATATTAAAAATACATAATATAATAAATTCATAAATATTTTCATTCTTAATCTTAGTAAATTTATATTACTATTATTATTATTATTATTATTATTATTATTATATATATGTGTATATAATTGTTTTTCTATTTTTTTATTGTTCTCTTATTTGTTTTTGTGACAAAAAACATATTATTATGAAAAAATAATTAAGAAGAAAAAAAGTGATAGAAAAGGAAAAAGAAAAAAAGAAAAGCTAACTAAATCCCATATAGTTTGAGAAATAAGTATATTTTATAAATAGGTGATTCAAAAAAAAAATGGTTCAACAGGTTTTTATCAATTTTGTTTCAATTTTTGACTCCATCAATTTTAAGGGTCAACTGAACCGAATTAATAGTCAATCCAGTCATTCTAGTTCGATTTTTAAAATTCATGTTCTATGTAGTGGGGAATATGATTCTCTCGTGTTGTTATACAGAATAGAAAAGTCATGTTTTGTTAAATCTAAATTGTCGATTGTGATGACGCAGAGTCTACAGTCCAAGACCCCCTTGAATCTTTCTTCTATTTTATTTTTAAATTCATATTTTTAAAATGCAATTTAATCCTTAGATAAAATAAGACCTTCATAATTTTGTACTATACAAAAGAAGACCCGGTGGTGGTGGGTGGATGGGATGGTGCATTAGGTGGTGTGTTGTATGGGTTTGTAAAGGAGGGGTTATGTTATGCCTTCCATGCTCTGCTTTGCTTTGCATAGTTCTAAAAGATAAAGAGGTAAATGCCTGAATGGTGGGTCCTTCTTAGGGGACAAAGGGTATCCCCATCATTACTCTCCTGCAATTGGGGGTATCACACTCACACACACCTACACACAACACACACAGTAGTGCTACTTCTTTTGTTTTTGTTTTTTTTCTCTGAGATTGGAAGAAACATGAAGGCAGAAAACAGAGGGCATGGGCATATGGTGATTATCCTTTTGGAATAATGCTAATTTGGGCAAACATAATTATAGGTACTTGATTTTAACAGGATTGGAGGCTTAGATATGCTTCCACCCTCATTCATTATTAATTATCACTAATTCCTGATAACCTTATCCTAATCAAACCCCTGTCCCTACGTCATCCTCTTCTGTCCTCAACTCCTCTTAAAAAATCTGTCTTCTATATTAGGTTAATTTATTAATTTTTTTAAAATTAAATGTCTCAATTTATTTTTTAAAATATTTCTTTTTTTTAATTTTTTTTGGTTGCTAAATTACAGATTATATTGTTGTTAAATTCTAAATTTTTTTTATTGTCAAAACTCAAAAGTCACTTTGATAAATAGAATAATCAAAATTGAAATAGACACAATTTTTTAGAGGTTTAAAATTTGATCTCTTTTATAAATTAGAATAAATTACTAATTTAATATATGGAAGATTATAATTTCTCAATTTTGATCTTTAAAAATCAAGTGTCTTAGTTTAGTTCTTAAAAGATTACATTTGTTTTAATTTGGTCATTTTTTGTTGCTCAATTGAAATATCTACCATTGCTAAATCTCAAACTTTTTATTGTTAAAAGTTATTTTAATAAATAGAGAGATCAAATTGAGACCAAAAAAAAATTTATGGGACTAAAAGTTTGATGTCTCCTATATAATAGAATAAATTACTGATTTAATCCCTAAAAAGTTAAATTTTATCAATTTGATCTTCAAAAAAATTAAATATCTCAAGTTAACCAATAAAAGATTACGTTTGTTTTAAATTGGCCTCTTTAGTTGCAAAATTGCAAAACTTGCCGTTGTTAAATTACATTTTTCTTGTTATTGAAAGTCACATTAATAAATAAAAATGGTCAAACTATGACAAACATAATCTTTTAAATAATAAGTTGAGACACTTAATTGTTTAAAAATTAAATTAAGATAACTATAATATTTTTACACCAACTCAACTAGTAATTTACTCTGTATAGTACTACCGCCATTTATGCTAATGCTAGCTAGCAACACTAATTGTTGTTAACTTGAACGTCTTCTTTTTGGGGTTGTCAAAAGAATAGATCATAACCCATTAACATTATCCCCCCATTTTTACTCATACCCATTCAACACAATCACTTCCATTTTGAGAAGATGACAAAACACAAGCACACTGTGATGTTATGTTAATTCTCAAAAGCTTGAGGAATGATGGGGTTTACACACATAATTAATGCTACTTATTACCACATTCAAAATTTTACATTATGATATGGGGAACGAAAGTTTCAAGCTTTTTCCCGAAAGTCAATTATAACATGCTTATTATATTATTTTTAACACATAGCTACCAAAAGAAACAAAAACAAAAATACTTTATCGTGAATATTTTAAGTTCCTTGCAAGTTTTACTGTTATTCGAAAATTAACTACTGTTTGTTCTCAAGTTGTTGAAGAAAAATTGCACGAACACAACTTTGTGTTGTCTGCTGAATTGATGAGGAATCCCTTTTATTTCCAAAAAAAAAGGTTGAAATTTTGCATTCTATTGGGGCCCAATATTTGACTCACATTGAGATACTATTGAAAAATTTCCAAGTGCAAAAAGCATATATATATATATATATATATATATAAAACTAATAAATTAAATCAGTCTTTATGAAGAATTTGGAGATGCGTTGTGAAACCCTAGTGTTGCTTCATGAAACCCTAGTGTTACTTCATGGAGGCTTAATAAATAACTTATTTTCATTGCTTGATTTCATTGATAGTGACTGTTTGAATCTTAAGAATAATAAAAGTTGCAAGAGTCTCATATCAACTATTTAAGTTATGAAATATTTTAATTTAAAAAGTTATTATTTTGAGTGGATTCTTATAATAACATAAGTCACATCAATCAGCATCAAGACACTTAACTATAATCTTAGTTGCAAATGTGAGATGTAGATAGTGACATCGATATTGCAATATTCGCTTGAGGATTAAAAAACTAGCACAAAGCCAATTTACATGGATGCTAGAACTGCAAAATGTAGTGAAATGTCCAAAACCAAGACTTGGTTTGTAACAAGGGTTCAACTCTTTAAGATGCTAATTTAAAGAGGGATATACTCTTTATACTTAGTAAATTCAAAAAAGAATAAGTTTTTTAACCTTATTAGATTTAATTTTTTAGTTTGTTGAGTGGGAGGGTACCTTTAATAAACATAGCATAACATATATGTAAGTTCATGTAGGATAACAAATAATAAAGGACAAACTATAGTATAACATTAAAAAAATTCAAAAGTAATAATGTTACAAAAAGGAGAATCTATTAGCTCTAATATTGGAGCTACTAATTTCCAATGTTTGATTGTCACTTAAAAAGAAAAATCATCGAAAGTCATTCGATCAATAATTAAATAACTGGCATAAGAAACTGATACTTTTAATAGTGGAGTTAATTGGTCCTCCTATGAAACATGCTACATGTAGTCAAATATTACTATTGCTAGCTTGTGAAATATTTAGTGGTTTTATAATTTTTGAATTAATTTTTTGTGAAAAAGAAATGGTAGTTAGAACATCAACTTCAGAGTGCTAAAACAGGTCTCATTGGTTCAGGACATGAATGTCTGGTGCCAAAACGTAAGTCACTTGTGGCTATTGGGTCATAATCCCCTCTTCAACCAGCAAAATTGTACCACCTCCCTTTCATGCTTTGTTTTTGCCCTCCAACTTGATCCAATACGACAGTGTTTTAGCTTTAGGGTTTATGAGCCTACTAAAGTATTTCTTTTTCTCTTTTGTTTCAATTACTAATATTTAAAAATTTTATTATATTTCGACTAATTTAGTTTAAATTTAATCAGATCACAAAAATATAAAATTTTTTTACGATTATTTTTTTTTATTCATAAGACTACTGAACTACTTAAATCACTCAACGTTAGTCTGATTAAGTAATTTAATTTGTCCCTTTAATTTACCTCTTTTTTATTGTCCTTAAATAAATAATCATATTGACTTCAAAACTAAAGTAACTGATTTTTCAAACTCATTGGCAATCGGACAAACAATTGATAATAAAAATTTTTTTAGTGATTAATAGTTATTATCAATTGGATGACTGATAAAAAATAAGTTTTCTTGAAATAACAATTAGTTATATCAAGCTGAACAAACAATCAGAAGATTCATTACAAGAAAACATGAATGACGGACGAAATATTGTTGTCTCTATGATGTTAATTAAAGAAGAAAATTTTCGTCTTAAAAATAGTGTAAATATTTGTCTCATATCAAAAGTAAAAACTACCACAAATTAGAGGTGAGAAATTATTCAGAGACGAATTAAAAACAGAATTTTTTATTGAAATGGTTTTAACGTCGTAATTCACTGTTTCTTTCCCTTCACCGACAGTAAAAAATGGATGATTGACTGATACTCTTGTCTGTTATTCATGGGTGTTTTTGGAAAAATAAAAAAGTGAATCCACAAAAGACAATTTACCAGAGCTAAAGGATTGAGGCATAAAAGAAACAAAACTTGGGTACAGTTTGATTGATGAGCTTTAACTTTGTTAAAGCTTAAGTTCTTACTCCAATGATAGAAATTTATCTGTACTTTTCTTTTTTAAGAATTGTTCCTTTACAAAAAGATTATATAAAGAACCATACTTAAAAGAAAGTAATTTTTTAAAAATATTTTCCGTCAAAATTTTTAATCAAATTATAACATGCTATTTTTTTTATAATTCACCATGCTAAGTTATCTTAATTTAAATAAAAAAATTTATAGTTATCTTAATTTTTAAAAAAATTGTATTTGTTTTAATTTAGACATTCTGTTTTTCAAAGTAAATTTTAACAAGAAGAAAAAGAAAGGATTTAGCAATAATATACTTTATGATCTAATCAAGGTTTAGAAAATTAGACTGATTACTGAACTAATCAAGGTACCAATTCAACGGTTAATAATCAAATCGCGATCAAATATGTAGTACTTAAAATATATAAGTAATGAATATGTTATAGATATTAAAATATTTAAAACATGTTACAGATATATATTTATACCTATTCTAGATCTTCTCCTGGTAGCTTAAATTTTTGTAGATTTTTTAAAAATACACAATAATATTAAGTAAAAATTTAAAAAATAAAAAAATTAGAAAAAAATCGGTTAAACCAATTGAACTGGCCAATTTTATTGGTTCGATCAATTCTACACCAGTTTAAATGCTCACCGATTCTTAAGTCTAAATCGAACTAGAGACTTTGTAAGTTTACTGATTTTCTAATTGAATTGATTAATTCAGTCTGATTTTCTAAACTATAAATCTAATAACAAAAATGATTGAATTAAGATAAATTTAATTTTTTAAAAATTAAATTGAAATATTTGATTTTATAATAATCAAATTGACAACTATAAATTTTCAATAACTAATTAATTTTGTCAAAACTTTGTGCGTTGAGTGGATCACATGGTGAGGCAGGAGGTGACCTGATAGGTCGAAACGTTTTGACGAAATTTGGCAAAATAGTAACAACTTTGACAGCTTCAGCCTTCAGCTTCCATTTCATGGGACAAACGTGTTGTTGATGGGAGCGTTTTGTCTCTAAATTCGTAAAGCTTATATGTTATGGCCTTATGGGTATTTCTTTTTTTAATTAATTGGCAATTGATGGTTTGTGTAACACTAAGATTAAAAAATTAAATATATATATAATTTTTTGGTCTAACAAGATTAAAAAATTACATAGTTGAAGTATGCGTCTTTCAAAGATGAAAATTATACATTTTCGCAAAACCTTAGCCATAGTTCACCAAACCGGACCGGACCGGCCGGTCGAACCGGTCCGACCGGGAACCGGAGGGGTCATCGGTCCGGTTTGGCCATTGAACCGGTCAGTGGTTCGACCGGTGTTGAACCGGCCGAACCGGTGCTGAACCGGCCGGAACCGGCCGGTTTGAAGGTTGAACCGGTTCAAGTTTTTTTTTTTTCTGGTCAAAAATTTTATTTTTTTTTAAATGAAGGGGGAAAAATGTAGAGGAAAAGTGAACAAAAAAAACACATGATAACCCTAGTTAATTTTGCAATTGTCAAATATGCCTCCACTTACATAAGCAAATAAAAAATAAAATCAAATGAGAGAAAACAAAAAGAAAAACAAAAACTAGCCGAGTCCACTTTATCACACGCACATGGGGGGCAGATTGGACAATTTGTACTACATTGGCCTGAAATTGTGAGCGCATGAACCCACCACTTCCCTTAGCCTCTTATAAGCCCATTAACATATATTAGTATATGAAACTTTTTTTCTTTCTTGTTCTAAGCAATGTGGGACTTACTCACTCTTTTACAAGGCTATTTTACTTAGTTTGAAATTGTGAATATTATGAGTTGTGATGAATTATCAATTTATGGATTAATTTTCTTGTTTCCCTCACTTATTGTTATGAATTATCAATTATATTAAGTATTTTAATATTTTAAATTATATATATTTTTAATATTTTAAATTATATATATTTTTAATATTTTTTAATTATCACCGGTTCGACCACGCTCCGACCATTGAACCTTGAACCAGTGGCTCCACCGGTTCAATAACCGTTCCGATTTTGAAAACATTGACCTTAACATTGAAGTTACTTTTGGGTTATTTAATTTAACCTTTGTGGGCTGACTGACGTATTTTCCCTTCAATTTTCAGGTTCCAACAATCAAATGTATGGGCTTTCTCTAGTTGGGCTTCATCCTATAAATCACGGGCCTCCCCGCTGGTCCACGAGCCCAAACTTCGAAACCCTCTTCCCTTTGAAGTGGAAAAAAAATTTTCATAACTTTCATTATATCTTTGTTAATAGACTCTTTAATTAAAATATAATAAGTATATAATTCCTCTAATTAGAATATGATAAGTACATGATTTTTTAAAAAATTGTAATTTTTTTCACAATTAATAACTTTTCTTCTCTAAAGAAACAAAAAGTAGGGGTAATCATTAGAAGTGTTTATCAAATTGGATTGGTCTGGTCCAATTTAATTAGATGGAAATAAATTTTATCAAATCAATTCAATGATTTTACAATCTAATCCAGTCATAGTTGATTTGGATTAAACTGGATGGTAGGTTTTTTTTTTCAAAGAAAAAGTTTTGAAAAAAAAATTAACATTGAATATTAATTTTTTTTTAAATCTCAACAATACAAAAAAAAATTTCCAACAAAAAAATTCCATTTATCCAACATCTAATATAATATATAGAAACAATCGTTATGACATAATTAATATAGTAAAACTAGAGTTCATTTAAAGTAAAAAATATATTAAATATGCATATTATATTTAAAATATAAAACACATAATGTGTTATATTATATAAAATATGTATTAATATATTATATATAATTGATTGGTCAGTTTTAATTAAATGGTAATTTAGTCATTCAATAACTAATCCAATTAGACCAGTTTTAGAAAAAAACTCATCCAATCAATTTGATTACTAAATCGGTTTTGATCGATATTAATTGAATTAGATTAAATTGGTTAGGTTAAAATTGGATTAAATTTGATTTTAAAACCACTAGCAATCATAATATATTTTATATTGAATCACCTTCTTTGCACACAATGTCGACGTTTAGAGAGGTGCATGCCTTCTACATTTTATTTTTGATCAAGGTAGAGAAAATTGTATCAATTACCGAACCGGTCGAGATATTAGTTCAAATGGTTAATGATCGGCTTGTAATCGAATTACGGTCGATTTGGTGGTGCTTAAAATATATTTAAATATTAAAATATATAATTAATGTATATATTTTAGATATTATAATAGTAAAATATTAAAATATTCTAGACATGTTATAATTATATATTTATATCAATCATAAATCTTTTCTTAACGGTTTAAATTTTTGAAAATTTCTTAAAAATACATAATAATATTCAATAAAATTCAAAAAAAAAAGAGAACTTGTCGAATCAGCTAGTGTTATTGATTCGACTGATTTTTCATCCGTTCAAACACTTATCGATTTTTTGGTCCAAACCAAACTAGTTTACCGATTTTTTAATTGAACCAATCGATTTAATCTGGTTCTCTGAACAATGCTTTTGGTAGAGATGAATGGAGGCATCTTATATATATATATATAATAATGGTTCATATGGATGACTAATATGGAGGCATCTTTTATAATGGTTATATGGAGGCATCTTTATATATATATAATAATGGTTCATATGGATGACTAATTTAAATTCTACCTTGTACTCCCAAACCCAGATTCTGTCTAGACTTCTTCATTTCTGTTTGTTCTAATGCTCGTCTTTTTCTGTTTGTCTTATAATAAATAACGCTTAGTCATGGGAAATTTTCTATTAATTTATGAACCAGGTAATCACTTGCCAAAGCTGGGTATACAATTTGATTACTTTGAAGCACATAAGATGATTAATAAGTAAATAAATAAATGAATATGTCTCTATCTTTTGAAGCAACAAAGAAAACAAAAATGCTTTTCTCTGTCCAAATTTCTCTAATTAATTTTTACATAGCTGTGCTCCTTTTATATATCTTCTCTATCTTCCTCTGTTTCTCTCATTCCAATTTCTCCCTTCATTTCAAACCTCCTTCCACATATCTCTTTTGTTAATTCTCCAAACTGGGTTCTTCATTTCTTAGCTGATAATTGGAGCAGATAATTTCTTGCTGGAAAATTAAGGAGCAGCAATGGCAGGAGGAGACGGAGGAAGAAACTTGGAGGAAACCCCAACATGGGCCGTGGCCGTTGTTTGCTTTGTTTTACTCTTCATATCCATCATCATCGAACACATCCTCCATCTTATTGGAAAGGTATATGAATACTAATATATATATATATATATATATCAATGTGTATATATATGTGTGTGTGTGTGTGTGTGTGTTCTCCATCTGATATTGATGAACTGAAATTTTTGCATGGGGCAGTGGTTGAAGAAGAAGCACAAAAGAGGGCTGTACGAGTCACTGGAAAAGATAAAATCAGGTTTCATTTCACCCATTGACCTAAACTCTTTAATTAGTTAAAATTTTAATTAAGAATACTTAGTTAACTCTTAACTGGTTATGGTGGATACAGAGCTCATGTTGCTGGGGTTCATATCGTTGCTGCTAACAGTAGGACAAGGCCCCATATCAAGAATATGTGTACCAGCAAAAGTTGCAGCCACGTGGCACCCCTGCAGCAAGAGATATCATGTGGATCAAGACGCTGAGCCCTCCGATGAAGCCGAGTCAGACCCCGAAGATCGTCGCCGGAGATTACTCGCAGCTTTTGTCAGCTCCGGCAACACATATCCCCGACGTGTCTTGGCTGCAGGTGGAAGCGACAAATGTGAAGAACAGGCAAGTCTCTTGTATATTTACTGTCAAATTATGTAAGAGCTATTGAAATCCCCATGTCATATTCGGATTTGATATGTAATGTGGCAGGGCAAAGTGTCGTTGGTGTCAACGCAAGGAATTCATCAGCTCCATATATTCATCTTCGTGCTGGCTGTTTTTCATGTGCTTTACTGCATACTCACTCTGGCTCTTGGTAGATTGAAGGTAAAACGCCACTTATTCTGATATTCTTTTACCAAATTGCCTCGCTCTATCTCTGAGTCACGTGTTGTACTGAAGATGAAGAAGTGGAAGCGATGGGAACACGAGACAAAAACACCTGAGTACCAGTTCTCACACGGTTAGTCATCTTTCATTATATGTATCTTCTGCAACTCCACATACTTTCTTCTGAATTATATATATATATATATGGAAATTCCTATTGTGCATGACAGATCCTGAGAGGTTTAGATTGGCAAGGGAGACATCATTTGGAAGAAGGCACTTGAGTTCCTGGACCCAAACTCCTGTTCTCCTATGGATTGTAATTAAACCCAACCCTCTTTCTCATTCATCTATATGTATATATGTATGCATGTATATATTCATTGAGCTGTTTTGTTGTTCATTTCAGGTTTGTTTCTTCAGGCAGTTTGTGAGGTCAGTTCCTAAGGTGGATTACTTGACCTTAAGACATGGATTTATCATGGTAATAGTTTTCCCTTTTCACTGATTTTACTCTGCATGAATGTCAACGATTTGGAAGTTGACCTTTCTGGGTACGTATCCTCGATTAACTCAGGCACATTTGGCGCCACATTGTCATCGTAAGTTCGATTTTAGCAAATACATCAAAAGATCATTGGAAGAGGACTTTAAGGTGGTTGTAGGAATCAGGTTTGTTCATTACATTTATGTATATATACGTATAGATTCTTCCTTAGCCAAACATCGTGTTCTATATATATATATATATATATATAATTAACGCTGTTGTTTGTATAATTCAGTCCTCCCTTCTGGTTCTTCGCGGTGTTGTTTCTCCTGTTCAACACACATGGTAAGCAAATATATATATATATATATACACACGTATATATCTGTTTATTTTCCCATAGAAAACTGAAACAGATTAATAAGAATATTATCATCTGTGAATGGACAGGATGGTACTCTTATTTGTATCTACCATTTATCCCTCTGATTGTAAGCACGAGTCACTTAACGAAACCCTTTTCTTCTTCTTCTCCTCGTTTGGGTCCAAGCCATATTCATTCATGTTGGAATGCAAATGCGTGCAGATAATTCTACTGGTAGGAACGAAGCTTCAAGTTATCATAACCCAAATGGGTCACAGAATCCAGGAAAGAGGAGAGGTTGTGAAGGGAGAACCTGTGGTGCAGCCAGGGGATGACCTCTTCTGGTTTAAACAACCTCGTCTCATCCTCTACCTCATTAACTTCGTGCTCTTTCAGGCATTTTCCCATCATTCTATTTACTTTCTCTCTCTTCCTGTTTCTTTTCCCTGGAAATTCTGAGTTCCTCATCACTGACTAATCCAAATGTTTAAACAGAACGCTTTCCAGCTTGCATACTTTGCATGGACTTCGGTGAGCACGATTCCTCGAGTTGCTTCACCACCTTTTTCTCACCAACACAAGAATTTCTGGGTTTTGACGCATAATCTTAGTGCAGGTTCAGTTCGGCTTGAAATCTTGTTTCCATAGACAAACAGAGGATGTGGCCATCAGAATCTCAATGGGGTAAGTCTCGTTAATTTCATTACTCTTTTAACTCTTTACATTGAAGTTAATTGGAGAGATTAACGACTTTACGTATTTCACTTATTTGGTATGCAGAGTGTTGGTTCAGATACTATGCAGCTACGTCACTTTTCCTCTCTATGCTCTCGTCACGCAGGTTATTACAAACTTGTCCTCTCAATTAATTACTATTTGTTTGTTAATTTGATACGACATCTTATTTAATAGAATTTTTTATGTGGTGATTATGTGACAAATTAGTTCAGTTGAATCTTATTTGTTTCACAAAAAATTCATATAACGACTGCTTGCTAACTTAACACTATATTAGATTATTGTAAGTCATTTGATCAAACGTCAAGTATGAGTCTCATATAAGATTTATTCCGATCAAACGACTCTTACTAATTCAACATAATGTTGGTCAACAAGTGAGCTGAGCCCAAAAATTTTGCCATGTGCATTAAGACAAATAGAAGGAATATAAATCTTAGAGGGTGAGACAATTTTTTAATGTATAAAATAAAGTATTGAAGATGATCCAAACCCTAAGAAAATTGTCAAAAATATATAAATTTGGCGCTATCATGCTCTATTTTTTCTTCTTCTATATTATTAGACACTAAACATGACCAATTTATCAGTTTAATAGCCAAAAAAAATCTTATTGGGTTAGATTAGGTCAATAACTCGTTTAATTTGAATTAGTTTAATAGTAAAGTATTGATTTAGTTAATTGAAGGTATGTCAGTTGTCTTAATTTAATTATTAAAATATCAAATATCTTAATTTTATCCTTAAAAGATTATAGACTAAAAACTCTATTTTAGTCCCTCACAAATGTCATTTTTTTCAATTTGGTCCCTCACAATTCTTAATTCTCAAAAAGACCCTCACAAATCTAAACGTTATCAATTTAGTCATCCATAAATTTTTATTTTCAATTTGATTCCTTACAAATCCAAACTTAAGAGAATGAAAATCCTTGAAGAACCAATTTGAGAAAAGGGATATCTGTGATGGACCAAATTGAAAATGAAAATGTGTGAGGAATTAATATTGAGAAAATATACATTTGTGAGGGATCAAAATAATATTTTAGTCAAATATTATATTCATTTCAATTTAGTTGTTTTCATTACTAAATGACAAAATCTACCATTGTTAAATTTTAAATATTTCCTTGCTAAAAGTAATTTTGACAAATGAAAGAACAAATTGAAACAACTACAATTTTTTAAGGATTAAATTAAGATAATTATAATATTTTATAGACCAAAATAGTATTTCACTCCAATTTAATAAATAGGGAAAATAAATTGCTTTTGAAAAAATATTTAAAGTGAAATTGAGAGAGGATGAGCAAATAAAGGACTTGACATTTTTGAAGTGTAATTCGTCCTTGTTTCTATTATTATAAATCCACGAAATTTGTTGTGTTAAATTTAGCAATACAGAAATAATTAAAAATGTGATACTGTGGGGATTTGAAAATTGAAACAGATGGGTTCAACGATGAAGCCCACCATATTCAACGAACGAGTAGCGGTGGCGCTAAAGCATTGGCACCACACCGCCAAGAAGCACGTTAAGGAGCACCGTGGGCCGAACCCAACGACCAGGCCCATTAGCCCACGATTTTTGTTACCCTACTACCGCACGGAAACTGACACCGTCCCGTCATCTCCTGCCACGTGTAATTTTGACTATTGTCCCTCCTCGCCTCACCAGTTGGAAATAGGTCACTCTCGTTTCTTGCCTCATCGATGGCTCGTTCCGGTTCATGACCCCATCCCGGTTCAGTCCGGTTCGGCTTCAACGTCACAGTCACTGTCACAGCCTTCTGCTCCGCCCCCACACGAGATTGAAGTTGGAATTGGACGTACCGAATACTACCCGTTTCATCAAAGGCCTACAATACAAGCACCTGAATGAACGGTCAGATATTTCGTTACTGGAATTTGGATAAAGGCCAGAAAACGTGATTTATTTTTTATTTTTTATTTTTTCGGTTACCGAAAAGGATTGAATCTTCCAATAATTTGAATTTTATGTAATTAAAATCCCATTTTGTAAAACATCATATATCATATATGTAACGATGAACCAGTATACTACTATTTTATTCTCTTTTTTTTTTTTTGGGTACTAAGTTTATCATATTGTGCCTTCTGTTCAAAATGGATTATACAGTAATTAAAGATCTTACGATGAAGTACAAGAAATGTTTATTAATGAAAACTTTGAAATTTTTGTTTTTTATAAAGATATATGTTATTATGATTTATATTTTGAATATTAGAAAGACACGATTTAATCTTTAAAAAATATATAGTCTTAACTATTTAGTTCTTAAATTTCAAGAATTCAAGATTTTAACTTCTCACCCATGGATCTTCATCATAACATTTGTTTCAACTTTCAATAACTAACAAGTTTAAAATTTTTAAACATATACTATTCAACTATTTACCATTTTAAATTTAAATATACATGATTTATTTTTTAAAAGTCATATTTGGTTCTCAAATTAAAAATATATTATTCAAGTTAAGAATTTTTAACTTATTGTTTGTTAGTCGTTACCATAATATGTTCTAGAAACTAGAATTAACGAACAAGTTTTAAAATTTCAAGAACTAAATCATATATATTATTTGAGATAAAAATTATTAAAAATAAAATATATATGTATCTTAAAATTTTAACACTAAAAAATAAAATACATTTATTTGAACAAAAATTACAATTGCACTTTAAGAAAAGGGCAAATTACTAATTTAATTCTGAATATTTTCTTAATTTTAATATTTAAAAAATGAAGTATCTTAATTTAGTTTTAAAAAAATCACATTTATTTCAATTTCTTCATTTTTACGGGTAAATTACAATTTCTACCATGATTAAATGTCAGGTTAACAAGAAATTAAAGCAAACATATTATCTTAAAGATTAAATTAACAAAATTTTAATCTTTAAATTTACTCTTTATTAAAATGAAGCATCGGTGAGTCAATATTAAAAAATGGTGGTGGCATGAAAGTTTATCTAATATTTTTGACATGGCTTGGACTAGTTAAGTCGACTCAGGAGTTGATGACCTAGAGTCAAATTTAGTTTGAATTGTTTTATTAGATTGAAATATAGTTGGTCTCGTCAAGACACGATGATTCAATTTAGTCCAATGTCTGAAAATTTTATTTTTATTTTATTTTCTCGCCAACAAAAGCATATAATTATAATAAAAGAGCTTGACCAATGTTGAACCTAACACCTCACATAAAAAGAAGCAACATTTTAATAGTCAAAATTGCAAGCTATAAATAATTGTGCCAAAAATATATATAAGAATAATAATTGTGCCAAACATTTTAATAGTCAACATTATATACATAAATTATTATAATTAATAGAGTTTTAATTATAAATACTTTGACTAATTTCATTACTAAATATTAAATATAATAAGTTTAAGTAAGTTTTAATAATTGTAATATTTAATTAAACTAATTATAATTATATTCATTTGTGTAATAATTATTAATTGCAATATTTAATTTATTTCAATCATTTTTGTACAATGAATAAAATTAGTATATTTTTTATAGTTACTTATATAAATAAATTATATAAAAAATAAATTAATAAATCAATTTTGTATAATTATGCAATTAAATATCTAAAGTCACATTTTGATGAATATATTATAATTAATTAATTAATTTTTCAAAAAACATAAATAGTTATTTATATGTGGATTTAATTTACGATTGATTAATTAAATAAAAATTTGTAAATTAAAAATTCTACAACTTACTAACAAAAATATTTTTAACTAATAGAAAGTTAAATAACTCCCAGTTCTGCAACGCTTAGACTGTCGACGTTGCTCGGGTTTTTCTTCCTGCCTAGCTTCTTTTTCTTCTTCTTCTTCTTCTTCTTCTTCTTCTCCACCTTGTTGTTGTCCTTCTACTAAGGGTGTAGGTTAAGTATTCAAATCTAACGTTGATGATTTACTGATTGAATCATGTGATCCGGTGTGAAGTACTGCATTCTGAAATCTGTATTTTGTGTCATAGAATCAGTAAAAAAAAAAGACAAATAATCAAAATGGGATTGTACAGGTATTGAAGTATGATAGCCAACGCCAAATGGATAATTTGAGCCTCTAATCTGTGTAAAAGAAGGACTGACGCCATTAGAACCAATATCAAGTTGAGTCTGATAGTAGGCTCAAGTCGATGGACTCTAATATGGCATTGATACACCTAGATCGTAGCATGCATCATAGGGAATAGGTTCCCTTGCTGCGATAAGGGCTTGAGAACGCTTGCCTGGCACTTGCTCAGGAATTATTACAACAGCCAAATACTGAGCAGGTGGAGTTGGGTGAGAAAGCCTGAGTTCTTTTTGTTCACCCATGGCAGTAATGATGTTCATAGCGCCTTGCTCTATTTTTTCTACTAAGTCATCAGGTGTCGGTTCCTCACGAGCAAGTTTATATAAGTACCATGACATGTCAACCTACAAAAAACATAAAAATTAGAGCAAAGCGGATGAACTATAAATATAATTTAAATTTGATAATAAATAAACGATTTATTGTGTAACCCTCAGATCCGCTCGTAGAATCGATCCATCACCTCGTATGCTTCCAATACTAATGCTGTAATATCCCAAAAATTTATATGAATATTTAAAGTCTAATTTGAAGTTTAGTGAAAAATTTAATTACGTAGAAAATGTGCTTTTTGAATCAATGAAGAAAATCTAGGAATACAAATTTTAATTTTTAATTTAGGAAATTTTTACAAATTCTCAATGACTAAAGTGAAAAGAAAAGAAAATATGGATTACTTTTGAGAAATGACCAAATAGGAACATGAGAGGAAGAATAAAGCTTATGAGAATGAATTATGAGTCTGGTACTGAAAAGATGATGGATTCGAGGTTAAAGTGGTATTTGAGACATCGAGAGGGATTAAAGTGAACAAATCTTATAAGCTAAGGTCGCTATGAGCGATTTTATCGAAAAAGAAATTGGTGGGGCCCACGCATATACACTTCTCTCTTATTCTTTTCTTTCTCTCATTCTCCCGTAGCTTCCTTACTTTTCCTCTCTCGGTTATGCGTCGAATTTCTTCATCAACCATTTATGCAATTTTTGCATGGGGAAGGAAGCTATGAAAGTTAGGATGATTGGTAAGTTGATGTTCTTCTTCTTCTTCCTCTTATTACAAGACCAAATCCTTGGTTATCATTTTACAAAATTTTTGTAGAATATTTTAATGGATGAATTTAAGTGTGGATGTTAATCTAAAACATTCCTAGGTGGTTTATGATGTTATTAGAACAAGAAATTTGGAGAAAACTAGGAGAAATTCGTAGAATTTGGATATTTGAAAAAAGTTAGTGTTCTTGATGAAAATTTGAGATTTGAGCTTGGATTGTTGGTAGAAATTGGGGGTTTTGGTGTTAAAACACTCCTTAGACATTAAGGATGAAAACCCATGGAAGAAATCAAAAGAAATGTTGCTTTAGATATGATTTTAGGATTTTTGGATGAAGAACACGAAGAACATCCGAAATTTTTTTCCAGAAATTACTGTTCATCGGGAAAATTTTTTCTAGATTTTCTCGGCTACTGTAGCGTTAACTAGGTCAACGTTACTGTAGCATTGACTCGGTCAAAGTTACTGTAGCATTGACTCGGTCAACGTTACTGTAGTTGCGTTGACCGTTGACCGTTACTTTAGCATCAGTTTTTTTTTTAATAATATCGTTGAAAAGCTCTTTGAGTCTAGTTTCCAATGGTATAAGTTTCATCTGGATATTCATTACCAGTTAGGAGTTATGATTTGAGAAGTAAGTGAAGGTCGGGAATAGTGGTAGGAAATTTCTCTATTTTGTAACCCTAATGGTTTTTACCTGGTTACAATAGGGATGGTTGAGGCGCAAGGTGGGAGCGCCGAGAGCGTGGAATCCAGGTGAGTAGGCAACCTTGCAAAATTAATTTACTAAATTAGTCAAAGTACAATATAAATCTCATTTGCATTATTTGTGAAATTGAGAAGATTACCAGTGTATGTTCAAGTTGAGAAAAATTACAATATCATTGGGAATTATTTTATTACCTTTGTGAATTGATTTCTCTAGTTGACTAAATAACTAGATGTGGTAGTTCCTTGAATAAACTGGAACACTTTGTAATTGAATGACCTTACTAGACTAATTTGATATTATTAGACAAAGTACAATATAAGTCTCATTTATAATATTATTGAAATGTTAAACAATCAATCTTTCAATTGACAATATATGATGATTGCTATGATTGATGATAGAAATTCAAAGGAATAAAATTATGTGTAAATTAATTTATTTCATAGTAATTGTATTGTGATAAATTCTTACTATTTTATCAATGAGCAAAAGATCTACGGGATCTAATACACGAGTTTGAAAGGGTTAGAGTCCCATACTACTCGGTGTATAACTATGAAAATCTATGCACGAGTTTGAAAGGGTTAGAGTCCCATACTACTCGATGTATAACTGTGAAAATCTATGCACGAGTTTGAAAGGGTTAGAGTCCCATACTACTTGATGTATAACTATGAAAATCTATGCACGAGTTTGAAAGGGTTAGAGTCCCATACTACTCGGTGTATAACTGTGAAAATCTATGCACGAGTTTGAAAGGGTTAGAGTCCCATACTACTCGGTGTATAACTGTGAAAACCTATGCACAAAGAGTTTGAGGGTTAAATTCCCAAGTCACTCGGTGCAAGTATTTATGGCACATAATGCAAAGTAATTGAGGGATTGATCACCCAAGAAATCATACGCAAATTCAGACAAATGTAATACTATAATTATTTAAAATAAATGATAGATTGATTGTATTTGTAAATGTGGTATTTGTGCTTGTGATATTTTCATGTACAGTTGTTTACTCACTGAGTTTTGATTAACTCACACTCTCTATGATTATCTTTTCAGATACAATGGTTGAGGAGGAGAATTTATAGCTTTTAAGGATATACTACACTTTTGTCTGGTAAACAAATAAATATAGATTTGGTAAAGATTAGGAAATGCTCTGTAATCTAGTAGGTCACCTAGGCTTGGGAGGTTGTATAGTACTGTATAGTGTAAGAATGTTGAACATTTTCTGAATATGTATACAAAATATCTTTCTTGAAACATTTATGATTCACATAGTTATGGATATTAAAAATATTCATAGAGATTAGGGTACCACGGAGGTACACCTTAGGTATTTTATGTTTATCTCACATATAAATTTTTGGGTGTGACAAATTGGTATCAGAGGTGATTTTTAGGTCCCCTATAGGTTACAGAGCAAAGTATTCTTTGTGGGCCCTTTTCGATTGTCATGAACCGCGGCATGACCATGGGATTAGGTTCCATAAAAGACCTTGTAGAGTTGTGTATTCTTTTTGTAACTTACCCTTCGATGGAGTTAGTTAGAGATAATTTTGTTACAATAAGAAGTAATTGATTTCATGTGTAGAACTCTGGAACTTGTTGGAGGCATGATCCTTATACCGATGGAAGAGGTGACCTTTGTGTTAAATTTTTCTTTTGTTTTTCTTTTTTTAGAAATTGGGAATATAACTCTGTAGTGTACTCTTGAAGCTGAGGATCAGTAGTTGCTAGAATATGGCTTGAGGGCTGGGCTAAGAGTAATGTATTAGATAGGGTAAAGTTGATTATGAGGCATGGGCTAGAGTTCAAGAAAGATTTTTGCAAAAGTATATAGCGCAGATTAATGATGTAGGAATGAGAAAGAACCCTTGAGAGGCAGATCAAAGATTTGGTTTTGATAGATGCCAGACAGATGTGATTTATGGAAAAGGATGTAAGTGCCTAAATAATATGTTCCTTGATAGAAGCTTGGTTGAGAAAATCGATGTGGGCTATGTAGTTTTTCCTAAGGGAGATACTACGGTAAAATGTAACCTAACATAAAAGATATTGGGGTAAGCTATAAGTCTTCTCTAGGGGCGACTCGCCAAAGTTGACTCGCCAAAGTTGCACTTGTTTAGTTAAGGATTGGCATGATGGTACTATGTGATAGAAGTGTTTCAAAAATAAAAAATGTAGAAGTTTTGTAACATTGGAACAATTAGAGCATGTTATAGGTAGACTATTGACGTATGAACATTCATAATTGTTAAACGTGATGTATGATTGGAATGGTCTAGAAAGACATTATTATAGTAGTTCGTGCCTCAGAGCATCAGTTTAAGAAAAGCTTGCGAGTCGAGGCTCTCAAACAAGAGTTCATGACAATTCGAGAGCATAATATCTAGTTCAATTGATCTACACGGGATGCCTTCATCTACTCCCGTATGATAAGAGGAAAGACAACGAGACTTGTATAGAGCTTCTGTTTGTCTCTGTGTCAGCTTATAGGGTCACTAAATTTTTTTTTTATGTGATTGGCTTTATAAGCTGAATTCGTTATTGATTTTGTGTGACTGATTTCTTTTATCTTTCTTTATTATTATTATTATTATTATTATTATTATTATTATTATTATTATTATTATTATTATTATTATTATTATTTAGAGTACCATCTAGTAAAAGAAACCATTGATATTAAAAAAAAATTTGAAGAATTACATTTCAAAAAAAAAAATTTACTCATTCATGAGTAATCTACAGGCGAGGTGGTCTCAGATTAGGAGGGTTGTATTGTATCATCACCCCTCGGCCATTTCTTGGAGCAAGAGACAGAGCAATGTCACGGAGGGTAGTGTAAATTCCATTCATACAATCAACACTTCTTTGTTGTTGATTGCAGAAGCATTGGGTAGACCAATAAAAGAACCTGTCTATTCTTGAAGTTATCGCCGCATTATTGCGTTTAGTTAACTTCTCCAGGTCCTCTACCATCTTTTTGAGATTCTTCACCTCCTGCTCTAAACAGGCGATTTTGTCCTCCGAGCTATGGCCTGTGCTAATCTCCTCAACTTCCTCAATTTTTATCTTCTTCTCATTTTGATTCTTTTGAGACCCCTCAAAAAGTCTTTTGCCCTTGTCCTTGCCTAAACTCAAGTTTAGGTCAAGCTCTTCCTCCTTGGCCTCCACCGTGAGATCAATGAACTTCCTTGCGGCCATGGTTTAAAAAATTTAAAAGTTTTTGTAGGAGTATGACGAGAGAGGAATACGGGGAAATTGTAGGCTCAGAAATGATTACTCTTTATGGTGTAGTAACTGAGAACTCCGGGGCAGTTTTTATAGAGAAAAATTTAGACTTAGGGCCAAGGAAGATATCTCTTCGCCGCACCTCTACACGCTCAACCTATGGATTTCTGCAAGCTGGAAGCCAGAAGTCTAGGGTAGGCATGCGTGCCAACAGTGTGTCACATTAATGCCAAAACCATGAAAGTCAATATTCGGTGGATTTGCGACCGATTTATATTTGGTTTTTTCATTTCTCTTGTTGGCATTTTCTGAAATTCAAAAAAGTTGACAATGTAGCCATTAAAGATTGCCTTAGATGCTTTTATGATGAACTAAAATGTATTTCTCTCCTTTATTGTGTTGTTTTTAAGCCTGCAGTTGAGTATAATATACATGATTGATTGAATCATACTATGATTATATGTATCTAAAAACATATGATATGTATGCTATTTATGCATAGTGAGTGAAGGCTATTTGTTATGGCCAGGAATAATATGTAATAATCCCACATACATTCAAAGAATGAGAAGTCAGAAATTTAAAAGGACTTGAATAGATGAAAATATATAGATAATGATGTATCTCCATGTTTATACATACATACATATATGCTCGTAGAGGCGAGTGAAAGGTAAAATTTTTTTCTCATTTTATGGTAACACTTGATATGTGTAAATGTGAGAAGTTTTTATTTTAATATGTATTTTTGAAAATGTGTAAGCCTACAGCAAAGCCACGGATTAGAAACCTAGATAAGGCTAGTATGAAGCTACTCGTTCATGGAGCAATATCTCGATCTAAGATTATTGGATAAGACAAATACAGAGTTAGGAAGTCATAGATTAAAGCGGCGATTAGTTGAATAATTTGAGTAAGAGTCAAAAGTTAGCCGAAATTTTTGAGAAAATTTTTTGCATTAGATTTTATTTATTATTTTCTAGCATGCTTATTATAGACCGTTGGCATTGCGACGGATTAGGTCTGGAGGCCATCTTTAGAGTATGATGTAAAGGTTTTTTTAGCCCTAAATTTCGTCTATAAATAATGGATGCCCCATTAAACTGCTCGCTATACTAAGAGTTCATTACCTATAAGCCTTCTTGCATCAAACCTTTCCTTTCGTACAACCTTTATAGCTCAGAAAAAAATATGGCCGACAATAAATCTTTTAATTTAAACTTTGAGGCTGGCAAAGTAGAGCTGGATCTAAATCTTAGCCTGGAGAATTATAAGAATAAGAGATCCATGGAAGAGTCACCAGAGGCTAAGAAAAGAAAAATGGATGTAGTAGAGCTAGAGGATGTTAGCACAGCAACATCTTCTAATAATGAGCTTGTGCTTATGAGACAAAAGATGGAGGACTTGGAAAGGTTGATAAACCGCCACTTTGAGGACCAGGGGAGATTGATAAATAGTCTCTTTGTAGAACAAGAGAAGCTTTTGAATCGTCATTTTAGGGAATTGGCGAATAGAGTTGATAGACATTCAATGTTTGCAACTCAAAATTTTCGTGACCAACAAGTGAGCTGTATTGACTGTATGAATGGAGTGACTTCTGTACTTCACCAAATTTCTCAGACATTTCCTCCATAAACTCTTTCTAGGCTGCAACGATTAGCTTCCTCCTTAAGGTCTGAAGCACCTTCCTCTTATAGACCTGGAGCACCTTCTACATCTCAAAAGTCTCTTTGTCCTTAATTTATTCTTTCTTTTGTTTGTACCTAAAGCTGATGTTTGATCTAAGGTTTACATATTAAAATTATCTATTTTGTAACTCGAGTTAAGCTTGTTGCCTGTAGCTTATATAATAGAAATAAAATTTAAGTTTTCGAATATTCTTTTGTTGAGGTGATTCTTTTATTGAGGGAACTTGAAAAAAAAAATGGACTTGTTATATTTTGTACTTGATTGTAAAAATTCCAAAAGAGAAAATGAGATATAGACAAAATATCTACATTTGTTTCAATTTTGAGTTTTGAATTCGGAGGACGGAATTCTATTAAGGGGGGAAGAATGTAATATCCCAAGAATTTATATGAATATTTAAAGTCTAATTTGAAGTTTAGTGAAAAATTTAATTACGTAGAAAATGTGCTTTTTGAATTAATGAAGAAAATCTGGGAATAGAAATTTTAATTTTTAATTTAGGAAATTTTTACAAATTCTCAAGAACTAAAGTGAAAAGAAAAGAAAATATGGATTACTTTTGAGAAATGACCAAATAGGAACATGAGAGGAAGAATAAAGCTTATGAGAATGAATTATGAGTCTGGTGCCGAAAAGATGATGGATTCGAGGTTAAAGTGGTATTTGAGACATCGAGAGGGATTAAAGTGAACAAATCTTATAAGCTAAGGTGGCTATGAGCGATTTTATCGAAAAAGAAATTGGTGGGGCCCATACGTATACACTTCTCTCTTATTCTTTTCTTTCTCTCATTCTCCTGTAGCTTCCTCACTTTTCCTCTCTCGGTTATGCGTCAAATTTTTTCATCAACCATTTATGCAATTTTTGCATGGGGAAGGAAGCTATGAAAGTTAGGATGATTGGTAAGTTGATGTTCTTCTTCTTCTTCCTCTTATTACAAGACCAAATCCTTGGTTATCATTTTGCAAAATTTTTGTAGAATATTTTAATGGATGAATTTAAGTGTGGATGTTAATCTAAAACATTCCTAGGTGGTTTATGATGTTATTAGAACAAGAAATTTGGAGAAAACTAGGAGAAATTCGTAGAATTTGGATATTTGAAAAAAGTTAGTGTTCTTGATGAAAATTTGAGATTTGATCTTGGATTGTTGGTAGAAATTGGGGGTTTTGGTGTTAAAACACTCCTTAGACATTAAGGATGAAAACCCATGGAAGAAATCAAAAGAAATGTTGTTTTAGATATGATTTTAGGATTTTTAGATGAAGAACACGAAGAACATCCAAAAATTTTTCCCAGAAATTACTGTTCATCGGGAAAATTTTTTCTAGATTTTCTCGGCTACTGTAGCGTTAACTAGGTCAACGTTATTGTAGCATTGACTCGGTCAAAGTTATTGTAGCATTGACTCGGTCAACGTCACTGTAGTTGCGTTGACCGTTGACCGTTACTTTAGCATCAGTTTTTTTTTTAATAATATCGTTGAAAAGCTCTTTGAGTCTAGTTTCCAATGGTATAAGTTTCATCTGGATATTCATTACCAGTTAGGAGTTATGATTTGAGAAGTAAGTGAAGGTCGGGAATAGTGGTAGGAAATTTCTCTATTTTGTAACCCTAATGGTTTTTACCTGGTTACAATAGGGATGGTTGAGGCGCAAGGTGGGAGCGCCGAGAGCGTGGAATCCAGGTGAGTAGGCAACCTTGCAAAATTAATTTACTAAATTAGTCAAAGTACAATATAAATCTCATTTGCATTATTTGTGAAATTGAGAAGATTACCAGTGTATGTTCAAGTTGAGAAAAATTACAATATCATTGGGAATTATTTTATTACCTTTGTGAATTGATTTCTCTAGTTGACTAAATAACTAGATGTGGTAGTTCCTTGAATAAACTGGAACACTTTGTAAGTAAATGACCTTACTAGACTAATTTGATATTATTAGACAAAGTACAATATAAGTCTCATTTATAATATTATTGAAATGTTAAACAATCAATCTTTCAATTGACAATATATGATGATTGCTATGATTGATGATAGAAATTCAAAGGAATAAAAGTATGTGTAAATTAATTTATTTCATAGTAATTGTATTGTGATAAATTCTCACTATTTTATCGATGAGCAAAAGATCTACGGGATCTAATACACGAGTTTGAAAGGGTTAGAGTCCCATACTACTCGGTGTATAACTATGAAAATCTATACACGAGTTTGAAAGGGTTAGAGTCCCATACTACTCGATGTATAACTGTGAAAATCTATGCACGAGTTTGAAAGGGTTAGAGTCTCATACTACTTGATGTATAACTATGAAAATCTATGCACGAGTTTGAAAGGGTTAGAGTCCCATACTACTCGATGTATAACTGTGAAAATCTATGCACGAATTTGAAAGGGTTAGAGTCTCATACTACTCGGTGTATAACTGTGAAAACCTATGCACAAAGAGTTTGAGGGTTAAATTCCCAAGTCACTCGGTGCAAGTATTTATGGCACATAATGCAAAGTGATTGAAGGATTGATCACCCAAGAAATCATACGCAAATTCAGACAAATGTAATACTATAATTATTTAAAATAAATGATAGATTGATTGTATTTGTAAATGTGGTATTTGTGCTTGTGATATTTTCATGTACAGTTGTTTACTCACTGAGTTTTGATTAACTCACACTCTCTATGATTATCTTTTCAGATACAGTGGTTGAGGAGGAGAATTTATAGCCTTTAAGGATATACTACACTTTTGTCTGGTAAACAAATAAATATAGATTTGGTAAATATTAGGAAATGCTCTGTAATCTAGTAGGTCACCTAGGCTTGGGAGGTTGTATAGTACTGTATAGTGTAAGAATGTTGAACATTTTCTGAATATGTATACAAAATATCTTTCTTGAAACATTTATGATTCACATAGTTATGGATATTAAAAATATTCATAGAGATTAGGGTACCACGAAGGTACACCTTAGGTATTTTATGTTTATCTCACATGTAAATTTTGGGGTGTGACAAATGCATATACTCAGAGTTGTGCTCTAGAGAATGTGAAGGATACTGTGGCTGGATCAGTCGTTGAGGCCACATCAACCACTGATTGATAAAGTCTACATATACCATTGCCTAATTTTGATCATATTTTCCTGTCATCTGTAATGTGTAGTGATGGCCAAGATTGACAGGTGGCTTAGGATCTTGGCTTAGGAATCGACTGATTTTTGTCAAATTGACGATGCACGTGATTTACATGGTGCCACTTGACAATATGAAAACAAATGAGCGATACAAAGGCAAGCCATACATTGTGGTCAGCTACGCAGTAATCTGAAAGCATTTGAATGACTTCCTCGTCATATGGGCACCAAATAATCTGTGAAAAATAAATATCAGGAAAAATAAGCATATAGAGTATCATCCATATTTGAAAAACATCGATTTAAGTAAGATGCTACTGAATTAGTCATTCTATCTAACAGAAGTTTATAATACTTCAATGCCTCTTTAGCTGGCCCAATAGAATTCTTAGCACCCTTCCAACTGCAACAATCACAAATATATGAGTTCACATAGTAATTAGTAATTGATAAATTCTATAGTCAAGCAAGTAATATATACAGAAATCCTAATGGTGGGAATACAAATAATTCTCTAAATCTACGTTTGGAGTGGGGCGTGTCGATGGGACTAACCAAGGGAATCTAGACCATACCTAGACGTGTAATAGAGTGAGACAATCACCAATTTCTTTCTGTTTAAGGTCTTTTGCCATACAAAGTTCCCTATAAAGATGAGTCAACACTGCTGATCCCCAACTTAGTTGCCCACATTCATTGAAGTCCTCAAGAAATGATAGGTATATGAGATATACCTTTGTCCTAGACTTATCTGGCAATAAGTATCTCTCGATTAAGCATAAAATATAAGCATGTGTAAAATAGACAATCTGATCATCTGTAGGGTCTTTTGGCAAATAATTAAAGGTGTTTGCAAGCTAGTTCATACTCAACATCTGGTCGTCTAATTTATTCGAGGGTGAAGCAACACTCAAAAGTTGTTGACATAATGCCCGCCAATTCATGACGGCTAATCACGTAACCATTCTACCACCACATAGGAAACCTAGCTGAACTGCTACATCTTGCAATGTGATTGTACATTCTCCTTTCATGGTGTGAAAAGTATGTCTCAGACCGCCATTGTTCAACAAGTGTTGAGACAAGAGTTGGGCTATGTTCAAATGTACCCAATTGTGCGGCACTATAGAACCTAACAACACATAAGTGGGCGATGATCACTAATGGTGGATTGCCAATAAGTATACATTGTCGTAGACGTAAAATGTGATCTCTCTGCAAAAATACAATTTTTCACATTAATATACAATAACAAATACATAAAAGTAATAATAATAATGCTATATATATTTGATTTATAAATGAACCTTGTTTACCCAAACATCTTGAGAGATATGGCGAGACTGTAAATATAGAAGTGAGTCATTGTTATGACCTGGGTTTACAGCTTGTCTGAGATCTACCATCTGATAAGATATTCTAATGTAAGAAAGAAACAATTCACTCAAAAATATCATTTAAAGAAAGAATATTACATAAACAATTTAAAACAATTTAAATAATATAATTTAAAAACTAAAAAATAATATAATTTAAAGAAAGAAACAATGAGACAATTTAATGTAAGAAAGAAAAATTCATTCAAAAATATTAAAGATTACATGAAGCTAGTTCATTCAAAAATATCAAATATTACATAAACACAATCTAACCAAGATGCCGATGTGGATAGTTTGATCAGTTGTGACTAGGTTGTCGACATAAATCACATCTATATAGCTGGACTCATTGTCTATAGTTTATGTCCATCCGTAGACATATTGAGTGTGGTCGTCTTTTATGTCTGATACAAGATGGATCCGGAATTAGTTTAGGACCTTCAGCCAATGACCAATACTCCTGCCCATCGATAGGACTTAACGATGAACTATAAGCCATTAAGATCGTCTTAAATCGATAAACAGGGTAAACAAATCCATCATAGTTAAGCCCTGCATGAGAGCAAGCTGCCATTGCATGCGGACACAAAAAATGCAAAACTTGAAACTTGCCACAATCACATTGACTTTCCATAAGGCTAAGCTTGTAAATACAACCTTGGCGACGTTTCAACTGATTGTATGTCTCTTCCACTTCAAAATACTAAGTAGCCTAATCAAATAAGCGCACAATGCATAAAGATTCCTTGGTTGCATGCTCTGCAATCATCTTACGCACAACCTCTGAATATATCTCCTTGGCGTTTATTTGTGCGCTCGTGGTTACCGAGTGTTTTTCAAAGTAAAAACCTAACTTGTACAATGTAGTTTTCACTAATGCCATCACAAGGAGATGTCTAATGCCCTTGAAGACGTTGTTCATACACTCAGCTAAGTTCGTCGTCATATGACCCCATCGACGACTATCAGTATCATATGCCCGTGACCATTGCTCAAGGCGCAACTCACTAAGCCATCTTGTAACCCGCCTACTTGAATTATATCTGAGTTAAGCATTTCTTGAATAATCTCGTCCACCTCATGACAGTCATATGAATATCTTAGTCAAAATAATACGATGTTAGTGCAGAAATCATTTATGCACCCAAATAATATTGAAATAGAAGAGGGCGCATACTGGTATGCTTGAGCCTTGACACTAACCACTTAGAAAGCAATGTGGTGTGCACATTGCTGGCCAAGTGCCTCAAACAAAACATGTGGGTTGCCAATCAAAAACTTGTGCACCTGCCCTAAGCCTGTGGTGAAATTAAAATAATGTGACGATTACGAATAATGTGAGTGTCTAAATGTTGCAGAAACCATAACCAAGAAGCATAATTTTCTTGTTCAACAAGTGCAAATGCAATAGGCAACACTTTATTGTTGCCATCTTGAGATAATGCTATTAACAAGATTCCTTTATACTTTTCGTATAAAAATGTACCGTTCACCTATAGAATAGGCTTCAAATACGACAAGGCATTTATACAAGGCTTGTAAGACCAGAATATTCATCGAAACAACTACCGTGGACCATCTTTGTTTAGGGGACAGGGATTGTATCCCAAACCACCACAGAACTTGGCATGAAATGTTTAACTGCTTTCATCCACTGAGGTAATAAGGTATATGACTATTCCCACACCCCAAATGCCATTGAAATGGCCTTTCATTTTCTGCCTATTCTTTCTTATAAGAAATATTGTGATTGAATTGCACCCGAATCAAGGCGATTACTTGACTAACTGAGAGATTTGGCTTCTTGACTACAAATTCAAAAATATGATGTGCTATAACGTCTCCATCCAATTTTGGGTGGTCTTGAGCTAGCGATGCATAGACACAATTGTGTGGACTTGGATACCTTGTGATCACCCAGTTATTGTTGTGCTTTTTTATGATGGCCCTCACTCTCTAACCACAACCATTTTCCTTTCTAGGGCATACATATACTTTAACACCTTTTCTTTGGTAGGTCAACCTAAAGTGCTGGTATTTTTTATAGAATATACTTTCACTACAAGTCGCAAAGACATTTTGTCATTGAACTGCTTTCCAACATAGAGATTGGTATTATTCCTTGCTGACATTCCAGGTTCGCCATCATCAATTAGCTCTTCATCTGGAAGGCTTGTTAAAAAGTTATGTGTAAGATCTCTATAAACACTAGTGGAATGGACCAAAATTCCCTCGCCTTGCCCATCGACATCATCATCACTGCCAACATCTGTAGCATCATCGCCATCATCATCTAAAGTATCATCACCACCAACATCGCAGCCAACATCTATAGCATCATCACCAAAAGACTCCTCCTCATCAGTAAAATCATCTATGCATGGCCGGGGAGATGAATGAGCATTATCTAGTTGTGGCACCAGTTCATCATCATCTGCCATCAACAACTGACTGTACATGCCTTGGATGAGGGACTGCGATGACATCTCAAATGGAATGATGTCTTGAGATGTACCGACTTCAATGATATGTTCTATTTGACAACCAGAAGTTTCAACTAATAATTCGAGGTCTTCAGCTCTATTTCTCAAATGTCTGGTGATCATGGATCTAACTGTGTTGTCAGTCTTCAAATTTATCTTGATATACTCCCCATTCAATTGATATCTGTAGCTTATTTTTGCCATTGTTTCACTTGGAGGGAGATCTAAATGATTGTGAATCATACTTTTTAATTCATTCATAATGATATTTAGATCATTCAGTGACATTATATTTGAAACATCATATTTAAATTTAACCTCCTCACTATCATTAACAGTCATTTCGTTGACATAAATATATACATTTATGCTAGAAGTCATCTTAAATGTCTAGAACATAATATAATTCATATTAATGCACTGAAAAATCTACAATTAATTTGTAAATATCTTAAAGTCTCTAAAGTAATTTCAATTATTTATATGTCAAATATCTCAATTTATTATTTAACATAACAAATAATAGTATTATTGAATTTTATTTCCAATTAAAAATTCATAAAACTAAATTACATAAGTTTATAATCAATTTATAAAAATGTGAAATTAATTTATAAAAAATTAAAATATATAATCTATAAAATAATTAAAATATATAATCTAAATAATTGATATTATGCGAAAAGCTAAAGGAAATAATATACAATTAATTTGTAAATATCATGAACTATTTTTTATGTTAATCTTTTATCTTAAAGTCTCTTATTAAAGTCGATTAATTAATTTTAAAATTAAAAAAGTCACCCAATCTTACTTTCTTAAAATGTTCCAAATTATTTTTAATTTATTCTTTTAACTTGAAGTTTAATAATTAAAATATACAAAGATTATTATTTTGTATTCTTTTAATAATTAAGTAGTAGTATTATTTAATTTTATTTTCAATTAAAAATTTATGAAATTAAAATTCATAAGTTTAAAATTAATTTATAAAAAATGTGAAATTAATTTATAAAAAATAAAAATATATAATCTGTAAAAAATAAAAATACTTAATCTATAAAATAATTAAAATATATAATCTAAATAATTCATATCATGCGAAATACTAAAGGAAAAAAATATACAATTAATTTGTAAATATCATGAACTATTTTTTATATTAATATTTTATCTTAAAGTCTCTTATTAAAGTCAATTAATTAATTTTAAAATTAAAAAAGTAACCTAATCTTACTTTCTTAAAATGGTCCAAATTTTTTTAATTTATTATTTTAATTTGAAGTTTAATAATTAAAAGATACAAAGATTATTATTTTGTATTTTTAAATATTTATAGATTAAATATCTCCATTTTTTATTTTACATAATAAGTAATAGTATTATTTAATTCTATTTTCAATTAAAAATTTATAAAATTAAATTTCATAAGTTTACAATTAATTTATACAAAATTTGAAATTAATTTATAAAAAATAATTAAAATATATAATCTGTAAAAATAATTATTTTTATTTTAATTACATAATAATTAAAATTTTTACTAATACAAAAAAAGGTAATATATTCAAAGTCTAGATGACATTTGAGATTATATTAAAAAAATAAGTAAATCCTAATTCAGTAAATAAATAACTATATATAGCAAAAAATAACTATAAAATAATATAATCAAATTTGCAGTTATAAAATAACACAAGCTGAAAGATCTGACACATCTAAAGAATAAATAAAGTATATAACAAGATCAAAATTATAATATCATACAATTTCTAATCTAGAAAAATCTAACCAACTGAATTAAACTAAATATACAAATTTAAATATATTAATCTGAATATTAAAATAAACATAATAATCTAACCTTAAAATTTTATTTATACTGGAATACTCCGCTCGCCTCTCCTCCCTTCTCTAATGCTGCTTGCTTCTCCTCTCCCGCTGAAGCCTTATGAAGCGTGTGCGTGTGTGGTGGAATGGATGGTAGAGTAGATATATACACACACAACAACCCCTCCCAGCTCTCTCTCTCCCCTTTAATTCAAACTAACCCCCCTCTTTCCATTGCAACACGCATGCGGGAATCTCTACAACACACATGTAGAGATTCCCTAACTGTCAAAAACTCGACTTTGACTATACCGAGTTACTTTTTTTTTTTAATAAGCTCGGCCTCATAGAGGCCGAGCTTCTGACGGGATTTCTAATAAAAATAAAAAGCTCAGCCTAATACAGGTCAAACTTTATCCATTAAAAAAAAAACCAAATACTGATATGCAGAAATGGTAGCATATGGGTAAATAAATTTGAAATGGTAGTATATGAGTAAATATTGTTTCAAATGGTAGCAAATAGGTAAATTAGTCTTATTATTAATCCAAAGAGGAACATGTATATAAAAATGTTTATATTTTTATTATTAGTTTTTTAAAATAAAATATGTATAAAAATTGTTTTGAATAACTAATAATGTAATAATAAATTATAAAATATATAAAATTATTTTTTAAATAATGTAATTGTATTTTGATGAAAAATTATATTTATTATATTTTAATTAAAAACTTGATAATAAATATATAATTAACTGCACTAATTTTTTTTAATTGAAAAAAGGTGATTTTAAATTATAAAGGAAGGAAAGAGCTGTGAGCAAAATAATTTCTGTATACTTTGAATTCTTTAGTTTAACTTAACTCACTAATGATTAAATGTTAATACGTGCTTTATTAAACTTAGAACTAATAAAGTTTTGTTTGTAAAAAATAATTGATAAGTTAGCTAAAAGTTTAAAAGTTAATTTTTAGTTTAAAATTGAAAATTATTAAACTAGTTTATTGAATTAGAAGTATTTGATGAAAGTAACTATTAAATTAGTTGATAGATGAAAAATGACATACTTATATAATATTTTGTAATTCAAAAATAATACAGCATAAATATATCATTTTTATTTTTTAAATCAAATTAATTTAAATTATTATATATATAAATAAATAAATAAATAAATAAATAAATAAATAAATATATATATATATATATATATATATATATAAAAGAAATAAGGGTATAATAAAAATTTTAATAAAATAATAAAAATAAAAAAATTATAAAATACTTAAAGTTGTATTTTTTAAATAAATCTATTTATCAAACACATCTATTTTAATCAAATATTTATAAATTAATTAAATAAACTATATACTAAATTAAAAATCATTCGAGGGTAACTAATACCTATCTCCACCCACCCCCAACTAAAGAAACCTTATTTTGCGAATTCAAGAAGCTTTTATTTTCTTTAACTAACTCATAATTCTACATTATATTATAAAATACGGGCTATATGCCTATATCTATAAATTCATTAAATTGTAAGTGATTCCACATGCTGATTAATAAGACAACCCAAAGTGGATAAGCCCAAACCATTGAATAACCAAAATATTTCCATTTCTATTACTTACACCTATTCCTAACTGCTTATTTTGTCCGAGTCTACGAACACTTTCTTCTTCTTTCTTTCTACCTTGTGATCTTCGCTGCTCTGCGACCATGGCCAGAGGTTCGTCTCAATCTCAGTCCACGAGTTCTACAACCACACGCCCCGGCGTCATGGCTCCGCGCGGCTCCGCCGCTGCGACTGCCGGTATGCGCCGCCGCCGTCTTGGCGGAAGCGGGGGGAATAGCTCCGCCGCAGTCGGAGGTGGCTCCGGCGCCAGCGCCAACATGCTGAGGTTCTACACCGACGACGCTCCCGGCTTGAAGATCTCGCCGACCGTCGTGCTCATCATGAGCGTCTGTTTCATCGGTTTTGTCACTGCCCTCCACGTGTTTGGCAAGCTCTACCGTCGATCTGCTGCCGGCGGAGTTTGATTTCTTGAACGAAAATCCCACCACATGGCCTCGGATCTTTTGTGTTTTGGGGTGCTGATCCGTGCCCGAAGTTTGATTTTCGGTTCTCGACTCGGTCGTCAACGAAAGTAGCGTTCTCTCTTACTGTTCTTTGTAAATTTTCCTAATATCTTGCTGTCCATTTGGTAAAAGTTGGAATGGTTGATCATATTGCTGTTGAAGGATGCCAGTTTTGGCCATTCTGCGAGAATCGATCTGTGCCATTCTTTTTCTGTGTTACTAAATTAATATTTTTAGTCCTGAAAAATATCAAATAATAGCTTCAACTGCTGTGCCTGTTGTATCCATATATTCTGCTTGCTTGGTTATTCTTTGTCTATGTCTTTTCAATTTAAAATTTTTGAAGCTCTTTTTACTGAAACTGGTGGAGATCTTGATTGCTGTAATACATTAATACTTAACTAAGTTCATCGCATACTGTAAAAAAAGAGAAAGGGACACTAAACCGTAGGTGTGATTAACTTATCTTTACCACAGTTGGAACGCAAAGAATTGCCCGTCTGAGATGTTATGATCCAACTGCAAAGGCGAAAAGGAAAAAAAAAAAGTTGAAAATTTCTTTTTCCCTTAATCCCATTTGCTTATTGAAAGTTGATCAACTTCATCCAAACCCGAGAGCAGCGGTTGATGGATATGTGCTAGCCATGGAAGCAGTCCATTTCAACACAAAGATTGAGGGACAAGCATGGGTGTTTCCAGCAGAATTTAGTGTTTGTTTATTATCTTTGTAAAGTTGACTCCTTTGGAAAACAATAGATAAGTGGAGAGGATTGAAAACTGTAATGGAAGTTTATATAGAGACCTAAAGCACACAACTTGGAGTGTTATGAAAAATAAAGTATGGAAACCATTCTAACCCATCCCGTGCCGTTAGTTTTGAAACATCTAATCGAATATTAAACATTCAAGTCATCCCATACCAACCCAATCAACCCTTTCAGGGTCCGCATATTCTGAGAGTATGCAGAGACTTTAATAGCTTCCTTTTAATGGGACATTCTCCTGCGAAGTTGCCTCAGATTTTGGCTTCTCTTCCATTATGTTCCATCAACATGAAGCTTGCGACCTTAGTAGGCGACCACATTGCTAGAGAAAATTATCCTAAACGTTGCTCCTTTAATTAAGCCTCTTGTTTTCTGTTTCACTGTTCTAACGTGCTGTTTCTCTTTTTTTCCATCTTTGTTTTTCGTCACTGCCATACTTTTATTTGAAGTTGATATTGAAGAGATAGAATTAATTAACCGACCACTGCATTAAGATGATGTTTTATCCGGTTCTCGTGTTAACCCCATAGGTAATATGAAGTTATTTTAAACAAGACTTGAATAAACTTCATCTTGAATTATCATCTGGCCTATGGTTTTGTTCAGCAGAATATATGAATATGGTTATGGAATAATACATCGCATAAGTCCTGTATTTATGAGGACTAAATATACACTGCATACCAAGTGAAATGAATCCTAAGTGTGATAAAGTGCACCCTTAAGAATGAAATACAATTTCAATAGTTGAGTTTCCTCGTCTAGCTTCTTAATTTGGCCATTGGCATTATTCATGGTATTTTCAAGGAATCTTAGGAACATATGAACGCTTCTTCTTGAGGTCATAATATTCCCCCATGTTGTAAAGTACCAATAGAGCAACAGTTTCCTCATGCCATAAATGTCTATCCTCTTTCCTGTTATGGATAGCGACTTCATCATTGTAGGTATCTTCCTGTGAAGGACAATCTGTTTAGTTCTTCGAAATTGATGGTGGGATCAGGTAGGGGGCTCCCACTGAGGATGTCATCTTGACACTGATTTTGGTCATAGCAGTTCATGTCACTATTGTTCATCGCCTTGCTGGTAAAATTATCTACTTTGTTCTCAGTGTTTAGCTTGCTGCTAAAAGAAATGAGATTTCCGTATTGATTGTCCTCGTCAGATTTTTTGTTTAGCAGGTCAAAATAGCTGAACAATGAAGGAATTGCCACATGAGAATTCACTTTGTTGGATCCTTTTTCTTCGTACACTGAATTAAGGTTGTCGCCTTTGCTATCTTTGAAGCTCACACTTGACATGTTCTCAATGGGAAGTACAGGATCTCGAACTAGAGTGGAGGCTAAGATTAGACAGTCTTTGCTTTGATAATCTGTGACCAAGTTAGCTTCCAGGTTTGTCTTTGTTGGGTATTCCTCACACCTTGGTGGATTTGCCTGCAAATTTGGTCTACAGTTCTTCTCTTGGTTCTCCCAAGAATTCTTAAATGAGTCTCCTTTATGTCGAACCCGACACAGTACCCAGTCATCCAACTGTAACAGCAATAGGCATGGAATAATAAGGTATTAACATATGAAAATTGTTTGAAACTATGCATTTTTCTTTTTAGTGTGTTTGTTTCAACTGGGTTGGCAAAGGAAAAAGGATTAAGGAAGTAAATTATGTGGGAAAAAGAAACTTAACACGCATGGAGCCCTTGAACTTGGAGGGTCTGGTGGTAGAGTCTACTAATCTGTATTCGTTCATAATCCAATCAGTCTTAGCCCCTTTGGGAGGGCGACCACTGTAAAAGACCAGAGCTTTCTTCACTCCTATGCGTTTTGATCCACATGAGCTAAGGATTGGCTTGTCTGTTCCTGTTGCCTTCCAATATCCTGAACCTGCTGCTCTGTTTGGTCTCAATCCATTTGGGTACTTTCTGTCTCTTGGGCTGAAGAAGTACCACTCATCCTCCCCAAACAAAGCCTTCTCTGCACCATTTCAACCAATATACTTACATTATTCTTCCCATCTATAGCAAAAGAGAGGAAAACGTAGTCTAAAGGAAAAAATTGCAAGAAAAATCCCTTGAATTGAGTCACTTGATGGAAGGTTCCTGAGTTTTCAATTTAGAAAATTAGGTCTTTGAACTTTTAATCTTTAGGATATAGATTATTTAATCTTGTCTAATTTTTTCCTAATAGAAGTAGCTCTCTTGTTATGTTAGACTCTCTATATGTCCAAAATTTTTGTCATCTCAAACTCCCCAAACATCATATTTGACATCTAAGAGATCTGACACACTAAAAAATATAACGCTATTAGGAAGAAAATGAGAGGAATGATATTTCTTGATAGTTGAAAGTTCAAGGACCTAATATTTGAAAATTGAAAATTTTTAGGGGCTTACTTCCAAATGATGCAGAGTTCAAGGGACTTTTCTTTTCTTTCTTTTTTTTTTTTTTGCATTTTTTCCTTTTTAAAAAATAGCAGTGGGACTATTCTTCCCAATCTTGTTTAGTCCTTGAATCTTAAATGTACACATCCCCGAAACTTTTGGCTCATTACTCGCTAGTCCTCCATGCATCAATAAAGAAAACATAAATTCCTAAAAACTAATGAGCAATAAGAAAAACATTTTCAGGATTGAATTGTGTAAGATTCAAGGACCAAAACATTCCCCTCTAAATATTAAATACAAGAAGTGGATGGTCAAGAAGAAGAACAAACTGGGTAGCTCCCATGGGCTATACTTGTACAGATCAATGTCAGCAATGATCAAAGCTGGAAGTGGACGTGATGTGATTTTATTCTGCAAGTAATGAACTATGAGTTCTTCATCAGATGGATGGAATCTGAAACCAGGAGGAAACTTAGAGCCCAGTTGATCTCCCTCCATTGAACAGACTCCTCTATGTCTTCTTCACAAACCAGAGTGAACAACAAAGGAATCAACAACGTTAATACCTATAGCTGGCTTGTATAGCTGTAAGTAAGAGAGCAATTTGTGTCACCAGCATTATATATGGTTCATGAGTTCAGTCTCATGCAGATGCTGACGTTTTGAAGAAGATAACAAAAGCAGAGGAATTAAATTGTTGCATGTAAAGTTAGAGAGAAGAAGACACAAGCCCTTCCCATTTGGGTTATTTCTCTGAATTGACCTTTACCTACCCAGTAGCATCTTCTGTTCTATCTGCAAAACCTCGTGTAATCAGCAGAATGTACAGTAAAAGTACTATAAATTGTGTTCTGAAAATATTGAAATTGACGTTGTCATTATGAGATACCAGTTAAGTGTCGCTTTCCCAACCGTATTGCAGTGCTTCTGTGTGAGAAAATGTGTTTGAAAGAAAATAGAATGATACTGTGCAGAATGGTGGTGTTAGCTTGTGTTTTTATTGTTGTTTTTCTGAGTTATAGAACACTCTCAGGTCTGACCTTGATTGTTTAGAATTTGATACCTTCCCACTAGCAAAGAGTGGTACTTTTATTTTCCGAAAGCCTAGGTATCTGCCCTTAGCCTGTGTTCTTGGAAAACTACGTTATTTATTTGTCTGTTTGGAGAAACATAATAATGCCACAGCAGAACATGTTGAAGCTGAAGGTTTCTAACTCAATTCCTTGAAATTTCCTCAATTGGATTCGTATTACTATTTGCCCTTCTCGTTGTCTTTTATTAATTAGCAAATTCGAATTCTTTTAGTCGTTAGATTTTTCAATTTTATGTACAATAATAAGATATTATATTAATAAAAATTGTGAAACCATTTGATGCCTTAGAATTGTCCGAAGAATAGCATAACATGCACATTGCAGAGCTTCCAGGTTACGCAGGCAGGGCCTACAACACACATGTTTGTGACATAATTTCTTTTTTTTGGTGGTTGGGTTAAGTTATATTTAAGATTTTTTTTTTGTTTTAAATGTACATTCAACTCTCTTGGTATTTTAATAAACATTACAGAAATCTATCTCTAATTTATTTTTTATTAAATAAATTAACTTTTTACACAATATAAGACTATAATTTTGTTCTTAATTTGATATTAAGCCTAATATGAAACTATGCATAATTTTTTTAATGTAATAGTAAAGAGTGTCATGTAGTTTATTGTTAAGAAAAAAAGTATATTACCAATGTTGATTAATGTAAATGATTCGGCAATTTTTTTTTAAAATTTCTTAGATTTGAATTTTGTAAATGAAAAAAATAAAGTAAAGAAGCATTACATTTTTATTATCCAACTTGACTCGAATCAAAATAGTTGAAGTCCAATAAGAGTGTTCATAGGTTGGGTTGGTTCAAATTGAATAAATATTTTATCTGAACCAATTAAATCATAGTAAGTTAGTTTGGATAGAATTTTGGAAATTTTATCACTTGAATGGAACCAACCTACCTTGAACTTAAATGGGTTGGTTCACATTAGGTTGGCGGGGTTAACCTTTTTTGAATAATAACAAAAATTTTCGACCAAAAAGAAAGAATAATAACAAAAATAATTATCAAATTGGCAACATTCTTAAATTGTTACAAATTAATTTTAAAATATGAGTTATTAATTAAAATATGGAAAAGGGAACATGTCTTTATAATTTTAATGAAACTGAGTCTAAATATTCAATTTAATTAAGTATACACCATTTAGAAAAAATAGTAAGTGACTGATTGGTTGGAATTTGTATATTGAAATATTTGAACCCATAACTCAAATTAGTAACAGTGAATTGAAAGAAAATGAATTTAAACTCACCCTTTAACTCAATTCAATTATACAAACTGAGTTGGTTTTATCGAGTTAATGAGTTAACTCAACCTAATAAACACTTTATACTTTCAAATAATAGTGATTAAAAAAACACACATATGATACATAAAGTTAACTTCAAAAGCAATTAAAAGGGAGTTAAGAGTGATGTTTAAAATTAAAAAAGAAGTATCAAATAAAATTAATCAAACAAGTAACCTTAATTATCCCTAACTTTAAGTACATCCACAATTCGTTGATGCTGAAGTGGAATCTCCCAAAAGCAAATAGATGCAGTCCAAAACAAGTGGTGGAGTGTACTAAATTTAAGATAGCAAACAAAGCGATGGATAAAACCCAGAAAGCAGATTTTTCTTTGGAATTTAATTTATCTGTCAAAACTCAAAAAGTAGTCACAGACTTTCATTTGAGAAACTTAGTTCCAATCAATTTATGCTGTCATCTTCTTCAGATGAAGACCTCGAATCCTAGGGGATTGTTTTATGCGTTCCTGGATAATATGGAACCTTAATCTTTCTAGCTCTTTGTCTAAGCATTGTGTCTTATATTGATTAGTAAAGCCTAAACCCTAAATTTTTAGCAAAATTAAGGGGCATTAGTGTAAGGTAAAGATATTAATATTCATGTCTTTGAGCTTTTGCTCATGTTTAAATTATAATTTAAATTTTTTTGAATTAATTATAATTTATATATTTCTAATTAGTTTCGATTATGTTATTGTGCTTAATGTCATTCAAATATTTAATGATAGATATTGATGTAGTATCTTATTTTGCACAAGTTTGTGCTTGTTAATTTTCTATGGCTTTGTCATATGTCATTAGAACTGATAATAACTAAAATAATTAGATATAATATGCAGTAAAATATTCAGATATAAAGTAAAATAATGATTATTTTGGTCATTACCAATTCTAATTTCACGTAACAGAGCCATGATAGATTAGTAGGTACTGACGTGTACAAAATAAAATATAATATCAAAGTTTACAGTTAAATATTTGGATGACGTTAAGCTCATAAATATAATTAAAATTAATTAAAAACACAAGGGTTATAATTGAGTACAAAATAAAGTTTTAAGTTATAATTAAAACACGATTCAAAGATCAGGACATGAATAATACTATTATCTTAATTTAAAGGATGCATTTACCAACATTGATTGTTTAACATAGTAGACAATTAATCATTTTTTAAAACAAAGCCTCGAGCTCAAATTATTTGAATAGAAAAAAAAACTGACATTTTTTGTGGTTCTACCCAAAGGAAGTACTGGTTGTTCATACGAAGAAAAGTTTAACTGACACTTTTCTTTTTTCTGGAAAAAAGCAAATTCAAGGGATACTTATTGCTTCATGTTTGGTGGAGGCGGGGAAAAGGGGAGGAATGTAAAAATGAAAGAGAGGAGAAAATGGATTCACTCACCATTGAAAGATTTCACTTTCACACATATAAATATAGTTTTTTGGATTATTTTTATTATATTTTAAAATAATAAAGAAAGAGTGAAAAAGGATCGAACTTTTCAATATCTTTTAACATATGAATTTTGAGATTAATAATAAAATACCTAATAAATAATAGTGGCACTTAGTCATTTAGTGCCGAGGAGTACAACGTAATTAATGAAATAATATGGCTTCGTCAGATCTATTATTAACTGCTTGATCATCTTAATCGTCATGCGTGGTATCGTATCATTTTAGTATGATTTTAATTTCTTATTCTTATTTTCACTGTTTTTGAGCTTATGAACCTAGCATAATCTGACCCATAGTTTTGATAATTGGATAGGATCAACCAGTTTAATCAGTTGGATCGAAAATCGGTTATAGAATCGGTCCGTTTGATCTTTTTGGATCGGAGAGTATTTGAACCAGCCGGTTCAATGGTCTGACCGGTTCTTGCTTTTTTTTATCACTTTACTTTTTTTTTTATCACTTTAATTAAGTATTGAAGAAATTGAACACTAATCAATTATAGAGTTACTTGATGAAATAATGATGATAAATGATAATATTTTTGTTTTATTTTGTGTAATTAAATATTAAATATTATTTTTAATTAATTTTATATTTTCATATATATAAATTATGATATGTTGATATGTAATTATATAATTATTTTACTATTTTTAAGTATATATTATATTTTTTTATTTTTTTTAATTACCACCGGTTCAACCGTAGTTCGACTATTGATTCTTGAACCAATGTCTTATTCAATTCAATGACCGATCCGGTTATGAAAACTTTGGTTTGAGCAGAGAGAGAGAGAGAGAGAGAGAGAGAGAGAGAGAGAGAGAGAGAGAGAGAGAGAGAGAGAGAGAGAGAGAGAGAGAGAGAGAGAGAGAGAGAGAGAGAGAGAGAGAGAGAGAGAGAGAGAGAGAGAGAGAGAGAGAGAGAGAGAGAGGAAAAATAAGGCCCAACCCATTGGGCATATTGGATCAACTACTCACAACCTGATTTTCCATTATTCAGGAGACACTTAAAAAAAAAGGGCCATAAGAAAAACTTTGGTCCCTTTACTTTGACCCTAATTTCATATTGGTCCATTGACTTTGCATTGATTGTTTCATAATGATCCTTTAACTTTAAAAAACGTTTTATTTTTGTTTTTTTTAAAACATCATTAACTTGATAGATGAAAATTGCTCATATAGTTGTTGATTCAACAAATATCTAAATCTCAATTTTATAAGGAAAAAAATTGATTGCTGACTTATATATATTGAAATATAAAGAAAGGAATTGCATTCAAATATATATCTTCTCACATTCAAATGTATATTTTCTTCATCTTCATCTTCTTAGGAGTTCTTTTGTGTATAACCGAGTATGTGGAGAAGTGCAATAATCGACAATACCACAAGGGTGCTTTCAACAAAAGATCAAATGAATAGAATTATTTTATTCAGAATAGAGTGTGCCAAATTGTGAAATAACAAAAAACGGATACCAATTAGTATAAATTTCAACTATTTGAAAGTCAGAATTCTTTTGTACTTGTTATATCTCTCACTCACGCAGATCAAATCCTTCTAGGTATATATGGAATTAAATGTGCATAATTGTGAACTAATAAAAAACAAAAATTAAGTATAAGTTTCAGAATAAAGTGTATGAAATTCTTTTGTGCAAAACTAACTTGAACAAGAATTCTACACACTAGATTTTGAATAGCAGAAACTTATACTTGGACTTGAACATGCATTTCGCACACTTGTATTCCAAATAGTATAAACATATACTTAGTTTTCATTTTCGATTATTTTACCATTTCACACACTCCACTATGCATACTTAGTTCCATGTACCTAGAAGGATTTTATTTGCAAGGGTGGGAGATACAACAAGCACAAAAAAAATTCCGCAAACTCTATTATGAATAGCAAAAACTTATACTTGATCTCCATTTTCGATTATTTCACAACTTTGCACATTCCATTCTGCACAATGTTTTGAATAGAAGGATTCAATTCACTTTATCTTCTTTTTAAACACATTCTTGTGATGTTGTCGATGATTGCACTTTTTTGGAGGCTCTATTTTGCACAAAAGAATCACCAAAAGAAGAGAGAAGTTCAAATTAAAGTGAGAAGAAACGATGTTTAATTTGATTATGTTTGAATGCAATTCCTTTTCTTTTTTTTCTTTTTAATACATATGACAGTCACAAATTTTCCTTGTAGAATAGAGATTTAGATATTCGTTAAATTAGCAACGAAGTCAACAATTTTCATTCAACAAGGTAATGATTGCAAAAAGGATCAAAATGAAATGTTTTTGAAAGTTAAGAGTCCAATATGAAAAAAAAAAGTAAAATTAAAGGGCCAATATGAAAAAGAAATGTCAAAGTTAAGGACCAAATTGATATTTTTGTCAAAAAGTCTTATATTCTACCATTTTCTTTGAATTTGCTCCTTTTCTTCTCTTCTTCTTTCCCTCCGCTAAAGAACTTTGCACCAATGTAATTAAAACCCATCCCATGAAGAAGAAGGTATGGACAATTTTGAAAACTTGTCAAATATTTTCTGAAAATATTCATATGAACTAAATATCAAATATTAGATGTTTAGGAATATAACAAAATGTATTTTCTAAGTCTATTCATAATAAACCAAAGACAAGAATATCAAATTTTCAAAAGTACAATAATTTATAACAATTAAGATTCTGTGAGGTTACGGCCGGGAATCAAATATCCCTAATATAAGATAAATATTTTAACATGTAGCAAACAAACCCAGCATAAAAAGAAAAGTAAAGCCCGTTATTGAGATTTTAAATGTAACAATTTGTTCCAAAAAAAGAGTTTAGAGTAAAAAAATAAATAAAAAAATAGTGAAGCAATAAAGAAACAGAAATCGAAAAGGAAATTAATGTGTGTATATATACATGTGTGTTAAAGATGTGTATGTAGTTTCGTTTTGAAAGAGCGGGGGCCGTTTAAGAGGATCCGACCTTTCTTTTAATCGGAGGATTCAGTTAGTTTATTTTAATGTATGTGTTACAATAGCGTATTAAATTGTATGAGATTTAATCTCTTATTCTAGCATTAAAATACATTAACTAAACTGGAAATGGATTTCTTCTTGCGTGCAAGAGGAGATCTGAGTCGTTTGATGTTCAAATTTAATAGTTCAGATTTTTTCGACATTTTTTAGTTTTTTTTTAAAAAAAATATGAGAAAAATTTGGGCTGTTTAAATCTAAACATCCAACGGTTTAAATATCCTCTTGCACGCATAAGCCTCCTGTGCGCAAGAGGAGATCTAAACTCAATCAAACTCTCTTGTTATAGGAGAATATTTGTACTCGATGTTAAAAGGGAAAGTAGATTTTCTTTTTGGTGCTATTCGTTCATCAAGGTGTTAAGATCAACAGTTTAAATTTTAAAATATTTTTTTATAATTTATTTTAAATTAAGAGGGCCTCTTTTGACCATTTTGGTCACTGATATTAAAGTTCAACAGTTTATATTTCAAAAAAAAGTCCTATTCATTTTTTTAATTTAATCTTAAAATCTAAATAATTAATTTTAAAAATCAACCACTTAACTAAATCACTTCAACATTCTATTGAATGTATAGTACCTATCAAAGATTATGTTTTAATTAAAAGTGACTTTTGCACATTTGTTATTTAACTTCAACCTATTTTAAAGTAAATTAGACAAAATTTAATAAATTTAGAGAAACAAAAAAGTTGTCGGCCACCCCATTTTTGATGGGAAGTTAATTAAGAAGTGAAGAGGAAGAGGAAGGAGGGTAATTAGAGAGGAAGGAGGCAAATGAAAGTGTAGTTGAATGAATGGTCCTTTAGATTCGTTGTTTCTATTTGTCTTTGTGTGTTTGTGGGAGAGAGCAGAGAGGGCTAAGCCAAAAGGTGCACCATGGCTGCTTCCTTGGTCTTGGCATCTTTGTGGTACGAAAGTAACAACAATACAACCACACACACACCTAGCTATCACCTACCCTTACTTACATTCATTCGCTTTCCACGCAATTTCATCATCTATTCGTACCCTCCTCGTTACTCTTTTCATGCACGTGACTCTCTCTCTCTCTCTATTCCTATTTTCACCTTTCTTAATTCTAACTCGTGATACCTCCAAACATTACATTAACATTCTTTATATTTTATTCAATAAATTATTAATTTCATCGCTAAAAACTTGTGCTCATCTTAATTTTAATTTGTTATTATCAATCTATTTTTGATAATAATAAATTTTATAATTTATCAATGAAAATAATTAGATTAAGATAAATATAATATTTTAAAAATTAAATTTATACACTTGATCTTTTAAATATCGATTAAAACAATTGTGAATTAACTATTATATTAACATGCTTTGAAGTTTATCTAAATTATAATTGATAATTTTTTCTAAATGTTATGTTTGACTTACTTTTAATCTAATTATTTTATCGTTAAAGTTCACTGTTTACATATATAGTATGTATTTTTAACAATTTGTACTATCGAATTAAAAATGAAATTTTACTTGTATATTGGAGCTCAACATTTATTTAATTACCTTTACATTAGCATGTTAAAAATAAAATAACAACTTTATGTTATATAGGAATTAGTTAATTCATGATTTGATAAAAAGTAAACTAAAGGGAATGTTTATGCAATAACATGCATAAAAAATTCAAGTGTAATTTTTTAAACAAACAAAACGCCAAATGTAATTTAATTAAATCTGATGAAGAAATAGTATAATTTATCCTGTATTTTATAAATGATTTGGTGAACCAACGTTATCATATTAATTAATTGTAACATTATCACATTCACTATTTAGCAATCAGTGGATGGAATACCGTCTGTATATAAAGAGCAAAATTTCCTTACTTAATTCCAAAGAGAGAAATATACAGGAAAGTGAAGTGACGAATTGTTGTCTCTTAAACAATATGGAGGATCTAAGAAAAAATTGCATTAATGCCCCTTGGGTCGAAGAAAACGCTTAAGCCAAAAACGATTCAATAGAATATAGTTATTTGTTCAAAGCAGTGTCAGAGGATCATATATTCTGTCTTGTGACTGATTTTTAAGTGTGTATTATTTACTCATGCTCACATGCGTGCATCTTTATCCTCACTTATAATTATCCTCAACTCTAATTTATGATGAATCGCTTTTTGATTCTGGGCCAACTGATTAGCTAAAAAAAAAATCGTCAAGGTTAGAGAATCAAAAATATTTTTAAACATAAGATCTGAGATTTCCTTGAACTTCTCCATGATTAAACATCATTCCATATTAATATTAGTTGGTACAAATGATTCAATATTTGTTTTTTTTAACTAAAGTTTTAAATTTAAATTTTTTGAATAAATAAAATTATTATTGGAAGAGTTTTATACCATTATAATCCGACTTGATCTTTGATTTAAATCAAACTAGTCAAAATCTAAAAAACTTCTAGATAATTGCCGAGGCTAAGAATGGCAATGAGTAGATTCTCATTGATTTTTTCACTATGGATCCATATATCTATTCTAAAACACCCAATATTCGTATGCTATATAAATTCAAAAAATTTAACTTTTTAAGTATTTATATCTGAATTCTGAAGTACCCAATAATTGAAGTACACATATCCTAAACCCATTTATATCGAATACATATAAGATACCTCAATTCAATATCCAATAAATATTTATTTATTTATTTTACTATGAATAATCTATTTAAAATGTCCATAACCGTGACCATCCATAATAACCGCCACTCATTCTATAAACAAGAGACCATTTCATGCTTTAGATATGCTCTTTTTTTTTTAAAAAAAAAATCCAACTGAAATTACTTTAAATTACTTTCTGACTTCAAGTATCGGATTTACAAATATGCTCTCACATATTTAATTAATAATTGAATGAAGTTAATTATAAATGCTAGTACTGTACATTTTTTTTGTTTCTATTTAAACAAGTTAAGGTGTACTGAATGTATATGACGTTCCCAACCTTCATTTAATCATAAAATGAATGACTACGCAATGATGCAACTAAACATACAGCAGTTTATATGTTAGCTCTCACAAATTTCACTAGCAATTCGGAGTTTGATTTTAAAACCCTAGCTAGTGCATATAGATATATAGAGAGAGAGAGAGGAAGTAAATCTATCTCACTCACTCTTGAAATTTTATTTTTCAGGAAAAGGGTATCTGCACTTAATTATTATGTAGTGTTATAATTGCTGAATTTTGTCCCCACCATTTATTAAAGAAGTTTTTCTATGTTAGCATCGATTCCACCTAATTGAGCTTGGTTGCATTTTAATATAAAAAGGAAGGGAGTGGGTGGGATATCGCGATGCACAAGAACAAGCGTGTTCAGTGAAAGAATCTCAAAAGAAAACGTCTGCGTCTCTTTTATAGCCACTTATTTAGACGAGAAAATTCCAAGTCTTTGATCTGACTTCCAATTCCAAGTATAGTTTAGCGTCCTGCGAAAAGTCATGTAATTGATGCTTGAAAACTGAATGTTCAACAAATTGCTTAATTATTTCTCAGTTCTTTATCACTTGCTTTATATTGACTGCCAAGGACTAATGGGAATTCCGTGTAGTGAAAAGAGTTAATTCATCAAATTTTTGGTTAAAAAAATGATCATATTTAACGCTAACAATGTTTGACTTCAAAAAAAAAAATCCTAAAGTTATAATCATTACAAGAAAATCAAAGATAAAAGATAAAAAAATCAGTCTCTAATTAAGTAGAAGTTCGTTTCTAATTGCTAAGAGACGAAAAATATTTCATATCAGATCAGGGACAAATTTTTCCATCCCTAATTCCATTTTAAATATTCACAAACATGCTTAAGAATTAGTGAATTGTTGAATCGATTAAATTTGACTGCCCAAAACATTTTAGACACATTAAATAATATTAAATTAAAAGACACATCCATTCAATAATCTTTTAAGACAAGAGTGTCAACTGAAGTACTCTATTTAATAGAATGTGAGAGGCAGTACTATATATAAGAAAATGTGGGAAACTTATCTTCTGGTTTGACCGATGTGAGATTTATTAATTTGAGACAAAATTTGAGATAAAATTTATTCTGTCTCTAATTAAAAAAAACTTGAATAATATGTTAAAGACAAAATAAATTTTGTCTCAATTTTTCAAGTTAAATTTTAAGACAAATTTGTAATATTTTAAAAATTTATTTTGTCTTTAATTTAATTTTTTTTTTGCAGTGAATTCTAGAATAGTAGAATACAAGACCACCTTCGTTTCGTTAGGGCTTTGATTAGTCAAAGATATATTGAATTGCAAATTTAAGCTATTCATTAACATATTGCTTGATGTTATCTATATATGTAATATATATATATATATATATATATAATCATTTTCTTTCAAATCAGACCTACGTGCACGTAATTATTTAAAATTCGCTGTCAATTAAGCGGTGACCGTATCGTAAGGCGTCTCTATAAAAAATAGTTTACTAATTAACGCAACCCATATTTGCATGTACGGAGACTTTGAATTAAAAAGTAGTCCATTAATATATTCAAGAATTAATTGGGTGAGTCGGAGGACACTACAGGTAATAGTCATCCCAGTTAAGGAGAGGTTTGTTCGTGTCTTCCCTGATATCGGAAGTGTCACGTTTCATTCAGCAAGCAGTGAAGCACAGAGACAGAGACTCAGAAGTGAGACCACGAATATCTAAAATATCGTGAACCCAAGATAGAGAGACAAAACACATACTTACCAGTTTATATATATATATGATTACACAACTATTTTTTCAAGTAATTACCCGAGTTTAAGTTCATAATTAAAAAAGAAATGCTAAATTTTTTTAAAGTTTAGAATTACGTGGCTCCATTTGGCTGATTATAATAATAACAGTTGTGGCAAAACATTTGATTTTTAAAAATATCAATTTAAAATTAGTTTCTTTTTATCATTTATCTTTAACAACTTCGAAGGAGAGTAACTTTTTATTTTTAAACAATAATTAGAATATTAAATTATAGATATCGACTAATTTAAATTTAAATAAAATAAAAATATAATAAATAATAAAATTATTCTTACTAAATTTTAACACAATTATATTTTAAAAAATTTAAACTCAAAACATCTAATTAATTTTTAAATAACTCTTTACTAATTACACTACAACTTTAGTTGTCAAATCTTAATTCCTATCTAATGGGATTTAGGAATATCTTTTGATTGAAAAAAAAAAAAAGAGAGAGAGAGAGAGAGAGAGAGGGGGCATGTGTTAGGGAGGGTGGTGGACATTTCAGGCGGTAGCGGTCATCTCCTGTCGTTGTATTATGAAACTTTCTCTCTCTGACAGTCTTTTTATGTGGGCTCCCACTCACGGACGCCTTCATCTTCCTCCCTTTTCCCTCTCTCCTTCTCTCTCTCCCCCTCTCTCTCTTTATACTTTCCTCAGATTTACGTCCTAATTCAATCATGCCATAATCATTTTCTTAGCTGGCTCTCTAAAACCCTACTCACTTTTCCCTCTCTTTTGTTACCTTTTCACCCTTAATACTTGGCGCCGCTCAGTAGTGCATGTTAAGGTAATTGATGCTTATTCAGTCTCCAAAATAGAGACTTGAAGGTTTAGGAATTGGATTCCCTCTGCCAGGAGGGAATCCAAACTCGAAAGTTTGAACCTCCCAAGTCATGTGCTGGCCCCGGGGGTGTAAGTGGTACATATTAATTTACCATAGCGGAATCACTCTGTCACTACTTAACTTGGCTACCTATCTCGCTATTTATTATATACACAGGGAGAAAGCGAAAGAAAGAGAGAGAGAGACAGAGACAGAGAGAGAGAGAGAGACAGAGACAGAGAGAGAGAGAGAGGTCCAGCTGAGTCTACGGTTCACCGACTTCCACAGCAGCCGTGTTAGATAAGGAGACCGAGAGAGCTAAAGAGAGAGAGACAGAGAGAAATATTCTCTTCTCACTCCTCACTTCCCATCTCTTTAATTTCATTGGAATTCTAATTTCCATCACCTTCATCCTCAATTAATTAGTCAATACTCAATCCTCTTGTGTACTCCTCGCGTTTCACATGTCAACCACCTTCGATTTTCTCCTCATCAGATTCCTATACCTTTTCTCTTAGCTCACAACAATTTCCACTATGAAAAATATCTGGGCTTTTCATAGCACAGGAGAGCTATAATATTTGTACATTAGCACTCGTCGGCTTCAAACCTTTTCAACTCCAATAGCTAATTTACAAACACATATATCCACTTTGTTTAAATTCAATTTTCAGTTTCCTTCAAACATGATGCCTGAGGAAGCCCTTCCTCTTCCTTCCTCCATGAACCCACCAAACTCAACCTCAAACCCTAGCCCTAACCCTAATCCAAATCCAATCAAGAAAAAGAGAAGCCTCCCCGGAACACCAGGCAAGTAATTCATTATTCATCTCTCCAATTTCCTAATATATAAACGAAAACCATTTTCATTATTTATTGGCTTCAATTTCATGCAGATCCAGATGCAGAAGTGATAGCACTATCGCCGAAGTCCCTGATGGCGACGAACCGTTTCATATGCGAAATCTGCAACAAGGGTTTCCAGAGGGACCAGAACTTGCAGCTTCATCGGCGGGGACATAATCTGCCGTGGAAGCTCCGGCAGAGGAGCAACAAGGAGGTGAGGAAGAAGGTGTACGTGTGCCCAGAGAAGAGCTGCGTCCATCACGACCCATCAAGAGCCCTCGGCGACCTCACCGGCATCAAGAAGCACTTCAGCCGGAAGCACGGCGAGAAGAAGTGGAAGTGCGATAAGTGCTCCAAGAAGTATGCAGTTCAATCCGATTGGAAAGCACATAGCAAGATTTGTGGCACTAGAGAGTACAAATGCGACTGTGGCACAATTTTCTCCAGGTATGCTATAAATGTAAATTCTCTGAGAATTTAATATGTTATTAAATTGTAGTTAGTTGAATTTAATGTGATTTAATATGTTATTAAATGCTTTTCACCTGAATTTAATGTGGTTTGAGAATCGAAGAATATATGTTGGGGAAGAAAAAATTCCGGCATTGTTTTTAGACCTTTGCTATTGGATTGTTTCAATACAAATGAAAAAACAAAATAGTGTAAACCAAAAAAAAAAAGTGAAGTAATGTTTGACTTGAGCTAGATTAATTGAAACACATTAGATTTTCGAATACTAATTATCTCAAAAGTTTAAGCTGTGAAGTAAAAGCTTTAAAATAATTTTATTATTAAAGATCTCAATGACGTTGTGCAATGATTAAAGAATTATTCATTGATAGAGTTTAATGATATTGTACAATTTATATTGCCAACCCAGGATAAGGCTTTTTGTTTCTCTAAAACAATACTACTCACATCACATGAAAGCCATTCTTTTTCCTTGGAGTTTGAAATGTGTAGAGGTTCATCATACTTTGTGCTAAAAGATTTTTTTATTGAGATTAATTAAACTCTTGAACACTTGGTCATAGAGACTCTGACCATATCAAAGAATCATTTTAACTCAAAAGATTAAGCTGCCAAATGAAAGTCTATAATAGTTTTATTATAAGTTATATTTTTTTTGCAATTCAGTATTAAAGAATGTTTCAAAAATCTCTTCCCATTTTCATATTGAATATATGATAGCAAAACACACACACAATTCAGCTTAAGTCTAGTTCTGTATATCAGTACATATAAAAAAAAATGAATTCATGTGTATGGAACATATCAGGAAGGACAGCTTCATAACACACAGAGCTTTCTGCGACGCATTGGCTGAAGAGAGTGGGAGAATAATAACTTCAACAGTGCCAGCAGCTTTTACCAACTATAGAAGCGATCATCATAATATTAATATGGTGAGCCTGAATCCTCAAACACCAAGAATAATCCCTCAGATATTTCCTGGACTTAATCAAGAACTAATTGGTGTCTCCGAAGTATCAATGGTCAACAGCTTCGGTCAGCTCAATAACAATCATCTTGCCGTTGGAATAAGCAGTTCGAATTGTAGCTTTCCGGATTTGGTCCAAAGAATGGACATGTTTGGGACATCAACACAGACACAGTGGGTGAGCCGATACCCAGAAGCAGAAGCGTTACCAATTACAACAAGTGCCAACAACAACATAGGCATGTCTGGAATAGTGTCACTGAAGGAAGAGCCACAAGAGAACAAAGTGGAGTTGTCGCATAGTGTGGGATCTTTGTATTCTAGTAATAATCACATTCAGAACCCACAAGGAGGATCAGAAGATGGAGGAAATGGAATGCCTCACATGTCAGCAACTGCGTTGTTACAGAAAGCAGCTCAAATGGGATCATCCGCGAGCACCAACCATGTCAACAACACAACCTTCAACTCTCTCAACAACGTCTTTGGGATGATGAACAGAAACCACGTTGAGCTTCATCAAAGCACTAACCTTGGAGGTGGGTTTATGATGAATGATGGTGGAAACTCGACGACGCCGTTTTTGAGCAGCGGCAAGAGTTTGCATTCGAACGAGGAGGAGTTGGGTATGACGAGAGACTTTCTCGGGGTTGGAGGGGATCATGACTCGATGAGCAGACCTTTCTTGCAGGCAGAGTTAGCCAAGTTGAATGCAATGGGGTCGGGGTCAGGCTTGGACCTGAGCCAGTACGGTGGGCATCGCTAGCTAGCTAGCTGATCTGAATCTGATCATCTATATAATAATTATAATGAAGCAGCTTAGGGAAACTAGCTAGTCGGGGTACAGATAATGTATCACCTAATTATTCTATAATAAATCAAGGAGCCAATTTCATCACTTTCAACATCCATTTCAGTGAGTATACATGTGTGTGTGTATATATATATAAATATCTATATTGGCTCTTTGTATGTTCACGTGATACAGGGAGAGAGAGAGAGAGAGAGATGGAGTAAATAGAAGGTCTCGTGAAAGGTCAGGGAGGTGGGGGCAAATGCATGTTGGAAGAGACTAAACAATCCAAGAGAGATATATATCAGTCCAAAACACAGAGCCAGAGGGCCAACGTTAGGGGGCCCCTCTCTGCATGCACAAACAGTATGGACTAATTTTTGTGGGTAAGTATACGACGAGTTCAAAAAGTCAGCCTTTTTTATGATTAGATCTTTTTAACAATAGACAAAAATTAGGTAAAAGTATTATTTTTATTTTTAACTAGTCATGTTTACATCAAATACATTTAGGAAATGATAAAATTGACTCTTTTTTCTTGGGATAATTTTGTCATTTCAAAATATATCATCTGAATGTGTCAAATTGAATGAGTTAATTAGTATTAATGTATGTAATATAAAAATAGTTATATTAACATTTGTTATTAACATTCACATAATATTGAGTTTAAGAACAAAAGATGTGAGGATAAAATTTAAAAATTATGAAATGAAATTAAAATTTAGAGCAAAATTTAAAGATAAAAATGATACATTTTTAATTAAAAAATATATGTATGAAGTATGATAAACAAATCTCCACAAATTTTTTAAAGATCGACTTTTTTAAAAGTTAGACTATCTCCAACCGTTATCCAGTTGTTTTATTTTTTTTTAACCTAGCTTTTGTTCTAACGGTGATGTAACTTTACAACGCCGTACCTGACTGAGAGCTTTCTTCATTTTTTCTTTATTTTTAATTCCTGTTTGTTCAGTGGCTTTTCTAGTTTCAACTGTGAAGAACGTGAACTGCAACGTTTTTCCACTGTTAAATAAATTATAGTGGTCAGTGGACCCCATCGGTTTTAATAATTGAAATAGTGTTATGATTTTTCATTGTACTGTTCACTCTGTGTATGTCTGCTGAATCAGCCGTATCTACTTGCTAAATATAGTAAGATTAACAGAGTGTTTCGTAGTTAACAGTGAAACCATGCATAAAGTTTTATCATTAAGTTTTCACCAGGAAAATGTGTTTGGTCATTAATGTACAAATTGATCATGCATGGAAATGTTCCCAAGATAATAACTACAAGGTAGGACAAAGATAATATTAAGAGTACACATAAATCCCATATAAAGAATATATATATATATATGGGATTTATATATATGTGTGCATGTAAATTCTTTGTTGATCAGATCAATTAACATTGTTAATCGTTTGATTGCATGCATCCATATTGATTGAACAGTTCAATTTGACCCAATATAATAAAATATTGGTGTACATATACATATATATATATATATATATATATATATATATATATAATTTTTTACCCTTCACTTAACTTTATATTATATATTTATTTAAAAATAGTATGCGGGGTCTATAGCCTATTTTTCAATCCATACTCATCATGCATAAGCGTAAAATAATATTAGTATTTCATAGTAAAATCATGATGTGGCAAAATCATAAAACTAATTTCTTATTTCGATTACTTATATATTTATATATATATATATATAGATAGATAGATAGATAGAGTAAAATTTAAATATATATTATGACTGAAAGGTTTTAGTTTTAGGCTTTTCCATAAATTAAATCATACAATAATCTTAAACGAAGAAAAGCGACATTATGTTGCTATATACTCACTTATCGGCATGATTTGATGAAATTTGATTCCATTATTCATTACATAATGTATTATTTTAATTAATTTGTTTGTGGACTCGTACATGCAGAGAATAACTTTTTATATGGTGTGAGCTCTCAGGAGAAAGGATTGGCTTTTGCGTTACAAGAAGTCGTTGGATCAAATGATCTAAAAATTTTCATTCATTTTTTTATTTTATAAGTATAAATTATTTTAATGATAACTGTAAATACAATAATAAACATAAAATGATAACTGTAATTAAAAAAAAGAGAAGAAAAATGATGGATGAATGAGACTGTGGTGCATGAGCCTTTCTCAACTCTCTGGTCTCAAGATTTAAATTTGAGTAGTTAAATTAAGAAGTACACCTTCTTAATGGGTATATTAAACCCTTATAATTAGATATATCATGTATTGTTTGCCTAATAAAGTTTGTGTTCATTTCCCAATAAACACCAACAGAGAATGACTGCTCAGTTATGCTAATTATGGCAATATCATATTTTCACTAACAAGTAATCATCGTCATATTAATATCTCAAACGCGATAAGTAAATCTCTAATTCAAAAAAAAAAAATACAACCCTTAATTACACTTAAATGACAATACTTCAAAACAAGACAAATAATGAATGTTCACATCACAGACATTCGAACTCCAAGAGTGGATTGCCACCATTGAATCCAAACAAAAACAAACATTGCCTAAAAAAATGAACCAAAACCAAAAAAAAAAAAGATATTGGAGATTCTCTTGCAATTTTCCACCTCATGTCATAACTGTAGCCACAACAGCGCCTCCAAGAACTTGAAGCACACACTTCATTCCTACGTCAAAACTCAAAGAACCCTTAGAACTGTCCACTGGTACGTTATTGTCATCACCACCATCACTACCATCACCATCCCCACTTCCATTTGCATTCGCAGAGGCCTTGTTCTTATCCGATTTCAGCGAATCCCCCTTTGTCGCTGCCAGAGCCGGCGCCGGCGCCGTAGCCTTCGGAAGCACGAAGTCAAGCGGGAGAAGCACCTTGTCCACCTGATAAATGGCCAGCTTGTTGTCTGTATAAACGGTGCCCGTAATGGAGGCGTTGACGGCGCCGGTGGTCATGCTGATCTGGCTGCGGCCGTAACTGGTGACGTTGAGTTGGAGCCTGGCGGGGTCGTCGCCGGCCTGGGTCTGAACCGGGTTCGTGAGGGTGTCGAAGTTAGAGATGGAAACGAACGAAGACATGGTGTGGAATTGCAATAGCTCCACCTTTTGTCTGTCGCTTAGAGAGTTTAAAAATCCTGCTTTTAGTTTGCCAAATGCGGCGTCTTCTGGTGCGAAGATGGTGAGTCCGCCGGAGCCGGAGGTCATGAGCTGGGAGTTGAATTGGTTGATTAGTTGGGTGGTCTTGAGGAGGCGGATTAGGACAGAGAATCTCTTGGCTTTTCTTAGAATTTGGACGATGTCAATGGTGGGAGCTTTGGGGATGGCGCGTGTGGGGGCCACAGAGGGCGATGTGGGTACTAGTGGGACCGTGCCCATGCCTGGCGCTGCGGCTGGGGCGGCTGCAGCAGGCACGGTGGCAGGTGGTGAGGCCAGGGTTGGGGTTGGTTGAGGCAATGGTGGGGCCGGGGCAGCTGTAGTGGGAGCCTGGACCGGCGAAAGCTGGGCTAAAGAGACAGTGACGCTTAAAAGGGAGGTAATAATTAGCGAGAAAACAATGGCGAAGAAGTGGCGTTGCATTTGAATCGTCATTTTAGTGTTTGAAATTAAGGCTGTGGTTAATATTGGAGGGGAAGAGGCTAGACTGACTGTGTTGGTGTGAAGAAAAAGGGAGAAGGGGAAGCCTTTTTATTGAGGCTGCATGGGAGAGATAAGAGATTAGAGAATGGTTGTTAGGTAGAAGGTTTAGTTACAGTTATTTATACTGGAAAAGGTGGTGCATCATCGAGGTTTAGTGAGATAGATGGATATGGGAGAGCAGTGAAAGAATTATAGGAACACAAGTAGGTGGATATGTGTCACATGGGTACATATCAATTGGATGCATTGTACGAAAAAATGTATGTGAAAGGTGTGGCAGATTGTGTGTATAGGTAGGTTTAGTTTCATAAGTGGCCTTGTTGATGACAAAGCAGGATTTGGAAAGGACTGAGGAACAACGAATCCTACCTCAGATCTACCATAACTCTCATCATTCAATTGTGCTATTCTGCTATTTAGAGTAATCTGTTATTGTTTTTTATGTGTTGTTCGAGTGATCTTTAGAGTTTATTTATTTATTTATTTTCTGAGGTAAGACAGACAAGATATATTGGGTATGTCTCTCTTTCGGTGCTTTTCATTTAGTATTTAGAAGAAAGCTAGGCCATCATATTTCAGTTCATATACTGATATGCGTCTGAAAACAAAGCAAAAAATTGGGTTACCTATTTGGGCTATATTTCTTCTAGGTTAAAAATAAAAATGAGAGGTAACTAAGGGCATGTTTGGCTTAAGTATTTTTTATTTTTATTTTTACTGAAAATAGAAAATGAGCTGAAAAATATGTTTAGTTTAATTAATTGAAAATATTTTTTTAAAAATATTTTTTAAAATAAGTTCAAATCTAAAAATACCAAAAGTCATTTTAAGTGTTTCAGGAAATAAATTTCAGGGAATGAAAACTGAAAATAAAAACAAAAAATATTGTTACAAATTAAACAAACCCTAAATGTTTTTGGGTTGAATTTCCCGTTTCCTTTTGTATGGAATTTGATTCTTGGTTTTTATTTCTCCAAGCATTTTTTAACTTTTGAGATATTTTTTATCTTTAATTTTAATTGTTTACGATTAGCATCTGCTATCTATAATTACTATAGAGAATTTACGTTAAAATGAATAACAAAAAATTCTCCATTCATCAAACGAAAATAGCACTAACAAATAACTTTGGCTAGTACTAGTATTTGATCTCATGATTTTCTTTTCGGTAACAAGAATTTTTCTTTTTCTTTTTCTAAAATGACAGGGATATGACTTGTAAAAGTGTGGTGGGTCGGCAAATGATGGAAGTGTTATATAGTTTGTAATATTGAAGTAGAATTAAAGTTTCATAGCGGATAAAATAGAATATTTATAAAGAAATTTAATTATTGTTCCTTTTATTTAAAAAACATATCTTTTAATTTAAAAGAATGTATCTTTTATCTGGAAATATATGTCTTTTATTTGAATAGATGCATTTTTTATGTAAAAGTTGAATTTTAATTTTTTTAAAAATTCAATGAGACATAAATTAAATAGACACATATATTCAAAATAAAATAAACATGACTATTAAAAATAGAACAAACAAGACTGTTGGAATTAAACAGATATGACCATTAGAAATAGAATAGACATGAGTATTATAAATTGAACATACACACCTATTAAAATTAAATAGACATAATTGTTCAGACTCTATATATATTCTATTAAAATTTTATAGTAGTAATTTTGGTTCTAAGAGGGCTTTGTTATATCTTAGAAGAGTTTGTTTGTAATTCCCTAATATACAAGCATACTACAAAAATGAAGCAAATTTCTGACTGTAAATTTCTTACTAATTTCTACTGGATGGATTTGTGACTATCACATATAACTTTTCTTACTGAAATGTGATAGTAAACATGAAAAGGTGAGTTTAATATATTTCTGACTTCAAAAATTACTGACAATCATTAAGAAATTTTTATGTCCTCACTCGAATATCTGTTGAGCCACACTTGTGGCTCCACTAAGCACCTATCGATCCACATTAAGTGTGGCTCGATATATAGCAAGTATCGAGCCACACTTAACACCTGTCGAGCCACATAAGTATGGCCTGATGTAGCACTCGTCGAACCATATTTAGCCATAGTTTGTGTGGCTCCATACACTCCTCCCCTTTAGTATATTTTTATTTTATTTAAAAATTAAATAGTTTATTTTTTGAAATTATTTTTGTTACGTGGAGTTAGTTAATTATAAGAGTTTATATATATATATATATATATTCATGTAAAAAGTATACATAAAATTGATTGATATAAAATATAAAATAATAATATAAAACATAAAATTTGTTAATATAAAATTTAAAAGAAATTAAGTGAATCCTTTGAAAAGATTTTTTTTTTATAAAAATACTTGAACTATGACTTGATATGTGGTGTGTCTAGCTCCACAACACACACTTTAAAAAATATTAAAAGAATAAAGTTTTTATTTATTATAATGTAATAAACTTATATATTACTAAATTAAATTATTAAAAATTAAATATTATTTTAATATATTTATTTTTTTCAACTCAATTAAAATGATATAGAATAAATTATTTATTTTTAAATTATACATAAGTATACATAAAATTTGTTATACAATAAATTATATAATATAAAATATAAAATTTCTATTAAAAAATGCTGCTAATATATATATATATATATATGGAAAATTACATAAATTTTTTTTATTAAATTATCTGTTAAACATATGTGTGGCTCAACATATATTGTGTCGAGCCACACATTGTATCCAGTCTCATAAATTTTTTTAACTATTACGTTAGCAAATTTTATATTTTATAATTTTATATCAATTAATTTTGTGTATATATTGTAAATGAAAAAAATAGATATATATTTATATATTTTTTTATTTGAATATATTAAAAATTTGGCATAATTTTAAAGATTTGATTTTTTTCTATAATTTATAATAAAAATTTTATATCAAATAATTCTAATAAGTGTAAATTTTGGATAAAAATTATGACTGTCTTAATTTATTAATTTTGAGTAACAAAAATATGTTTAAACAATAAACACTTTTTTGAAAAATAATTAAAAATAAAAATAACCACTTTATTTATAGGGCTACAAAATAATTGAAAAATGTATATTAATTGTAAATCATACAACATAGAAAAACAATAAACATTTCATATAAAAAATTACTCATCACTTGTAGTATTATCATCATTATCTTTTTCGTTGCTATCTTTGTTTTTACTTTCTTCTTCATTTGTATTTGTATCTTAGTGCTCTTCTTCTTCTTCACCTTCTTCTTCCCCTTCTTCTTCTTGATCTTCTTCCTCTGCTTCATCTTCACCTAGTATTTCTTCACATTGTCCATCTTTTTGCAAATTATCAATTAATAAATTACCATATATATTAGACACATTCAGTTGTTTAGTCTGGAAGGCTACTTCTAGTTTTTTTTTTAGTGTCAACTAGACTTTTTGGTCAACCCACTAGTTTGATTTTTCTTTAGTTTTGATTGGATAATGAACAAAATATACTTATATTGTCTGATGTCCGAAAACAAATAGATCAAAATTTTCGTATCTTCTTGAATGTTTAATTTCTATAATTTTATACTGGTGCACCTTTGTTCCATGGTTCAACACTAGATCAAACCAGTCACAATAAAATAAGGTGACTTTTTGTGGATTCACCAAAATATTATAACTGTACCACTTCCTTGAGGACGCCAAAATAATCATTTTCTCCGCCACCCTCTCCAGTGCTTTTAATGTACACTCCATTGTTGATTGTCTTTTTGCTAATACTAATATATTGGTCATGTCTCTACATTACGAAATGGTCCCCAAGCTAAGTCCCTTAGATACGGATTATTAAGAATAAGAGATTGAATATTTACCTAATCAAAGTGATAAATGAATATATGAATAATTGATTAATGCACTACACAACAATTAATTGTAAATGATGAGATCACCTACAAGGCTTTTAAACCATTGGACAAAATATGATTCAACAACTCTATCAATATATTTGTTGCTGAAGTGTGGATTTAAACTTTTGTGACATTGTTCAAAATTGTTGTTGTACAAAAGTGAAGTCAGTAAGTACACAAAGTATATATACGACATTTGATTGAATAATAAAATCAAAAAGTACAATGTATTCTTACTCAAGATATGGCTTCACTTCATCTCAATTGAAAAGGACGTAAAGTTGAGCCGTCATCTATTCTCTATCATCCAAAAATCTAACGATGCTCTTTTCAAAGGGATGCCCAAGTTGATTAAAAATTGTTAACATTATTGGTTCACTTGTCTTTTTGTGTATATAGGAATTCTGACCAATTCTTGTTCTCACTAAATTTACATGAGATTCAAAGTAATAAGAAAAAAAAAGTAAGTTGTTTCCTGTGCCAAGTATGTCTAACAAATAGAACCTTCCACATGAGATTTATTTTTTATTGTCTTTTTAATTCGGTTTAAAAACTTTCACAATCAAAAAGAATAATTTGTCAGATTTGAATACGTAGAAGTTAAAATAATATAGAAAATGAGTAATAATGAATGAGTACTTCTCAAAGGGATACATCCATTAATATTGAATTGGTCTGCTATCTCGAATCTTATATGGCAGATGAACAAGCAGATGTTCCATTGAGTAAAAAAACTCAGGGGGAAAAAATTCTTTCTAACTTACAAAGAATGATAGAAATATTTTGCTCCATTTGAATTAGCTCATCCACTTTCAGTGTTACTGAATACAAGTCTCTGAAAAATTGGCTTATCTCAGTGACAGGCTTCCAAACTTGCTCAGACAATGTGTTGAAAGCAATGGTAGCAAACATTCTATGAAAATGTGACAATCGTGGCTCTTGAGTTTGAATAACTTTCCATCTTTTAGGTCAACACATCTTGACAAATTTGAAAAATATCTATTTGGCATTTTTAACTCTTTTACCAACTCGTATATTGCCCTTCTCTGCTTTAGAGTAAATGTGAATTTAGCCTTTGGTTTGATCACTCTGTCATTGGCGATTTTTTGTAATTCTAAATCACGGCGCCTGCAGTACACTGTAAGATCTATCCTTGCCTTAAGATTGTCTTTATCTTCCTTTGAATGTCCATAACAGTGTTAAAAATGTTATCAAACACGTTTTTTTTTCTATCTACATGACTTCCAGATTATGACGGATAAGAAGACTTTGCCAATAAGGGAGCTCCAAAAAATGCTCTGTTTTGTCTAGTTATGCTCATCCCTGTAACTTTGAGCTCTAGAAAGGCCACTCTTAACAATTTTAGGGAGCATTTTAACATTTTTCCATAATTCTTCCCCACTTAGTCTGAGCGGTGGGAGATTATTCTCAATTTTATTCTTAATAAATGCATCCTTATTCCTCCTGAATGCATGGTCAGCGGACAAATACTGCCGATGACAATCAAACCATGAGTTTTTTTTTTCCCATTTTGCAAAGTGAAGACTTTTGAGTTGTGCATAAAGTAAGGACAAGTCATTACTTGTAGTGCTCCACCCAGACCACACTAGAAAGTCGTTTATTATCCACATCAATGCTGTTCGCAAATAAAAATTTTGTTGTGTGGAGACGTCAAATGTGGATACTCTGTCCCATACTATTTTCAGTTTATCAATGAGTGGCTGCAAGTACACGTCAATGCAAGCCTTTGGATTACGTGGCCCCGGTACAATGGCTGTCAAGAACATATACAGTGCAATCATGCATAGCTTGGGCTGCAGCGGAATATTTCCAAAACTTGGTTTTGATTCATATTTTGCCTTACTCTGGGATGCAAAATGACTGAAAATGTCCTAAAAACATCTATGAAAAAGTTTTGGACTAGTTTGGAAAGCAAAATCGAGAGATGGATGTGATACATGCATGATATAGACGACACTGAATAAATTTAAAAGTTTATAGGAGTCGATTTAAATTTAAAACAAAATATATTCTAGAACGAGAAACATAGATGAAGTTAAATATGGTATTAAATCATGCAAAAGACAAAAAGAAAAAAAACTTAGCTAGGGACTTAGATGAATAAAAAGAAAAGTTTTAGTGAGATAAGAGAGAGGACAAAGAGAGACGGATGGAGAAAATTTTTGTCATTTTGAGATATATATAATAAAAAAAAATTTTAAAACCATAAATATACATCGAAGTAAACGTTAAATACACAAGTACTCTTTTACCTTAAATATCATAAACTGATGTCAAAAAACTTGAGAAGTTAAAAAAAGCTTAGTTTCATAAAATTACAAATCACAATTTTGACTTGTTTTTGAGATGATGAATATTCCATTAACAGCGAATTAAATGCTTAAGTTGACCAAACATAAGCATGGCCCCGACGAAATAAAGAGAAGAGGAGCGAAATATGAGGAGCATTTTGCGTTGCGTGAGATGTAATATTGAAGAAGCATTACATGAATTCATATTTATCATATAATTTTTCATATTTTTTTGCAAAAATTACATAATTTAATTTTAAATTATAATTGAGTTATATTGTAAATTTTAAACAAAAATAACCTATTTATCACATATGAATAAAATTAGTCTTTACTATTAGACAAAAATGATATCTTTATTCTTTATTTTTATTTTAAGTTTCATTTTGGTCATTTATACTTTCAAATGTTTCATATTAATTTTTAATATTGTAAATTCACACTATTTTAATTTTTTTATCAAAATTATTAGTCATTTTAGCACATTAATATCTTATATTATCCTATATTATATACAATCAACATCCATATAAATATGACTAATGGTTTTGACGAGAAAAAATTGATACAATCTGAATTTGTTACATAGAAAACTAATAATAATATAAAATATTTGAAACATAAAAGACTCAAATGAAACTTAAAATATAGATGAAGTATCAAAATATTTTTTTTTGCCTTACTATAAAACTCTCCCACTACTAATTTTATATATTTACAAGACATAAACTCAAAATCTTAATTAAGAACAATTGTTACATCATTTGAATAGTCTAATACTATGGTTATTGGTGTTTAAATACCCATTATCATTGCGACTAACCAATAATGTATTGGAGAATAAATATTTCTAACCAGCCATTATTAGAAGCAAAACACACCAAACAATTCTTTATTGAAATTAAGTGAGAGAGACATACATAAAATTCTCATACAATGCATGATCTCCTAATCAAAAACAAAAACACACCAGCATTCCCTCCTTTCGCACTTTCTATACACACTTCTTCAACATTACTTAACACATCACTTTCTTAAGATTTATATGCTCGACACTGCCACGAAAGCGATTCCAAGGTAGTACACCCACGTTCCAAACACTTCGATTCTGATCGCGCCAGAGTTCACCTGAGTGGGAACAACCTGCGCCGTCTGCGACGAATCCGTCGACGCCGGCTTCTCCTTCTCCGGCTTAGGTGCCTTCGCCGTGGCAGTACTATCGATTTCCTTCGCGGGTGCTAGTGCCTTCGCCTTCGCTTTCTTCGGCGCAGGCGCAGGCACAGGGGTCTTAGCAACGGCGAAGAAGTCCTGAGGAAGAAGCACCTTCCCCACCTTATACAAATTCAGATGGTTGTCCGAATATATAACCCCATTCATCGTGGTGTTGACGACTCCGGTCGAAATGTTGACATTCCCATTGAAGCTCGTCACGTTAAGTTGCGTCCGGGTGGGGTTGGCGCTGGCCAGAGTGCGAACGGGGTTCGTCAGAGTGTCGAAGTTCGCGGTGGAGATGTAGTCGGGGAGGATGTGGAACTGTAAAAGCTCGAGCTTTTGCCGGTCGGAGAGGGTGTTGAGGAACCCCGGTTTGAGCTCCGAGAAGGCGCCGTCATCGGGGGCGAAGATGGTGATGCCGCCGGATTTTGTGGTGGCGAGCTGTGAATTGATTTGGCTGATAAGCTGGGTGGCTTTTAGGAGACGGATGAAGACGTTGTACCCGTTGGCCTGCCTTAAGATTCCAAGGATGTCGGCCGCCGGAGTTGCCGGGGTGTTATCTGAAGGCGACTGAGGTAATGCCGGAGCCGCAGCCTTGGGGGCGGCGGCCGGGGACTGGGCAAAAGTGGTGGTGGAAGAGAGGAGGGAAATCAGCAGTGAGATGAAGAAGAGAGCTTGCTTCATTGTTGTCATTTTGGTAACAAAAACTGCGTCTTGTGGAAAAGGATGCAAAAGAAATTATTGTGTGGTTTGTGTGTTGGAGAGGATGAGGGAATGAGGTTTTATAGAGGATTGGAGAGAGTGAGAGGTAGGTGAAGGGTTTAGTTATGAAAGATTGTAATGTGATTAGTGAAGGTAGATTGTGTTATCTGGAAAGAATGTTAAGGTGAGAGAGATTTTAATGATGGAGGAATTAGGTTTACAGGCAGTGGAAACAGAGTAAGAGAAAGAGAAAGAGATCAATTGGATGTGCATATTTGAGCAAATAAAGGAAATATTGTATAGGTGAGTTAATAATTGTGAGCTTGTATTTCTTTATCAGGCAAAGAGAAAAGGTGGTGGATCAATTTAGAAAAAAAAGAGGGATGGATCAAATATATTCTTTTTTTTTTCTTGAAAAAGCAGGGAAAACAGAGTAAGAGATCAATTGGATGTGGGGAAATGAAGTGATTGAATGAGCTTAAGATGTGTTGCTTTCATTTATAATCAATTCTAAACCCTTCTTGTTGAACGAAGGACTATGTAACACAAAGATAACTGCTGCACATAGCTGGTTTTCAATCTTTTGGAACTCATAGAAACCTATTGGAAGCGAGTTCGTGGTGAGGATTATGTATAGTTTGTAAGTTATTGATTTTTGCGGCCTAAAAGGTTATATTGCTTACGTAAAAATTCAGTTTAGCCATTGGAAACATTTAGAAAAGGTTATATTGCTTACATAAAAATTCAATTTGGCCACTAGAAACATTTAGAAAATGGCATCTAACTAAGTTATGCGAGATATTCTTGGTCTTTAGGCTCTTGATTAGGGATATAAAATGGACTAAACTAATATTGTTTAGCTAAATTTTATAGGATTAATAGTGAATATAGGTTAAATTAAATCAAACTTTATAAAATTTATAACTTAGAAATTATAATCTAACCTAATCCATTAAAGGCCGTGGGCTAGGTTGGACTAGTATATAGGCCAATTTATTTATTTTTATTAAAAAAATATATTTTTAATGAATCTAAATTATAGAAATTAGATATTAAAGTTATTAAATTTAAAAAAAAACTAAACTTCTAAATAAGTGCATTAAATCTTAAAATATGTCAATTTATTTTAAAATATATTTTTAGTTATTTTAAATAATCGATTTTATATAGAACTATAAATTTTCAAAAAAAATTGGACTAAACTATAAAAAAGTACACTAAAGCTTAAAAAACAAATAAAAATTTTTTTTTTTTTAAAAAGTCGACCCTAGTCTATTTAAGTCTCAAGAGATTTGATAAATCGAACTAAATTTTTCTTTTTTGATTTTCAAAATGAGCTCTTAAATCATTGACCAATTCCACTTTACTTTCAAGAAGTTGGGATTTTTTACTCTATTGCATAGTATTGAACTTGTTAATACCGTCTAATGAATGATGAGATTTACATAGATTTCACTTGTTAAAACTATAGGACAGTACTAAAAAGTCCAATATCGTATTATTTTTTCAAAAAATAATAGAAGATCTTGATCCACTTGCAAGGGTTAGAATAAATTAGCCATTAATTTAAACCCATCTTGGTGCCCTAACTCTTGGGAAGTAGTTATGACCATGAACTCATTTGGACTTCGATCTCTATTAGTATCATTTAACTTTTCTTTTTTGGGTGAGCGTATCATTTAATGCATTTTAGTGCATCTGTGTCACAAAACGTTTCTTCAAACGGGATTTTAAGTTGCGAAGTATAAAAATAAGTTTATCTTCAATGTTTCATTCGTGCACTCTGTTACATTGAGCCCTTCTAAGTTCGAGTTTCTAGATGATTTACATATTTTTGAGATTTGTATAAAAAAGCTTTTTAATGATTTAACAAAAATTTTGAAATAACTTAACAATTGGAGAGCTCAAGCTCTTTACATCCTTTTTCTTCTTCTATACCCTTTACTGTGATGTAATTTATTTCTTACCAAATTCATGTAATATATTTTCAAATTAAAGTTTTTTAATCCAATTTTAAATTAAAGTTAAACTATATTTTAGAATTTAGGCAAAAATATTTATTTATTAAATTATAAATAAAAATAGTACTCAATTTTTTAGGTCAATGAAAGTACAATAAATATTTGAAAAAAATTGCATTTCATATTTTTCTTGCTAGAAAAATAGTACTAAATTGCATTTCGGTGCATGGCATACAATTTAAAACCATAAATTTAACCAAAGCAATTCATACTTTCTTACAAGAAAACAACAAAATCATGCATTACGAAATAGAGGGTGCAACAAGACAAAAGAAAATTCAAATTGACAAAAAAAAAAAAAGGAATTGCACTTGTTTCTGAAATTGAGTAGCATCAGATCATCTTCAACCCCATGTCGTCGCTACTGCTACACAAGCCACTCCGATTGACATCAAAGCCGTCCCTTGATACCTAAATAAATCAACGGCTCCGGATTTCTCCTGAGTCGTGTCGTCCCCATCATCGCCTTCTGCAGATGGCTTCTCCTTCTCAGGACTAGGCGTTTTTGCCAGAGCCGGAGCCTTCGCCGGAGCACCCTTAGGCAAAATGAAATCCAGAGGAAGAAGCACCTTGTCCAAACGGTATATCGCAAGCTGCTTATCGGAGTACACCACGCCTTTAACAGTGGCATTCACAACCCCTGTTGTGAGATTCACACTGTTTCCATACGTGGTGACGTTGAGTTGCAGCCTGGCGGGATTCTCCACTCCAGCCAAAGTCTGAACTGGGTTGTTGAGAGAATCGAAGTTGTTGCTGGAAATGTAAACGGGGAGAATGTGGAACTGTAGAAGTTCGATCTTTTGGCCATTGTTGAGGGAGTTCATGAAACCTGCTTTGAGCTCCGAGAAGGCGTCGTCGTCTGGTGCGAGGATGGTCAAGCCGCCGGATTTTGCAGTAATAAGCTGTGAATTAACGTTGTTGATGATTTCTGTGGTTTTCAAGAGACGGGTGAGAACAGAGAATGCTTTGGCCTTCTTGAGGATCTTGGTGATGTCATCAGGGGTTGAATCAGAGGAGTCCGGAGACTGAGGCAATGTGGGGACTAATGGTTTCGCTGGAGCCGGCGCCGGAGCCTTAGGGGTAAGGGAAGGTTTTGGTGGGAGTTTGGGTGGTGCAGCAGGTGACTGGGCTAAAGAGGTGGTGGTGGAATACAAAGAGAAGAACAAGAGGAAGAGTGAGAAGGAGAAGAGAGATTGCTTCATGTTGAATGTTAATGTGGAAGAATGAATGTATGAGATAAGAAATTCAGAATTATTGTGAGAGTGAGTGTTGGATGGAGAGGAGGCGAAAGAAGAGGGATTATATAGAGGGTGAGGAAATGATAAGTAGGTAAAATGTTGGGTTGTGATTGTGAAACTTAGGGTTGTGTAATCTGATGAGGTTGTATTTCATCTGTCATGGAGATGAAGCATCTTAATTCTTATCTTATTCAGGATATTAATATCTGGTAAATATTTAGTTAAGTTGCGGTGAATTGCAATAGAGTGTTGAAGAAATGAAGAGGGCTGTTTTTCAGTGAAACGAATAGTGGGAGAAGAGGACTATATACAGAGGGGTCACATAGGATCTCTGAGAAACTTGAGGTTAAATAATCTAATTGAAATTATTTCTGTATAATTATATGATTGAAGGATTACAAAGAAATCCAAAATTATTAGAAATGTCACCTTTTCAAGACTTTGTTTTGATTTTTGTCAGTATAAACCCTTCACAGTGCCACCAATGATCATGGAATAGAAGGTAGAAAACAGAGACTAGGTTTGCTTCTGTTTTCTCCACCGTTAATGTATGGGTATAATAAGATACTCAAGAGACAACAATAGTAGATGATAATCCAACTCTAGTGATGATTGGCAATGCTTTTGCAAAGGAGTATTACTGCATTGTTGATCAACGACCGCACCTAGTAGTTATGACCTGAAGATGGTATGATCACTTTGATAATCACTATTGAAATAAGTCTAAGCATAGTGTTCATGGGATGAAGCTGATACCAATGAAGGTATTTCAGATCTGAATTTCTAAGGGTTTAATATTGGACGAATCTTATATCGCATGTTGAATTAGTTTAATAAACTTTAGTGTGGATTAGCGTTAAGTAATTATTAGTACAATTACATACTTAATTAATCAATTAATTTTGCCTAACACTAAACCCATAATAGAACAAGTCTTGAATTTAGTTAGATTGTAATTGATTGGAATACTTATCTAACCCATTTGAGTAAAAAACTAGTTTTGAGGTCAGTTAATCCTATTTAATCTGACCAATAATTTAATGTTTAGGGTATACTTCCAGTGCTGGGGTTTTCTTCCTCTTTGCTGAGTTCAAAGTTGTCAAACTTATGAATTTATCTAAATTTAGTTAGGAGAGATATATTCAAGACATAAATTTGATACGTAAACTCATAAAAATTTATATATATCATTCTCCTTCAATACACTACTATATATATATATATATATATATATTCTAACACTCTAACACATAAAGTGATAAATAATTAAAAGTACTTAATGTTACCTAAAATCAGCCATTTCAATTCAAAGTTATAAAATATCAAATTACATAAATGAAAATATCAATTGAAGTTATAAGATGTACTACAATACAAGTCATAAAAGTAAATAATCAAATAATGTCCTAGCATATCACATTACCAAGTCAAATGCAGCAAACTAGGGTGAAACCTATAGGACCAAATATTGTAAATAAAGTTGACTGATGGTGTTTGACTATTTATTTCTTTAAAAGATCATATTATATTACGGGCATTTTAATGTGTCATCCATCAGAAATATTTGATGGATGAAATTTGATGGTGGCAACTTGTTATAATGGTCATTGTAAATTTTTATTTTAACCCGTAAGAATTACTGAACTTTTTAGAAATGTGACTTTTTAAGACTTGCTTTCATTTTTGTCAGTACAAACCTTTGAGAGAATATCACCAATCATGGAAATATCACACAATGAGCTTGTTTGGTACTAGGGAAAATGGCTAAGGGAGAGGGAAAGGTAGATGGAAAACCATTTTTTTCTTTTGTTTGGTATGATAGAAATTGAAGTTGATGAAAAACATGAACCGAAAATTAATTTTTCATTTTCTCACTTTAACTGTACAGTTTTTTCCAATCATAATGACTGGAAAACTTTCTATGAAAAAGAGTTCAATTTTACTAATTTGTCCCTATCCCTCTCTTCTCCTTTTTCTTCAATCAACCAAGTGGCGGTGGTGATGGCAAGAAGATGGAAGCCATGACAAAACGTCGACTTCTCTCCCGTTGATGACGAGAACAACTTTTTTGGTAGCGAGAAATATAGAGTAAAGTTGAAATATTTGTTATCCGATCATCAAACGGACCTTTATAATTGAATGAATGGAAATTTAAAAAAAAATTTATCTTCAACTTCATCCATTTAATCATGACTGTATATTTAATGATCGAATGACTGAGATTTTAACTTCATTCAATATTTTCCGTACAAAATATGGAGGAGTTGTTCTCTTAGAAAAGTAATAATAAAATCTTTCATTTCCTTATTTTAAACATGACATACATAAATCAAGATGAAAAGAAATGCCTTATACCAAACTTTTTACTTTCTTTATTAAGGCACATGCTATGAACCTAAATGAAAGATATTCTGATTATGCATAATATTTCATTTATCTAAGAATGGATGAATGTAGTGATTCAGAGTATATGGTGAGTGAAACAAAACATGACACACATGAAAAAGAAAATAATATTGCATCTTCTTACTTTTGATTGATTTATTTGATAATTTTTTTTATATGGACATAGTTTTTACAATTAAACTCTAAATTACAATTTGAGTTGCATCGTTATATTGATGAGACATAAATCTTGTTAATTATTTGATGATTAGTTGAAATATATAGCGTACGCAAAAGTTAATAATTTTTTGACAGGCCATTTTTAAAATGTTACTATTTGATAACCAATTAATCCGAAAAAAGTGTTGTCATACAACATTTTATCAAAGCAAAAAGTCATTAACTAATAAGTGCAAATATAATCTTACTTTTAAATTTGATTATATCAATAAAAAATTAAAATGGTAGCCTTTAATATTGTAGTAGTGTCCCTATGTATTACATAATATTCTGTATGTCGGGTGGTGATCATTATATTTTTTAAATATTCGAATTTTTTGTCTAAAAAATAAATATTAATTTAACATATGAAATTTTATAAAATTATTATTGTTTAAGAAACTTAAAGTATCTACAGTGGTGATTTTTAATGAGTTCTTAAATTTAAAAACTAGTTTTTATTTCAGTTTATCACTGTAGTTCGCTACGTTAGCTGTCATGTTTAAAAATTGGTTCTTATATAAAAAGTAATAATAAAATAATTAATTCACCATAAATATTAGTAAAAAGTAATAAATGCTAAAGTAGTGGAAAATTAATTATGAATTTTTAAAAAGTTTATCACTGGAGTAAAAAGTTGTTTAAAGTGGTGAGAAATTGGTTAAGCTAATATGATACTGTGGGACTTACAATAAAAAACCAAGTGAAGTTCACAACTGTAGATTCTCTTACAATATTAAAATTTTTAATACTTTATTAATTGTAAGAACACATATTTGATAAATCAATAAGAAGTATTAAAAAAAAGAACCTCACTTTTGCTAAGTTGGCCTTTAGTTGCTTAACTTCAATGCCTATAATGGTGGTGACTGGTGAGACTTTTTTCTTTCTCCTTTTTTTTTTTAATAATTTCTTAGTTATATAAAAATAGAAATTTTTTCTATTGGTGCAAAATCTTTCCCCAATTCTTGCCAATTCGATGATTAAGCCGAAATTTAAGATAATCATTTATTGATTTATTTCCATATAATAAATGCTATATAATGTGAAATTATATGATGTGTAAAATTTAAACAAATAACTTGATTTTATTGACTACTGTATAAATGATGTGGTATCCTATATTGCCTCTAAAAATTACTCCACTTCGCATTATAATTTTTTTAATCCATTAATTAGATTCAATTTGAAACCCAAGACTAAAATTTATCACTTATTTGTTCTAATAATCTGTAGACATCAACCATTTTTTTTGGAAAAAAATATACTTTACTCCTATAAAATTTGTTCTATGTATAAAAAACTCCTATGAAATTTAAAACTAAGCAGAAGATCCTTATTAACTTTTATATTGTGCTAAAAACCACCTGTCAGTTAGTTGATCGTTAGTCAACTGACGTTAATACTAACATAGACACTGAAACGCTATATCAGCAGATGATTTATGTGCCACATCAGCCATTTTTCACTCAATTATCATATCTAATAAAATTACGACATGTGACATATGCTTAGCTTTAAAGAAAAATCAAAGTAACACATGTACATCAAGATTTGAACTTGGACTTAGATAAAAGAAGAAAGAATTCTCTACCATCTAGCTACTGATACAAATTTAATATATATTTGCGAAATTTAATATATATATATATATATATATATATAAACTTCTATTATTGTATTCAAAATTTAAAATAATATACATCAATTATTATATTTTATAAAACAATAACAAATCTTATAATATAAATTTTATTTTTATTAAATAAAATAATTATAAAAGTATACTATGCATATTAAAATTATTTTTTAATATAAGATTTGATATTATAATTTTTAGTAATAATTAAGTTTTATAATATCAAATCCTACATTAAAATTTTATATTATAATATCAAATCATTTTAAATTATATTAAAAATTTATTATTATTATTAAAAAAATATAATTTTCAAATCTTATATGAAAAAATAATTTTAATATACATAATATAGTTTTATAATTATTTTTTAATATAAATTTTATTTTTATTAAGTATAAATAATAATTAAATTTATATTATAAGATTTTTTATTAAAATTTTTTAATTTTTATATAATTTAAAATGAGTTATGTAAAATAATAACATATTTCTTATTATAGGATTTTTTATAAGATATAATAATTAGTGTATATTTTTTTGAATTTTGAATATAATAACAAAAGTTTCTATATATATTAAATTTTGCAAATATATATTCAATGTGTATCAGTGGCAAGATGGTAGAGAGTTCTTCTCTCTTTTACTCAAGCTCAAATTCGAATTTTGCTTTGCATGCGCTACTTTGATTTTTCTTCAAAGCTAAGTATATGTCACGTGTCACAATTTTTACGGTGATTGAGTGAAAGAGGACTGATGTGGTACATAAATCATCTGCTGATGTGGCGCTTTAGGGTCTGTTTAGTTTAATGTTTTCATTTTCAGTCTTCATTTCTTGAAATGCATTTCCTGAAACACTAAAAACATTTTTTTGCTGTTTTCAGATTTAGGCTTATTTTAAGAAATGTTTTTTAAGAAAACGTTTTCAGTTAACTTAACCAAACGCATTTTTAAGTCCATTTTCTATTTTCAGTGAAAATGAAAACAGGAAATGCCTAAACCAAATAAGCTCTTAGTGTCCATGTTAGTATTGACTATCAGTTGACTAACGGTCAGCTAATCGATATGTAGTTTTTGACACAATATGAAATTTTATTAGAATTTTTTTGCTTAGTTTTAAACTTAATAGAGATTTTCTACACATAAAATAAACTTTATGAGAGTAAAATGTATTTTTTTTTCTTTTTTTTTTTAATTCACAAGTGGACGTGACATTTAACCCACACGTGGGTTCTCACTTCTCAATCAATGAAGTTTACAAAATTAATATGATCATTTTAGGCCATTTTTTCACCATAATTATCACTCATGTCACATTCTTCCCATAAATTAGGGATAAATATGATTAGCGACAATGACAAACAAATTGCCAGATGAAAGTATCTTTTTAACCCCTCACATTTGGCCTAACAGAGAGAGAGAGGGGCGGGGGAGAGAGTCTAACGTATTTAACGTGTATACAATTAGTAATATTTGTTGACAGTGACATATCTTATGAAATAATCACACGAACATCTTTTGTCTATTATATTGATGAAAATCAACCTTAATTGAAAACAAGTGGAATAAATTAGTTTCAAGAAAACATTAAAGACAAAATTAAAACTAGAGCTAAACCTTAGAAATGAAAATAAAAACTTTTTGTCTTTCTAATTCTCTTTTACAGAGAGATTAATTATCCATGCACTCAAAGAATATGCTTATATATTTCTAAAGAAAATTTCTCTCTTCTTTAATCCAAGCCTATTTTATATATAAACATGGTTAAATTATTTGTTTTAGTCTTTATAATCTAAATTTTTTTTTATTTATGTCCTAAAGTTTAAAAATGGTTAAAATATAATTTTAGTCCCTATAATTTCGCCCAAATTATAACTTGGTTCCTATAGTTTATTTCTATGTAAATTGGTCCATATAATTTTCAAATATTTGTAAAAAAGTCCCTACCATAAAAATCCATTAAACTTCTATCCATTATGTGCTTATGTGGCAAAAAACTTATGTGTCATGACATGTGAGCCAACCATATCAGAATCTCATCCGTTAAACTTCTATTCATTATGTGCTTATGTGGCAAAAAACTTATGACATGTGAGTCAGTCATATCAAAATCTCTCTCTCTCTCTCTCTCTCCCCCTCCTATCCTTAATTAGCACTCTTCTCTCTCTTACACCATATCCTGCTCTCTACAACTTCACCCCTTGCTCCCATTTTGACCTCACCATGTTCCTCAATATCATGCCAACATCATCCCCATCACCTATCGCCGATGAATAAATTTTGTTCTTCCCAATTGGGGTTAGTTTCATTTTTGTCGAGCAAATAATGTAAGTATATTGTGGATTTTGTGTTTCAATTGGGTATTTGATCTATGAGTGAATAGGGAGTGTCATTCCATCTATAAAAGTCACCTAACATGATGAAAATTGCATATGAGAGTTAGATTTCTATCCGTTTCAGTGTAAATCGTCTCTTTACAATTTGGGTCAATTTTTCTTTGTCTCGTTTTTATATAAGCTATATTTAAGTTTGGATTCCCAAAATATACTGAACATGCATAAGTCAAAAGTGAGTGTCCAATTTCCACCAAAGTATTCTATAGTTGAAAAAATTGCAATAAAAGAACAAGAAGAGTACTAAGAATGGGAAGAAGAAAAATGAATGAAGAAGAAGAGTGTCCACTTAGTGAAGTTGCTGAGGAGAGAAGAAGCAGAGTGTGTGTGTGTGTGTGTGTGTGTGTGTGTGTGTGTGTGTGTGTGTGTGTGTGTGTGTGTGTGAGAGAGAGAGAGAGAGAGAGAGAGAGAGAGAGAGAGAGAGAGAGAGAGAGAGAGAGAGAGAGAGAGAGAGAGAGAGAGAGAGAGAGAGAGAGAGAGAGAGAGAGAGAGAGAGAGAGAGAGAGAGAGAGAGAGAGAGAGAGAGAGAGAGAGAGAGAGAGAGAGAGAGAGGTGATTCTAATGTGACTGATCGACATGTCATGACACATGAGCATTTTTTTGCCACATAAGTATATAATGAAAGGAAATTTAGCTGATTGTTATGGTAGAGACTTTTTTACAAATATTTGACAACTGTATTAAAAATTTATAATTAATTCCTTATAGTCCTTGCATTTTATTTTTTATGTAACTTAATCCTTAATATTTTATACATTTTGTATTTGAAAAAAAAAGTTCCTACGGGTAGATACTATTAGTTTGCCATTACAATGGTCATTCTATACTATTAAGATATGGTAAGAATATGCTAAGATGAAATGCTAATTGACTTACATGTAAAAAATGTCACATCGTATCAAGTCAGCTCAAGTTAACGGCACTCTAGATTCAACAATAAGAAGTTAAGAACATTTTGACAAATTTTATAAATTATAAGGATTAAGTGATATGAAAATAAATTATAAAGTTTCAATTAAAAATTGCGTAAAATTATAAGGAACAAATGTGTATTTTAACCATTTTCTTCGTCAATCTGTATGGACTCATCTACAATTTGTTTTTTAATGTTGACTTTTAAATAATATTATTATTCTCTTTTTTTCACTTTTGTTTCTGGGTTCCTTTTCTTTGTGATATGTAGTCACTTTCAAAGGATTGCCTCTATTTCATGCCTACATTTGTGAATCGATGTGTCCCAGCAACAACTAACACACCACTTCATACCCCCAACACATACAAAATCCAGAAAAAAAAAAAGACGAAAACAAAACTATAAATTCAAAAAATAAAAAATAAAAATAAAGGACTCGCACTAGCTTCCGAAATTCACTTGCATCAGCTGCCGAATGGATTATTTTCTTCAACGTTCAACCCCACATTGTTGCTACTGCTACACAAGCCACTCCCATTGACATCAAAGTCGTCCCTTGATACCTAAATAAACCAACGGCTCTAGATTTTTCCTAAGTCATGTCATCCTCATCATCGTTTGTTGCAGATGGTTTCTCCTTTTCAGAATTAGGCGTCTTTGCCAGAGCTAGAGCCTTCGCCAGAGCATCCTTAGGCAAAACGAAATCCAGAAGAAGAAGCACCTTGTCCAAATGGTATATCGCAAGCTGCTTATCGGAGTACACCACTTCATACCCCCAACACCCCTGTTGTGAAATTCACACTGTTTCCATACATGGTGACGTTGAGTTGGAGCCTGACGGGATTCTCAACTTCGGCCAAAGTCTGAACTGGATTGTTAAGAGAGTCGAAGTTGTTGCTGGCAATGTAGACAGGGAGAATGTGAAACTGTAAAAATTCGATCTTTTGGCCATTGTTGAGGGAGTTTATGAAGCCTGCTTTGAGCTCGGAGAAGGCGTCGTCGTCTGATGCGAGAATAGTCAAACCGCCGGATTTTTCAATAATGAGTTGTGTATTGACGTTGTTGATGATTTCTGTGGTTTTCAAGAGACGGGTGAGAACGGAGAATGCTTTGGCCTTCTTGAGGATCTTGGTGATGTCGTCAGGGGTTGAATCAGAGGAATCCGGAGACCGAGGCAAAGTGGGGACTAATGGTTTCGCCAGCATCGGCGCCAGAGACTTCGGGGTTGGGGAAGGTTTTGGTGGGAGTTTGGGTGCTGCGGCTGGGGACTGAGCTAAAGTGGTGTGGTGGAATACAAAGAGAAGAACCAGAGGATTAAGAGTGAGAAGGAGAAGAGAGATTGCTTCATCTTGAATGTTGATGTGGAAGAATGTTCTGTATGTATGATTAGAATGATATGAGAATGAGTGTTTGATGGAGGAAATGAGTGGAGGAGAGGGATTATATAGAGGGTCAGGAAATGATAAACAGGTAAAGTGTTTCAGCTGTGAAACATATGGTTGTGTTTTGTGAGGTTATATTTCATCTGTCATCTGTTATGGAGATTAAGCATCTTAGTTCTTATCTAATTATTATAATTAGCATCTATATCAATCAATAATTGAGATTATTAATATGGTGGATTGATATAGCGCGTTGAAGAAATGAGGAGTACCGTTTGTCTCAAATCTGATTGAAAAGAATAAAATGGGAAAGGACGACGATACATAGAGGATACAGATTACAGAGTAATTCAGAACTCCTTTCTTATACACTGATATAAAGAAATATTTGTGGTGTGACTATTGATTTCTGTAGATGATCACATTTTGTAGTAGGATCATTTTAAGGTGTCACTGGTGACCACCATATCAGCTATTAAAAATATTTAATGGACGAAAGTTAATTGATGATGGCAACTTGTGATAATGACTAGGTTTGGTTCTGTTGTCTGTTAATCTGTCATTATAATATGATGTTAAAAATATAAAACTGCAGTTTGCAGATGATACTCCAACTCTAGTGGCGATTGGCAATGCTTTTGCAAAGCAGTCTTACTCTATTTTTCATTAATAAATACCTACTAATTGTGACTTTGGTAATTAATATTAAATTAAGAGATAGGATTACTTTGTACTTTCATATATACATATGTGTGTGTTTGTGTGATGATGTATAAGAAAAGTATTACACACACATACACACACACACACACACACACACATATAGAGTATTGTTAAATGGGCCGATGTGAGTCAAAGATAAACGGGTCAGTTATATTTATAAATAAGTTGACACGTTGGCCATTTTTTCAAAAAAATATTTAAATCATATAATTTTAAAATTTTTTAGTAACAAAAATTTAATAATTTTTTTTATTAAAATACAATTTATACATATAAAACATTACTTCTTTTATGTTTTTAAATAAACTATATTATATTTAAATTTAAAAATTCTATATTTTTTTTAAAAAATTACAAAAGTTTTTATATCTAAAATTACTATATTTATTGAATATAATGTTATGAAATATGTAAATGTGATAAAGTGTAATTATTTATATTGAATAATACAATTTTTATAAAAAATTAAAAAATTAAACTGGCCAGCTCGCACGCCCCGCAGACTTTGACTATTTACCCTCGGGCTAAACGAGTTGACATGTTTAGGATATGTCCAAATCTGTTTATTTACGAGCGGCGTTCATCCTAATTTGACACTACTATATGTATATGATCTGATCAACTAAATTTTATATTTATAAGTTTTTTTAGGAGGAGAGGGATTGGCATGTGATTGGCCCATATAATCCCTAAAGTTGATATAAGCAAATATAGGTCTTAAAGAACTAACTTGTTTATTAAACAAGAATATTTATGGGTAGCACATTACAGGCTAGCTCATTCTACATCACTACTTTTATGTATTAAATTAATGTTGTAACTCATGTAATGTATGGATAAATTACAACTTTAAAAATTTTTGTAACTTATAAAAATAATAATAATTACAATTGATTTATATAAAAATTATGAATTATGACAAATACTTTTTAAACGTAAATAACTAAATATTTTGAATTGATTTATTAGTTTCATAATCGAATTTATTTTACGTACTCAAATTTTGATTTGAATTGATTTATTTATTTAATAGAATGAATTTAAATGAATAAAATAGGTAAATTAATTAATTTGTTAATTAACGAATTATTTGTTGCATAGATCGGTGATTGACTAAATATTGATTTCATCTTTACTTTTGAATGCGTCTTTTTTAATTTCAATCGAATCCATAAAAGAAAAATACTGAAAGTTGTTACTACGTTTAGTCGTTTAGACCGAATCTGTAGACCTCAGATTTTGTGTTTCAAGAATTTGATTTTCATCTCTTTTTTCAGTCAAGGGATTATAATTTAAAGATTCATATCTCAAACTTTGATTTCTATTAAATTAAAAACTATTTTGTAAAGAAATCAGAATAAAGTCAAATAAAACAAATTTCTAATTCACATATTAATTTCATAATTAAATTTATTTTACCTACTAAAAACTCTCTAAGACACTACAATGGTCAAATAATAAAGGTAATTATTTTTTAATTTTAATTCAAATCATTTAAATCAATTCAAATCAAATAATTAATATTATGCGATGCCATTAATTTACCCAATTTATCAAATTTATTAGTTTAGCTAATTTATTGATTCATTCAAATTAATTCAAATTAAATAAAATAACAAAATTTACTAATTATTAATTTTTCTAACTTCACTTATTAATAATTATGATAATATATTATTATAAAAATATATTATGTTATTCACTTTAACAATAACCCACATAATATATTAAATATATTGGGACTCATATAATATATTCTAATAATAATAATATAATTTATAAATTTATAAAACTTATGAGACTTATAAGTTATGACATATATTTTTTTAAACGTAAATATTTTGATATAAATTTTGATTATTTATACAAATATAAATTATAAATTTTAATAAAACATTTATAATAATAAACGACCACATTATATTATGATGTAGAATAAGTCATTAAATGGAATAAAATAATGAGATGTGTCTGTAATCAATAAAAGGTTTTTAATTTAAATTTTTTTAGAAAAATAATTAAATTAAAAATGTTCATATGGAACTAGGATAATCAACAACTGTAAATAAATTTTATCCATATGATCAAGAATTAATGTCAATATATCTTGATCTTCTTGTATGTATATTTCAACAATTTATTATCTATATTTTTTAATTCAAATCAAATAATAAAGATAATTATTTTTTAATTTTAATTCAAATCAATTCAAATCGAATGATTTATTTAATGTGATGTCATTAATTATCCTACAATGGTTAAATAATAAATGTAATTATTTTTTAATTTCAATTCAAATCAAATAATTAATATTATGTGATGTCATTAATTTATCAAATTTATTAATTTACCTAATTTATTCATTCAAATCAAATCAAATAACAAAATTCACTAATTATTAATTTCACTAATTAATAATTATGATAATATATTCTGATAAAAATATATTCTGCTATTCACTTTAACTATAACCCACATAATATATTAAATACATTGGGATCCATATAATATATTCTGATAATAATATTATAATTTATAAATTTGTAAAACTTATGAAACTTATGAGTTATGACATATATTTTTTAAACGTAAATATTCTAATATTAATTTTGATTATTTATATAAATATAAATTATAAATTTAAAAAAAATTATGATAATAGACGGCCATGTTATATTATGAAGAAAGACCATACATTTGACATGAGAAAAATGTTCTTTGCATGCTGTCCTAGCAGTTTCCGAACTTTCACCAAGTCTAAACCTTTTTGAACAAAAGAAAGAGCAATCATATTAATTTTGTTGAGAACTCTCCATTTCAAGATATCTTCCTTGTCTTTCTTTGTCAATGTGGATATATCCACTATCACTCCAGAAAGATTAACATTCTTTCTCTCGCCAAGAACTATAGAGTTTTCACAGCAACATCGAACCAAACTCAATTTTTTGTCACATGATAAGACCGTAAATGAAATAGTTCTATCTAAGCACAGTATTACATTACTAGACTTCACATCCTCAGCCAACTTTTTGTAGTTCATACAGATTGTATTGTCATCTCTTTTTATGTTATGGTAAGTTGATATGGTTATTTCTTGACCTTGTTTCAATTTAATAGCATTACCATCCTTCATAAATCCAGTTCGAATTCTTAAGGCCCTACAACATTAGACATAAAATAAAAAATAAAGAACGTCATAAAATTTGATTGACTCCAAGTTAGAAAGTGGATTTAAACAAAAGAACTCTATTAAATCAAAAAATAAATAAATTAAAAAGGGGAAAAAAACACTGGATCCAAGGAAGTTACCTTTCTCCTATAATCACCATATTCTTGGACTCTCTACTTATCAATTTGGTCCCTTTTTTAGCATACTTGTGGATGATATATTGTGTAATTATTCTTGATTATGTGTATTGAAATGGTTTTGATCAGTTGTTTTTACAAATGCTAGTTTAACGATCTATGAGTGTACTTGTTAGAGATGTATACTTAGTATTTATCGAATAGCTTTAAATTGCCATCTTCAAAGACTGGAACTTGACCAAACGTTTGCATCAAAAGAAACAAAAGTTAGTTGAACTGAAACTTAGAGACAAGCAACCCATGAATTTCCCTAATGCTAATATTAAGAGAAATGTAATATTCCTTTTTTGTGTTAGTCATCTTTCATGTTAATGAGAACAAACTTAAATTCAAGCTATTTCTCCAATACATGGTGGCCGTTGAGAAGGTGCTTTCATGAACTTTTATGGCTGCCATGACTAAGAAGATTATACCGAGTTTGAGTGAAAATAGAATAGAGAAAGAGGGGAGCAGCTTCTCTATAGTCGGTGGTGGGAAATCCACTCTGAAGTTGATACGTGAACCGTCTGATCATTTCTCCATTGCTACTTCTCAGTTCGACACATGGCACTCAGCATTCGATCATTTTTGAAGCTTGAAACACATTATATTAGCTTGAGATCGAGATTCAGATCGGCATGGAGGCAACTGATATAAACTCTCTAAACACAGAATCTTTCTAGCTTCAAATCAAGGTCCAAACACTCAGAATCGTTCTAGCTTCTCTATAAATTAATTTCTATGATCTTTTTTTTTTCGAATTCATTTATATAGTAATTATATAGCAATGTATCCTAATTTTTTCAAATTCATTTAATGTGATGTGATTAATTTACCAAATTTAATAATTTACCTAATTTATTCATTAAATTTATTTATTTAAATTTATTCTATTTTATTTTATTATATATAATTTAATGACGTACCAACAATTAATTAATGAGCTAAAGTGAAAATATTTTAGTCTATTATATAGATTAATAAAGATAATTTTAAAAATTTGTTAAATACTTTGAAATAAGTATTTACATGAACCAAAGATACAAATGTTAGATTCTTAAAATTATAGAATAAAATTCCCAAAAATATTTATAATAAACTAACTATAAAAATGTGATTTCTAGGAATCACATTTTAAAATTGTGATCATTTATGAAAATGTAATATTCCACGGATTGCCTAAAAGCTCAAACTAGTTGTGTGGGTAGTACTCATTATAGGCACCGTAGACATAGATATTAGTTTTGCGACAAAAGATTGCGTCGCAAACACTAGTTAAATTTTTATTTAATTTTTTAATGTATTATTAATATTTATACTAATTTATTTAAAAGAAACTTAATTTTTTTGTTTATTTGTCTAATAGTATAAAATAATCACTAAAGACTCATTTATAATTAATAATTTTTTTATTTTGTAATTATTAATTAAAAATTTAATTAATCAATAATTTCTCACAATAAATTAAAGATATCTAATTAAATGTCAAAACATTTTTTCTCTATTAAATTAATTTTACCTCTAACTAAATTTCAATACAATTTTTTTTTCTCTATTAAATTCATTCTATGTCAATTAAAAATTAAAGATTCCTTCTCAAAAATTGTGTTCTTAATTGTATAATGATACAATTAAAATAATTCTTTAATTAGTTTTTAAAGTAATTATATAAATTATGATATAATTAAGTGTAATTGTATAAATTAGGTTCATTCTCAGAATAAAAGACATTATGTCATCACTAATAACCTTAAAAATTTGGTAAATTCCATAAAATCCTAATTAAAATTTCATTTATATTAAATCTGGACATTTTCAGAAATTTTACTCTCTCCCTCCAACTTCTCATATTATTCATGTAGGTCCTTGATAAAAATTTATTCCTTATTCTTTTTCATGTTCTAAGACCATATTTAATTTCATCTAGGTACATAGGTCACAAATATATTTTGTTCTAAAATTATAGCTATTCCTACAAACTTTTGATTTTATTCACTTAGGTCCTTGGTAATAATTTTTACTTTATCTTGCTCATGTTCTAAGATCACATCTAGTTTCATCTAGGTCCGTGGGTCACAGATATATTTTATTCTAAAATTATAGCTATTCCTACAAACTTTTGATTTTATTCACTTAGATCCTTTGAAAAAATTTTCCTTTTATCTTTTTCATGTTCTAAGACCACAGTTAGTTTCATCTACGTCCATAGGTCACAAATATATTTTTTTTAAATTATAGCTACTCATACAAACTTTTGTTTTTATTCACTTAGGTCCTTTGTAAAAATTTTTGCTTCATCTTTTTCATGTCCTAAGACCACATTTAGTTTCATTTACATCCACAGGTCACAAATATATTTTTTTTTCTAAAAATTATACCTATTAAAATTTTATTTTAAAATAAAATTAAAGTTTTAATTTAATTAGTCTAATATTTATATATAGTTTTTATTTGTAAATATAATATATTTTTTAATTTTACCAATTTTCATTCCCTCCTCTGCCCACACACGCACAGTCGGAGTCGAAGCGATCCACAGCCGGTTGAAGTGTCTGGTGAGTCCCCCCTCCGCTGGTCTAGCCTTCATGAAGCTTGGTTCACGGTCTCGTGAACCAACAGCTGGTTCACAAGATCGTGAACCAGATCTGGTTCATGACCAGGCGTGAACCAGAAATTGCTGGTTCACGGGCGTGAACCAGAAATTGCTGGTTCACGGGCGTGAACCAGAAATTGCTTGTTCACCCAGTGAACCAGAAATTTTTGGTTCACGTGAACCAAAAATTTCTGGTTCACTGGGTGAACAAGCAATTTCTGGTTCACGCCAGCAATTTCTGGTTCATTGAACCAGCAATTTCTGGTTCATAGTGAACCAGAAATTTTTATGAGATTGGAGATTTTATAATTGTATTGTACCGCTGAATTAATTGGTGTTGAATTAATTATTTTGCTTGTTTATTGATATATGTTTGCTTGTATGTAGCATTGTGTAATAAATGCATTTGTGACAAAGCAAGGGCTGCTTGAGGAGGGGGGTGGTGAAGGAACTTGGGGTTGGAATAGTCAGTGCCACAGGTTAACTTTTCTATTCATCCTCACCCTATTTTCTTTCTTAATTTTACAATAATTTACTCTTATTCTCTTGTTTATTTTGTTTCTTAGGTTTGTTTGATAGAGATTGCATGTTAGCTCAATTTGAATTAAGATGTAGTATATTTATTATACATAGTCAATAAAATTAGTCTAGAACTATTTATTAGAATCATTTGTCAACAAACCTAATATTATATTAAATTATGTTAGTTTAGATAATTATTTATTATTCAACTACTGAATTAGCCATAATTGTTATTAGCACTAATGTCATTAACGCTGTAGTCATATTTGTGTTTGATGATGTAAATATTTCCCATTGCTGTCATTGCATTAACAGGTAAAAGTAACACTTATTTCTTTAAATAATTATACATATTCAATCTTATGTAGCAGCATCTACTCTCAGCATAATTTGTTTTGTACTATATCTATATTACAGAGTCAGGCAATGGTCATAAGTTAGATGCGTGCAATGATGGACCGGTTCATCAATTCGGTTGGCAGGCAGATGGATACTCCTACTAAGGATGATGAGACACAACCCCCGGATCACCCCCTTGACTAGTTTATTTATAGTAACTTGTATTTTGTTGTAAATGATGATGGATGATGATTATATTTTGTTATAATTTTGTATCTTATGATGATGATGGATCATGAAGAATTATGTATATAATATGTAAAGTTTTTTTGTTGTAAATGCTGGCTAAAGCTTCTTTGCTATATTAATGTATATTCACAGGTTTCAAATCAGGTTTGTAATTATTGTTACTGTTAAATATATAAAAAAAAATTTATCTAAAAATTTGCGAAGGAATTAGCGACGGATTTTTCCGTAGCAAAAAACACAAAATTTGGCGACGAATTTGCGACGGAAAAATCCGTCGCAAATTAACAACGGATTTTGTGATGGAAAAATCCGTCACAAATTTGGGACGGATTTAGCGACGGAAAAATCCGTCACAAATTTGCGACGAAATTCCCTTTCCGTCACAAATTGTTAAAATTTTTTTACGAAGGAAAATTTCCGTCACTAATTCTGCGACGGACACAAATCCGTCACAAATAATTTGCAATGGATGTTTTAGCGACGGATGTTTTTCTGTCACAAAATCTGCCGCTAATCAATTAATTTCTTGTAGTGTATATATATATATATATATATATATAGATACATATATTACATATATATCTGCGTACATATCCCGTTTCTGTTTTATATATATAGATACATATATTACATATATATCTGCGTACATATCCCGTTTCTGTTTTATCCCCACACTTTCTAGTTCTTGTTTCAATTTGGAAGGGAAATAAAAGCCAAGTGTTATTGAGTTTGCTATTTTCTAAACCTGTACAAAGTGAGCTATATATTGTTGTATTCATTTGTCCTTTAGTTATCATGTGGCTTTCTGTTGCCTTTACACGCTGCATTTTTGGTGGCCAATAATCATAATATATATATATATATATATATATATATATATATATATATATATATATATATATATATATATTATATTATATGTGTGCTTAATTTGCCGATAATGAGTTGGAAAACAACTTATTTTTTTGAAATAGTACATTAATCTTTATCTCTAGGCAAAATTTTATTATCCTATCGCGCGAGTATTAATCAATGTCGTAAGATAATAAATAAAAAATCAAATAATATTTAATAGGATAAGAGATCGACTCTGTCGGAGTGGATCTTTCTTTTAAAAAAATAAAAAATAAAGTTCTTAATATGCGATTGTATAACAATACAAATGAAAAATAATTTATCTTAAAAAAATAAATCCATAAATTTTAAACCCTTTGAAAAAATTTAGATGAAATACTCGTACGTGATTGTATAACAATGCTTGTGAAGAAAAGTCTCCGAAAAATACTTTTTTTAAAATAAATTCCAAGACCCAAAAATATTTCTTTAAAAATAATTTTCAAAAAAACAAAAGACTTCTCTTTATTCTAAAACATCAACACATAACAATACTAAAATCCAAAAATTCTAGCAGAGACACTTAATAAAGCCAAAAGAGTGTGTGCAATAATTTTCAAAAATGTATTCTATACCTTTTTTTCCGAATACTAAAATTCTAAAATAATTTTAAAATAAACAATGTAATGACGAATGATAAGGATTTATTAAAATAGCAACTATATAATTAAGAAAATAAATTATATTTTAAAAAAATATTTTCATGATAAGAATTGTCGAAATATATGAGACTTCTCATATATTTATGAGAAGATAGTAATAATTTGTATTCTGATAATATATATATAAATTAAACCTAATAGTAATAAATTAACAATAAAAAATATATTTTGGGAAAAATGCATATAATCCCTCATAAACTCATTATGCAGATAACCCTCATGAACTATAAAACTTAACACAAGATTTATTTTAATTCTTCATTTCGTGCAATAAGGTCCTTTAGTCCAATAATTCATTACTTGACTAACGGTCAATGTTGACTGAGATTGTAAAATTACCATATCAACTAAATTTGAATACATCAGCTGCTAACTTGGACCAATTCAAATTGTCACGTCATTTCTATCCGACCCACATACCCAAGAACTTATAATTCAAATGTCATATGCCTCGTCAAATGTTGTTGTTTGCATTCATCTTCTTCCATCTGTCTTCCTTAAAGACCTGGGTCTTGGAGTTCGATCATCTAAATGAGATAAGTGGTAAATCAAGATCCTACAGTGGAAATGTCACCCCATTTTTTCATGTCATCAATTCTCAACCTCCTACTCTTCATTTCCTGCCTCTTGTTCGGAAAATTGGTCAGTTTTTGTGAAGCCAAATTACGAAGCTTGCGAGCCAACAACAGGCAGAAACGACCTAAACATAACCTACCCTTTCTACATCAACGGAGGACAAGAACCCTACTATGAATTTCCTCAATTCAATCTTCTCTGTACCCTCAATGGCTTCCCATTGTTCAATCTCTCCAACACCTTTTATTTCGTCCACAAAATTTCCTACCTCAAACACTTTCTTTGAGTCTCCAACTTCGTGTTCTCCAACAATTGCATCTCACGTGCCAAGAACCTCACCCTCTATGGCAAGTGCTTCAATTTCCCATCAAACAAGAAAGAAGTGATGTTGTTCTTCAACTGCGACATATCGAAGGAGCTTCGGGAGGACATAGTGGGGTGTTGGGCAGACAACTGGATGAGGTCGATTATGGGATTGGCCATGGATGATGAGGAGAAGAAGTTTAAGTATGCAATGTGGCGCTGCAGGGGAGGGCTGATAATAATGATGGCGGTATAAGAGGAATACATATGAGAGGGGATAAGGCAGGCTGTGAGAAGAGGGTTTGAGATGAATTGGATTGGTCTTAGTCTCTGCAAATGAATTGGGCCGAGTCGAGATGACGTGGTAGTTTGGATTGGTTTAAGTCAATAGTTGATGTGTTTAGATAGAGTTCACATGACAGTTTTCTAATATCAGTTCGAGTTGACCGTTAGTCAACTAACGGGTTATTGGACGAAAATGTCTTATCACACAAAATGGAGAGTTTAAAGGATTCTTGTATTGAGTTTTATAATTTATGGGGGTTATCTGTATTTTTTCGTATATTTTAGTACCAAAAAAAATTTAGTTTAGAATAATTAAAAATTGCTTTTTTAATTGATAAATGCCATAACTGCTATTAAAAGCATTATCTAAAGTAACAAGTTTATAATTTTGGCTTTAAAAAATGCCATTAATCATAAACTTATCATTCTTGCTATAAAAAATAAACAAAAAAAATTAACACTTAATTCCTCAATACACACTAAATCGAGAAAAAGAAGACACAAGCAAAGTTATAAATTAAAAAAAGAAAAAGGGAATGGTGCTTGTTTCTTCAACCCCACATCGTCGCTACTGCTACACAAGTCACTCCTATTGACATCAATGTCGTCCCTTGAATCCCAAATGAACCAACGGCTCCAGATTTCTCTTGAGTCATGTCATCCCCATCATTGTCTTCTGCATATGGCTTCTCCTTCTCAAAATTAGGCATCTTCGCCAGAGCCGGAACCTTCGCCGGAGCACCCTTAGGCAAAACGAAATCCAGAAGAAGAAGCACCTTGTCCAAATAGTATATTGCAAGCTGCTTATCGGAGTACACCATGCCTTTAACGATGGCATTCACAACCCCTATTGTGAGATTCACACTGTTTCCATACGTTGTGACATTGAGTTACAGCCTGGTGGGATTATCCACTCCGACCAAAGTCTGAATAGGGTTGTTGAGAGAGTCAAAGTTGTTGCTAGAAATGTAGACAGGGAGAATGTGGAACTGTAGAAGTTCGATCTTTTGGCCGTTGTTGAGGGAGTTCATGAAGCCTGCTTTAAGCTCAAAGAAGGCGGAAACGTTTGGTACGAGAATGGTCAAGCTGTCAGATTTTACAGTAATAATGTAATATCCCAAGAATTTTTATGAATATTTAAAGTCTGATTTGAAGTTTAGTGAAAAATTTAATTATGTGGAAAATTTTCTTTTTGAATTAGTGAAGAAAATGTGGAAATAGAAATTTTTATTTTTAATTTAGGAAATTTTTACAAATTCTCAAGGACATGTGGGGAAGAGAAAGGCATGGCGCCCAGGCGCCAGGTGTGTCGGAAAACCTTAGCTCATTTTCAATCGGCCATAACTTCTTCATACGGACTCCGTTTTGGGCAAACTTTATATCGTTGGAAAGTTCTTTGAGTCTAGTTTCCAATGGTATAAGTTTCATTTAGATATTCATTACCGATTAGGAGTTATGACTTAAGATGTGAGTAAAGGTCGAAAGTAGTGGTAGGAAATTTCTCTATTTCGTAACCCTAATGTTTTTGTCTGGTTACAATAGGAATGGTCAAGGTGCAAAGTGGGAGTGCCGAGAGCGTGAAATCCAGGTGAGTGGGTTAATACTTGCTATGATTAAATATCTGTTATTGACTTTTTGCATCATAGTGGAAATATGTTGTATATCCAAGTTTGAAGAGGATGATGTGGAACGATGAGGCATAAACAATTGTGGAACGTGTCTGGTAATGTATATAATTATATTTTCTTATTTTCCCATGAATGGAGGTTATATAATGGATTGTGAATGGCATGTGAACTGAGTTGAATAATTGTTCTATATTATGGGTTATGTTGTATACATGCTATGTTGCTGGAACCACATTTATTATGTTGTGGCTTGAATTGTAAATGACTGAGTTGTGTATGTGGCTCAAGATTATGATTGAGGATGTTTTTATATATGATTGTGATTGTGTTTGACTGGAAAGGAAAGGCATGGTGGTGCACCCCATGGAGAAATTTATGTGAAGTTATAAGGGTGGAGATTATAAATGGAGCGATAAGGGTGGATGCGGCAGGGGCCGCGGGCAACGATCCAGAGGTATTCTGGACGACCCGGTTGGTACGGGAAATTTGTGTGAAATTGATTTCACCGATTGTTGTTGTGAACTTTTGAATTATGTTGAAATGTATTTGATTTATTTGGATATTGTCGTGAAGTACTACGAATAATATCATATCATATGATGATCGATTTACGTATGATTGCTGCATATTATCATTATGATGTATGATATTTTTTTGTCATAATGTTGTGTTATCTACTCACTGGGCACGTGGTTTGCTCATACCCCTCTTATTGATATTTTTTTTCAGAGTTGACAGCTGAAGGTAAATATCGGAACAAGGAATTATGGATCCTTAGTCCATGATTACCTTTTCATTTGTTCAGGATAAAGGTATAATAGTTAAGTTTTATTCTAAGTTGTATAAATCTAGAAATCTCTGTAATCGGGTAGGTTCATTCACTGATGTAATGTGAGTAATTGTAGTATGTATAAAGAACTCGTTTTGGTTGCATGAAAAAGAATTGTATGATTTTTAAGAGAAAGATAGGCTTACGGAGGTGAAATGAAATTCACTTTCCGTGCCGGTCACGTGCTCAAATTTTGGGACGTGACAAATAAGCTGTGAATTGATGTTGTTGATGATTTCTATGGCTTTCAAGAGACGGGTCAGAACGGAGAATGCTTTGGCCTTCTTGAGGATTTTGGTGATGTCGTTCGGGGTTGAATGAGAGGAGTCCAAAGACTGAGGCAATGTGAGGACTAATGGTTTCCGACGCCGAAGCCTTTGGGATGAGGGAAGGTTTTGGAGAGAGTTTAGGTGCTACGGCAGGTGACTAGGCTAAAGAGGTGGTGGTGGAATACAAAGAGAAGAACAAGAGGAATAGTGAGAAGAAGAAGATAGATTGCTTCATGTTGAATGTTAATGTGGAAGAATGTATGGATAAGATTGGAATTGTTATGAGAGTGAGTGTTTGATGAAGAGGAGGGGGAAGAAGAGGGATTATATAAAGGGAGAAGAAATGATAATTAGGTAAGATGTTGGGTTGTGATTGTGAAACTTAGGGTGGTGTAATGTGAGGTTATATTTCATCTGTCATAGAGATGAAGCATTTGAATTCTTATCTTAATATTATTGGCATCTATCTATGCCAATCAATAATTCAAGATATTAATATGTGTGTAAAGATGTGGTTGAGTTGTGGTGAATTGCAATGGAGTGTAGAACAAGTGAGGCGGATTGCTTTCTAATATCTCAATGAAAACAATAGGGTGGGAGAGGACCACACAAAGAGTGTAGAGTAATCCCAAATTCCTTTCTTGTACACTTTGATATAGAATTACTCATGGTGTTTGATTATTTATTTCAGTAAAAGACCATATAAGGAGGATCATTTTATGTGGTTACTAGTGGTACCATATCAACTAATAAAAATATTTTGGTAAAAGTACATTTTTCATATCCAACGTTTATCTCGAATTTTAATTTCCTTCTTAGCATTTTTTTGTGTCAATTTCATTCTACATGTTTATTTTTTATTTTAATTTTATCTCTAAGGCTAACACCATTAACATAGTTGACAGAAAATGCTGACGTGGACTTCTCTAAGTGATACGTGGACTCCTCCAATTTTGTCCCAAATATTTGACTAAGTTTCAATTTTGCCATAAATAATATTTTTTTTCATTTTTTTTCTTTCACCTCATATTAATATTTAAGCATTTGATGTGTCACATGGAATAATCCACATGTGATTTAAAGGAGTACACATCAGCATTTTCTGTCAACTTTGCTAATGACATTAGTTCTAGGACAAAATTGAAACCAAAATAAAACATGTGCGAGAAACTTGGTACAAACAAATTTTGGGAACAAAATTAAAATTTGAGGTAAATCTTAAGGATGAAAAGATACTTTACCAAATATTTAAAAGCTGAAGTTTGATTATGGCAACTTGTTATGATGGTAGTTCTAAATTTTTATTTAAACCTACAAAACTTAAGAAAATTTTTAAAATGTCAACTTTTAAGGCTTGCTTTCATTTTTGTGGGTACGAAACAAACCTTTCAAAGAATGTTACCGATGATGGAAGAGAAGGTAGAAAACAAAGGCTAGGTTTGCATCTGTTTTCTGAACTCATTCTATCAGTGTAAATGTATAATAAACTATTCAAGAGAGACAACAAAAGCATATGATACTCCAAATTTAGTGATGTCTGGCAATGCTCTTGCATAGCAACATGACTCTATTCTTAATCAACACCCAAGCCTAGTGATTATAACTTGAAGAAGATGATGGGATGACTTTGGCATTCACAATTAGAATGAGTCTAAGCATTGGTCAAACTTAGTTTTTGTTCCTGTTAGAGCATCCATAATGGTGAACTTCACTTGAATTTTTATTGTAGATCTTACAGTGCCCCTAGCACTAAAAATATGAGCCAGCCCATTTTTAAATGGGTCTAGACTTTGAAGTTCATGCCCACCTGTTCCTGGCTTGCAGGGCAGGCTAATTTTTTTTTAAAAGAACTACTGCAGGGTAGCTTAACACTGGGATTGGGAGAGGGAGACAAACACACTTTTCTTGGCCCATGTTGTTTAGTGACTTGTGCTGCTCAAACTAGGAAGTCTCTACCAATGTTTCACAATCACAATGATGCTTTTATTTATTTTAGTTCTTGTTTTCACATTTTCTACTTCTTGCTTTTTATTTTGTTGTTGTTGCTCTAAATTCATTACTGCCTGCATGGACGTTTTCTTGCTTTTAATATAATTCTTCTATTCACCAAAAAAAAATTCTACTACAGTAGCTAATAAGAAATACTAGTTTTTTTAAATAATTTTATTCTTCTATTTTTTAATAAATTCTATATTTATTTTTTTAAAATTATAAAAGTTTTCATATTTAAATTTATTATAATTATTGAATATAATATTATAAAATATAACAATGTGATAAAGTGAAATTATTTACATATTAACTAATATATAATATAATTATATAAACAAATTAATTTTTTTTCAAATAAAAACTGGCCAACTAGTCGGGCCTACTTTTAGATCTCCAAGCCCACCCAAATGCAGGCGGGCCAGTCTTGGCTCGTGTGGCTCGTGGGCCAAAGCCCGTATTCCTAGCTCTAAGTGTTACATCAACTTAAACAACTCTTCAGTCTAGTAGTGAATTTATTAAGAACCCACAAATGGGTTCCACAATCAACTCTCTAATACTTTAGTGTTTATTACTTTTCACTAACATTTATTGTGAGTTGATTATTTTATTATTATTTTTTTATAAGAACCGTTCTTACGCGTAGCAACCAGCATTGTAAACTACAGTGGTAAATCGAAATAAGAACCAGTTTTTAAATTTAAAAACCCTTTAAGAATCACCACTTTAGATGCCTTTAGCTCAACTTAGCTAGTGAATGTGATGAACATAATGCTAGATTGGAACCAGCGAGTTGAAGTTTAATTTTGCTCATTGAATGATTGTAGAGCACAAGTTTCGGTAAGTTGGTATTAGCTCGGGTGATGACTGTTGATAGTTAAAATTATGAGCCAATTTAAATAAATAAAAGATTCATCAAATTGTTCTTTCAATGAAAATGTGTTTGTGTTTTATTGCCTAGCAATCCTCATAGCAGGATTGAATATGTATTGAGGGATATAGCAGGACAAAATGGGGACTAAAAGCGTGTTTGGTATGTAGTAAAAGGAAAGAAAGGAAAGGAAAACAAAGATGGAAAGAAAAAAGAAAGGGAAAATAGAAAATAAAATGTATTTGGTATGGGATAGAAATGAATAATGAAAATGTAGTGTAATTTTACGAAATTTTCCTTCAATTAAAAATTTTTTAAATAAAAAATAAAATATAATTAGATCCAAAGGCTTCATATGTCATTCTTTTTCTCTCGATTGTCCTCCCTCTTTCTCTCTCTTCATGATCTCATTGTTGTTCTTCATGTTCTCTCTGTCACTTTGATGCTCTGTCGTCCTCTCTCTTTCTCTCTATCGCCCTCTCTCTTTCTCTTTGTCATCCTTTGTCATCCTCTCTTTTCACGGTCTCTCTATTTTTCTTCATGGTCTCTCTGTCGTTCTAGTCCTCCGTCGTCCTCTCTTTTTTTGTTCTCGGTCTCTCTTTCTCTATGATTCCTCCTCCATCGTCCTCTTTATTCACAATCTCTCTGTTTTTCCTTTCTATTCCTCATCTTTCTGCTCATCTCTCTCATCAATCTCTCTGTTTTTCTCTCATCAAACTCACCAATGGAAACAAGACGCAGAAGAAGAAGACCAACGTGGACTCGCACAAGACAAAGGGCAATGTTGGTAGCAACCTGCCTTTTCCATTTCCATTTGCATTTATCATCGACCAAGGGAAGCAAAAAATCCATACCATTAAAATGGAAATGGAAACCTTCCATTCTATCAAAATACTGTAGTGCAAGTGTACCGAATGGAAGAAAGGAAAACAGTACGGGAAATCCATCTTCCATTCCTTCGACCCAATGCATACCAAACACGTTGTAAGAGTATGTTTAAAATGAGGAAGGGGAAAAGAAAAAGGAAAGAGAATGAGAATAAAAATGAAATATTTTATTAAAATACCTTAACTTTGGAGGAGAAAGAAAAGCTCATTTTGAAGAGGGTAATTTGGATAATTTCTCAACTTCTCTCTTTGTTCTTTCTCTTTCTCATATTGCATTACTCAATGTATTCAACTTACCAAACATGTTGTAAAAAAGGGGTACAATAGTCAACTCATTACACATTTGATGTGGCATTGGTGCGCTAAGTTAAAGTGTTGATACCTTACATAGAGTGCTACGTTTGATACGGTAGCTAGCTCATTTTTAAGACACATTAAGAGCATTTAATAATATCAAAGATCTTTTTTTAAAAATTTTATATAATATAAGGATTAAGTTACATGAAAATAAATTATGAGGACCAAATTCAAACTTAGGCAAAACTTTAAGGACCAAATGTATATTTTGACCTTTAATTTTATCAATAAAAATAAACTAAATGAGAGATTTTTATAATATATATAAATGTCAAGAAAGTATGGCAAAAAACATATTAAGAAAGTAATACTTTTTAAATTATTTTGAACAACTATTGAAAGTTGGTGAGTTAACTATATAAAGAAGGAAGTGAGAAAAACATAAGCAACCGAGTTTGCAGAGGATCTAGATCTTTTGTTGTAATAGTGGGCTATTATTTGTATATTTTAACAAATGTGCTGAAATAAGAGATTAAATCTTATGTAGTTTAGATTTAAGTTATACATTTAATCTTTCATTTTAATACATGTGTTAAAATATACAAACATCGCACCAAACCGTTAGAACAACGAGTCTGTAAGCTATGCAGTGCATGGACTAATGGTTACAAAAGTACTAAGACTCTAAGCTATAAACCACCTACGTATTGGAGTTGATGCAGAAATGAAGAAATTGAAGGAGTTTTGAGGATAAAAATGACATTATATGTTGAATTAATTTAATTAATTTTGTGTAGATTAGAATTAATTAATTAATTAGTCTAATTATAGATTGAATTAAATACTTAGTCTTTTACTTAACACTAAACTCATAATAGATTGGGTCTAAGTTAATTGTAGGTAATTTGCGATAGGTTAGATTACTCTCAAACTCATTTTGGGTAAATGCCTCAATTTGCAACCCATTTTGTAGTCAATTGGTTTGCTATCATGTAGATTACTGACTAAATTAAATAAGAGAGTTATTGTTTGGTTATTTTAATAAATTAAAAATAACAGTCAAAACAGAGAGTGACAAGTGACAACTAGGGTTTTTAAAAATGACTCATTATATATATCATCTTACTACTCTCTCTTGAAAGAACGGTTACCCTACATTATTTGGTGTTGAAAAATACCGAGTAGAATTAAAATTTCAACCGTTCAATCATCAATTAGACGGTAATGATTGAATGGATGAAGTTGAACACACAACTATTTTTTTTTATCCATTCAATCATAGTCATCCATTTGATGATTGAATGGGCATGATTAAATAAATGTATGTAAGCTCAAGGGCCAAAAACCACTCAACAAAATTTGGTTGATTCACACGTAAAAATTAGTACTTAATTTTTATTATTTTGAATTAAAATTCAGATATTAAAAAAATTTGTAATATAACTTGTTAAACTTTAGACTAAAATAAAAATAATAAATTTTAGTTAAAATCTACAGTAGAAAGGGCAAGCAATTATCTTATATTTGCATTCACCCACGTTTCCTCATGCATCAAATGTGGTTGGGAAAATTTTGGGATGTTTGGCAGCATTTGTGTGTAAACGTGGTTGAAGCATAACTGGGTTTGGGAGCAAGATACCAAGGTTTGGTTCAACATGGATCAATGAAGCTTCTAAGTTGAATGTATCATGGTTGGTGTGTTCCCAAATTCTAGTTCCTCCTCTACCCTCCTCAACTCTCCTTCCCTTCCTTGCACCACTCACAGTCGAGAGAGAGACAGAACTCTGTGATTCCAAAGTTCATGCTATGTTTCTCAACCCAGGAACAGAGGAAACTTTTCAATTGTAAAACTTGATTTGTGATTCATTTTCTTTCATGATTCTGGCCTAAAATGATATAAATGAATCTTCAAATAAGTTGAAAGGAAATTTTGGGTTGATTTGGAAGCCAAACCCAAGAGAAAAGTGGAGAAAACTGTAAAAACGTTGCAGTAGGGACTAAACTGTAATTATTAAAAAGTTTACTGGGGTTGATTTAATTTCAAAACAACATATATTCTTAATCTAGGGACCTAGATGAAGTAAAATATGAGTTCAAATTAAGTAAAGAACAAAAGGAAAAATGTTGACCAAGAACCTAAGTGAATAACAAAAAGATTTACAGAGGTCAATTTAAATTCAAAACAAAATATATTCTAGAACTAGGAACCTAGATGAAGTTAAATATAATCTTAAATCAAGCGAAAGACATAAGAATTTTGACTAAGGAGCTAAGTGAATAAACTAAAAAGTTTATAGGGGTCGACTTAAATTTAAAATAAAATATATTCTGAAACTAAGGACCTATACGAAATTAGATATGATATTAAATCAAGCAAAAGACAAAAGAAAAATTTTAATCAATGACCTAAGTGAATAAATAGAAACGTTTGAACTAAATAATGAAATTAAAACAAAATTTGATTTGAATTAAAAACATGGATTGAATAAATACGGGCTGAACTGAAGTTTAATTTTAAACTTATATACGAAGTGAAAACTAATTAATTTTGATTGAATTAGTTATTTAAACTATTATGTAAATATTTATATATGTTTATATTTATAAAATCTATTATGTACTGTAATACTAATTAATATGGTTATTTCCTTTATTTTAAGAATGAACTTCTGATTTTTTTTATGCAATTATTAAATTTTTCTTATTTAGTCAATAATTCAATATTCACCTAGCAATTTATTAGTACTTTAATTATAATTAACCAATTTATTAGTAATTTATTAGCACTTTAAATTACTCAATTATTAAAAAAATTTGTCAATATTTTCTTTATTAAAAAATTAGTGCACTTAAAACATTGAGATAATTCACTAAACTAGCTTTAAATAAATGACAATAAATAATAATGGTAATCAAAAAATTAAATAAAAATTTATGTCATTTCTGGTAATTACACATCTCAAACCACGTTTACATACCAACATCCAAATATCATGTTCTGCATCAAACCACATTTATCTATTCTAAACCATATTTGCTCAAATGTCTCATAAACATAAATTACGTTCATCCAAACTTAAATTTTCTCCAATCACGTTTAATCAAATCTAGTTTATCTAACCCACGTTTAACCAACCGAGTTTTCAAACACATACTAATTATTCCAACTTTCATGGAGGAAGATTGTTAAATCCATGAAGTAACCTTTTTGTAATTAATTTTAATTAGGATTTAATACTTCTTTTTTAAAAACAAAAAGAAAAAAGGTCTCTCAAGTCCACAGTGGATTAATGAGAAAGTTTTGACCCCAAAAAAAAAATTGATGAGAAAGTGAATAAATTATTTGGTTTTTAATCTAATTGAAACAAGTTAATAGTTTATAAAACTGAACAGTATTACTTCGATGTTATCATAAGCGTTGATAAAAGAACAGGCAATTTTCTTAAATTAAAAAAATAAGCATATTCTTTCACTGCATGTGGATGTTATTTTCTGGTGTGTATATAGCAGTTTGCTTATCATTGTCGTTCTAGCTAATCATATATTAATTATACTGGGAAGATTGTGACTTTGTGAGTGTGAAATAAAAAGGACCTAAATCGATGAATCTAATATGAACTTCATTGATTGAGAACTGAGATCCTACAAGGGGTTTAAATGTCCATTTGTACCCAAAAATAAAATGGTGTAAATAATGTCAATTTATTACCGATAAACAAATAAACTATTAACAAGAAAAAAAGAAGGTTAGCACATGTGTGTTTTAAACAATACGACATGAAATATGCTTTTGTTTAAAAAATAAAAGCAAAAGTGTTCTTTTTTCCAAACGTTTATTTTGAAATTTAATTTTATTTTTAATTTTTTTTGTACCAATTTTCATGCTACATTTTTTTAAAAAAATTTGTCCTTAGGTTAACTCTAATATCAAAGTTGACAAAAATTGTTAATTCGGATTCTTTTAATTAACACGTAAACTCTTTTAAATGACATGTAAATTTTTTCATGTGACACATCAAACATTTAATCAATAATTTAGAATAAATAAGAGAAATGAAAAAAGTATCATTTGGGGTGAAATTAAAGTTTAGTCAAATATTTATAACAGAATTAAAACTATAATTAATTAGTATAACAAATTAGTAGTGAACGAGTCAAATAGAGAAGTGTACATCAACATATTTCACCAATTATGTTAACAGTATTAGCCTTATGACAAAATTAAGATGAAAAAAAAATGTGGGACGAAATCAATACAAAAAAAATTAGAGACGAAATTGAAACTTGAAGTAAACATTAGACACGAAAATAGTACTTTTTGCAAAAAAAACAAATAATAAAAACACCATTAATTTTTCTCTGAAAGTGTATAAGAAAAATATTTTCGATTTACCTCAGTCGTATAATTATACAGAAAGGCCAAATAGAGAAAGGAATGCAGAAAAAGAACAATCATCTTCTTCTTAATATATATGGTTTTCTAATAACAAACTGGAAATAGTATCTCTGTTATGCCGATAATTAATTGGATTTCAGCTCTATTAATTTTTAGTAGCCCCTAGTCATAAAGTAAATTTTTGAAGAGATCCTCTGTAACCTCTCTGTATGATCCCCTTATCTATTCAACACAATGCTGCAACTTACCATCTCTGAACAAAATAGTGAAATACATACAGGGATTCATTTTCTGATATAAATCATTAGTTTGGCACAGATGCTAAATAACAATAATGAGATAAGAATTAAGATGGTTAATTAATCTCCATGACAGATGAAATATAACCTCACAAAACACAACCATAAGTTTCACAACCCAACATTTTACCTAATTATCATTTCCTCACCCTCTATATAATCCCTCTTCTTCCCTCTCCTCTCCATCCAACACTCACTCTCATAACAATTCCAATCTCATAACATATATTCTTCCACATTAAGATTCAAGATGAAGCAATCTCTCTTCTCCTTCTCACTCTTCCTCTTGTTCTTCTCTTTGTATTCCACCACCACCTCTTCAGCCCAGTCACCCACCGCACCACCCAAACTCCCACCAAAACCTTCCCCTACCCGTAAGGCTCCGGCGCCGGCTCCGGCGAAACCATTAGTCCCCACGTTGCCTCAGTCTCCAGACTCCTCTGATTCAACCCCCGACGACATCACCAAGATCCTTAAGAAAGCCAAAGCATTCTCCGTTCTCACTCGTCTCTTGAAAACCACAGAAATAATCAACAATGTCAATTCACAGCTCATTACTGCTAAATCCGGCGGCTTGACCATTCTTGCACCTGACGACGACGCCTTCTCCGAGCTCAAAGCAGGCTTCATGAACTCCCTCAACAATGGCCAAAAGATCGAACTTCTACAATTCCACATTCTCCCCGTTTACATTTCCAGCAACAACTTTGACTCTCTCAACAACCCAGTTCAGACTTTGGCCGGAGTGGAGAATCCCGCCAGGCTACAACTCAACGTCACGACTTATGGAAACAGTGTGAATCTCACAACAGGGGTTGTGAATGCCACTGTTAAAGGCGTGGTGTACTCCGATAAGCAACTAGCGATATACCGTTTGGACAAGGTGCTTCTTCCTCTAGATTTCGTTTTGCCTAAGGGTGCTCCGGCGAAGGCTCCAGCTCTGGCAAAGACGCCTAATTCTGAGAAGGAGAAGCCATCTGCAGAAGACGATGATGGGGACGACACGACTCAGGAGAAATCCGGAGCCATTGGTTTATTTATGTATCAAAGAACGGCTTTGATGTTAATGGGAGTGGCTTGTGTAGCAGTAGCGACGATGTGGGGTTGAAGAAGATGATCCATTTGGCAGATGATGCAAATGAATTTCTGAAGCAAGTGCGATTCTTTTTTTTTTTCTTTAATTTATAATTTTGCTTTTCATCTTATTATTCTTGATTTTGTATGTGTTGGGGGTATGAAGTGTTAATTGTTGCTGGGACATATAAATTCACAAATGCAGGCATGAAATGTAACTATAGTTGATCCTTTATTCCTTTCTAGTTTCTATCCGTCGCATATGAATATTAATTCATTCTACTACATATCACAAAGAACTTAAACCCACAGAAAAGTTTAAACAAAAGTATATATTTATTTGAGAACAAAAAGAAGAATATTATTTAGAAGTTTGAGTTCTGTCAACCAAAAAAAGAAAAGTTTGTAATTGAATCTCCTCAATCCATTTGAAAAAGCTTAGCTCATTTACTAAACTGAGTCGGACAAAGTCTATTGTACAAAGGCCCAACCCCGTGATCGAATTTTATTATATTCATGAGGTCCTTGTTGAGGAAAGGAAGAATCCCACTAAGCAATACATACAGAACCAGTAGGCTAGAGTGAAGTGCTAAGATGAAGGCTGCCTTGGACATTTGTAGATTGAATGGGATATTAATTAGATCAATTCAAATGACATGACAAACAAGAATGTAAGATATTAACTGAATTTACAATCAATTTAACAATAAGACATAATTATAAATACTTGGTAAAGTGTAATGACTTAATTATAAAAATTGAAGCTATAATGAGCTAACAATCAACAAGTTATTAGTTAAGGTGGTAAGTGGTTTCATCCAAAAAGAAGGAAAACACAAATTCGAATTTCAATAAGTGCACTTATTGAGTGAGCTTTAACCTTAATGCTCTCAACTCGATAAGGATTAGTCTCAAGTTCAATATAATTTGGAAATACCTTGGGTTCATTCCAAAAAAGAGCTAAACTGTAGGTGAATTTATTAAGAACCTACAATCAACTCTCCAATAATTTAGTATTTATTACTTTTTACTAACATTTATTGTGAATTGATTATTTTATTATTACTTTTTGTATAAGAACTATTTTTACGCATAACAACCAGCATTGTGAACTACATTGATGAACCGAAATAAGAACTAATTCTTAAATTTAAGAACTACCATTGTACATGTTTTTAGCTCCAACTTAGCTAGTGAATGTGATGAACATAATGCCATCTTGGAACCAATGAGTTGAAGTTTAATTTTGCTCATTGAATGATTGTAGAGCACAGGTTTCGATAAGCTGGTATTAGCTCGAGTGATGACTGTTGGTAGTTAAAATTCTGAGCCAATTTAAATAAATAAAAGATTCATCAAATTGTTGTTTTCAATGAAAATGTGTTTGTGTTTTATTGCCTAGCAATCCTCATAGCAAGATTGAATATGCATGGAGGGATACAGCAAGGCAAAATGGGGACTAAGAGTGTGTTTGGTGTGCAGTAAAAGGAAAGAAAGGAAAGGAAAACAAAGATGGAAAGAAAACAAGGAAGGGAAAAGAGAAAAAATGTGTTTGGTATGAGATAGAAAGGAGTAATGAAAACGTAGTGTAATTTTATGAAATTACCCTTCAATTAAAATTTTTTTAAATAAAAAATAAAATATAATTAGATCCAAATGCTTCATTTGTTGTTTTTTTTCTCTCTGTCGTCCTCTCTCTTTCTCTCTCTTCACAATCTCTTTGTTGTTCTTCATGGATTCTTTGTCATTTTGGTCCTCTATCGTCCTCTCTCTTTCTTTTTCTCTGTCGCCCTCTTTCTTTTTCTCTGTCATCCTCTCTCTTCACAGTCTCTCTATTTTTCTTCATGGTCTCTCTGTCCTCCATCATCTTCTCTCTTTTTTCGTTCTCGACCTCTCTTTCTCTATGATTCCTCCTCCGTCGTCCTCTCTCTTCACAGTCTCTTTGTTTTTCTTTTCTATTCCTTGTCTTTCTGCTCATCTCTCTCATCAATCTCTCTATTTTTCTCTCATCAAACTCATAAATGGGAACAAGACGCAAAAGGAGACCAATGTGGACTCGCACAAGACAGAGGGCAATTTTGGTAGCAACCTTCTTTTCCCTTTCCATCTGCATTTATCATTGACCAAGGGAAGCAAAAAAATCCGTACCATTAAAATGGAAAATGGAAACCTTCCATTCTATCAAAATACTGTAGTGCAAGTGTACCGAATGGAAGAAAGGAAAACAGTACGGGAAATCCATCTTCCATTCCTTCGACCCAATGCATACCAAACACGTTGTAAGAGTATGTTTAAAATGAGGAAGGGGAAAAGAAAAAAGAAAGAGAATGAGAATAAAAATGAAATATTTTATTAAAATACCTTAACTTTGGAGGAGAAAGAAAAGCTCATTTTGAAGAGGGTAATTTGGATAATTTCTCAACTTCTCTCTTTGTTCTTTCTCTTTCTCATATTGCATTACTCAATGTATTCAACTTACCAAACATGTTGTAAAAAAGGGGTACAATAGTCAACTCATTACACATTTGATGTGGCATTGGTGCGCTAAGTTAAAGTGTTGATACCTTACATAGAGTGCTACGTTTGATACGGTAGCTAGCTCATTTTTAAGACACATTAACAGCATTTAATAATATGAAAGATTTTTTTTAAAATTTTATATAATATAAGGATTAAGTTACATGAAAATAAATTATGAGGACCAAATTCAAACTTAGGCAAAACTTTAAGGACCAAATGTATATTTTGACCTTTAATTTTATCAATAAAAATAAACTAAATGAAAGATTTTTATAATATATATAAATGTCAAGAAAGTATGGCAAAAAACATATTAAGAAAGTAATACTTTTTAAATTATTTTGAACAACTATTGAAAGTTGGTGAGTTAACTATATAAAGAAGGAAGTGAGAAAAACATAAGCAACCGAGTTTGCAGAGGATCTAGATCTTTTGTTGTAATAGTGGGCTCTTATTTGTATATTTTAACAAATGTGCTGAAATAAGAGATTAAATCTTATGTAGTTTAGATTTAAGTTATACATTTAATCTTTCATTTTAATACATGTGTTAAAATATACAAACATCGCACCAAACCGTTAGAACAAAGAGTCTGTAAGCTATGCAGTGCATGGACTAATGGTTACAAAAGTACTAAGACTCTAAGCTATAAACCACCTACGTATTGGAGTTGATGCAGAAATGAAGAAATTGAAGGAGTTTTGAGGATAAAAATGACATTATATGTTGAATTAATTTAATTAATTTTGTGTAGATTAGAATTAATTAATTAATTAGTCTAATTATAGATTTAATTAAATACTTAGTCTTTTACTTAACACTAAACTCATAATAGATTGGGTCTAAGTTAATTGTAGGTAATTTGTGATAGGTTAGCTAGATTACTCTCAAACTCATTTTGGGTAAATGCCTCAATTTACAACCCGTTTTGTAGTCAATTGATTTCCTATCATGTACATTACTGACTAAATTAAATAAGAGAGTTATTATTTGGTTATTTTAATAAATTAAATATAACAGTCAAAACAGAGAGTGACAACTAGGGTTTCTAGAAATGACTCATTATATATATCATCTTACTCCTCTCTCTTGAAAGAACGGTTCCTCTACATTATTTGGTATTAAAAAATGTAGAGTAAAATTGAAATCTCAGTCATTCGATCATCAAATAGACAGTCAAGATTAAATGGATGAAGTTAAAGACACAACTATTTTTTTTATCCATTCAATCATAGTTGTCCATTTGATAATTGAATGGGCATGATTGAATAAATGTATGTAAGCTCAAGGGCAAAAAACCACTCAACAAAAATTGGCTAATTCATATGTAAAAATTAGTACTTAATTTTTATTACTTTGAATTAAAATTCAGATATTAAAAAAATTTGTCATATAATAACTTGTTAAACTTTAGACTAAAATAAAAATAATAAATTTTAGTTAAAATTAACAATAGAAAGGGCAAGCAATTATCTTATATTTGCATTCACCCACGTTTCCTCATGTATCAAATGTGGTTGGAAAAATTTTGGGATGTTTGGCAACATTTGTGTGTAAACATGGTTGAAGCATAAGTGGGTTTGGGAGCAAGATACCGAGGCTTGGCTCAATATGGATCAATGAAGCTTCTGTGTTTAATGTACTGTGGTTGGTGTGTTCCCAAATTCTGGTTCCTCCTCTACCCTCCTCAGCTCTCCTTCCCTTCCTTGCACCACTCATAGCCCCAAGAGAGAGAGAGAGAGAACTCTTTGATTCTAAAGTCCACGCTCTATTTCTTAACCCAAGAACAGAGGAAACTTTTCAATTGTAAAACTTTATTTGTGATTCATTTTCTTTCGTGATTTTGGTCTAAAACAATATAAATGAATCTTCAAATAAGTTAAAAGGAAATTCTGGTTTGATTTGGAAGCCAAAACCAAGAGAAAAGTGGAGAAAACCAGAAAAATGTTGCAGTAGGGACTAAACTATAATTATTGAAAAGTTTACTGGGGTTGATTTAATTTCAAAACAACATATATTCTTAATCTAGGGATCTAGATGAAGTGAAATATCAGCTCAAATCAAATAAAGAATAAAAGAAAAAATGTTGACCAAGGACCTAAGTAAATAAGAAAAAAGTTTACAATGGTCGATTTAAATTCAAAACAAAATATATTCTAGAACTAGGGATTTAGATGAACTTAAATACGATCTTAAATAAAGCGAAAGACATATAAAAATTTTGACTAAGGACCTAAGTGAATTAAATAAAAAGTTTATAAAGGTCGACTTAAATTCAAAATAAAATATATTCTGAAACTAACGACTTATACGAAGTTAGATATGATATTAAATCAAGCGAAAGACAAAATAAAAATTTTAACCAAGGACCTAAATAAATAAACAGAAACATTTGAAGTCAATGATGAAATCAAAGCAAAATTTGGTTTAAATTAAAAACATGGATTGAACTGAAGTTTAATTTTAAACTTATATACGAAGTGAAAATTAATTAATTTTGATTAAATTAGTTATTTAAACTATTATGTGAATATTTATATAGGTTTATATTTATATAATCATATACAATATTACTAATTAATGTGGTTATTTCCTTCATTTTGAGAATGAATTTTTGATTTTTTTTATGCAATTATTAAAATTTTTCTTATTTAGTCAATAATTCAATTTTCACCTAGCAATATATTAGCACTTTAATTATAATTAACTAATTTATTAGTAATTTATTAGCACTTTAAAATAGTCAATTATTAAAAAAAATTAGTCAATATTTCCTTTATTAAAAAATTAGTGCACTTAAAACATTGATATAATTCACTAAACTACCTTTAAATAAATGACAATAAATAATAATGGTAATAAAAAATGAAATATAAAATTTATGTCATTTCTGGTAATTACACATCTCAAACCACGTTTGCACACCAACATCTAAACACCATATTCTGCATCACATTACGTTTTCCTGTTCTAAATCATGTTTGTCCAAATGTCTCCCAAACATAAATCACGTTTATCCAAACCTAGGTTTTCTCCAATCACGTTTAATCAAATTTAATTTATCCAACCAATATTTAACTCATTGAGCTTCCAAACACATACTAATTATTCCAACTTTCATGGAGGAAGATTGTTAAATCCATGAGGTAACCTTTTTGCAATTAATTTTAACTAGGATTTACTACTTCTTTTTGAAAAACAAAAAGAAACAAAGTCTCTCAAGTCCACACTGAATTGATGAGAACGTTTTAACCCCAAAAAAAAAAATTGATGAGAAAGTGAATAAACTATTTGGTTTTTTATCTAATTGAAACAAGTTAATAGTTTATAAAACTGAACAGTATTACTTCGATGTTATCATAAGCGTGGATAAAAGAACAGGCAATTTTTTAAAATTAAAAATATAAGCATATTCTTTCACTGCATGTGGAGGAATATAAAAAAACTGTGGATGTTATTTTCTGATGTGCATATAGCAGTTTGCTTATCATTGTCGTTCTAGCTAATCATATATTAATTATACTGGGAAGATTGTGACTTTGTGAGTGTGAAATAAAAAGGACCTAAATCGATGAATCTAATATGAACTTCATTGATTGAGAACTGAGATCCTAAAAGAGGTGTGGATCCTCTGTTTAGAATTTTTGTGCTTAGAGTTTTAGCAACGGTTTTAACTGTTGCTAAAACTTTTAGCAACAAAAAATTGTTGTTAAAAATTTTAGCAACAGTTAAAATCGTTGCTAAAACTCTAAGCATCTCTCAGCTTTTTTTTTTCTAAGCAGGATCCACACCCCCCTACAAGGGGTTTAAATGTCCATTTGTACCAAAAAATAAAATGGTGTAAATAATGTCAATAAATTACCGATAAACAAATAAACTATTAACAAGAAAAAAGAAGGTTAGCACATGTGTGTTTTAAACAATACGACATGAAATATGCTTTTGTTTAAAAAATAAAAGCAAAAGTGTTCTTTTTTCCAAATGTTTATTTTGAAATTTAATTTTGTTTTTAATTTTTTTTTACCAATTTCATGCTACATTTTTTTAAAAAATTTTGTCCTTAGGGTTAACTTTAATATCAAAGTTGACAAAAATTGTTAATGCGCATTCTTTTAATTGACACGTAAACTCTTTTAAATAATATGTAAATTTTTTCACTTGACACATCAAACATTTAATCGTTAATTTGGAATAAATAAGAGAAATGAAAAAAATATCATTTGGAGTGAAATTAAAGTTTAGTCAAATGTTTGTAATAGAATTAAAATTAAAATTAATTAGTATAACAAGTTGGTAATGGACTAGTCACATAGCGAAATATACACAAAAAAAGTATTTTTTGTAAGAAATAAATAATAAAAACATCATTAATTTTTCTCTGAAAGTGTGTAAGAGAAAGATTTTAGATTTACCTCAGTCGTATAATTATACAGAAAGGCCAAATAGAGAAAGGAATGCAGAAAAAGAACAATCATCTTCTTCTTAATATATATGGTTTTCTAATAACGAACTGGAAATAGTATCTCTGTTATGCCGGTAATTAATTGGATTTCAGGTATATTATTTTTAATTTTTAGTAGTCCCTCGTCATAAAGTAAATTTTTGAAGAGATCCTCTGTAACCTCTCTGTATGATCCCCTTATCTATTCAACACAATGCTGCAACTTACCATCTCTGAACAAAATAGTGAAATACATACAGGGATTCATTTTCTGATATAAATCATTAGTTTGGCACAGATGCTAAATAACAATAATGAGATAAGAATTAAGATGGTTAATTAATCTCCATGACAGATGAAATATAACCTCACAAAACACAACCATAAGTTTCACAACCCAACATTTTACCTAATTATCATTTCCTCACCCTCTATATAATCCCTCTTCTTCCCTCTCCTCTCCATCCAACACTCACTCTCATAACAATTCCAATCTCATAACATATATTCTTCCACATTAAGATTCAAGATGAAGCAATCTCTCTTCTCCTTCTCACTCTTCCTCTTGTTCTTCTCTTTGTATTCCACCACCACCTCTTCAGCCCAGTCACCCACCGCACCACCCAAACTCCCACCAAAACCTTCCCCTACCCGTAAGGCTCCAGCGCCGGCTCCGGCGAAACCATTAGTCCCCACGTTGCCTCAGTCTCCGGACTCCTCTGATTCAACCCCCGACGACATCACCAAGATCCTTAAGAAAGCCAAAGCATTCTCCGTTCTCACTCGTCTCTTGAAAACCACAGAAATAATCAACAACGTCAATTCACAGCTCATTACTGCTAAATCAGGCGGCTTGACCATTCTCGCACCTGACGATGACGCCTTCTCCGAGCTCAAAGCAGGCTTCATGAACTCCCTCAACAATGGCCAAAAGATCGAACTTCTACAGTTCCACATTCTCCCCGTTTACATTTCCAGCAACAACTTCGACTCTCTCAACAACCCTGTTCAGACTTTGGCCGGAGTGGAGAATCCTGCCAGGCTGCAACTTAATGTCACAACGTATGGAAACAGTGTGAATCTCACAACAGGGGTTGTGAATGCCACCGTTAAAGGCGTGGTGTACTCCGATAAACAGCTTGCGATATATCGTTTAGACAAAGTGCTTCTTCCTCTGGATTTCGTTTTGCCTAAAGGTGCTCCGGCGAAGGCTCCGGCTCTGGCAAAGACGCCTAATTCTGAGAAGGAGAAGCCATCTGCAGAAGACGATGATGGGGACGACATGACTGAAGAGAAATCCGGAGCCGTTGGTTTATTTAGGTATCAAGGAATGGCTTTGATGTCAATGGGAGTGGCTTGTGTAGCAGCAGCGACCATGTGGGGTTGAAGAAGATGATCCATTTGGCAGATGATGCAAATGAATTTCTGAAGCAAGTGCGATTCTTTTTTTTTTTCTTTAATTTATAATTTTGCTTTTCATCTTATTATTCTTGATTTTGTATGTGTTGGGGGTATGAAGTGTTAATTGTTGCTGGGACATATCAATTCACATATGCAGACATGAAATATAACCAGAGTTGATCCTTTATTCCTTTCTAGTTTCTATCCGTCGCATATGAATATTAATTCATTCTACTACATATCACAAAGAACTTAAACCCACAGAAAAGTTTAAATAAAAAAATATATTTATTTGAGAACAAAAAGAAGAATATTATTTAAAAGTTTGAGTTCTGTCAACCAAAAAAAGAAAGTTTGTAATTGAATCTCCTCAATTTTACAGAAAACCATGGGGGAAATTGGAATTTGGCTTTCATATCTCGTTGTACATACTCATAAGTAGACTTTGATCATGTGTCAGAAAAGTTCTCACGCATAAAAAATAAAAAATGAGCACTAATAAAAAAAAAAAAGCCGAAACAAATATAGATTGGGTTCAGACTTTTTCAAGCACAACCCAAACCCGATAGGCCCAAAGAAATTATTTATATATTTTATAAAAAATGAATATTTATATAATAAAGTTTTATATATTATATAAAATATATATTATAGTATTTAAAACATACTATATACATGTATAACATTGAAATGTATAATTTATATAATATATATCTTTTACTTTTTATTAATATATAAACAATTCTCATATTTAACTTGACATTCAATTTTTTACCACGTTATAATGTATAACATTATTATTAGGATCTCTTATTTGACATGAAAATAAGATATTTTGTAAATTTTAAAATCGAACATATAAAATATAAGTTCGAATAAAAAGTTCAATGCGTTTGAAAAAGCTTAGCTCATTTACTTAAACCGAGTCGGACAAAGTTTATTGTACAAAGGCCCAACCCGTTGATCGAATTTTATTATACTCATGAGGTCCTTGTTGAGGAAAGCAAGAATCCCACTAAGCAATACATACAGAACCAGTAGGCTAGAGAGAAGGGTTAAGATGAAGGCTGCCTTGGACATTTGTAGATTGAATGGGATGTTAATTAGATTAATTAAAATGACATGGCAAACAAGAATGTAAGATATTAACAGAATTTACAATCAATTTAACAATAAGACATAATTATAAATAATTGGTAAGTATAATGACTTAATTATAAAAATTGAAGCTATAGAGACTCAATTGAAAAATGAACTAACAACCAATAAGTTATTAGTTGAGACGGTAACTGGTAAATGGTTTCACCCAGAAAGAACAAAAACACAAAACTCAAATTTTGGTAAATACACTTGTTGAGTGAGCTTTAATCTTAATGCTCTCAACTCGAAAAAGATTAGTCTCAAGTTCAATGTGATTTGAAAATACTATGGGTTCATATCAAAAAAAGAGCTAAACTGTAAGAGCAAATTAATTAACTTAATTTAAAATTAATGTTTAAAAGGAAGATTTCTTTATAATATAGTTCAAGTATATAATTATTTAAGTAGTCATATTTTATTAAAAATACATATTTTGTAAAATTCAATTTTATTGACAAAAAATTTTAAAAAATTTTTTTTGTCATTTATATCAATTATTTTAAAAAAATAAATATAATTTTTAAAATAAAAAATACCAAATACAATTAAACAAACTCTTTTAAAGAAAAACTAGTATAAAAATTCTGCATCACTTAATATAATTGAAGAGAGAAAAATCACGCAAACCATCCATATTTTCATTAAAAGAAAATACAAGAAAATAACACGTAAGTAGCAAGTTCACATCTCTCAAACAGTCATCTTCCTAGGCCAACACACTCGAAAGCCCGGAAAAAGGGCAAAAAAGTTATTAAAAAAAAATTTTGCAAGTTTGCTCTAAAAAATCAAATAAAGCAAGCAAAAGCGTCGCCTTTACTTCAACTAATTGATATCGTCGCTACTGCAGCAACTAAAGCAGCAACTCCAAGCGACACCAAAGTCGTTCCCTGAATACTCCTCAAACTGACCGCAACAGAGCTGTCCTTCGCTGTCCCGACCTGATCATCATTATCTTCAGAAGTTGATCCGTCCTTAGGGGCTTTAGCCAGAGCCGGCGCCGGAGCCGGGGGCTTCGGCTGAAAGAAGTCTAGAGGAAGAAGCACCTTGTCCACTTGATATATGGCAAGCTGCTTATCGGAGTACACAACGCCGGTGAGGGTGGCATTAACCACACCAGTTGAAATGTTCACGCTGTTCCCATACGCCGTTACATCGAACTGCAACCTCGTGGGGTTGTCTCCGGCCAACGTCCGAACTGGGTTGGTCAGAGAATCGAAATTTGAGCTCGAGACGTAAATGGGTAGGACGTGGAACTGCAAAAGTTCAATCTTTTGATTGTCTGCAAGGGAGTTGAGGAACCCTGCTTTGAGCTGCGAGAAAGCAGAGTCGTCTGGTGCGAAGATGGTCAAGCCGCCGGACTTGGTGGTTATGAGCTGGGAATTGAGTTGGTTGATGAGTTGAGTGGTCTTGAGGAGGCGGATCAAGACGCTGAAGGATTTGGCCTTCCTGAGGATTCCGATGATGTCGTCGGTGGAAGAATCAGAGGAATCTGAAGAAGGTGACTGGGGTAGGGTTGGGACTGATGATGGTGATGGTTTTGCAGGGGATTTTGGGGATGCAGAAGGTGCTTGAGCTAATGTGGTGGAAGAACAGAAGGAGGAAATGAGGAGGAAGAGCAAGAAGGGGGAGGAGGAAGATTGGTTCATCTTCATGAAGGTGAAGTGAAAGCTCTGGTGTTTGGAAGTGAGAGGGTAGTAATGATGACAGAAATCTGTGATTGAAGATGGATGTGAGGGAGGGTGTGGGAAGACAGTGGTTTAATAAGAGAGTGAATGATACGTAGGTGAAAGATTTAGTTATGAAATCATGGTATAGCTGTGTTTCGAGGAAATTATTGATCTGGTGTGTATAATTGTTTTAATTTGATGATTAATAAATTAAATGTTTTAGTTGACTTTTTAAAAAATTATATTTGTTTCAATTTATTCATTTTCGTTATTATTTCTTAAAATATTACCATCATTTAATTTTAAATTTTTCACAACTAAAAGTTATTTTGACAAATAGATGAATAATTATACTAAAGTATGCTATCGTTAAATTTTAAAAATTATATTTGTCTTAATTTAATTATTTTTATTATTAAATCTCAACATATACCAAAAGTTGTCTTGACAAACAAAAGGTAAAACTGACACAATTCAAAGACTTTTGAAGTACTTAATTTTTTAGAGATTAAATTAAAATATTTTAAATTTTTTTGACTAAATTAATAATTTAATGTTGTGTTTTTTTGAGGGTGTATGATCCTATCTGTCATGGAGATTAAGGTGGAGCATCAAGAAGATGAAAGGTGATTGAGAAGCAGATTTGGGTGCTGTTTTGCTTGGAAATGCAGGGAAAATTGAGTTGAGATCTCAATTGGGTGTGAGCTGATATATAAAGATAAAAGAAGATTATTAATTTAATGAAATAATGTTGCTTGCACTTCAAAGTGAAATCCTTGTCAGTGACACTCTCAACTGAAAACCAAATTCTCTGAGGCATTTTTTTAACATATTATTATTATTATTACACTTGTCAGGTGTTTCAACTATTTCGCCTAATTTTAAGCAGAAATTACAACTAGTTTTCTTAAATTATAAGGTACCTATAATTTAATATTTGAACTTTAGTTTATAACATTTTATCTTTTAAATTTTTATAAAAAATAAAATGTTATATATAAATTAAATTTAGTGTCTAAACACTACATAATTTTTAAAGAAGGAAAGAAATGGGAGAAATTAATAAATATTATAGAACAAATCATGTAATTTTTAGATATTAATTTTACCAATAGCTAAGGTTTTTACATTATATAATAATTTATAAAATAAAGTATTATATGTTAAAATTTAAATATTAAAACTATAATTAGACTATAATGCAACACACCCTAAATAGGATACAAAACCTGAAGCCTTCAAGAGGGTAGAAAGCAAGGAAGATTGAGCTTTAAACATACCTTGGCAATTGTATTTGCCACAGGGTTGGAATCTTTGCTTGAGTGTCAATAATGCAAATTCTCCAATTGCTGCTTGCAAGGTCTGATCTTTTCCATGTGATGCTCAATTTGCCACTTTGAGGACCCATGTGCTTCCTTCGTCACGAGGAACTTGAATTCTCTTCTGGGCACTGGCATCTAGTAGGGTGCTGGGGGAATCATTTGATATTGAGAAATCGAGATGAGGCTCATATAAACTCCACATATCTCATGCCCCCAATCGGACATAAGTCCCACGTGTCCTTACCTAATCAAAAGGTGTTGAGAACTAACGCCCAGTAGAGAATATGGCTTCCATAGTGAGGACTTCAACAAAAAGAAAATCTTCCATAAATGAAGGAAACACCTTCGATAAATCAAGAACAAAATTCTCTTCATGAACCAAAAGAAAACAAAGCCAGGAGAAAGATGAAGAAAATAAAAAGAAAGAGGAAGGGGGGCACTGTTGGCCAAGATGAAGGGAGTCCAGCAAAAACCCTAATAGAGACGCTTAAAAAATATGTGTTTATATTGTTTGATAAAAGTCTCTGCAGATAAGTTATACATAATTTTTGTTTTAATTAGATATTTTTTTAATTTGGTCCCTTATAGATGGAGTTATGAAGGGAGTGCAGCAGAAACCCTGGTAGAGACATGTAAAAAATATGTGTTTACATTGTTTGATAAAACTCCCACAAAAAGTTATACATTAGTTCTGTTTTAATTAATTGTCTTGTCAATTTGGTCCCATAGATGGAGTACTTTTCAGTTTGATTCTAATAGTGTCCTTTTGTTAATTTACTATTAATAAAACTAATTGTCAAGCTATCTATAATGGTGACAAAGCACCAACTTATTAAAAAAATATTACATGACATCAAATTGTTAATTTCATTAATAACATATAGAGAAAAAGTACACTTTTAATAATAAATTAATTTGTAAGGGATTAAATTAAGAAATATTGATATGTAACAAACCAAATTAAAAAGGAAATTCTTTATGAGGAATCAAATGGAAAAAAAAAATTTATGAGAGGCCATATTAAAAAATATTCTATTTGTAAGGAATTATAATGAGATTTTAATCATTGAAAAAATGAATAATAGATGAACATTACAAAACAAAAAAAAAGGAAATGGAGCTGTTATTGCTGAATTAGCGAGTGAAAACTCTGTGTAAATCCATCTAAGCATTGAAAACTTTTTTGTAACAGCTGCTTGAGACTGAGAGCATGTATAATTAAATAAAATTATTTGAGTAAATTATTGATTTGTTCTCCAAAATATTACAAATAAATTAATTTTAATATTACATTTTTCACAATTTCTTCCCTTTATTTGTTAAAATGTTTTTTGACAATGAAAATTTCGATATTATTTAGCAATGGTAGATTTCAAAATTTAGTAATTAAAAAGGACTAAATTGAAAAAAATTTCAATCTCTCTAGTACTAAATTGAAACACTAAATTTTTTAAGTACCAAATTAATCTTTGTTTTAACTTTCCTTAACTCTTTTTCTGCCCTGCATTCTTTTTTTATTGTTTTCACATTCATCTTGCACTGCACGCGCCGCGTTCCCTTCCTTGCCAAGGAGGGTTCTTGGCTGTGTGGCGCACCCGCAGCCCTTGGATGGCTGTGGGCGCTAAGGACCCTCTTTAGCGTACGGCATTAAGGAAGGATAGGCGATCCGCACTGCACATTCTGGTTAAGTTGGAAGAAACTTTTTGAGTTAAATTATTTTTAGTTAAATAATATATTTACTATAAAAAACAACATTCTTATTGGTTTAAAGATTTGTTTTAATGTTTTAAGGAATTAAGATAGTTAGCCTTCTTGTTAGTACTTTGTAGTTCCTGCCATATAATTTAAATTCTAAAATCAACTGAAAAATTACATAACATCTATTCATCCCGTTTATAACTTCCATAAGTTCTTTAGGTAACTCAATTTTAATTAACGATTTTACCAAAACAGAAAGTTGTGTTAAAAAAAATAAATAAATAAATAAAAATTTGAATGACAACTAAAAAAACAATTTGATGATTAATACTTTGGTATAAAAATATATTTTTTCTTGCAATTCGGTGTCAATATTAATTTTTTGTTATATTTCTTTGTGTCAATTTTATTCTACATGCATGTGCATAAAAATTCCCAATGTTGATACAAATTGTTGACAAAATCAACTAATTTGTTGAATATACTAAGTTAAGAAAACTGAATTGATTATTGAAATTAGTTAAGGTACTGGTTCAACGTTCTAACTATAATTAAACTGGTTGTAAATATAATATATATATATATATATATATTTGATTTTATGGACTAAAAAACTAATATAATAAATTAATAAATCTTTTGATGTTGTTTGACATACTTACAAAGGGCCTAGACAACCTATTAAGTATTTTTATACACATTTAACAATAATACATAATCTAGATAATATATGAATGTGACATAAAATTTAAAATTAGTTACAAAATATTATATCAATTGTGCATATAAAATAACACATTAATACTCATAAAATATATGAAAAATAAAAAATGTATGAAAAAATTAGAAATAACAACAATAAAAACTAAAATTAATTTAACAATTGAACTGTTTGATTATATCAATTTTTTCAATTTTTGATTAGTTCAACAAGTCTAAACCAATTTACTAAGTTAAATCATATTGTTCATTTGACAGACTTACTTTTCAGTCCAGTCAGGCGATTTAGTCTAAAGAATGAAACATGCATATAGTCATTAAAAAATACAAGTATAGATTTATCATTTAACATAATAAAACTAATAAACAAAATTGAACTGAAAATTTATATTATATATTTTATGACATCCATTATTTATTCATAAGGCACGATCATAATCATGCCAGTTCCTATATCCAGTTTCAGATTGGAAATTGAAGGAGGGGAACAAAAACAAAACAATAAATATTTAGAAAAAAAAAGCATAGTTTACTTGAAAATTAAAATCTAATTACAATTGTATTATATCAATTTTAAAATGTACTAAACTATGTTCTTTTAAAAAAATACAAAATATTCAAAAGCTAAATAATATTGAGCATCGAAGAACAGGGGATGCTTTATTATAATTTTGCGTTTTGTGAGTAATTTAGGATAAAATGTACTCACTTTATTTATTATTACTTGGAAAGAGACTCAATTAGTTGGATGATAAAGTAATGCATTATCATCATAATTTAAATCTTTCTAATAAGGAACAAAAATAAATTAAAAGTCTGCCTCATTATTACTAGCTATAATTGTTAATTATTTTTTTCCTATTAAAGCTTCTTGTTTGATAGCTTTGTTTATGAAGGTACGTAAGAGACATGGGTGTTGGCCGAAATGTGATATTAATTATCTCATAATAGAGGAAATTAACATATGAAATCAAATCATAATTAAAATGTGAAGTTAATCTATATAATAGACTAAAACAATTCCACTCTAAAGCATTAATTACATGGATGTCATTAAATAACATATAATAAAATTAATAAATAAAAATAAAAATTAAATGAATAAATTATGCAAATGAATAAATTCATTCCTATTAATAACACTACATTAAATTCATTCTAAGCAACTTTTTGAGATGTATTTTAGAGTTCTTTTCTAAATTCTATGAATATTATTATATATTAAATGCAAATTGATGTGCTTGATTTTATATTGTATTCAAATGAATTTGAAAAATTTGCATTCAAATGAATTCAAATTATCCTTTTTAAAAGTATGAATTATCATAAATTTAATTAATAATTTAATAATTAAATAATTGCAATATATTAAATGCAAATTGGTGTGATTGATTCTATAATTACATTCAAATGAATTTGAAAATTTTGCATTCAAATGAATTCAAACTATTCCTTTTAAAACTGTGAATCATCGTAAAATTTAGGTGTTTGGAGCTTAGAATTCTGTCTTTGGAGAGTTTATATCAGCCTCTATGCAGATATGAAGCTTGATCTCAAGCTAACACAGTGCGTTTCAAACTTCAAGAATGACCGAATATTGAGTATCATGCATTGAACTGAGAAGCAACAATAGATGAATGATCGGATGGCTCCCGTATCAACTTCAGAGTGGATTTTCCACCACGACTACAGAGAAACAGCTCGCCTCTGTCTCTATTCTATTTTCACTCAAACTCGGTATAATCTTCTTAGTTATGGCAGCCATAAAAGTTCACGAAAGCACCTTCTTGATGGCCACCATATAAGTTACTACTTGCCTTTTCGAGAAACAACTTGAATTTAAGTTTGTTCCCATTAATATGAAAGAGGGCAAACACAAAAAGAAACATTTCGTTTCTCTTAATGTAAGTGTTAGAGCAATTCATAAATTACTTGTCTCTAAGTTTCAGTTCAACTAACTTTCGCTTCTTTTGATGCAGACATTCGGTCAAATTCCAGCTTTTGAAGTCAGAGATCTAAAATTATTTGGTAAGTATTAAATATACATCTCCAACAAGTACACTCAGATATCATTAAATTAGCATTTGTAACATTACTTATCAAAATCATTTCAATATACAGAATCAACAGCAATCACGCAATATATCGCCCATGAGTATGCTAAAAAAGGAACCCAACTAATAAGCAACTGATAAGCAGAGAGTTCAAGAATATGACAATTATAGGGAAAGGTAAACTTCTCAAATCCATTGTTTTTTTTTCCCTTTTTAATTTGTTCATTCTTTGATTTAATATAATTCTTTTGTTTGAATCCACTTCACATTTTGGAGTCAATCAAATTTTATGGTGTTCTTTATTTTTCATTTTGTCTCTAATGTTGTAGGGCCCCGAGATTCGAATTGGATTTCTGAAGGATAGTAATCTTATTAAATTGAAATAAGGTTAGGAAATAACCATATCAACTGACTATAGCATAAAGGGAGATGAGACTACAATCTGTATGAGTTACAAAAAGTTGGCTAATGATGTGAAACCTGGTAGTGTAATATTGTGCTTAGATGGAATTATCTCATTTACGGTCTTATCATGTGACAAAAAATAAGGTTTGGTTTGATGTCGCTATAAAAACTTGACAGTTCTTGATGAGAGAAAGAATGTTAATCTATATTAACACAAGAAATCTTTTAGAGTTGTCTTCACGTGGTCGTTTATTATCATAAATTTTTTATTAAAATTTATAATTTATATTTGTATAAATAATCAAAATTTATATTAGAATATTTACGTTTTAAAATATATATATGTCATGACTCATAAATCTCATAAGTTTTATAAGTTTCATAAATTTATAAATTATAGTATTATTATCAGAATATATTATGTGGATTCCAATATATTTAATATATTATGTGAGTTATTGTTAAAGTAAATAGCATAATATATTTTTATCAGAATATATTATCATAATTATTAATTAGTGTAATTAGTGAAATTAATAATTAGTGGATTTTATTATTTTATTTGAATTGAATTGATTTGAATGAATAAATTAGGTAAATTAATAAATTTGATAAATTTAGTAAATTAATGACATCACATAAGATTAATTATTTGATTCAAATTAATTGAAAAGATTTGAATTGAAATTCAAAAACAATTACCTCTATTATTTGACCATTGTAGGATAATTAATGACATGACATTAAATGAATTATTTGATTTGAATTGAAATTAAAAAACTATTACCTTTATTATTTGATTTGAATTGATTTAAATTGAAATATATAGATAATAAATTGTTGAAATATACATACATGAGGATCAAGACATATTCGAATTAATTACTAATCATATGTATAAATTTTTTTTACAGTTTACTATTCTAAATTCCATATGAACATTTTAATTTGATTTTTTTTTTTGTAAAAAATTTTAAATTAAATTTTTTTTATTAATTACACATACATCTTATTATTTTATTTCATTTGATGACTTATTCTACATTATAATATAATGTGTTCATTTATTATCATAAATTTTTATTAAAATTTATAATTTATATTTTTATAAATAATCAAAATTTATATTAGAATATTTACGTTTAAAAAGTATATTTCATAATTCATAAATTTTATAAATTTCACAAATATAGAAATTATAGTATTATTATTAGAATATATTATGTAGATCCCAGTATATTTAATATATTATGTGGGTTATTGTTAAAGTAAATATCAAAATATATTTTTATTATAATATATTATAATATTTATTAATGACATCACATAATATTAATTATTTGATTCGAATTTATTTAAATGATTTGAATTGAAATTTAAAAAAATTACTTTTATTATTTGACTACTGTAGTGTGTTAGAAGATTTTTTTAGTATGTAAAATAAATTTGATTATGGAATTGATATATGAATTAAAAATTTTACTTTATTTGACTTTATTTTGATTTCCTTCTAAAATAGTTTTTAATTTAATAGAAATCAAAGTTTGAGATATGAATCTTTAAATTATTATCCCTTGACTGAAGAAAGAGATAAAAATCAAATTATTGAAAGATGAAATCTGAGGTCTAGAGATCCAGTCCAAATGTAGCAGCAACCTTCAATTTTTTTTTCTATGGGTCTGATAGAAACAAAAAAAGATGCATTCAAAAGTAAAGAAGAAATTAATATTCAATTAATCACTGATCTCTGCAACAAAAAATTTATTACAAATAACAAATAATCCAAAAATTAAAAAATTAATTAATTTACCTGTTTTATTCATTTAAATTTATTCTATTAAATAAATAAATTAATTCAAATCAAAGTTAAAGTAGGTAAAATAAATTTGATTATGGAACTAATAAATCAATTAAAAATATTTAGTTATTTACGTATAAAAAGTATATATCATAACTCATAAGTTTTATATAAATCAATTGTAATTATTATTATTTTTATAAATTACATAAGTTTTTAGAGTTATAATTTAACCGTGCATCATACGGGTCATAATACTAGTTTGGACTAAATATGATTAAGTAAAAAGAATTTTGCCATATTTATTACGCTGAAAACCGTTTGGATGGGAAAAAGATCCTTTTGTTCATTTTGTCTCATTCATTGTTAAGTTGGGAGATATGTAAGCTTCTAAAAGGATTGGATAAGAGTAAATTACTGATTTAGTTATAAAATATCACAATGTTTCAATTTATGGTTTTAAATTAGTCATTTTCGCGTGGGTCAAATTTTTAAATCCACGAATCTTGAATTTATTATTACTAAAGCGTATAAAATAATAAAATTAAAATAAATATAATCTTTTAGAGATTAAATTAAGATATTTAATTTTTTAAATAACAAATCAATAGCTTATCTGGATCTTCTTCCACATTATGGTGTAGTAAATGTAAACATAATCAAGACGTTAGATGACGATATAACTGACAAGAAATAAACAACTTTCACTTATATCACTCTTTTCTTATTGCAAGAGCACATAGGATCATCAAAATACAAGAAAAATGAAGTTTTTGTAGTACATTATTGATTTAGTTTTTTTAAAAATTTATAATTACTTAATTTAATCTTTAAAAAATTGAGTTATTTAATTAATTATTTTTGTTGTTAAATTACAGAATTTAATGTTACAAATTTTAGAAGGTGAAGTGAAAGCTCTGGTTTTGGAAGTGAGGGTAATAATAATTTATTCAAAATCTGTGATTAAAGTTGGATGTGAAGGAGGGATTGAAAAGATAATGGCTTTATAAGAGAGTGAATGAGAGGAAGGTGACAGGTTTAGTTATGAAATCATGGAACAGTTGTATTTGTGTGAGGGTGTACCTTATCTGTCATGGAGATTAAAGAGGCACATCAGGCACATAAATGATGATTGAAAATAAGTGAAGATCTTTTATTGGACCGTATGATGTTAAATTTTTTAATATTATTTGATAAAAAATAAAATAAAATATTACATTTTTAAATTTAAATATTAAATTACAATAAAAAAAATTATACGCAATTATCGCTCTAATTAATGCAACTGAAATTGGGCCTTTGTAAATCGTTTTGGAACCCAAGTTCAATATGGATCCATCATTTTTATATTGACTCTGAATATGGATGCATTCCAATTTTTTTAATTTCATCGGGCTTACAATTACGAGGGCTACCTAGTTTCTATTGTCCCCATTTATTTTATTTCCTCAAGAGTTGAAAAAAAAAGTGAAGAATTGATGAACATGATGCTTTTACGTATGAACAATATATAAACATATTTTTTTTAATTGTTTTCACATTAGTCTTGCACTGCACGCTTTGGTTAAGTTAGAAGAAAACCTTCCGAGTTAAATCATTTTCTGTCAAATAATATACATTGAAACCTCTATAAATTAATAATATTAGGAGTTTAGGATTATGAAATTTTATTAATTAAGAGGTAATAATTAATCGATAAATTAATGATTTATTAATTTAAAAAAATTATAGTTAGTGTCATTGAAAATCTTGTTGAGGATGAAGCTAAAGGTGATCCAATACCTTTGGAACAAACCACACGAAAGGAAATATTCATAGCGGCAACAATTCTTCACAATTTTTTGTTACAATTAGAGAACACGAAACATGAGCTTTTGAATGCAAAGAGAAAAGTTATAGATGAAATTCACCTATATTTAAATTTCAAAGAAAAACAAATAACAATATATGCATATTTTATTTATATTTAAAATTTTAGAGAATTATTAATTTATAATATTAACAGAACTATATAAGGGTCTTCCTAAAATTTATTATCTTATCAAAATTATTAATTTTGTAAACTAGCCCAAGTTGAGATCAAAAAAAATTATTTTAGAATGATTATTAATTTATCAAATATTAATTTATGGAAGTTTAATTGTAGTTGTTATAAGAAATAAAGTTCTTATTGGTTTACATATTCGTTTCTATGTTTTAAGGAATTTATACAATAGACTAAAACAATTTCACTCTAAGGCATTAATTACATGGATGTCATTAAATAACATATAATAAAATTAATAAATTAAAATGAATAAATTATGTAAATAAATAAATTCATTCCTATTACTGACACCATATTAAATTCATTCTAAACAACTCTTTTAAGATGTACTATAGAGCTTTCTTTTAAATTCTGTGAAGATTACAATATATTAAATGCAAATTGGTGTGATTGATTCTATAATGCATTCAAATGAATTTGAAAAATTTTCATTCAAATTAATTCAAATCATTCCTTTTAAAACTATGAATTGTTGTAAATTTAATTAATAATTAAATAATTAAATAATTGCAGTATATTAAATGCAAATTGGTGTGATTGATTCTATAATTACATTCAAATAAATTTAAAAAATTTGTATTCAAATTAATTCAAACTATCACTTTTAAAATTGTGAATCATCGTAAAATTTTGAGTGTTTGGAGTTCAATCTAAAGCTAGAATGATTCTATATTTGGAGAGTTTATATTAGTTGCCTTTGTGCTGATCTGAAGCTCGACCTCAAGCTAATACAGTGCATTTCAAGCTTCATGAATGACCGAATGTTGAGTTCCATGCGTCAAATTGAGAAGCAGCAATGGAGGAATGATTAGATGGCTCGCGTATCAATTTCAAAGTGGATTTTCCACCATCGACTATAGAGAAACATCTTACCTCTATCTCTGTTCTATTTTCACTCAAACTGAGTATAATCTTCTCGACGGCCACCATGCAGGTTGCTACTTGCTTTTTCGAGAAACAAGTTGAATTCAAGTTTGTTCCTATTAACATGAAAGAGACTGAACACAAAAAGAACCTTTCATTCTCTTAATGTAAGTGTTAGAGCAATTCATAGATTGCTTGTCTCTGAGTTTTAGTTTAACTAACTTTTTCTTTTTTTAATGCAGATATTCGGTCAAGTTCCAGCCTTTGAAGACGGAGATCTAAAGCTATTCGATAAGTACTAAGTATACATCTCCAACAAGCACACTTAGAAATCGTTAAATTAGTATTTGTAAAAAATTACTTATCAAAACTATTTCAATACACAGAATCAAGAGCAATCACGCAATATATCGCCTACGAGTATGCTCCAAGAAGATGGCGATTATAGGGGAAAAGTAAATGCCTCGAATCTAGTGTTTTTTCCTTTTTTTTTTTTAATTTCTTTGTTCTTTGATTTAATAGAGTTCCTTTGTTTAAATTCACTTTTCATCTTGGAGTCAATCAAAATTTAGGAGTTTTTTTATTTTTCATTTTATCTTTGATATTGTAGGGCCCCGAGATTCGGACTAAATTTCTGAAGGATAGTAATCCTATTAAATTGAAACAAGGTCAAGAAATAACCATATCAACTGATTATAGCATAAAGGGAGATAAGAATACAATCTATATGAGCTATAAAAAGTTGGCTGAGGATGTGCCTGGCAATATAATACTGTGCTCAGATGGATCTATCTCATTTACGGTCTTATCATGTGACAAAAAATTGGGTTTAGTTTGATGTTGTTATGAGAACTCTACAGTTTTTGGCGAGAGAAAGAATGTTAATATTCTTAGAGTGATAGTGGATCTCCCCACACTAACAGAGAAAGATAAGGAATATATCTTGAAATTGGGAGTTCCCAACAAATTGACATGATTACTCTTTCTTTATTCGAAAAGGTTTAGACTTTGTGGAAGTTTAGAAACTGTTGGGATATCATGCAAAGAACATTCTTCTCATGTCAAAAGTATGATATTTCTTCATAATATAATGTGGCTGTTTATTATCATAAATTTTTTATTAAAATTTATAATTTATATCAAAATATTTATGTTTAAAAATTTATGTCATAACTCATAAGTCTTACAAGTTTCACAATTTATAAATTATAGTATTATTATCAGAATATATTATGTGGATTCCAATGTATTTAATGTATTATATAAGTAATTGTTAAAGTAAATAGCAAAATATATTTTTATCAGAATATATTATCATAATTATTAATTAGTGTAATTAGTGAAATTAATAATTAGTGAATTTCATTATTTTATTTGATTTGAATTGATTTGAATGAATAAATTAGGTAAATTAATAATTTGATAAATTTGGTAAATTAATGACATCATATAATATTAATTATTTGATTTGAATTGATTTAAATGATTTGAATTGAAATTCAAAAACAATTATATTTATATTTGATCATTGTAGGATAATTAATGACATTACATTAAATGAATTATTTGATTTGAATTGAAATTCAAAAACAATTAGCTTTATTATTTGATTTGAATTAATTTTAATTGAAATATATAGATAATACATTTTTGAAATATAAATATATGAGGATCAAGATATATTAAAATTAATTATTGATCATATGTATAAAATTTCTTTATAGTTGATTATCCTACATTCCATATGAACATTTTTAATTTGATTATTATTTTTAGTAAAGAATTTTAAATTAAAAACTTTTTATTGATTACAATTTACACATGCATCTTATTATTTTATTTCATTTAATGACTTATTCTACATCATAATATAATGTGGTCGTTTATTATCATAAATTTTTATTAAAATTTATAATTTATATTTGTATAAATAATCAAAATTTATATCAGACTATTTATGTTTAAAAAATATATGTCATAACTCATAAGTCTCATACATTTTATAAGTTTCACAAATTTATAAATTATAGTATTATTATTAGAATATATTATATGGGTCCTTGTGTATTTAATATATTATGTGGGTTATTGTTAAAGTGAATAACAAAATATATTTTTATTAGAATATATTATTATAATTATTAATAAGTGAAATTAATAATTGGTAAATTTTTTTATTTTATTTTATTTGAATTGATTTGAATAAATAAATAAATAAATAAGATAAATTAATAAATTTGATAAATTAATGACATCATGTAATATTAATTATTTGATTTAAATTGATTTAAATGATTTGAATTGAAATTAAAAATAATAATTACTTATATATTATTTGACCACTGTAGTGTTTTAGAGAATTTTTTAGTAGGTAAAATAAATTTAATTATGGAATTGATATGTGAATTAAAAAATTTTCTTTATTTGACTTTATTTTTATTTCTTTTCAAAATAGTTTTTAATTTAATAAAAATCAAAATTTGAGATATGAATTTTTAAATTATTATCTCTTGACTGAATAAAGTGATAAAAATTAAATTCTTGAAAGACGAAATCTGAGGCCTAAAGATCCAGTCCAAATTTAGCAGCAACCTTCAATGTTTTTCTTTTATGAATCTGATTGAAACAAAAAAAAATGCATTCAAAAGTAAATTTGAAATCAATGTTTAATCAATTACTAATCTATGCAACAAATAATTTATAACAAAAAACAAATAATTTACAAATTAAAAAATAATTAATTTACCTATTTTATTCATTTAAATTTATTCTATTAAATAAATTAATTAATTAATTTAAATCAAAGCTGAAGTAAGTAAAATAAATTTGATTATAGAATTAATAAATCAATACAAAATATTTAATTATTTACGTTTAAAAAGTATATGTTATAACTCATAAGTTTTATATAAATAAATTGTAATTATTATTATTTTTATAAGTTACAAAAAATTTTAGGAGTTATAATTTAACCGTGCATCGCATGGGTCATAACACTAGTTAAAATAATTACCCTTACTTTTAATTACTGCCATAAAATTTAAAATCTATTCAATTCGTCTCGCATTTGTTTACAATTAATAGCTATTTGAATCTGAATTAGTCCAGATTTTTAATTGCTCTAAATATACATTATACTTAATGTATACAAATATTGAATAATCAAATGATCTTAATTATTTAATATTCAAATATAGAGATAATATCTTAATAATAAAATATTTATTTAGATTCAAACATCTTAATTATTTAAAAACATAAATACTAGTTATCACTTCCATGAGTCCTTTAGGCAACTCAATTTTAATTTGATTTCATCCTTATTGAGAATTTATCAAAACCAAAGTTGTGTCTAAAATAAAATTGAATGACAACCTAATAAACAAAAATAACAATGTGATGATTAATACTTTGGGTTACAAAACACATTTTTTCGTCAAGTTTGGTATCATATTTAATTTGACCTTATATGTATTGGTATAATTTAAAATATTAAAAAATAATATACATAATTAAATATTATAAATATAAATTTAAAAATTCAAATAAAAATAAGATTTGATGTCAAATTATACAAAACAATATTCAAAATCAAAAGTTCACAATAAAAATTGACTAAATAACAACGAAATATTATTAATCAAGATAATATTCACTCCTATCAAATATATAAAATATCAAGATATTGACATCTATACTAAAATTGACTTATCTATAATATTCATTATTTTATTACCTGATTATAGAATAAGTAAAATTAAAAAATTTTTGAAAAATAAAAAACATTAAAGTGAACCTATTCATCCGTTTCATTTAGCAATTGTTTTTAATTGATTTAACTACTTTAATCACTTACTGATTTTAAGAATTATTTCCAATCGGTTCTCAATATAACTAGTTAAATCAACCGAATTATCCTAATTTTTACAACAATTGTTTTATTTGTATGAATATTGTCATGTCATCATAAATAATTCTGAGTATAAAAGAATTGGTGGGGTGCTTTATTTAATTTAGGATAAAATGTATTTATTTGATTCATCATTACCCAAAAAGAGACCTAGTTAGTTGGGTAATTGATAAAGTAGTGCATTATGATTATAATTTCAATCTTTCTAAATTCTAATCACAAACAAAACAAATTAATAGTTTGCCTTATTATTACTACCTATAATTGTTGATTCTTTTTTCTAATAATGCTTCTTGTGAGGAGAGCTCAGTTTAAGGCGCGATTCATTGGTTGGTGAGGGAGATGGGTGTTTCCCAAATTTTGATAATACTTACCTTATAATTGAGGTGGTTAAAATGTGAAATCATATCATAAATAAAATTAATACTGAAAGAACTTTTTCAGAAAACTAAAGTTGATTAGTTTAATTGGTTTTGATACTCATTCTTTTTAAACGAAGTTTTGAATTTAAATATTGTGAATAAAAAAATCAAAAAAATTTATATATTTGTAGTCTTAGTTAATTTAAACTAAATTAATTAGAGCTTGATTAATTTCTAGAAATTAGTTGTTTTTTTAAAAAAGTCATAATTAAAATGTGACGTTTGGACTAAATATGATACCTATCATTCGTTTTGAGAAACCGTTGGATGGGAGGAACATCCTTTTTCGATTTTGTCTCATTCGTTCCTAAATTGACAGATAGAGGAATCTTCTATGACGTTGTATTTTTATACATTATACTTTAGACTACATTAATATTATTTTGGTATAAAATAATTTATTTAAAAGTCTTTAAATTAATATATTTTTTTTCAAACTATAATTTTTGTCAAAAATTCAAATTATTATTTCTGTAAATTATAATTTGTCTAAAATTAAATTTTTTAATTATTTTCTAAACACACAGTAAATAGACCGGATAAAAAGATATCTTCTTCCTATAACTTATGAAAATAAATATTATTATATTTAGTTATCGATGATTTTAAATTAGACAATTTGAATTTAAAAAAGAAATTTCGGCCTAACTTTTTTCTTTACTTTAATTTTTTTTTTGTCTGAATCGTGCAATCTAAAATATCTAATCATCATCAATAACATAATAATCATATTTCTATAACTGGAAAACACAAAACAGCTTCCATCTTGTTCTTCTCTGGTTGCAAGAGTACATGTCATTCTCAAAATACAACAAAAGGAACTTCTAGAGTAAATTATTGAATTAATTATTAAAGGTTACAGCTAACTCAATTTAATTTTAAAAAATTAAGTGTTTTAATTTAATTTTTTTAAAATTACATTTCTCTCTATTATTGTCGCCAAATCTCAAAGAGAGACAATTTTTAAATATATTTTTCTATTGAGTAAATTGAGACGTTGAACCTGTCATGGATCAAATTTTGAAGTCTTTGAAGGGTGAAATTAGTAATTTACTTACCTTTTTATTGTGGGGAAAGAAAGAGACAACTGGTAGAAAGATCAAACTTCCATTCAAAATTACAGTTCTCACCGCAAAAGAAGAAGAAGAAGAAGAAGAAGAAGGGGATTGGGGCACAAGAAGAAGAAGAAATAAAGAAAATTACTTTGAAAGCACTACAAAACGAGGATCATCTTCAACCTCTCATCGTCACAACGAAACCACCATTCCAGCAATAGCAGCAACTCCAACAATGTGCACCCAAATCCCACGCCTCTGTTTCAACCCCACAGAAGCAGAGTCATCCGCCGCAGAAGCAGGGCCCTCTGCAGACTTCTTCTTCAAAGCCTTAGCCTTCCCCGGAGCCGGAGCCGGCGTAGGAGGCTTCGGAACAAAGAAGTCGCGAGGAAGAAGCACCTTGTCGAGCTGATAAACCGCAAGCTGGTTATCAGAAAACACAGTGCCTCCCACGGTGGTATTCACAATCCCCGTCGTCATGTTCACCTGGTTTCCCGAACTCGTCACATTCAACGCCAGCCTGTCGGGGTCGTCGCCGGCCTGCGTCCTCACTGGGTTGCTCAAAGTGTCGAAATTTGAGAGGGCGACGAAAGAGGGTATCATGTGGAACTGAATGAGCTCGTTCTTTTGCTGGTCGTTGAGGGAGTTGAGGAAGCCGGGTTTCAGGGAAGCGAAGGCGTTGTCGGTGGGAGCGAAGAAGGTCAAGCCATTGTTGGAGTTCATGAGCTGTGAGCTGATCTGATTGACCACTTGGGTGGTCTTGAGGAGGCGAATGAGGGTGGTGAATCCTCCGGCCTTTTTCAGGATTCTGATGATGTCGGTTGGGGCCGACGACGGTTCCGGTGCCGCCGCGGGCTGGGCTGAGGTGGTGGTGGTAAAACAGAGGACCACCAAGAGAAGCTTCGTCATCACCATCTTTCGTGATTGTTTGATGGGAATGGGTGGGAAAGTTTAGAAGGGAAAATGGAGAGTGAGGAGTGTGGTGTGGTCCTTGTTGATGTGGGAGTGAAGGAAGGAGGGCGATTTATGGAGGAAAATTGAATGGGGATTGTGTTAAAATTAGGTGAAAATGAAATATTGATCATATCTGGTTATGCACCAATCAATGAAAGGTAGCATGTCAAAAGGAGAGACGAGGATTTCATTTAATTTTGATTGAACAACACTAACATCTTTTAATGTTTGATTAAATTAAACTTGCTATTCATATCTATTGTTAATATTGGTTTTGTTTATATAATTTACCATTCGTTCCCTTGTATGTCTCATATTTGAGTCTTCTCAACACTGAAAATAGTGCTACGAGACTTTACACTTTTGTGGTATGTCTCTATTTACATTAGATTACTCAAAAAATATCACTTGGTTTCCAAATATTAGTGGTTCCAACTGAGAATTAATTATTTATTAAATTTTCTTAACATTTTGATAATAAACCAATAAATTTTTTTTATACAACATGAAATAGGCTTTATTTGGCAAAATTAGCTTATAAACTAATTTTTAACTTATAACTTATAAGCTAGTTTATTGAATTAGAGGTGTTCGATAAAAATAACTGTTGAAACAGATGAAAAGTGTAAAATAACATAAAAAGGTATATATTTTTTAATTTTAAAATAATATAAATAAAAATATTATTTTTATTTTTAATTAAATTAATTTAAATTATTATATATATATATATATATATATTTATATATTTTATTATGTATAATAAAATATATTTACATATTTCATTATATTTATATATATTATATATATTTATATATATAATGAATATGAAAGTATAATAGATATTTTCATAGAATAACAAGGGTAAAAAGGAAAGAAAAATATATAAGTTATAAGCTACTCAAAGTAACTTATTACAATAAGTTATAAGCTACTAAAATAAGCTTGTTTACCAAAAACTTTTAATAAACTTATAAGTTAGTTAAATAAGCTATAACCTAGTCAAATAAATTATAAGCTAACTTATAAGCTATAAGTTCGTCACGCCAAATAAAACCATAGTAATTTTATTTTATATTTTTACACAAAAAGTAAAGGCAACTAAATTAACTTTAAGTTTTAACTTAAAACCAAGGTTCAAAAAATCGGGTTGCTCATTGAATCGGTTGAGGTACTGGTTTAAGAGTCCATGGTCAAACAGTGGTCAAACCAATGATATTTAAAATATATTAAAATATTAAAATATATAATTAATATATATGTTATAGATCATAAAATATTAAAATATATAATTTATAATATTAATTATTAAAATATTCAAGACATATTACATATATATATTTACATCAATTCTATATCTTCTCTTAACAGCTTAAATTTTTAGAGATTTTTTAAAAATATATTATTATTCAGTAAAAAAAATTAATTTTTTACCGGTTTAAACATTCTAAACCAAATTAGAGACTTAGTTGATTTTTCGATTTTTTTTGTTGAACTAACCAGTTCTCTAAACCATGTTTAAAACAATAGTTTTATTTTTAAGGAAAGAATACATATTGTGTAAAAAAAATAACTTTAATGACAAAAATAATTAAAGGAGAGTTGAATTTATTAGCCGAACAAAGAGATATTAAATGTAATTTAGCCAAAATTAAAGACAAAGCGGTGTAATTTAGTGTTTAATTTTAACTGTAGAAGACATGAGGCAGTGGGATATTGCTTGAGAATGCAGGAAAAACAGTGAGAAATGAGAAGGAGTGGATGTGAGGGGAAACAAAAGAAGAAGGGAATGATTGAGAAGCATTCACAAGTAAATGTCTCCAAATAGCCAAAATCAATTGGTTGCTTGCCACAATCTTAAGGAAGAAGAAGATTTGTGATGATTTGTGGGTTGGCTTCTGACCTACGATGGGTGCCACTTGCTAGGGCTTCATTGCCACTTGATCACTTTTACACTTCTTTTGTTTAATCCAATTCTCTCTTCCCTTTTTTAGTTACCATAGGTTTAGATGGGAATTAGGAAAAAGAGAGGACAATAGGTTTCACTAATTAAAGAATGTACAGAGCAATGTTAAAAAAAAAATCATTAAATCGATTGTATGTTTATTTCGGTCAACTCAATTTTTTTTAAGTTTTTGCCGTTTTAATTTCTCATGATACCTAATGTGAATTATCGAATCATTTAATCTAATCAATATTAGTCTGTCCAAATGGTTTGATACTTGTTTTTCTTAAAGATTCAAGTTTGAGTATTATAAATAGAGAAAATTAGTGTTATAAAAACTTTATACTCATGGTTCGACTCTGCTTAAACCACATTAGTCAAAGTCTAGTGAATTTTCAGATAAAGAATTAAAAAAATTAATAGTTTAATTGTATATCAACGACCAATATTCGATAGAAGAGAAAGTTCTATCGGAATAATTATTTATTTCTATTTCAGTATATCTAATCTCTTTTTTTCAAATTCTTTTTTTATTAGGAAAAAAAAAGAAAGAAAGTGTGGGGATAAATGACAAAACCATATTGGAACATAACTTGCATTTGACTTAAGTTACTGTTATTAAACCAAGTTACTTTTTTTCTAATGACAAGCTCCACCTTTCACATTATCGAAATATACTCCAATTTAAATTTAGAAAGATATAATTGTTGGGATATGACATGTTAGAGAAAGGAAGAAGTTGGGAAGTAACAAATTCTTGAACATACACTAGCTCTCTCTCTCTCTCTCTCTCTCTAATTTGTTTCATGTCTTTATATATAATGTCAATATAACAACTTTATTTTTCCATTTACTCCATTTAATGTTTATGTTTCTAACATAGTGGTGATTAAGTGCTTGATTTCTGTTCTGATTATATTTCAACTATTTTAATGACTAAATCATTTTCTCTCCAGACTTTTATAGTATAATACATCCATTCTCTGTCATTAATCAACTCTTACTAGAGCCGGAGGGACAATTTGCAATTCAAGGGAGTGTTTGAAAAAAAGTTGAGTAAACCGTGAGCAAAGGAAGTAAGGGTAGCAACAAAATTAAAAGTGATAATTTAAAACTCTAATATTTTAAAACCATGAGCAAGGATAGCAGGGGAAATCAGCTTCATGTGAAAAATTAAAGGTGACCAACAACAATTATGCTCCAACAAGAGCTTGAACAAGTTACGTTGGCTGAAACTTAAATATAGTTAGCAAAATTGATTATACTCCAACACCAAATGCTTTGTCAAACATGACTAAAATGATGCTAAATCTTGGTTCAGGAGAACAGAAGCCCATTTGTGTTAATTCACCGAATTTCCAAACATCCACTGAGTAAGATGCATCTTACAAAATCAATATATGGTTTGGGAAATTAATTGTTATAATATCAACATAACTGGTCACAAACATAAGAATCTCATTTTTATAAAATAATGTATATTTATATTAACTTATGTGATATGTTGTGAAGCTTCTCATTTTTTGTGCGTGTTTTTGCGTGTTTTGTCCCACACGTCTTTTTTTTTTTTTTTGGAATAACTGAAAGAGCTAAAATTTATTTTGCACCCAGTTCATTGTTGATTTCTACTTTTTCTCTGTCATACTTTTACCGAACTTTTTTTTTGGCAGAATTCTTTTTTTCTCTGTACTTATCTACTTGACTACTTCTCTCCTCTGCACTTTTTCTCTCTCCACTTTATTTTCGCTACATCATTTGCTCTTTGGCAGTTAAATTGTCTTTATTCAGTTGTATTTTCAATTTAACAATAACGCAAATAGAGCCTCTCTGAAAAATTGCCAACTATAAGAACAAGTCTCCTAATTTAATCTAAACCTATTGTAGCATATTAACTTTTGAGTGAGGCAACACAAGCCGATCCCATTATAGAAACTTAAAAGAATTAGCATTGCTCATTTACTGATCTTTGAAAAATAAGTACAAATGAAGAAGACACACCGTCAGATATGATAGGAAGGCGAAATGATCTAGGAGTCCCAGAAGAAAGGATCATGAACTACTCCGCAACATAGCTAGAGCAAACCTGTTACTCAAAAGAGCCTGCAGTGTTTAGTGATTACAGCTGCAGTGGAAGATAAATTGGCTGCTCTAACTAACATAGATTATGTTACAAACTTCTGTACTTCCTGACGTTAAAAAATGGTGTTCAGGAGGTTCAGGTATGAATTTGCTTGAGACAGCAACACTTGCAGCATGCTTTGGAGCTCTGTAAAGAGCATGAAACAAGAAGGCTTATCAAAAGATAGCAGACATGAAAGTGATTCTACATGGCTGCAGACTCATACATGCCATCATGACCCAAACGTTTAGCAGAAACCACCTAACCCACTCCTCTTGAAGACTAGCCCATTATGACCCAAACGTTTAGCAATGGGAAAGAGAAAGAAAGTCATACATTCTTCTCCAATCCTATTCGGTAGTTTCTTACTAATTGTTGGCAGCAAAAGACTGTACATTAGTCATTGATAATACATATATGACCAAAATCATTTTTACAGACACTTGACAAGAAAAAGGAAACAAAGGCATCAGAGAGGAATATTAATTCATCCCAAAAATTAGTTGAAACCAGACAACTAAAGCATCGGTTCTAAACCAAACAGCTGCAACTTACTCAAGCCTGATAAAGATAAAACTATAAGACACTTACCATCCACCACATCTTTCAGCCAGCACTAAAAAGTAAAAATACTATATTCATAATAAAGACAAGAAAAAGAAAAAACAACATTGATGTGTCTTCTATGTCCGAGCGGCAAATTGACTTGGCACCAGACTTTTAACATTAAAAGAAAATAACAGCTGCTGCAGGCAACCAAATACATCTGATTCAACAACAATTGGAGACACCAAGAAATTAAATTGTCAACAAACCCCAACAAGCATTTAAGTCGATGACTAATATCTGTTGTCACTGAAAAATTGCATTTCGTCACATGGAACTTAAACAGAGAAGTATTAAAATGTGAAGTGGTGTTCTCACCATTACACATCATCATATATGTTTTACATACACAACATACTAGTTAAATTATATAGTTAGATTCTCCACTAACATGCCTTAGTTTACGTTTTCGGACCTTCCCAGTCTCTGCATAAATTTCTCTCCCTTAATGCATCCTCAGCTTTTAGTTTCTCAGGAACATAATCTGAACAAGCAAGAGCATAGATTTCTACATTAATGCAAGGTAAATCTTTAAAAAAAATGCAATGGAAATACAGAGGAAAAAAATTTAGATACTCCAATAGGGAAAGCTCTTTGATGGAAACAAGAAATTACCTAAAAGAAATTCATATCTCCTTTGCTTGTTAACAACATATGCTGAAAAGAAAAAGAGACGTCTTATCAGTAATTGGATAATGCTAAACAGTCCCAATGCACATGCATGCATGCACACACACACTGAGAGCGAGGAATCAAGATTTTGTAAAACTAATGGCTTTCAGTAAATCAAATGCTGGTGCCAAATTCATGGGTGAGATTAGTGACTTCTCTCTTGACTCTTGCTGTCTTTACTATCTAGATAAAAGTTTTAGCCAATACTTCTCAAGAAAGAGAAAACCGTCTCTACAATAGTTTGAAAGGACTAAGTTATTCTAAAATATGAGTAATGGCAGACATGAGAAGATATACCAGTTTCCTTGCTGGTTTCTGGCAAAAATAAAGTTCAGTGAATTTATTGCACCTCTACCCTTTAGGTCTGTCCTAATACCAACTTTGGTTAAGTATGTGTGTGTGTGTGTTCAAAACCAACTGAATGTTTCTTGGTCCACAAAAGGTTGTCAAACTTGCGAGTTTACCGAGTTATACATACATACATACATACATATATATATATATATATCATCATATCATAAATAATATTTAATGTAGTAATTCAAACACAAGAAAATCATCTATATTCCAAATCTAAAGTACTCAACATAGAAATTCAAGTAAAATTCTTACATATAAGATTATAAGAAATGACATGATTATAGGTAGTTTCTAAGTACTCAATGATTAGCTTAGTTTTAGCAAAGAATGAAGGATGAAGGGCAGAGATGGAATGGAATGATAGTAAATGCAGAGCATAATTCAGAATTCACTACTCATAAGGAAATTAGATATTCAGTTGAAAAATGGGTTTCGGTGAATCCAGCTGGGCAACTTGGGCTGGGTGGAACCATGGAGTATCTAAAATTAATCAGATGGGGTCGAAAAATGGGATTAAATGAGGTAATGAGTAGACTCAGCTAACTCGCCCTAGACTTGCAAGTTCAACCAAGTCTCCCCTAGTTAGCATGAGTCTATCGGAGTTAAGATGATTTTAAGTTTGCATGCACTAAGACTTGTTGTAGACTCGTAAAATTCTACAAGTTGACTAATAGTTTGACAACAATGGTCCACAATAATTGGAAATTAATTCAAATATTTACTATTGTTGGATCTGATACGTCATAATTGTTGGACTATGAGATCTAGTATGGGAGCAGTATGATATTCCCCATGTACAGACCATATAAGAATCATCCAGTAAAACAAACAGAATAAGAATCAAGTTTTCCATACATTTCATAGATTCTTTGTAAAAAGAGAATCATCCAGCCTTAGGCTTAAAATATGAAATATTGGGTTTACAGCACATGAAAATATCCTTAACCAACAAATGACATGGAATAAGCACATATGGAAAAGTGAAGTTTAACACCTGATCATATAAATAACACATTTGCATTCAATTTTTTAACCATTATTAAACAATCTAAATCTTTTGCGTTCACAAAAGAGATAAAAATGTTAATGATGAGGGATAACCTTCAGTTTGAAATATTATTTACTTGATACTTCAATAGTCTAGAAGGACTAAAGTTTAAACTATATGAACATTATTTCTTAGCACACATAACCAACTGCTTTGTAGTTAATCAATTTGACTACAGATCCCACTTTCCAGCTTCTTTAAGCAAAATTTTTGGTGGAACTAGTTTGAAGAATAACTGAAACTCGTTTTTGAGAAACCAAATCTGAGGATATATTGTAAGGAAGAAGCAGATAGTATAGTTGGCATTTTTCCCCTCAAAGTTATTAAAAGTTTCCACTTTCCAGTAAACCAGTATCAATAGAAAGTACAACTAAGTTTTAATGAACAAAGCCAGAATTGTCAAACTCTATGGATATTCAATAACGAGAGGAATATTACATAGGCGCTGGTAACCAAGAAGTTTCTTTCGATCCTGAACAGCACAAGCACAAGCTTCCCGGGTCAATTGTTCAAGGAACTTCACCTGCAACCAGGAAAGGCAATTGGGAAGGCCCAATAAACCATTGCATGAGAAAAGGAGAACACTGATGAGTACAACATTGGATAACAACTTTTAGAATGAGCAATGATAATAATCTCCATGGAAGCCTCGTGAAGAGACGCAGTCCCTACTTCAATCATGTCTATGGAGCTTCGATCGGGAAAAAAAAAAAAATCATGCCTATAGAGCTAAAGTTTAACATTACGAGTGAAAAAGGAAAGACTGAACTCGAGGTAAACTAAACAAGGAAGAAATGTAACAGAAAAGTACCGTAGCTTTGCTGATGACCAAGATGGCTTCCTCAGAAACTCGTAAATTGGGATCTTCGGCCGTCATTATTTTCCTGATGCGACTCATCGGAAATTTATCTGTTTTCGCATCTGCTTTCTCTTCAGCTTCATATCCGTCAATCTGTTGCTTTCGTTTCCCTTTCTTGGGTTTCGTTCCGCTGGTTCGCCCGTTTGCGATCCCACCGTTGTCTATTCCATGCCCTTTCTGAGCTTCTTCTAGGGACTCGGCGCTGGAAGACGGGACAATCAACAGTTTACCGTACTTCTTCACATTGCCATTGCTGTACTTGTTCTTGTTCTTCTTCTCCACCACCACCACGGCCTCCTTTTTCTTCGTCTTATCGTCCTTCTTCACATTGCTATTGCTGAGTTTGTTCTTGTTCTTCTCCACTACCTTCTTCTTCTTCTTCTTCTTTAAGTCCTCTTTTCTGGGTTTACTGGCTTTACTCGCCGTTTCTGAGCTTTCTCCATTGTTGCTTTGCTTTTCAGCCTTCGACTTCCTGAAAGAAGCCATGAATTCGAACTCTGAAGTTTGGAGCGCTCCCTCCAGAGAGGGTTTTACTTTTCTGAAGCGGGTGTAACATTTTTAAACTTCAGTCCATTGGTCCTATTGGGCAACATCAGTAAGGGCACTTTGGTATTCAGGATTACGAGGGAATGGGAATAGGAATAAAAAATAAAAATTATGTTTGGAATGCTATAAGAAAAAATGAAAAGCATTGTCTTTATATTGTTTGGGGTTTAAAATAAAAGGAATGAAAAAATTATGATGAATTTATTAATTTGTGCTCAAACAAAAAAAAAACTTTTTACTTCTTTTGTCTCTCTTCCTTTTTTTAAAAACTTTGCAAAACGTCTTTCTTTTCCTCCAGAAGGGAATGCAATTACATCGAGATTGGCAATATAATTCTCCGTACAGCCATGTAAGGAAATGGGATTCTATTTGATGAGCCTCTCATGCATACCAAACATGCTTTTGTCACTGTAGCTTATAATGGGATTGACTTTCCTACACTTAAGTGGATACCAAACATTTCTTAATTTTATATTTGGCATCATTTTAGGTTTTTCCCAACCATTGTCCGAAGTACATTAATCATGTTTAGTATCAAAATAGTATGTTTGAAAAGTCGTTCATTCTACAAGACCAAAAGCACTTATGCCCCGAGCTAGTTTTATCCCAATGCTTCCCCTACTTGCTTCTTGTCTCATTTAACATTGTTTGGTGTTATATTAATTTTAAATTCCTCCCTTATCCTCTATTCTTTATGTATGTCTTCATTTGCATTCAAAATTTGGTCGTTGCAACTCTTGTGCCTTTGGGTCCTTTGTCGTCTTTTCCTCACTTTCCCTTTGATTTTTCTTCATTTTCTGTCATTTGCCTATGCTTCATGGTATGTTTGTTGTCCTTTGTTCATCTCCTCTATTCATCCTTGCTTTTTGGTGCACAGCTTATGATATTTTGATCTATTGTTTTCTGCCATTTAGCTATTGTTTTAGTGCTTGGGACGATGCAAATGGAGGACAAACAGCGAAAACGCACTTCTTCAATGTCTCTATGTGCCAAATTCAATGGGTCATGAAGTCAGGTCCATCGTGACCCATTGACTTGAGAAGATAAAGTTCTTCAATTTTGCTTTTAAAACATGGATCACGAGTTTTGGATTTTTAGGCTTCATCAGGTGATTTTTTTTTTTTCTCTGCTTGTAGCATTCTAGTTCCTTTTACTAGGGTGTGATGGAATTAATTAGTATTTAGTCACTCAGTAATTTTGATCCATAATGGAAAAAATTAACTAGCCAGTAATGTATTAATTAGTAATTAGTAAATAATGATTAATTTTGATATGGTAGGAAATAATTAATAGTTCATAATTTAATTAATAATTTTTATACTAAAAAGTTAATTTGTTAGTAATTAGTGATGAATTAGTAATTCTAATGCAAAAGGGAAAATTAATTACCTAGTAAATTAATTAGTAAATAGTAACCAATTTGTAATTAATTGGTAAACAAAATGGAAAATTTTGAGTTAGTAAAGCAATTAATTAGTAATTTTAATTAGTCTTTAGTAATTAATTAGTAATTTTGATACAAAAGGTAAAAAAATATAAGTTAGTAATTTAATTAGTAATCAATAATTAACTAGTTTTTTGTACAAAAAGGGAAAATTAATTAGTTAGTAACTTGGATCAAGTTTATAAAGGATAACGTAATGAAACTACTCAAATAAAAAAGGGTGAAAATGTGTTATAACTCAATTCAATAGCCTAAGTGGAAAGAATTATGATAGAGCCAAGCTGAAAAAAACAAGTAGGACAGCTTGAAAAGTAAATGGTAGGCATGGCACAAGTTGTTTGCAAACGAAACTGACCTAAGTGGGATTGTGCTAAGAACATTGTTGATGCTTCAGATGAGTGGTGGGAAAAGAAGCAGTCAATATGTTCAATCCAAAATCTTATGTTATAGATTATTTATGCTATATTATATTGTAATGATATATATCGTAAACATGCATGAAAATCCTCAATATGTCAAATTTAAGAACAAAGGGTTTCTATTTGCCCCCAGCTTACCATACTTTTTGAGAATGTGGTGGCCATTAGACAATATGCTCGGACACCAACATCAGGGACAATTCCTAGTAGCATGAATGATGATGATATGTATCGCCTAGCATTGGACAATATTGTTGTAAGCACACATGAAGGTAAGTGGGGACAATGAGGAAGATTTAAAATGCTGGAGCCGCTAAGGAGATGGGAAATATCAATTTAACTCCATCTCAAGGGACATCAAGCCAAATGAGAGTTGAGAAGAGAAAGTGGGCTAGTGAGATAAAAGTTAAAGTTAAAATGATAACTACTAAAAGGATAGTTGATGCTATGAGCATAATTGCAAAAACTTATGTAATGAGGCTATGAGGCAAATGATTGTTGGAATTGTTGGATCTTCTATTGGTGAAATCATGGTTGAGCTTCTCAAGATAGAGGTGATTAAAAATGATTTGGAACTTCACACAAGATATTTTAATTTATCGATGCATAAGTTAGCTAGGGAGATGTTTGCGACAATGAGAGGCATGGAGGACATGTTAATGAATTGGCTTAATTATGTAGCTTATAACATACCAGATTTCATGAAGGACTAAGTGAATAGCTACATTTTTATGTTTTGTATTAGGATTGTTCCCTTGAGATCCTGTTGCAAAAAGGAAAGAATTTTTGCAGAGTTTTTCGCTGAAAGCAAAGCTTTCTCTGCTATTAGTGAAGATGAACAGTACTAGCGAAATTAGGGGTTCAAATACTTTTTGTGTAAATTTTGAAAAGGGAATTCTGAGTTTGGAAAAGAAAAAGGCACCACTTTTGACCTAAGAGCAAGGAAGCTTGTCTTTGGAGCATCATTGGAGCCAATTTCTCTATCTTTTACCTCAAATTTATGGATCTATCTATTTTTATTGTTGATTTTTGTTCTTTTGTCACCATGAGTGCCTAATTTTTCATTCTAGGGTTGCTATGAACTGTAGTTTTGATTAAAATTTGTTGTTTCTCTCTGCTCATGTAAACATCAACTTTGTTTTACAATTGTTTTCATTCAATGATTAATGATTTCTATAATCTTGATCAAATTGTGGATTGATTTGTGGTTTTTTTTGTCTTGAGAGAGATAGTGAAATTAGACTGATGAATGAAAAGTATGAGTCATGAACCTTAGATGTTTAGGGGAATTAATTTGCTAACGACATAGATATATAATCGATAGCCTCATATAATCAATCATAGGCTCAGTGTCACGTCCTAAAATCTGAGCACGTGACCAGCACAGAAAGTGAATTTCCCATCACCTCCGTAAGCCTATATTTCTCTTATGCATAATACTAAATCTTATTTTAGTTATTCTTTTAAATGTAATTAATTTAAATTACATAATTTAAGAAATACAAAAAAAGAATTATTTTTCTTCTTACAAAATGATAAGAAATTATGGTTAAACCAAGTTTCCCATACATGTTACAATTATACATATTACGTCGTTGAACAAACCTACTCGATTACACAGCTTTTCTAGATTTATACATTAGAATAAGACTTAAATATTATACCTTTATCCTAAACAAATGAAAAAGTAATCTTGGCATAAATATCATCAGATTAGCAAGTTCTCCATATCTGAAATTGAAGACAGCTTCTACTTGAGAGAATCCTACCACATTCACACACAATATAGGTATATATATACATGTAGATATACATAATTGATCTAACAGTATAATCATCAAGTTTTGGTGTACAAGATATTTATCAAGACACACATTTAGATCACCTCGCAGTTATTAATAATACATTTAAGATCAAGCTAAATCACATTTTAAACAATTCAAACAATTCATACAATTCCAAATCAAGTTTTCAGACATTTTTCGAGTCTCGTCTACATAAAGTGGTCGTTGCCCCACGGCCCTTGCCGTATCCTCCCTTATTTCACCCCTGTCCTCAAAGGGACAAATCTGTAGTCCAACCTTATTTCATCCTATCCTTAAAAGGATGAATATCATAACTAATATCACGTGACCATAGTGATTTCACTCCACCCTTATTTCATCTCATGGGATCCCATAAACTCTATTTCCATTTCTTTCGAGATCAAACACAATCACATTACACAATCATAGGCAATCATATACATCTCATTTCAGGAAAAGTTCACAATAGTCACACATTTGTATATTTCAATGCATAACATGAATGCATTAATTTCATGTTACATATATATATATATATATATATATATATATATATAGTACACCTTTAATATATACATTAAATAAGCAAACAAGGTAAGGTAGAATCTCTCACCTTGATATTTACCCAATTTTACCTTGAACTTTCCTCGAAGATGTGTAAGATGATGGAAGGTAATTTTCTCTACATCCAAATTAATCACAACATTTCAAAATATGTGGATGATGTATTAAAGAATCTATCCCTACAAGATAATCATGCCAAAAACATAACAAGGTCACAAAATAGGAAAATTTTTTGCTATAATTTGACCTTTGATCACTCCTCTGAATATAACTCTCAAATAACAAAGAATTTTCAAATGAAACTTGTGCCATTAGAAATTAGACTCAAAGTACTTTCTAACGGTATCTTATTTACTAAAAATAGAGTTCGGATGAAAGAGTTATAAATATTTTAAAACTGATGCTACAGTAATAGTTAACGGTCAACGCAACTACAGTATCGTTTGATTACGTCAATGCTACAATAACGTTGACCGAGTTAATACTACAGTAATCGAGAAAATTTGGAAAAATTTTCTCGATGAACAATATTTTCTGAAAATTTTCAGAATGAACAGTGACGTTTTTCGTGTTATTCATCCAAAAATCCTAAAATCATATCTAAAACATTTTTTTTATTTCTTCCATGGGTTTTCATCCTTAATGTCTAAGGAGTGTTTTGATACCAAAACCCCCAATTTTTACCAACAATCTAAGCTCTAATCTCAAATTTTCATCAAGAACCCTAACTTTTTTGTTTAATTTCTAAATTCTATGGATTTCTCCTAATTTTCTCCAAATTTCTTGTTCCAATAACATTATAAACCACCCAAGAATGTTTTAGATTAACACCCATATTTAAATTCATCCATAGAAACTCCTAACTTCTATGGATTCCTTCCCCAAGCAAAAATGGCATCAATGGTTGATGAAAGAGTTTCCTTGGGATGCATAGCCGAAAGAGAGTGAGGAAGCTACGGGAGAATGAGAGAAAGAAAAGAATAGAAGAGAAAAATAAGTGTTTAAGTGTGTACGTGTGGGCCCTACTAATTTTTTTGAAAAAATTGCTCATAGTCACTCTAACTTTAAAATTTGTTCACTTAGGTACTTGAGAATTTATAAAAAATTCTTAAATTAAAAATTAAAATTTCTATTCCTAAATTTTCTTCACTAATTCAAAAAGCACATTTTTCACGTAATTAAATTTTTCAATAAACTTCAAAATAGATTTTAAATATTCATAAAAATTATTGAGATATTACACTCAGTCTAAAATTGAACCTAATGCTCATAAGAAATTATAGAGGAATTATGTTAACTTAGTTGAGGTTTGAGAGAATCCTTCTACGTAATGGTATACCTTAGATTTCTTTGTATGTCGGTGAGAGCAAGAGTGGGGTAGAACAACAATTCTTATGAAGAACAAAGGAGATTAGCAACTCTAAACCTTTTTAATTAGTAAATTTCCTTAACACTTTTGTTATTGCATTCTTTTACGTTAACTGTTCTTTGAGTCTTATTTTATTATTTAAACTTCATTCACTCAATTACTTGGTCTAAATAGTATATTCTAATTTCCTAAGTAATTGGTAATTCAGTCAATGTGGAGACAATACTCAAACTAATCACTTTATTACTTATACGACCATTATACTTGCCGTGTCATCAACACTCAGCTTGTGTTTTACTGTTATATTTTGTTGGCTATAATTCTGTTGTTTTAAAATTTGGAGAAAAATACTTGTATGTTGAACTTTTCATATATATATGAAAAACTTCTTTCTTGGAAATTTTATGTTTTGCTTAGTTGGACTGTTCACGGAAGTTATAAGGTGCCATGGAGATACATTATAGGTATTATGAGTATAATTCACATGCCCGATTTTTGGGATGTGACAATCACCATCTCCGACAAATAAACCTTCTCCACTGCCATCGACTATCACTCACCTCCTCTTTTTTTTTTTTCAACTGTTGGAACCGGCGAACCAACTGATTTGGCTAGTTCGACATTGGTTCGCTCGATTTTACTTCGCTTCAATGACTGTCCGATTTTTTGAGTTAATTCAGACCGGATGCCTGGCCGGTTCACCAGTTTTCTGATCTGACCGGCCAGTCCAATCCAGTTTACAGAATATTTGTCTCAAGAATATTAGAGTTTTTATTTCAATTTTTTAGATATAAACTTCTCAATTTTGTCCCTCAATATTTTTTTCAACCATTTTAATCCCTTAATATATTAAGGTAACAACTTGACCTGAAGTAACCAGTTGCCGATTCGCCTAACAGAATACTTATATAGTCATTCTGTAATGGAGTGACCATGTTTAGTTTATATTCAGAAAAAGAAAAAAAGAGTATTATAATAAAATTCATGGACTTTTGCATTTCACTTCAAATTACGCTTGATATTTTTAACTTTTTCTCATATATGGCAATTTCATCAATTCAAAAACTTGGGAGTTGGAAAGATTATTCAAAGACTTGCAGTTGAAGATTACGGGCTTGTAGGATTTAAAAAGTGCAGTCTAATATATATATATATATATGAGTAAAGCAAGTGGGCATTATATTCTCGCAGTATAACATGACGATGGAGGGGCATGCACGAACGACGCCGTATAACTCACTTTTCTCCAATTTGTAAGCTGCTTCTTCTTGTTGTTAACGTTATGGTTAAGTAGAATTTTATGCAATTAAAGTTGGAGTGTGGCTTAATTAAGCTGGGTTATTAATTTAAAACCTTTTTTATGATGATCAGTAATGAATAAGATGAGATTTGTTGTTAAGTCATAAAGTAGTTGACATAAAGTTAACTAGTTGCCGATCCGGATAAATAATTACTTATATAAATATAATCTTTCTATATGAAGTGATCATGCTCAGTGTTTAAATAAAAAAAAATAGAAAAAGTATTTAGGGGGGCCTTTTTATTATGTTTTTGTGTTTTTGTTCAAGAAACTTGTTTTATAAATGAAAAAACAAATAAAAAAAAAGCGTTTAAATGATTCGTTTTGAAAACAACTGAAAAAGTTGAACAGTAACTAGGTTATTTAAAAAAAAAGTTGTAATTACATATATACCATTAATGAACCTACTTATTTACGATAAAGTCATTACCTTTTTTTTAAAGTACTATTTTCAAAACATATAAAATATATTCTATATTTTTGTTTTAAAAACAATTTTTAAAACAAATTCCTTAAAAACAATACACCAAACAAGTGTTTTTATTATTTATTTAAAAAAAAAACCAAACACGCCCAGTAACTAAATTTATGAACTTTTTTGCACTCTCCGCACGTTATATTTGATATTTTTAACTTCTATGAGAAAATAAGTAGTATAAAAATTGTTAAGACCATAGTCATTAGAATGAATCGGTCTTAAGTCTAGTTTGAAAAAATCATTTGAATCAATAAAAATTTAGTTAGATCAGTTTTAAACAAAAAAAATCAGTTAAACTAATCAGTTTACTGGTCGAACATGTTCAAGAATATTTGTTTTTAAATTATTTGATATATTTAAATTTGATATGCATGAATTATATGATAATTGATAATATTTTCTTATTAGTTAATTTTTTGTTGTTGTTGTAAACTTTCGATTAAAGATGTTATTTTGTCAAAATTTTTGTGTAATTAAATATTAAATTTTATTTTAATTGAGATTACAAATTTATATTTATGATATCTAACTATGTAGAGTATTTTAATATTTTTAATGTATTACTAATTTAACTGTAATTAAAATATTGTTCAACTATTGATCTGTAAAACTTTTATTAAGACAGTTAAAATTGAATCAAATTTATATTAATTTAATAAAAGACTAAATTAATTAATAAAAAAATTACCGAATGAAATTGGCCCTTGCAAAGTACAGCCAGGGTTCACATTCTCAATATTAATTGGTCCTTCTATCCCATCCTATCACCAAGATATTGAGGATCTTGTCTTAGTGATTGAACCTTCTACTATTTCAAAATAACCAAACAAAGAGGGGAATGGATTGGCTGCCTGTGTCGTACGTTAGACAGCGTGCATGACTTGTTTGGATCGTCCGATAGTGTGGACTTCATGCCAGGCAGCCAATCCATTGTTGACAAAAATTATCAGAGAAAAGTCATTCTGAAGATCAAAAAATGTTCTTTTTTTTTTTTTGTTTATATCATTATTTAGATGAAGTCCACACCACAAAAACCGATTGATCATGGGCTACATCTTCTGCCCTTATTGAATACAACACAAACCATATCAACAAATCTTTCACGAAGATCACATCTTATTCTTAATTTTCCCTGATCGCCGACGACGACGGTATCAGTATCGGTATCAGTATGATTATCAGTAGTGGGCAACGCCGTCACCGGAAGCAAATCCCGACGGCCTCTGGAACCTGCAATCTCTGCACAAAGGCGAAAACAGAGAAGGCGTCCGGTACCTATCTTCCCCTCCCATCACCGGCATAGCCACCCCTTTCTTCACGGGGCTCACATAGTTCGGTCTATACGTCTTCCCCAGAACCCCCTCCACCATATCCGTAAGATTCGCGAACCTGAACTGCGTCTCCAAGTGAGCAAAAGCATCGCCCGCCGGCAACCGGTAATTGTGGACTCTGTTTTCTTCCTCTGTAATTGGCCTCACTTTTATGTCCATTTCCAACAATCCCGAAACCGTCACTCTCACGCTGTTCACCTCGTCGGTTCTCTCCACAATTACTTCTCGCTCTTCCTTGTTGGCCCTCCACTCGGCTTCTCCGTCGGTGGGAACCGTGACTGGTGCGCCGTCCCACTGGACGGTGAGGGAGTCGACAGTGTCGTCCCAGTGGGGTACTCTGTTCGCTGCGATGACGAGGGTGTGGGTGTCGAACATGACAGAGAGGGCTTGGACCCATGTGAAGTCGCGGGTCCTCCCTTGTGGTCGAGTTCCGATGAAGTGGGCGTTGATGTGGAGGTTGTCGTCGGAGACCACCGCAAAGTTTCCGCCTTTGGCGCCGTGGAAGTAGAACATCACGCCGTCGCCGCCGACGAAGCGAGGGTCGTAGCAGAGAGCACCGTACCCATTGCAGTTTGGTCTTCTCCCTGTTGAGCAAATTGCAAGCTTCTAGTTCAAATCCCAAAAATACGTAGATGGGCTCTTTTCTCATTATTGATCATGGAGATTGGTGACATAAGTATGTTAAAATTAATATATATATATATATATTTTTTTTTCCAGCTAGTAATGTGGTTTGGCCTTTTTTTTTTTTGGTTGTGAAAAATAATATGAACAAAATAAATTCACAACATTTGGTTTAGTATTTTTTTTCCTAGAAAACAAAAGTAGAATGGAAGGTTAAATAAGATCATCAAATCCTTTTTTAATTATTGATTATAAATAATTAATTTGAATAATATAGATTCATAATTTTTATTTACTATTTTAAAAAAAATAGAATAAAATATTTTGATAAAACATAGAGTAAATTACTCATTTGACTCTCAAAATATTACAATTGTCTTGATTTAGTCCGTTAAATATCAAATGTCACAATTTATCAGCCTCTAAAAATTTGTATTTATCTTAATTTGATCATTCTATTTGTCAAATTAATTGTTAACAATAAAAATGATCAAATTTTATTTTTGAAGTACTAAGTTGAAGAATTTGATCTTTTAAAGATTAAATTGAATACAATTTATTTTTTTAAGGAATAATCCAATAATTTACTCTAAAATTTAAAAAAAGTAAATTACTGATTTAATTTATAAAACAAACAATTGTGTGAATTTAGTTTTTAAGTATCAAACATCTTAATTCATTCCCTGAAAAGTTATATTTATTTCAATCTTGTAGTACATATTTGTCAAAGTGATTTTTCAAGAAAATTAAACTATTTAGTAAAGAAAAAACTGACCTAATTGAAATGCATTGGATGTTTTAAAAAACTAAATAAGTAAGGTTAATTTTGTAAGAACTAAATTAATGTAATGTTTCGACTTTCCACAACAAAAACACAGAGAATTAAGGGTAAAGATGATAGAAGCGATGGACTTACACTTGCAAGTGACTTCACACTTGCTGCTACAGTCAACGAAGCACCCCTTATGCTTCTTGTTCTTCTTGGGCTTCCGCTGTGGGCACTCTGCTGGACACACCAGCGCCTTGTAGTGACAAGACCCCCTCGCCTTGCAGAACGCTCGTTCTTGTCCCGACGGCAATGCCGTCAACACCTCATAATTTGTCGTCGCTGCATCATTCGCTGGCTTCTTCTTCGAATTTGCTTGAGCTAGAGCAACGGCAGCTTCCGTTGCGACAAGCAAGAGGAAGAAGGCGACGAAAGAGCCCGACTTTATTCTAGACATTATCTCCGATGATATTGAAATTCGGGTCTCTGTTAATTTCAATCCTCTGCTTCGGTGGTTTTTCAGTTGGCTCAGTGACAGAGGAGGGAAGAGAACGAATGAGATGGGAAGGAGAGGTTTGAGAAGCGAGTATTTATGAAGCATTGCGTAGCTAGGTAGGACGAGTCGGCCCAGAAGTTCGGCTTAAGCTTTGTTTCTGTAAATCCTTCTTCTTCTGTAATCTAACTGGTGTGTGAAACGTACAGCTCTATACATGACTTTGACTCGTCTCTCTCTCTCTCTGCATATAATAAAGCCTTAATTTTTCCCTGGAACTCTTCAAAAGCTTGTGGTTGCTTGCTTTGTACTGATAGTTTGGGCCATTTTAAATTGCTAACGTGGTTTGTTCACAAGTGAACATGCTGTTCAAAGGCTTGAAGTTGAAAAGATGATTCGAAGACTTGAGGTTGAAGATTATGGGCTTTACAGGATTCACAGTATTTGGGATAAACTACGTTCATTTCTTTTGGAGATTAGTTAACTAATACTAGGTAATTTCTTATTTTAAATATTATATTTAACTCTCTTCTAATTTCTAATTTTTATTAATTATTAAATTTAATTTTTGCATGCTATATATTTTTTGGTAATAAACTTACTAACATTTTTTACTTTTTTTTTTAAATAGAATCATAATTCCAGATTATAATTTAACATTAATTTAATTGTTTTTATTGTCATGTAAAAATAAAATTATTGTAACAACGGGGATTCCTATAGATAAGGGTATTCAAAACCAAACCAAACTAATGAAACCAAATTAAACCAACCAAAATCGAAAAAAATAAAGTTCAAATTAATTTTTGAAATATTAATTTTAATTAATTTGATTTGATTGGCTGTTTGGTTTGATTTGCGAACCAACTTTATATATAAAAATATTATATTTTGTGTATATATATATATATATAATATTATATTTACATATTTTTATGTCAACAAATTTATTTCTATTTATTTTATAATTAATTGATCTTTTTTTGTTAAAACTAAAAATCACAAATTATTGTAAATAAAATTGTATAAAATTAAATCAAACTGTTCAACCAAAATTAAATTAAACTGTCTAAAAATTAAAATTAAACAAATTCATAATTTTACAAAATTGATTAGTTTGGTTCGATTGGTTAAGACTCATAATCAAATCAAATTGAACTTATAAATACTCTTTCATACATAGTGTCCTGTTGGGAGGACTTGCATTTGAAAATTTTGTCATTGTAGGATGGGATCCCTTCTTATAGATTATACTAATGTCTTTTATATTTAACATCGTATGTATGAATTAAAAAAAATCCTCTTTTATAAATTTTCTATTTTATTCATTTTAATTAAATAATTGAAAAAAGAAATGTTAGACTTCCAACCTTAATAAAAATTTTAAAACTCTATCTCTCTTGCACAAAATTTGAGTAAGACTTCATCTTCGTTGTGATGCAACTTTGTTTGTGGAAAACTAATGGAATATGTTTCTAAAACTCTTTTCTTATCTAATTATAATATTATCTATCAATATTTTATTGTCTTGCAGAATCAAGTATTTTTGTGAATGCCTTTGTTTTCATTCTAATTTCATGATTTATTTTATTTTACTTTTTTGCTAACATATATCTTAAATTTTTTTGTGGATCCCTACCAATCTTCATCTTTAAGAGGAATGTGAATAGAGAAGATTTTTTCTTTTCTGTGGCAAAAATAAGAATAAGAACAAGGAATGAGAGTTGGCATGACCACATGAAAACGAATTCGGATTATGTGCCTTTTTAGTTACAATTTTAAAATTTTTAGTAACAGTTATAATTATAATTTTTACAATACTTTATCTTTAATTAAAAATCTTAAAACAATGACTAAAAAATCACAAAAGACCATTCGTTCTCCATGAAGATGAAAGTAGGGAAACACTTTGCCTCTCCCGTCTCTTTTTATTATCATTCTTATTTATGTTACGTAGAAAATTAATTGATTCAACAAAAAATAAGGTAAATGAGAGGTATTTATAATCTATATCAAAATATTTGAAAAATTGAAGATGATATTTAAAATAAAAGGATGTCTAATATAATTTACTCAAACCTTTAAATAAGTCAGTACGTATAATTTAGGCAAATATATATTATTAGAGCAAGTGGGCGTTGTATTCAAATTCAATTGTTGGGAACCGTATAATTAGACGGAGGAGAGGCATGAGGTCCGTAGAATACACTTTTCTTGGGCTTGTAAACTACTTGTTGATGTTGTTAACGTTGTGGGTACGTATAATTCATGTATCTGTATCCACTTTATTGCTTTTTTTACTTCAGCCATTGTGTACTGTTATACCCTCCTTGGCAGACCTTTTTCTTACTAAATGAAAACCTCCATTTCACCCAAAAAAAAAGTTGGGGTGGCTTAATTAAGCTGGGTTATTAATTACAAACCTTTTTTTATGAGTATGAGTAATGAATAAGATGAGATTTTGAGTCATAAAGTAGGTACTAGGTACTAGGAAGTCAGCTTTAATTCATAAATCATGAGTTGAGAAATACTCAAGTGCTTCTTCTTCTGTATTAAAAGGAGATCAACGCCTGAGTTGCAGCAGCATGAGGCGGCCGACGACCCTAGCGTCTTGGACAAGCCATTATTTTCATCCATCAATTAGGCAAGCCACGTGATCAGCCACCTGTTTTGTCTAAAAGCTACTTTTGGAAAAAAAAAAAAGAAAGTTCTAATTTTTTGAGATACTTGATCGATTCTTTGAAAAAATGGCGGTGCCAAAAGCTTTTTTTTTTTTTTTTAACTACAATAAGGGAACAGGAAATTATAACATTTTCTTTAAAGCACAGACCTAAAATTACATTCTTCTGAGGTAAAGATTAACATCTAGACTTAAAATCATTAAGGTTAAATAATTGTCTTAGTCTTTATAATTTTAATCATTTTTTTTACTTGATTGGTATCCCATTAAACTTTATTGACATGGTTAATCATGTATATATTGATACTTTTTTAGTACAAATGGGAAGAAGCAAGAAAGAACAAAACACTACAGCCTACGAAACAATGTGGGGATGATATCAACAAGTAAATTAAATGACAGGGCATTAGGGGATTTTCATATAAACACCTATTTTGGCGAGTATATTAGCATAGTGATTACTTTTCATGTAAAATGTGGTTAATGTTAATCAAAGGCTTAAGAGTAAAGATGTGTTTGATGTCTTCAACTATAATCACATACTTGTGAGTGGAAACATCCCCTTGCTTAATCATGTTCAAAACTTCAAGCAAGTTAGATTCTAAGTTGATTCTAACATCACGAAGTCAAAAGCTGTAAGTTCTTCCTGCATATTTGTAGTGACACCAAGAGACCTAAGAATAGCAAATGACATCATTAACTCTTAGCTTTATAGTATATAAAGTTGGTGAAAAAAAAAAACCCAACATAATTTCTATTAACCATCTTAGTATCTATTGTCAATTAGTGATGGAAAGTAGGACTTGATAGGGTTAAGCACTTACTATTAGATTAAAAGTTATAATTATTATTCAAAGTCAAAATATAATTTTATTTTATTAATCCATAATAGAGCTGACACTCAAGCGTCATAATTTGACTATAGCTCAACCCCTCACTTAGATATTTACTATATGACAATTATTGCTACACTTTAGCTAGCATTCCCTAGTATGTTCCATTTTCTCGTAGCAACTACAACTTTTCTTTTTGGGTTAAGATCTCTTGTCATACTCATAAACAATGAGAAATGTAGTATAGATAAAACATTACTCAAGGAGCAGGGTTGAATTGGATATTTAAAATTTATCAATAAATTATTAATTTAGTCTTTAAAAGATTATAACTTTTCAATTTGGTCCTTAAAAAATCAAGTGTTTTAATTTAGTGCGTAAAATATTATATCTGTCTTGAAAGATCAAGTGCCTTAAAAATTTTGTTGTTAAATGTCATTTTGACAAAAAGAGAATCCACAATAACCAAACACAATTTTTTAAAGACTAAATTGAAACATCTAATTTTTTAAAAGTAAATTGAGACAATTATAATTTTTTGAGAACTAAATTAATAATTTACTCAAAATTTGTTGTCAAATTCAATAAGAAGCATGGAAGACTTAATAAATCTTTAATTATAATTTTCTCTATTTAATTTGCAAAATAACATTCAGTTTGTACGAAATTGACTTTTTAACATGAGAGTAGGGTAGAAAATCACACCAACAGTTTCTCTCCCAATACCCTTACATAAAACATGAGTTGTGTCTTTTCCATAATTTTTCAGATATTAAATTAAATTATTGTAATTTTTTGGATAATAAATTGAGATAAATTCAATCTTTTAATGAATAAATTAAGATATTTAATCTTTCAATAATTAAATTGAGATGACTGTATTTTTTAAAGGGATTAAAATAAGAATTTACTCTTGTTTTTATTGGATGGGCCTAAAGATTTGGAAAACAAGAAAAGGCCTACTTGTATAAAACTTGGGATATGCAAATTGGGCTTGTCTTGTTCTTGTTGGGTCCTATTATTAGAGCAAATACTTAGGCCTATTAACTTAAAAATATTTTTCGACAAAAAAACCAAAAATATATTTATCCCATTGCCCATACCGACAAAGCCCATATTTCTAATCTTCTAAATCGGTTGCATTAAATTAAAAAAAAACTAATTTTATAATGCTTCTACAAGAAAATGGACAATCAAAGTTAAAAAGAAAAAAAAACAAAAGGAAAATGACAATCAAATAGTAAATTAGGCTAATTGAGACATACAGCCAACGGAGGGATTTCCTTTTCTTTTTTCACCAATAGTCAAAACAAGGGTGGTAAATTATTGTTTTTATTCTTGAAAAATCACTCACTATACAATTTAGTTTTATAAGTCTCTCAATTTAATTTTGAATTTTTTTAATTTTTTTTTTGGATAACCAAAATGCAAAAGTAGTCCTAACGATTTTAATTTTTAACAAATTGATTGACAAAAATTATTAAGAGTGTTGTACTCTAGGGAACCAATCAAAAAAAAAGTCATCTTTTAAAAATGAAAATAACAGGGCTTGTTTGGTTGCCATGTTAAAACATTAAAAACAATAAACTTTGTTTGTAAGTGTTTTAAGGTAGAATATTTGTAAAAATAATTTTAAAATCATTATTTTCAAATGAAAAATAAAAATAAAAATAAAAACACAGTGACAATTTTATAATCATGTAAGTTCATTAATAATATTAATGTAAATATAATCGCATGGAAAAAAATATTTTTTGCTGCGGACAAAAGTGCCAATAAAATAAACAGAATCTTTTTAACAAATATTGCAGCGGTTAACGACCGCCGCTAAGAAATCTCATTTTTAAAACAAATCTTTCAAACATGGTTTTTTGTATTTTAAATTTTAAAGTTGTTTTCAAAATAAATTATTTAAATGGATGTTTTTATTTTTTATTTCAAAATTAGTTACAAAAATAATGTTATAGGCTTTGTTTGTAAACAAGCATCTATGAAGGTTGGTTGAATTGGGTTATGAATTATTTTGACTTAATTTCGTGAGCCTTCTTAGTTCTTATTTAAAAAGAAAAATAAAATATTTGTTTTGTCAAGCAACATATTATAACTTATCTCTTTTGAATAAGAGGAAGTCAGAATAATATGTAGGCTTACATAATTTGAATATAAAATATTTGTGTTGTCAAGCAACATATTATAACTTATCTCTTTTGAATATAAGGAAGTAAGAATAATATGTAGGCTTAAAAAATTTGACTTCAACTGCCTCGTTTTAAAAAACAAGACCTTGATACTTATGAGAATTTATAGGAAGGGAGAAAAGCGTAACACACCAAATTGAGACTTTTTCCTTTGAAAGTTCCAAGTTCCTATTTGTGGAAAACAAGCTTTAAGGAAGCTAGAGAATCACAAATATTATTTTCTATTGTAAAACTACAAGCACCAAAACATTCATAATATGATTTATTGGATGGAAGGATACTCTTAGTAAAATAAAAATATAACTTTCTATTTCTTTATTTCAAAATATTCACACATGTGATTGGTACATAAAGTTATGCTTCTCTTTTGAATTTTCTTATTTTATTTAATATTGTTGGTAGAGATGACAAATAAAGACAAGCTATCTTGTTTAGAAGCGCTCCAATCTCAAATGTTACTTATCTTTTTAGTCATCCAAAATTCAAACTTCATTTAATTCTGCCACATCTATATATCTACATATATTTCTATAAAAGAATTGTACCAAGTGCATTTAATGCAACTGAGGGGGAACATTTTCTTATAGGATTTTGCTACATTGAGCTCAAGCTTTTAAAACTAAGCTCTCATTGATTTGCTCCTTTAAAAAGAGGTTAATTATAGTTGTTGGCTTCGTGGTTTAGCTCGATTTCACTTTGGTACCATGTCCATGTGGTTCAAAAAGTGTCATTCGAGTGACATTTGATTTATTTCATTAACACTTATGGGTCATGTGGTTTATTTTTGTTAAAAATATAATGGCATCCTCACTTGTCACGCATGTGATCATTGTTCCTCCAATTTTGACCAATTTGACTCATTCTTTGATTTGAATGTAATCCTTTTGAAGTTTGACAATCTTGGTGCCCTAATTTAGATTTTTGTTGAATTCAATCACCAAAATCCTTGTAGTGCATAATTTGGTGTTTAAACATGGTGCTTAATTTGGTGTTTTCGTTAATGCTATTAGCCCTCCTTATGCATAACATTACAAATATCAATTTAGGAAAAAAGCATAGCAATTGGTATGAACCAATGGTATGGATACCTAAATCTCTTCCATATGGACCCTAACTCACAATAGGCTAGCAATTTTACAAATTCAAATCCTCTCTCGTACTTCTAGTATGGGAGAGTCCCATACTTTTTTTAGCAACAATTATTTTGGTTGCTAAAACTTATAACAACAATTTTACAACAATAAAACTGTTGCTATAAATTTTAACAACAGTAAAAACTATTGTTAAAAAATATGGGACTCTCTCATGTGGGTGTCACATCCCAATTTTAGGCATATGAATAATTCTATAAACTAAAGGGTATACCTCTATGGTATCCCATAAAATCTCTGATCAATAGTAATGCATAACATAATTTTTCAAGAAAGATATTTTTACATATATACATATAAAAAGTTCGACATAGTGAAGCAGTAAATACAAACCAAATATCATACAGTATGATACAATTTTCCATGTTTAGGTGACCTATATAGATTACAGAGCATTTCTAAGCTTTTAGATTCATAAGCTCTCCAGATAACATGAAAAATATCCTCAAGGAATACTAATTCTCCTGCGGATTTTCTTTGTTCACATCCACTGTATCTAAAAAAATATTCATGGAGAGTATAAGTTCATCAAAACTCAGTAACTAAATGACTGTGTAATAACAAATGCGTCACAAGTACAAATACCATAATCATAATCACAATAATAATAATTATATTCATATTCAAGGTTTCTATACCTCTGTATTTGATTTATGTTCAGGGATTCAGTTCCCATTTTATTTATATTCATAATCATTACATGCATTGGTATCTTAGTAGATTAAGCCTCAACCATTATATGTGTATAATTTCATACATTGATATCTTGGGTCAAACTCTCAACCATTCCATATGTGTAATTTCATACATTAGTATCTTGGGTCAAGCCCTCAACCATTCCATGTATATATATTTGCAATCATAATTATCATCAACATAATAATAAATTTGATTATTCAGCTATCATCATTAAATAGGGAATCTAATTGCGATATGAGGTGAGATTTATATTGTACTTGGAATAAAAGTCAATAAAATCAGTTAGTAAGGTCATCCACTCACATAGATTTTGTATCCAAGTCACTTTTCCGAGTTGCTACAGAGAAGAGTATGTAGCTGGATTTCAAGTTCTGTTATGGAGATTTTCATGAAGATTAGATATAGAAAATCAGGGGTTGCTTTTGTACCAAAATACTATTCATACGTATGATCACTATTCATACGTACAGATATTATTCATACATACGGTTATTATTTATATGTACAGATGCTATTTATATGTATAGTTACTATTTATACATACAGATACTATTTATATGTACAATTACTATTCATACCAGAAATAGAGAATACAATCTGTAAAAGAGTACACCAGGTAAGTTTTCAGGAAAGAGTAGAGGGTCGCAATGGACACACTTAAGAACCAGGTCTTTCCTTAGCCAGAACTTTCCTACACATATATTCTTCACAGTTTATATTCTATTTTGGTAATCAGATAATCAAAATAACATATAGGTAGCTAAAGACAATTTTTCTGATGTCCAAAATCAACTAAAGCCGCAACCACAGAGTATACTTAAAAAAATAACTTCTAAAATCTAAAAGACATAGAAAGGGGCATAGTATCCTTACCTTAGATCTAGGCTAAGGAAGAAAGACATAGAATTTCAGAACCCTAACGTCGGAGTAAGAGAAGTTTTGAGGAGAGGAGAGAAGAGAAACTAAAGGTGTGAGTTTATAAGTGAAATGGAAGGGTCTATTTATAGACAAGGTACTATACGTTAATAAAATATTCATTTTGTTATACGCTTTAATAATTTAGTTTACTATACATTTTAATAATTTAGTTTACTATACGCTTTAATAATTCAATTTACTATGCACTTTAATAATTCAGTTTACTATGCGCTTTAATAATTCAGTTTGGCATTATGCATTTTACCGTACAATCACGAGGCGACTGAGTTATTTTTCTCTCAATTTCTTTCAGATTCCACTTATGCTCAAGTCATATTTTATCCAATGGATAAATTTCATATCATAACATCCATCATATTTCACAATTTATACAATTTATAAATGAAAATTCGCATTTTCAATAATATGCATAAACAAGCATACAAAAATTAAATAGATAGAAAAATTATTTTTTTCAAAATAAATTTATCATAATTTTTGAATACTTATAACTTAAAAATATAGCGGGTATTACAGTGGGAGAGGAACTCCACCCCAACTTTACCACATAGTCATTATGGTTTGATATAACCCTACCCTCCCAAGCCTAGACTAGGATTAATTCAAAGATGAAGTTGTCTCACATGGTATATGGTCAAGTTGAATTGAGTGATGGGCATTTGTAAAAAATAACAAAAAATAATTTGTTCAAGTTTCCCCCATGTTATATATGTCAATCGGACATAGAGTTCTTTAAGATACCAGAAAACAAATTAAGAAATTAACACAATAAATCACACACAATATGGGAAAAATCACATTTCACACATAAATCATGACTAATATACCTAACTTTGTTTGATTAATCAAAAAATTAATATAGAAAATAAACCTTAAACCCTTAGTCTAACTTGGCAACTTGAAATTAACATAGAAAATTAACCATAAATACTTAACCTAACTTGGAAACTTGAAATTAACACAGAAAATTAATCCTAATCCCTTCACCTAACTTTGCAACCTGAAATTAACAGAGAAATTTAACCCAAAACCTCATACTTCCACAATAAATAAAGGTCTAAATATTCGGTCAAATCCCACCCTAAATGTTATTTGCAATACAATAAACACAAAATAATAAGTAAATTAAGAGTACAAATCACACACAACATTTCACGCATAGAGACACTGGCTCAAACAAAATTAATGTAAATCCACAATGCCATTACACATTTATTTGCTAACCTTTTTGGTCGGATAAACTGTCAAAATTCAAGGTCGAAGCTCAATTTGTGAAGAATTCACAATTTCACGCGCCAACTCTGTCGTCAAGGTCTAATATTAAGGCATTAAGTACATGTGATTTGCTTAATTGGGGCCAAATTGGGAGAAAAAGTGGTCACATGCGTCTACAATTAAATTTTTAAAAGAAGTAAACCATGAGGCCCTTAAGTGTTAACAAAGCAAATAACATGTCACTCGAATAACACTTTTTGAACCATAGGGCACCAAAGTGAAGTCATGCCAAACCACAAGGTCTTAACCCTGTAATTAACTCTTAAAAAATTGTATTTGATATTACATGCCATAACCACATAAATCTCAAATTAATCCAATGTTTAAAAGCTCGGGCTTTTCATAACAAAATATTTTCTTAAATATTTTCTGCAAACTGATCTAGCATATTACATCATGTCATTACAACATAGTGCCACATGTAAAAGTCATGCATCTCTTTTTTGAATTTTCTTACTTCATTTATTGTTGTTGGTAGAGATGGCTAATAGGCAATCATCTAGAAGCATTTTAATTTCAAATGCTTCTTATCTTTTTCTTTTTTTTTCGTTTTAAAGCATTCTATTTTCAAATGCTTCTTATCCTTTTTCTAAAGCATTCTAATTTCAAATGTAAATAGTTGAGTTTTCGGCTAAAGCATGTTTGCTTGGGTGACTTAGCAAACATGATAGTGTTTGTCTTGAAAATAGTTAAGAAAAATTATGTTTTGGGCCAACCAAGGTTTAGGCAGAAGCAAGTTGGAGTTGCTTCATACCATACCAATGTTGATGCAGAATTAATTCTACAAAATTTTAATATTAAACTCTGAACCAAACATCATTTAGTTGCTGCAAAGACTTGATTTTGAAGTTTCCTCCTGATTTTCCAAACATGTCCTAAGAAGTTGAGCATAGGTCAACCATCTAATTAGGCTGACCTTAGAAATTGGCAAAAGAATTATTGAATTTGGATGAGGAGTCAGTCATGCGCGGTAGACAAACTGCGCTTTTTAGCCACGGTTAAAACTATGACTAAATTTCTTTACTTAGCAACGATAAAAAACGTAGTTTGTCCACCGCACATGAGTAAATCCGTTTGTTGTGGTTGCAAGTGGCAAATTATTTGAAAGATATTGTGTACAAAAGAGAAATTCCATAATAATTTAGTGGGCATTTGCATTGGAGACGGGTAAACTTGATCTTTGGATCAACTTAACATTAGTTAAAAGCTAGATAAAGTTGCTTCACTCCTATAGGAGTATGGAAAAGAACAAGTGGCTTGAGAAGATAGATGAACATTAAACCAAACAACTACTTTGTGTCAAAAATCTCGTTTTGGAGTTCAAACTAGTTTTAATAAATCCAAATGTAGAACAAAACATACCCTTATCTATCCATGCTTAAGGAGCTTTACATCACAATGCTCACCTATCTCTCATCACAATGTTGTGAAAAAAGGAAATGCATGTGGTTAGGAATGGCTTACAACCAAGAGGGGGTGAATTGGATGATTAAATTTTTTTTTTTGTTCATAAAATTGTTGAAAAGCAAGTGAAGCTTAAAAGCACAAATCATATTAGAAACAAAGTTTTAAATGAGGAGATTGAAAGCTTATTCATGAAGTTCAAAGAATCACAAATAAGTGCAATAAATCAAAGAGGAATAGGAATCAGAAAATGAAACAGATAAATTTATCTTGGTTCAGTTTGAGAACTCTCAAACCTACATTTAGTCCCCAAGATTGTTCTTGAGATTTTCAATTAAAACCACAAGATTTGAGATGGGTACTTGTGGACCACAGTACAATCTCTAGAGAATTATTCCTCCCAAGGGTTATCTATCTCTTACAACGTGATTTTCCCAATCACTCGCTTTAAGAACCCAAATCTCTGAGCAATCAAATTAGGGTTGAATAAAAACAACGGTGGACACTCTTAAAGTTTATATGACCCATAAAAAAAAACTTAGAACTTTTCTCTAGCAACTAGAGATAATGAAACTCAAGATAATATGATAAATGAACACTTGAAACTTGGTTCTAATAGTGTTGTGAAGTCTATTTTATATAGTGAAGCATTGTCGTTACAATGATTGCTACAATAAAAATATGGTCAGATTTGCTACAATAAGGTTTATCCTTTAATTATCTTTTTTCAAACATGCTACAGTAAAATTTATCATTTGATTATCATTTTTCAAACTTGCTACAGTAAGATTTATCATTTAATCATTCTTTTTCAAACTTACTACAACAATAATTCTCTATTTATCTTTTTTTTTTCAAACTTGTTACAATAAGATTTATCCATTTTCAACTTTACTACAACAATTATTTTCCTACAATAATCTTTTCAACCTTACTACAACAATCAATTTTCTTTTTTAAATCTGCTACAATAAGATTCATTCTTTTTCAACTTTATTACAATAATCATTGTTCTTTTTCAAATTTGCTACAATAAAAGTCATTATTTTCAACCTTACTACAACAATCGATTTTCTATTTCAAATTTACTACAATAAGATTTATTCTTTTTCAACTTACTACAATAATTAATTTATTTTTTCAAATTTATTGCAATAAAAATTTATTTTTTTCAATCTTACTACAATAGTCGTTTTCTTTTTTCAAATGTGCTACAGTAAGATTCATTATTTTCAATCTTATTACAATTTTTTTTAATTTGCTAAGTTATAATTTTACAAGATAAGTATAATCAATCAATTTAATTTATCCTCTCACATTTATATTTAATGATTTTGTTTTAAAAGTAATTCAAACAAATCATCTAATTCATTGTGTTTTGTTATCATCAAAATCAATATTTAAAAAATCATTTCTTCGAAACCTAGGAGCCGACACTTGCTTGTTTGTAGATATTTAAACCTAATGAGTTTGTCTCCTTAAACATGCATTAAGATTATTTTATAAATATGGGTAATCACCAAATACACAAAGCAATGCAATCCTCTCACCACGGCTTAGCTTCCTCGCTCTCATTGCTTTAAACAAATTGAGTTTTTTTTTTTAAACCGAAAACCAAGCCAAACTCTTACAAGGTAACTTTTACATTACAGTTCAGCTTTCTACCTTTTACTACCTTAACATAATAAAACTCTTCACAAACAAGAATATTTTACAAGTCTTTAATTATAATTTTTTTTTTTAAAAAGCTCAACCCATTGAGTTTTATAACCTAACAACTTGTAAGATTTTAATAAGTTTCCTAGAAACTTAAAATAAGATTTCACCAAGTAATTTGACAATAGCTTACTAGAAAAATAATAAGGATACCCACACTGAGTTGATAACCTTATTTTTCTTCACTGAGAACAAAAGAAATCATTGTAAGTTCGTATGTAGAATAAATGAAAAAAGAGAAAAAAATTATGACACCCTAATTCCCACGTTATTCTTCTCACGCATTACAATGCAGGAAATATTCCATGTCAACCCAAGCAAAAAGTAAGAGATGAATTTTTATTTGTGTGGAAGAGTTTATTTGGAGCTTACTTGACTTATGTTATAACATAAACACTTATACACATATTTAGGAGAACTTATACAAATAGTTTATGGCATACAATAAGCTGTTTTCAGCTTATTTTCATAACCTCTCCAAAATTATTTATAAAAATAAGTTGAAAATAGCTTATATGAAGTTTGTCCTCATAAACTTTTCAATTATAAAAATAACTTATATATAAGTACTTATATGATAAGTGCTTATTTTATAAGCATTTAAATAAGCTATTTATCAAAACAGAACTTTTATCTTCTTCAATTATCACCGTAGAACTTGTAAAGAATTTCAATATATACTAAAATTAATAAATATTATTTTGATAAAAAAATGTAACATTAGGTTATTAAATTAAAAATAATAATTTGTAATTTTAAAAAAATATTTGTAATTGATTTTTGAACAAAAGAGATAAAATTTGGTAACATAATATCACTTTTTTTTAATAGCAAGCCTTATAATTAGAGGCAGTAGGAGCATATATTTTAAAATTAAAAGGAAGGATTCTTGAATTTTAAAAAGAAGATTGTGTGACTTAATACAAATATTTTAATGTCTTTGTAATTCTTTTTAGCCATTCGATTTTTTTTTTCTTTGTCTTTTTTCACACTATGTTAAGTTAGTGTTTCCTAAATTTGATCATGAGCAAGAAAGTCCGTCTAGCTCGACTTGAAAAAAATATGCCAAAAAAAGGACTAGAAATTTTGAGTTCAAATAATAATAATAAAAAGAAAAAGACCGATTTCAAAATATCTAAAAAAGTACAGTCGGATCGTTTGAGTTTTTACTAAAATCCTAGTCTAAATACAAGCCGACTCGAATTATTTATATATAAATATTTAAAAAAATAAGAAATTACATATTTAAATAGTAAATTAAAATATAATATATATGATATAAATTATTTGTGATAGTTTTAATATTAAAATATATAATTTATATAAAAAATATGTCATATTTTTGTTAATATAATATATAATTGTATATAATTCCAATACTTGACTTGATGTTCAATTAGTTTATCATATATTTCATATTATATAATATATAATACTAATTCAATGTACATTACTCATCAATTATGAGTTATGTTATACATAAAGAATTGTGATGCAATTATAGGCTTTTTATGATTTAAGTTGTGTTTTTTTCCTTTTATTTTACTTGAATGAGACAACTCATTGTAAATATTATTTTTGACTCTATCACATATTTTTAAAATAACCATTTAACTTATATAGCATTGTTATTGAGTTTTTTAATTATACACAAAAGTAAAATTTTTATATATTAAAGTATAAAAAATTTGTTAAAAAAAATAAGCCCATATCGCTCAGTTCAAATAAAATGGGCTCGAGCTTAGGCTCACCTTTTTTTTAAAAATATATTATTATATACAAAAAGCTCTACCTGTAATCAAGTTTAAGTAAACTGGTTTGAATCTTTGGATATTGACAATTTCCTCGTTCCTTATTCTACTCTATTGTTCTTCTAATAGTGACGTGTGTCTGTAGAAATCAACAATCCTACAATATAATACATGAATGGGTTTGTGAGATTTTTGACTTGAACAAAGATTTTGGAAATAATGGGGTCCAAAATATTTATTTGATAGATCGTATTGATGGTGTTTATCTTTATAGACGTCATTATAAATATTTGGCTAAAATATTATTTTAGTCCTTTAATTTTGCTATTTTGATTCATTAATTTAATTGTGTTTTGATTTGATCCTTTAACTTTACTTTAAATTTCACTTTGGTCCCTTGATTTTATTTTAATTTGGTCTTTTAACTTACAATCATCTCTTAAATGATTTCTTTTTGTTAATATCACCGAGATGCTTAACAAAAATGTTTTATGAGCTTATTAAAATAAAGAAAAAAACATAAAACTTTTTTAATAAACATCTTGGTGGTGTTAAACAAAAGATAACATCTTATTTGTTTTTATAAATTAAAGAACTAAATTAAAACGAAATAATATTAAAGGACTAAAAAGAATTTATAGTACAGTTAAGGATTAAAATGGAATTGAATAAAATTAGAGGACCAAAATGAAATTTAACATAAACTTATATGACCAAGTTGGAACAAAATTACGTTAAGGAACCAACCTGAAATTTGAGGTAAAATTAAAGAACCCAAATGATATTTATGCCAAATTACTTTTATAAATAAATGAGAGTAAATTATTATTTTGGTCTAAAAAATTATAATTTTTTTAATTTAATTCTTAAAAAATTATATTTGTTTTAATTTATGAAAGTAATTTTTAATAACGTTTAATAATGATAAGCATTATAATTTAACAATAAAAAAATAAAATTGAAAATGACGCAATCTCTCAAATGTTGTACCGAGACTCTTAATTTTTTAAAAATTAATTGAAAAAATTGTAATTTTAAGGTATTAAATCATTAATTTACTCAAGAAATGTATGCACTGTACCATAATTTGCATTGAAAGTGGGGGACCCATGCTTGTCAAATTCATTGGTCTAAATGGCCAATATGACTGACTTCATTCCTTCGTGGGACGCGGCCTTAAAAAATATTTCCTATTTTTGTTTCTGTGTTCCCCTCTAAATCTAAAAAATATTTCCTGAAATTTTGAAAATTGCAATGATGCCCACGTTAGCTTTACAGAATTTCGACTTCTTCGTTTAATATTGATTTATCTACGTGCGCTCAAGTTTCGATCCTCTTCTCTGTCTCGTTGTTTCCAATCGACGTTGCCTGTCTAGGGTTCTTCGGTTCAGATTCCTCATTGTACTCTCGCCTCCTGATTCATAATTATTTTAAGGTTTCTGTTACGGGATCGCTTCAGCTTTTGTTGTGACTGTGTTTTCCCGATTGAATTTCAATTAGGAGATTGAATCTTGCTCCAAAGGCTGTTGATTCGTGTTGGTGGATTTAGGCTTTTGGAGTTGATTGACAGGGTTTTTCTAGCTTGTCTTTCTCGCCCAAAAAAAAAAAGGTAATTCCACGAACATTAGTTATGAAGGTATTTAGCATAAAAATTGTCGCTGTCGATTATGTTTGATAGCATGTGCTGGTTCCATGCATGTTTGTATTCTTCTTTATTCCCCAAAATTTATTTAGTATTTAAAATTTGATTTGTTAATTATTGACGGGAGTCTTTATTCTTTCCACTTCGCCCTCACATTTTGCCTGTTCCTTATTATGCAAAAGGTCAACGAATTGTTGGAGGAAGGTTGTGGGCTGAGCCTGCAACGTTTGTTATAAACTGGAGTTATCACAATGCTGGGTGTGAATCGAAGCGGGTTTAATACCTGTAGCCGTTCTCTTCACCTAGCGGAATGGCATCCTTTAGAATAGCACCGTTAAATAGGGCTTAAAGCCCTTCCTTATTTCTGAAATCAGGTAAGCATGTTTGCACTACGGCCGAGTACAATCTTATTTTGTGTGTAATGCAATCCCCGAAATCCAATTTAGCTTTCATCTACTTGATGGGACTCTTGATGTGAAAATCATAACAGGGTCGGCAGAGAACATAGTTATTAGGTATTTGCTTTGGCCATTCGAGGTGAGTCAAATTGATGCATATTTTAACGGAGAATTTTTATGTACTTCTTGTTGGTAACTATATGTTGCTCTACAGATATTCAATTAACAGTTTTTCCAGTCGAGAGTACATCAACGGTTTTAAGTTCAAGTTCCAGATGTTGAATAAGAGTTTTACTTTAGCCAAATCAATTGGCTGTTGTAGTTGCTTCGGGTTCATCAGAAAAAATAAACGCCAGAGTGCTAAGCTTGGCATCAATAACAATCTCTCTCAGGAGCCATTGTTAGACGCAGACATTGAAGACGATGATGACTCATTTAAAAGTGAGGTTACTAACACCTCCAGTGGAGATGATAGTGATGTGCAAGTTCGTGCCAGACGATCTGAGGATATTTTGAAATTGAGAGAAGAGAATGGCATGATTTGTAGGCAGTTTCCTGTTAAGGAAACTCACAAAGTTGTTCGCAGTGAGGTAATTGTGGGATTATTATTTTTTTTTTGTTTTAATTCTAAGGGTGTTTTAATGTATAGTGAAATATTAAGACAGGGGAGGATGGCGGTATTTGAAATGTGAATGATCTTGGGTATATAATTGGCGAAAACTGTTCTAGTAGTGTTAAGTACTTTTTCATTGATTCCAGCCTGGCAGACCCTTCCACCTGATATAATATGGAGTCAATAATCACTAGCTGCAAGGCTTATTTCGTTATTGTAAATGACATTCTATTTCTCAATTATGATCTCATTTATATGGGTGATGGTGTAGTTTAGGGTTCTTTCAATGGATAAATGAAATGTTACATGTCAAAGAAACCTTGGATTTAGCTTTTTGAAGCACTCCAACACTTTAAGATTCTGTTGTTAACATTTTGGTGGCACAACTAGAAGTTGTGGTTGATTTGTGAGAAGTTTTTGACTTTTCTGTCTGTGTAATTGCTGCTTTATTATCAGTAGCTTCACTTGTAACCATAATTTTTCAGTATTTATATAAACTATATTAATCATGGTGTTAATTTAAGTCGCTGGCTTCAGTAGTTTTATTTTTTCTTTTTGGTGGCTGTTCTATCAGTTTAGTTAAACACTATGTGTCTGTGCCTTGGTTTCCTGCATTGATGGGTATGCAATTAGGTAATGCATATTTCTCTTTCAAAAGCTATATTTTAGTATGATTGCGCTTTCAGGATGAAAATGGGAACAGGATGATAAATGAGTATGTTCGTGAATACAGGATTGGTTCTGGTAGCTACGGGAAAGTGGTAAGTGTGATGCTCTAGTAATATAGTGTTTCTCTTTTCAGTAATATTGTTGATCCTGAGCCCTTTTCCTTTTATTGATACAGGTTCTTTATCGAAATGCTATAGATGGAAAGAATTATGCAATTAAGGTAAGGACTTTTCTTTACGTGGCAAAGCAGTGGATTATTGCATGACAGCAAATAGTGGCATGGTTTTGTTACATGGACTGCAATGACTTGTTGCTATCCATTATAAATAATAGGAAAGCAGGACCTGGATAGTTAGTTGGGCTAGTTTGACAGAGAAACTCTGGACTTTCAGCTATTAGGTGACTGAAAAGCATATGTGGAATGATGATTATATGGTTCTAAAAATAATTAGGAAAGG